>CM019066.1:359676950-360876950 GCA_009667805.1 Leptobrachium leishanense | reverse complement strand
GAAAGTGTAGGTATATGCGTGTATTGGTACCCGGGTACAATATTCAACTGGCCAGTGAATGATTTCAGGTGTATCTTTGACTAGTCACGTTGGGGCCCTGTAGGTTTTGACAAAACTGCAGCGTGCTTTATTATTTTACGTGGCCAGGAAGGCCTCTCACCCATCCACCAGATACTCTGCGCTCCGCTCGACCCAGGACGTCTCTCTGCTCGATTTTGACTGGGATTCTGTGCCAACGGATCCGCTGTCTTGCTTGTCTGTGTCTGCCACAAGATGTCCAGCTCACCGCCTGCACTCCCTGTTAGATCGTCTGCGGTCTCCTAACTCGGGGTCCTTCAGCTTACTCTGTATCTGTGTAGGGTTACTAGCGGTGGATCACTAGGTCTTCGACCAGTAAAAGGGGAAACCGATCTCCAGCTCTGCTAGGCCGCACCTGCGCTCTGGCCTGGTCACGATCGCTATCTCCGTCACTTGCGTCTTGCTCTTCTCACTCCTCGGCGCGCTCTGCCGGTTCTCTCCATGAGGCTGCGGATGTCAGTCTCTCTTTTTCCCACCCACTTCCTGTTCCCGCCCGCAAAGCATGCTGGAAAATGTAGTCCCAATGTCCAATGTCTTACATCGCGCTTGGTGGCCAAAGGCAAGTACTACAACGACAGTGAATTAAAACCAGCACTACACTCTCCCCTCCTAGAACTCTTGGGTCTCTCCAAGGAGGTATAACAGTTGCATTACATTTCAACATAACCTAAAGCAACATTTACAGGCTCAGCAGCAAGCATACAATGGGTTAAATACACTTCCTCAAGTTGACTCATGCTTTTGACTACCTCAGTTAACATAGCAGACACTTCGGGCAACCTTCGCACTGTGGTGACGGCCTCTTCAGTGCTATGTCCTGGTGAGTCGTAGGTGAGTCTCTGGGGCGGTCGAATAGAGCGTTTTGGTTCTGACTCAATCAGTTCCTCTTCAGGTGGAAGTACTATAGGTGCGGGTTCAGTTCTTCTTTCCACAACTGGAACAGACATTTCTTAGGAGTATGATCCTTCCAGTGAAGGCATAGAACTGTAGTCATAAGACTCGGCTTCAGGAACTACAGGGATTTCAATAGTCTCGGGGACTTCTAACTGAAATTCAGGAGCCTCAGGCCTCAAATTACTTTCCCACCGTTCAGGAACTGGAATGACCTCTTCAGGCTCTGGTGAGCGCATCCAATCCAGACAAAAACTTTCTTCCTCACTGTCCCTTTCACTCTCTTCGGTAGACTGGGTTTGCTGAGACCGAGTAACGGGAGTCAAACGTGGAGCAGGCGGGTTCGGCAGAGAAAGTTCGTCTCCAACTGGTATCCTCACAGCCTCTCTCAAAGGTAATAGATGATTCCGGTGCCAGTTCTTAAGAGGCCCAGCCTTTCCATCTGGCCGGATTTGGTACAATGGCAGACCTGGCAGTTACTTGCAGACAATGTAGACCTGAGAACTCCATCTATCCGCTAACTTGTGCCTTGCAGCAACACCCAAGTTCTTCAGCAAAGCCCTATCACCGGGTTGTAGATCCTGTATCTGAACTTTTAAGTCATAGTTCCGCTTATTCCTTTGTTCCCTGTTTCCTGAGGTCAAACGGGCCTGTTCAAATGCAGAGGCCAAGTTCTTTCGAAGTCTATCCACATAATTTCTATGAGAAGCTACCGACGTCTGATCCAGAGATAGCCCAAACGCCAAATCAACCGGCAGTCGAGCTTCTCTTCCGAACATAAGACGGTACGGTGAGTATCCAGTAGCGTCACTCTCCGTACTGTTATATGCATGTACTAGCATAGCTATGTGACGACTCCAGCTCTGCTTCTCTCTGTTTGACAGTGTCCCCAGCATATTTAGCAGCGTGCGATTGAACCTTTCGGGTTGAGCATCACCTTGAGGGTGATATGGTGTAGTTCGAGTCATTTTGAATTCCCAGCAGTTCCAGTAATTGCCCAACAAGCCAGCTTTCAAAGTCTCTTCCCTGATCAGAGTGTATTCTCCTTGGTAGGCCATAGTGAACAAAAAACCTTTCCATCAGAACCTTCGCCACCGTAGGAGCACGTTGGCCTTTCGTAGAAAAGGCTTGGGCGTAACGTGTGAAATGATCAGTCACTACTAGAATATTTTCCTGCCCACTAGCATCCGGCTCTAAGCACAGGAAATCAATGTACACCAAATCCATGGGTCCTTGACTTTGCAGATGGCTCATTGGAGCGGTTCGGGTCGGTAGGGTCTTCCTTTGGATACACCTCAGACAGGAATGGTAGTAACTTTCCACTTCAGCTCTCATGCAAGGCCAATAGAAGCTGTCTCGCACCAGATTAAAAGTCCTTTCTGCGCCCAAATGTCCATGTTCATCATGTAGCGACCGCAGTACACTCTCTCTATGTTTAGTGGGAAGGAACAACTGTTGGATCTCTTCAGCATTGGTTGAGGGGCCCCTTCGGTAGACCACCCCATCCAACATCTTCAACCGTTCCCACTCTTTGTATACCAATCGGGCTCCATCTGGGGAATTGGTCAGCAGAATTTCCTGTTGGTTCGCATTTAGGGCCTTTATGGTTAACGCAATTAAAGAGTCTCTAGCCTGATCAACTCTCAGGTCCTGTTTTGAAAAAGTAGGCAGACTTTCATCCCTCAACTGCGTAGGGTTACAGTAGAACTCCGGAACAGCCGCAGCCATAACTCCTATGGCTTCCGCTTCAATCCCTCCCTTGACCCGGTGCTCTGCTCCTTGACACAAAGCTTGTACCCCGTCTGGGGTTAACTGAGTCCATTCTGTAGTGTAGGGTCTTCTCAACAAAGCATCAGCATCTCGATTATTCACCCCAGGGCGATACTTCAGGCTGAACCGAAACCCTGACAGAGCGGCCAACCACCGATGTCCCGTTGTGTCCAGCTTCGCAGTGGTAAGGACGTAGGTAAGAGGATTGTTATCCGTCTTTATCACAAATTCGGCTCCATACAGATAGTCATTTAGCTTGTCTACCACCGCCCACTTCAAGGCTAGGAACGCCAACTTGTGGGTAGGATAATACAAAACGAAGAAAATGAAGCGCTGATCAGTATATGAGGAAATCGCTGAAACACTCAAAATGGTCCTTGTTGCTCAACCATCAACATGAAAGTACAAAATAAAGGGGTAGTGTAGCGATGACAATGTCCTTCTTGAGATATAGTGGTTTTCGGAACTGTTCATGGTCCTCTTCTGGATATCCTTCAAATGAGAACACAAAGAAGAGAAAACATCATAGTGCGACCCATATATCACCTATAGCGATGGATAAATAGATCTCACTCACATGAGGTGAAACCCTCCTGGTTCTGTGTCAATCGTATTTTGGGTCGTTCACTGGCCACCCGAAAGCCCCTTCTGGAATGGATCAGGTCTCTCAGCAAGGATAGGCTGTTTCAGATGTCCGTGGGGTTACTAAATCCAAAAAATACTCCAAGGTTGCTGAATCCAAAAGACTGCTCGAAGGAGCCAATGATGACTCCACAGCATATAAAAAGGGTAAATGAAAACAATAAAATTGCTTTTAAATGAATAAAAATATTTAATAACAAATAAAAACAAACAAAAAGCCAGGACGCGTTTCGCCAAAATAATGTATCAAAAGGCTTCCTCAGCTGGCTGCTGCTTAAAACTGAACATATACTGGTTTAAATAGCCATATTCATTTACCCTTAGCCAATCCCCATACACTTTTTGGCGGGAAAATTGGTATATCCAATGGAAATGGGACTTTCCTCTAGCCAATCTGAATTTAGTATTCAAAAATATAAAAAATAAGTAAAAAAAGATGATGCAAATTGCCTCCATTGAGGATTTATTGGTATTCGATATTCTAATTAACTTGAGTATGTCCCCCTACGAATGGTATACTACCATAAATATAAATATTTGTACCCAAAAAGACAACAATAGAGTAAATATATTGAACTCTCTTCCTTATGGTCCTTCCCCGCCACGAATCGAAAGTGCGCGCATGCGCAGTAGACACGGGGCGGAGAAAGGATACCATCCAGAGGGACACAGATCAGGAGGAGGAAAAACGCCATCGAATTAGGGGCCGCACACAGGCCACAGAGGACCCACATGCGCATGCCCCCACTACCCGGGTGCCCACAAACGGGTTCCGTAGAACCGATCCGAGAGGGTAATGAAACCGCACCCCCTGCAAAAAGGAAAGCACGCGCCTGCGCACAAATCTCAAAACAGTGAAAGGACGAATCGTCCCTAACAAGCTCATAAAGGCCCCATGTGAAGGGCTACAAGCCAAAAATCAATGGTAAAATATCGGACGCATGTACTCCCAAAAGTTTCATAACTTGAACCTTATAGAAAAAGTGCACCAAAACACTCCAGATACTTAAATGTCAGACCAAATTGCGTGATCACGTGACCCTACCTACACAGATAGATTACTAAAAGGCATACATATGGAAAGTCCCAGATTAGACCATCAGCATCTGCCCTATCAACTGTGGTGGAATAAGACCAAACGAAAAGTTATGCTTAAAAAAATACTTTAGCAGAACTCCTTTAGAGAGAACGCCAGATATTGGAAAATTTACCTCCCTAAAAAATGCTTCTACTTTTTACCCTAGGAATATGCTATCGGATCCAATTAAAGCCTCCGAGAATATAATACTGGCAGAAGTAGATAAAATTCCAATCAAATATGGCAAACAGAACCTCACTAAGAAAGAGGGAGAGGCCCTTATGTCCTTAAGTAAGAATGACAAGATCGTGATTAAACATCGTACGGCTTGTGAGGGTCCGCATAGGCCAAGACAGGAGCTCGAGTTAAACTCTCTTTCAGCTTCAAGAAAGCACCTTTGCATTGACTGGTCCAATCTCCCTGGATAGACTCTCGAGCTTTCCTTGGCCCTGGAGCCGACGGATTTCGGTCAGAGGCCTTGTGGCCTTCTTCTGTGTTTTCTTTCTGTATTAGCTTGTTCAGTGGTTGAGCTATTTTGGCAAATCCTCCTACAAATCTTCGATAATAGGAGCAGAACCCCAAGAAAGATCTAAGTTCAGTAACGTTTCGGGGTCTAGGCCAGGAAGCTACGGCCTCCAACTTCCGAGGATCTGTCGAAATGCCTTCTGCTGAGACCACATGTCCCAGATACGTAACAGATGGTAAACAGAATTGACATTTCTCCAGAGACAGTTTCAATCCCTCTTCATGGAGCCTCTTCAAGACCTTCTCCAACCGTTGTTCATGTTCTTCCAGAGTCTTCCCGAACACAATTATGTCATCCAGATACACTAATACTTCGATCAGGTTCATGTCCCCGACTGTCTTCTCCATTAACCGTTGGAACGTGGCTGGAGCTCCCGTAAGGCCTTGAGGCATTTTGTTGAACTCAAAGAACCACAATGGGCAGATGAACGCAGTCTTCTCTTTGTCTTCAGGATGCATTGGTATCTGGTGATACCCACTTCGCAGGTCTAGTACACTAAACCATTTTGCTCCAGACAAACACTGTAAGGCATCTTCTATCCGAGGAGTAGCATATTGATCTGGGATGGTTCTTCAGCGTGCGATAGTCTATGCATAGACGGACAGAACCATTCTTCCGGACCATTACTATTGGAGATGCATATGGGCTCCTGGACTCTTGAATCACCTTGGTTCTTTGCGGTTCATTCAGCTGTTCTCGTAGATCATCCAAGTCTCCCAGCGGAACTCGTCTTGAGCTTTCACGAAACAGCTTGTCTTCTTGTAATCGAATGCGGTGCTCAGTACTTTTAGCTAGGCCCACGTCGAACTCCTCTTTCGAGAACAAGTCCCTCCACTTTAGGACCTGGGACTGAAGACGTTTCTTCCATTCAGGTGAAATGGGAGCGTCCTTGGGGTAGAACCTTTCATCTGGAATCTCTTTATCCACTCCCCCTCCTAAATCGGTAGGAGAGAGAGGCGTAGCAGATGCTACTTGCCCGATAGGCATTCGTGCTTTTAGGACTACTGGAGAATCAGACACATTACATACACTGACGGAGACTCTTTCTCGTGTTCTTTTCAAAGCTTTAGTGGAGATTATTTCAGGGATTACTTCTACTCCGGCTTCACTCCCATGATTAAAATCGGTTTCCAGTACCACATAGGGGCCTGGTTGCGATCCGTTCAACTTGACTGAAGCCCGGAAACTCGTTACTTCTCCTGATTGCAGAACCTTCTCTGTTCCTTCCAATCTCCACAGGCGCCCCACTTCAGCAGGTGCCTTCTGTTCTTCGACCATTCTCTGATAGACTGGACGTAACATTGGGTGTACTCCTTTAGTAGAACCTTCTTCCAGTACGATAGGTGTCAGGAGACGTCGCACCAAATCAGTATTCGTCCCCACTATCATGGAACTCCTGTTTGCCCCTGAAGGCAGAGGACACACAATGGCCAATGCATCACAACTAGGGATGAGCTGTTCGGGTTCGGATGGTTCGGGGTTCGACCCGAACTTAGCCTGTTCGAGCAGATCGCGAACCCCGAACATTTCCGGGTGTTCGCCGCATGTTCGACCTCAATGGACCACAATGCATTTTCCCACTGCCTGAAGCTCGTAATTGGCTACAGCCTTGCACCTGACCACAGGTCTGGTGCAAGACTGGTTGAACACTATGCCAATCACCGTTCAGAGTCCTGATTGGGCAAATTTTGCCCAATCATGGGCTCACATAGCTAAGTCCCGCAGCACACATTATAAGGTTTCAACGCGCCGATTCTGCACACATTTCAGAGGAGATTTCAAAGAAGATAGTTGTGTGTGTTGTTACTGCCGGTCTGCCACGCTACTGGGGGGGGGGTCTCATTTCGACCAAATATCAGGGAATTTAGGTGATGTGTGTCTTGTCACTGTGCCAGCAAGTTTTTTTGGGGCTCACTAATTTCTTTAAAACACTTGTGAATTAAGGTGATCTGTGTCTCGTCATACAAAAAGTACCACGCTGTATTTTGGGGCTCACTAATTTCTTTAAAACACTTGTGAATTAAGGTGATCTTCTGTGTCTCGTCACACAGCCAGCAATTTTTTTTGGGGCTCACTAATTTCTTTAAAACACTTGGGAATTAAGGTGATCTGTGTCTCGTCATACAAAAAGTACCACGCTGTATTTTGGGGCTCACTAATTTCTTTAAAACACTTGGGAATTAAGGTGATCTGTGTCTCGTCATACAAAAAGTACCACGCTGTATTTTGGGGCTCACTAATTTCTTTAAAACACTTGGAATTAAGGTGATCTGTGTCTCGTCATACAAAAAGTACCACGCTGTATTTTGGGGCTCACTAATTTCTTTAAAACACTTGGGAATTAAGGTGATCTTCTGTGTCTCGTCACACAGACAGCAGTTTTTTTTGGGGCTCACTAATTTCTTTAAAACACTTGGGAATTAAGGTGATCTGTGTCTCGTCATACAAAAAGTACCACGCTGTATTTTGGGGCTCACTAATTTCTTTAAAACACTTGTGAATTAAGGTGATCTTCTGTGTCTCGTCACACAGCCAGCAATTTTTTTTGGGGCTCACTAATTTCTTTAAAACACTTGGGAATTAAGGTGATCTGTGTCTCGTCATACAAAAAGTACCACGCTGTATTTTGGGGCTCACTAATTTCTTTAAAACACTTGTGAATTAAGGTGATTTTCTGTGTCTCATCACGCCGCCAGCAATTTTTTTTGGGGCTCACTAATTTCTTTAAAACACTTGGGAATTAAGGTGATCTGTGTCTCGTCATACAAAAAGTACCACGCAGTATTTTGGGGCTCACTAATTTCTTTAAAACATTTGTGAATTAAGGTGATCTGTGTCTTGTCACTGGCTGCCAGCTATCAGTGTGTCTCACTGAGTTATACCAGAGTTCTTTAAATCTTTATACCAGAGTTGAATCAGAGCTCTGTATATATTAATCTATATATCACTCACCATGTCTGAAAAAACAAAAAGGACTGGCAGACGCCCCCAGACACAGATAAGAGGGCAAGCAGCCCCTGTGTCGGGAGGCTGTGCCTCTGGTCGTGGTGGACGTGGTGCATCCTCTGCAGGGGCACGCTTGTCCTTTCTAACTGGTGCTGGCCGTCTTCTTAAGCAGCAGCAACATACAGAGGATTTGGTGGATTGGCTAACCAGGCCATCCTCATCCTCCGAGTCCTCTGCCAGCCAGGCTTCTAGTGCTTTACAGTCCACCTCAGCTGCCAAAGCATCTAATGCAGCCTCCATGTCCACAGCTACTCCTGCCGTAGCCTCGCTATCACACACGGAGGAGTCAGCTGAATTGTTTGACTACAATGAGAGTGACATGCTGCTTGAGGATGCGCAGCAAGTACAGTGCTCTGATTCAATCTCTGAGGTTGAGCAAGGGAGTATAATCAACCTAGAGGAAGGGGGTGCCAGTGATGACACACAAATAACTGGCACTCATGTTGCCCCCAGCAGCTGCAGCATACTGCCAAGTTGGCTCCAGTGACGAGGAGATATGGGGTGAAGATGACATTGATGATGAGGTCACTGACTCCACCTGGGTGCCAGATCAAACTGAGGAATCAAGTGAGGAGGAGGAGGAGGAGGAGGCACAGCAAACACGAGGCACAACATCCTCTGTGACCAACCGTAGCACTAGCCAGTCCAAGGCATCACATGTCAGAGCTGCTCCGGTGCAGAGCGCTGTTGTCTCAAAGAACACATGCAGGAACTCTGCTGTCTGGGAGTTCTTTAAGAACTGTGTAGCAGACCCCACCGTTGCTATTTGTAATCTATGTCAGAGGAGGCTGAATCGTGGGATAAACACCAGACACTTGGGTACCATGTGCTTGAGGCGACATATGAACAAGTGCCACACATCCCGTTGGGGCAAAACTTTGCGTAGGTCCTCCTCCTCCTCATCTGTCTCTACCCACACTGTTTGTCCTGCCATGCAATTGCCTACAACCTCCACCGACAGGGATGATGCTACAGTAATGGATGTACCAGCAGGTCCTTCCTCACAATGTGACATCATCCCAGTAGCTGAAGATTTACGCAGTCAGATTACGTTGCTGCAGCTGCTGCAGCGAAAGAAAACCTCTAGTCCCAACCATCCCCAAGCACAGCATCTAAAGGCCAGCTTAGCAAAATTACTCGCATTGCAGCTGCTGCCTTTCCAGCTGGTGGACTCTGCTCCCTTCCGTGAATTTGCTGAATGCGCTGTACCACAGTGGCAGGTTCCCAAACGCCATTATTTTTCACGCAAGGCCATTCCAGCACTATACCAGCACGTGGAAGACAATGTTATCCAGTCATTGGGAAAGGCAGTCAGCAGCAAGGTGCATGTCACTTTAGACACGTGGTCCAGCAAGCATGGACAGGGTCGTTACATTTCCTTCACGGCACACTGGGTAACTCTGATTGCAGCTGGGAGGGATCCAAGACGGGGCTCTGTGCTGGAGCTTGTTCATCCACCACGCCTCCAGAAAGCTGCTTGTATGAGGTCTGTCTGCTCCACCACCACCACCTCTTCCTCCTCCTCCTCCTCCTCCTCCTCCTCCTCCTCCTTCTCTGTCTCTGGCGAAGTGGCAGTTAAACCCACGCCTGACAGGGTCGACGCAATGGCTCAAGCAAAAAGATGCCATACTGTGCTTGAGCTGGTTTGTTTAGGGAACAGGAGCCACACCGGGTCAGAAATTTTGTCAGCTCTGCAGGGGCAGGTGCAGAGATGGTTTACACCACGCCAGCTTGAGCTGGGAATGATCGTCTGCGATAATGGCAGCAACCTTCTCTCCGCCTTACGCAAGGGTAAATTGACGCATGTACCATGCCTAGCACACGTCCTAAATCTGGTGGTACAGCATTTCCTAACCAAGTACCCAGGGCTGCCAGAGCTTCTCATCCAGGCCAGAAAAGTCTGCAGCCACTTCAGACGGTCATTCCCAGCAAGCGTTCGCCTGGCGGAAATTCAAAGAGAATTCCACCTTCCCACAAACCGTCTGATCTGTGACATGCCCACCAGGTGGAACTCGACATTAGCAATGCTGCACCGTCTGCACCAGCAGCAGAGGGCCATCAACGAGTACCTGTGTGAATATGGCACAAGGACAGGTTCAGGTCAACTTGTTTTTTTTTCCACCCCGCAGTGGCTGATGATCAAGGATGCATGCACTGTACTGTCACCATTTGAGGAGGCAACGAGGATGGTGAGCAGGGACAGTGCATGCATCAGTAACACAATTCCTTTAGTGTTCCTGCTGGAGCACACTCTGCGGGGAATTATAGATGTGGCTCTAGAGGCAGAGCAGTGGGAGGAAGAGGAGGCCTTCCCTAGCTCTCAAGGCCCCAGTCTTTCCGCAGACAGTATTCCAGCGGGTCCTACTCAGATCAGACAGGAGGAGGATGAGGAGGAGGAGGACTATTTAAGTAGTGGGGGCATTGAAGGTGGGGATTCCTCAAGGCAGGGTTTTGTGTGCCCAGAAACAGAAGGGCTTGTGCGTGGCTGGGAGGAGGAAGTGCACGATACGGTCATCCTCATTGACCAGGAAGACTCGGCAGCTAATGCCACCTCCAACCTACGCTGCATGGGCTCCCTAATGATGCAAAGCCTGCTAAAGGACCCCAGGATTCGTGCTATCAAGGAGAGGTATCATTACTGGTTGGCAACCCTTCTTGATCCACGATACAAGGGGAAAGTTGCAGAGCTCATCCTGCCCGCACAGAGGGAGCACAGGATGACAAAACTTGAGGACGCTCTAAAGCGAAACTTGGTAATCTAACAGTGCCCGGAAAGGTGTTACACAAGTGCTGACACACGTGCTTCTGAGGCTGCAGGTGATCAGAGGAATAGCGGTGAAGGCCAGGGCCGCTTGACTGATGCATTTTACATTTTTTTAGTCCTCGACGCCCAGGGACGTCAAATGTAGGCACCCATTGCCAGCGTCTTCACCATATGGTGCAGGACTACCTAGGGGCAAGGGCAGACCTGGATACCTTTACAGCAGATGATCCACTGGCTTACTGGGTGTTGAGATTGGATCACTGGCCAGAACTTAGCCAATATGCTATGCAGCTACTAGGTTGCCCTTCATCTAGCATGCTTTCCGAAAGGACGTTCAGTGCCGCTGGAGGTTTTGTCACAGACCAAAGAGTGCGTCTGTCCACCTGACTCTGTAGACCGGCTGACATTTATAAAAATGAATCAGTCCTGGATCGGCAGCTATCATCCCCTGATGCCGAAGTAACGGAATAGATCGGGTATGTCTTCCGCATGCACAAAACCTCCAGCACTGAACTCTTCCACAATACCACAAAAGGGTTACGGTGTGAATGCACTTGCTGCCATGAAAGGCACAATATTTGGCTGCACTGACGCCTGTGCCAGATTTATATCATATAAATTTTTTGAACAGCAGGGTCCAACCCTGCACTCTTCCACAATACCACAGAGGGGTTACTGTATGATGATACTTGTTGGCCTGGCATCAAAGGCACAATATCTGGGTGCACTGACGCCCATTACAAGATCAAAAACTTTTCAATATAGGACCACATGGTCCACCCCTGCACTCTTCCACAATACCACAGAGGGGTTACTGTATGATGATACTTGTTGGCCTGGCACCAAAGGCACAATATCTGGGTGCACTGACGCCCATTACAAGATCAAAAACTTTTCAATATAGGACCACATGGTCCACCCCTGCACTCTTCCACAATACCACAGAGGGGTTACTGTATGATGATACTTGATGTCCTGGCATTAAAGGCACAATATCTGGGTGCACTGACGCCCATTAACAGAGAAAAAACTTTTCAATATAGGACCACATGGTCCACCCCTGCACTCTTCCACAATACCACAGAGGGGTTACTGTATGATGATACTTGTTGGCCTGGCACCAAAGGCACAATATCTGGGTGCACTGACGCCCATTACAAGATCAAAAACATTTCAATATAGGACCACATGGTCCACCCCTGCACTCTTCCACAATACCACAGAGGGGTTACTGTATGATGATACTTGATGGCCTGGCATTAAAGGCACAATATCTGGGTGCACTGACGCCCATTAACAGATAAAAAAAAAACACTTTTCAATATAGGACCACATGGTCCACCCCTGCACTCTTCCACAATACTACAGAGGGGTTACTGTATGATGATACTTGCTGGCCTGGCATTAAAGGCACAATATCTGGGTGCACTGACGCCCATTACCAGATCAAAAACTTTTCAATATAGAACCACATGGTCCACCCCTGCACTCTTCCACCATACCACAGAGGGGTTACTGTATCATGATACTTGCTGGCCTGGCAGTCTTGCACCAAAGGCAGAATATCTGGGTGCACTGACGCCCATTCCCAGATTCATATCTTTTTAATATAGGTCCGCATGGTCCACCCCTGCACTCTTCCACAATACCACAGAGGGGTTACTGTATGATAGTACTTGCATGCCTGGCACTAAAGGCACAATATCTGGGTGCACTGCCATTGACGCCTGTATCAGATTCATATCCTCAGAGGGGTTACGGTGTGACGGCACTGTTGCCGACGCTAAAAGCCCAATTTTAAAGCACCTATTGTTACTTTCATCCAAAGCCTGCATAAGTTTCACAATAATTTAGCCAAAAAAAACACTAAACTTTTTCTGCGCTTCCTAAAATGTCTTTTCATACAGGCTGCCGCCCCAAGCAGTTGTTTATGGATAGATTAAAGGAAAAGCATTTACCGTCATATGAAACGTCATTTTTTTGTTTTTAAGTGTTTCTATACATCCTAGAAATCCGCCACTTCACGGGCAGGTTATGGGGACCTCCTAGGCACGATATTTGAAGGAATTTTTGGTTTTTATTTTTAACCCTTATTTCATGGAAAACTCACTGTCCCTTTAAAAACGTTTTTTTTAAAACTTTTTGTCCTTGTTTCCTGTCCCCCAGGGCACTACCCGGACCCCCATACACCTTTTATGGCAAATATGTAGCATATATGCCCTCTTGGAGGGTACTCTAAAAAAACGAATTTTCAGCCCCTTTGACTTGCATGGGGGTTCGGGTTCGGGTTCGGTCCCGAACAAATGGGAAGTTCGGGTTCTGGCTCGAACCGAACTCGGGGAGTGTTCGGCTCATCCCTAATCCCTAAGTCTTGGAAAAATGTGTCTACACACAATTACGTGATTATTATCAATATTGGAACTACTTAACCCCAGATCAATCAGGCTTTCACCCAAATCACTCAACCACAACCGCCCTTTTAAAAGTCTGCAATGATATCCAAGCTGGGATGGAACAAGGAAACCTAACTGGAGCCATCTTCCTTGATTTTGCCAAGGCCTTTGACACGGTAGACCATGGCATCTTGTTAGAAAAACTTAAAAACTCTGGCATTGGTGATCGCACGCTAACCTGGTTTCAATCATATGTATCCGACCGATCACAATATGTGTCAATTTCTGGCAGCTCCTCCCTCCCGCTCCCAGTTACTTGCGGTGTACCCCAAGGCTCAATACTAGGCCCCCTGCTATTCACAATATTCATAAATGATCTGCCCAACGTCTGCAAAGCCTCAACTGTACATATGTACGCAGACGACACTGTGATCTATACCAGCAAACCAAATCTCCCGCAGCTGGAGGCCGTGCTGCAAGAACAATTCACAGAGGTAGAAAAGTGGATCAAAAACAACAAACTTTTTTTAAATACTGACAAAACTGTAACGATGCTCTTTGGAACAGCACCTAAACTACACAAATTGCAAAATCCCCATCTATGTGTTGGGACAATATCAAATGGCACACTGACCACAGTCACTTCTCTCAAATATCTAGGTATGTGGTTGGACCCTAATCTATCCTTTGGCCCCCACATCGAAAAACTCTCATCTAAACTTTACCCCAAACTAGGTGCCCTGTACAGAACAAATCCTGCCTGAGTCCCGCGGTAAGAAAGCAGATTGTACAGCAAATGCTTATGCCGGCTATTGATTACGGAGATGTAGTGTATGCAGCCGCCCCGCAAACACACCTTCATAAACTTACTACACTGTATAACTCATTCTGCCGCTTTGCGCTACAATGTAACTACATGACCCACCATTGTGACATGTTAAAACAGCTAAACTGGCCATCGCTAGAATCCAGACGCACCCTTCACCTTTCCAGCCTGGTGTTTAAGAGCATCTCTGGGAAGCTGCCACCCTACCTGAATAGACTGCTTCCCCCAGCAGCTCCCTCATCCTATAACCTCCGATCCAGGACCAGCACCTTACTTGCAATACCACAATACAAAAAGACAGTGGCTCGGTCCTCATTTTCGGTCCTACAGAGCACCACAATTATGGAATAACCTCCCAGACACCATCAAATCTTCCACCAGTCTTAAGTCACTCAAAATTTCCCTGTTAACATACCTCAATACAGAATGCACCTGTAAACATGTAACCTAGTGACTATATTTCCTACATATTTATTTTCTGTTAATCTGTATATTTCTGTTGTTAATATCTTACATTGTATTACTTTGTATTTCTGTAAATGTAACACTTCAATGTACTTGAACCCAGGACATACTTGAAAACGAGCGAAATCTCAATGTATCCTTCCTGGTAAAATCCTTTATAAATAAATAAATAAATAAATCACAACCTCCGGACTATCCGATGACTTCGGATCCGATCTACAACTTCACCTGTAGATACCCGTCATAGGGGAGTTTCTCAGTTCCGATACCCCAAATTTCCAGATCCTTCAATTTCTGTAGAGGTATGCTTCCCCATGACGTAGGACCGGATGCTAAGGAAGTGACTCTTTCAGTGCTGGCAGGCTCAACAGTTGGCCAGACTTTGGACCCTCTTGCCCTCTTAGTCCTGGCTTGATTTTTGGAGCGGGTTTCAGCCTTTGGGCACCTAGGTTGCTCCTTCACTTGTGCCCTCTGGCGTTTCCCGCCGGTGAGGTAGATAACAGCCCTTCCAAGGCTTTCAAAAACTCTTCTACTCTATTTCCTTCAGGCTTTTGTCTTTTGCATTGTGCGCGGAAATGGCCCATTTCCCCACAACTGAATCATCTCTTCCTTGAAGACGGAGACGCATTCACTTGCTGTGATTCAGTTGAAGGACCCTGGCCAGACGCCACAGCAACTCCAGTTGTCTGCATGTCTGTAAGGAACTTCTGCATCTCGGTCTGTGTCTCTGTCACCTTCAACAATACTCGGCACAGTTCAGCGTGCGCCTGTTGCAATTCAGCTTGAGCTTCTTGTACCTTCTTAACAGTTTTGTGCAACTCACCATGTGCAGATAGGTTTAATTATTTTGCAGCCTTCTCTGTGGATTTAAAAGCGATCAGATGCTCTTGTTCCTCCACTTCGGATCCATAGGTGTCTAACGAGTCACTTTCAGGCTGCAAGTGTTCGTTATGCCTCACAGGTTGCGCGTAAGCTCTTTCTCCTCTCCTGAAGGATTTTTCTTCCAGTAAAGCCTCTTCCTCTCTGACAGCTCAGATCAGTTCCAGGTACTTCAATTCTCGATTACCTTCCCTGCTTCTCAGCTGTAGCATCACCGGATCTAGAGGTTGAGAGCCCCTCAGGATCTGCTGTATTCGGATCTTATCTACTTCGGCCGGTTCGGCCCCTTTCTTGAGGAGTATCTGGTGCAGAATCTTATCTAGGCGCCTCATATATTCCGTCATTCTCTCACCTTTTCGCTGGTAGGTGTGTTCAAACTGATACACGAGCTCTGCAGCCTTTTCCGTTTGCCCAAAGACTTCCTCCAAAACATTTAGATAATCTAAAGCAGTGCAGTTTTGCTTACTCAATTTTAGGTTTCTTACAGCCTCTGACGCAGGTCCCTTTAAGCTCTCAGTAATCCTTTGCTTTTTCTGCGCTTCAGGGACATCCCACTCATCCAGAGCTTGCATCGCCTGTTCTACCTATTCTTCGAAGGTTTCTTCTCCCGCCGGAGTTGGTACGTTTCCTGTAAAATTTCTCAACCGTCGATAACCAAAGTTAGTGTGCAGAGGGCTTGTTCTTTGACATTTAGCCAGCAAATCTCCAATAGCCACTATAAATTCAGGCCCGATCATGGCCAGCGGACTGGGCGCGGGAACACTCGCGGATTCGCCACGTGGCACACTTGGCTGAATCAGTTGGACTTCCACCTCATAAGTCAGCTTCACGCTCGCGCCCTGAAAACACACTGGAACACCCTTTCTCCACTCAAAAATAACATACGTGTGAGAGGTATCTGGGTTCTTTTTAATGTCCAGGATTAACCCCCGATGATCTGGTGTCAGCGTGGCCACGGCCTGGCGAATCTGATCTTCGACCCAAGTGTCTGCAGGAATATCCATGACTATACACAATTCTATCTGACTACTGTGCGCTTCACACCATTTGGCAGCAGTGTCTGGATCCATATTTAACCCTTTAAATCTGTTTTTCCAGAGACTGCATCCCGGAAACGAGCCCCCACGTGTAGCACTCACTCCCGGAGGAGCCGCTGAATTTAAACCTTGGGTCAGTCTCCCCGCACTAGGGAATAAATATACTCCAGCACCGTTGTGGATTTTATAAATTATATAGTTTACTGAATAAACTGGCATATAAAGAGTAACACGGTATACGTATATATATATTTACAGTAGTTCGTAATGCGAGAAACGCGTAGCGGAAAAGGAAAAGGAATTTTAACCCCTTCGTGGTTGGAGTGTGAGTCCCGTACAGGTTATGTCCCAAGAAAGTGTAGGTATATGCGTGTATTGGTACCCGGGTACAATATTCAACTGGCCAGTGAATGATTTCAGGTGTATCTTTGACTAGTCACGTTGGGGCCCTGTAGGTTTTGACAAAACTGCAGCGTGCTTTATTATTTTACGATGGCCAGGAAGGCCTCTCACCCATCCGCCAGATACTCTGTGCTCCGCTCGACCCAGGACGTCTCTCCGCTCGATTTTGACTGGGATTCTGTGCCACCGGATCCGCTGTCTTGCTTGTCTGTGTCTGCCACAAGATGTCCAGCTCACCGCCTGCACTCCCTGTTAGATCGTCTGCGGTCTCCTAACTCGGGGTCCTTCAGCTTACTCTGTATCTGTGTAGGGTTACTAGCGGTAGATCACTAGGTCTTCGACCAGTAAAAGGGGAAACCGATCTCCAGCTCTGCTAGGCCACACAGCTCTGGCCTGGTCGCGATCGCTATCTCCGTCACTTGCGTCTTGCTCTTCTCACTCCTCGGCGCGCTCTGCCGGTTCTCTCCACGAGGCTGCGGATGTCAGTCTCTCTTTTTCCCACCCACTTCCTGTTCCCGCCCGCAAAGCATGCTGGAAAATGTAGTCCCAATGTCCAATGTCTTACATCGCGCTTGTCTCCCTCTGGTGGCCAAAGGCAAGTACTACAACGACAGTGAATTAAAACCAGCGCTACATGTGCTTAGGGCGGTCATTGTATTAAATGTTGAGGAGGTAGGTTAGGGGAATTGAGTTCAGGTTACAGAGGGATCCATGAAGACACATGGCAGCAGAGAAGAAGATGCAGATACTTGCTTGCACCCCAGATACAAATAATGGCCTTGATTTTATTTAATTGTTTTTTCAAAACAAATACCATCTGTTTTCGGCAATAATTTTTTTTAAAAAAATAATCAACTGATTCAACTGAAAAAATTAGAAACTGAAATTTAAAGAAACTTTACCAGCCTGAATCGTGTTACCAGGCTTGTAAAATGCCCAAAAAATACTTATTTTCGGCCAGCAGCATACAGATTTTGGCTTTAAAAATTACTATTTGAAATCTTTTTTTAAACATCAGATTTTTCTGTCTAATTCCCTCTTTTTCTGCCTGAAAATCCTTTTATCATCACCTAAGTCAGAATACTGATGAATTCGAATTGAACCAATAAAGCCGATATTCCCATTAAAAAGTATAGCCGCGAGAGACGAAATTTGTGCTGAATCTATACACCAGTAAGCTCAAATTTAATCTCCCAAGTTGAAAATTGATTAAAAAGCAGTCGAAAAAGATCTGGATTTTGTCTATCGATTAAATGGAGGCCCATATGTGTGGTCTGGTCTTGAGACATTTTGTTTACTTGGCGAAAATCTGGAGATTGATTGAATTAAAATTATTTTTAATTCAATTTTTTATCTGTTGATACTAAGTGGCAGATGCGCCAGAGGTAATGCAAGTCGTTTCTCTCCTGCACAAGGGGATGGTGGATTCTTCAACGTATGCGACACAGGACCATCTAATAATTAAGACGCGGGGCTCAACATGGAATCTAATTTTATCGAAATAAGTAATTGCTCACTGAAATGCAAAGGTCACTTTCATATACGAAAAATAAACAACAACATCACTGCGTTATTAGTTTTTCAAACAGGCTTTCGGAAATGGATAATTGTAAAGGTCAGCAGGATGCGCTTATTGAATATGTAGATAAAATATAACGGAATTATTGCTCGGCAGCTGTCGCCGTCCATCAGCTCCCCATCTTACTTCTGGGGCTAAATTCCCTACCTCACGCTAAAATGAGGTTTTCTTGTAGTGTCACGATTTTAGCGTTGGATACCAGTGCAGGCGCTGTCTCGGCATCATGCCTGAAATGCAGCGCTACCCTCCGTGATACTCACGGGAGCGCTTCCTCGCCTCTGCGAGTATTACCTCCTGGAGTCCATAGGACTCCATGGAGTGTTGCGCTGCTGGGCCGCGAGCCCTGTGCAACCTCGGTCCAGCGAGATCACACCGTGCCGCGGATGGGGGACTGGGAACTATTTGTTCCCAGTCTCACTCTGGTCTCGGCTACAATAAGCGGCGGATCGGGCCAACGTTCTCTGCGCGTGATGAGAGGTGAGTATCTGATTTATTGGGGGGGGGGGTTTAGGGGGTGTTAAGTGATTCTGCAAAAGCGCATGCAGTTAGCACCAGCTTTTAGGTGTTGCTAAAATTTAGTATAGCCCATCGCTGCGGTAATTAGCATTAGGACTTTGTAATGCCTTACTTAATCTAATGCTAATTATCGACTGCACATCTTGTACTTAAAATAGGCAGTGCAAAGTACAGTAAGCTTGCGGAAGTGTCAGGTGCTAACCGTCGCCACATCCCTTCCCCCGGGTCTCAGGACTCACTGGGTCACTGGTGGCATACTCTGGTCGGGCACGGGGACCATACGCGACCCTTCCGCTCAGCATGTGCCAACCTCGGCGTCAACATCAGGGGAATCCCTCCGCCACAATGCCTGGGTCCCGTCAGCGTTACGCCGTCTGGGCGTGTTTCCGTGCGTGCGGAGTGTTGGCTGGGCCTCTGCTTCCACAATCAGGGTAGCGGTTGCTAGGGACGCCGGGGTCTCTCCCATTGCTCCATTGGTGGAGGGGTGGGGTTAAGGGGTGTGCCAAACCGGCACTTAGTTCCCTATTTAAACCCTGAGCTCCAGGACACATGTGCTCATTTGTTTTGTGCTTTTGTTTATCTTAAACACTGAGTATGCCTTTCTTCTACCTTGAGACCTTGTTGCCAGACCCTGCTTTTCGATTATTCTCCTTGCTGCCAGCCCTGACTTCGGAACCGCTTCACATTGCCTTACGGATTAACCCTTACTGTACTGACTCCACGTCCCTACTACTCCCCATCCTGGGTTCCACATATCGTGACCCCGACACGACAGGAAGCTAGTGTAGTCACTGATGCGCTAATGGATTTTTCACGGGGTTTACCATCAGGAATGTAATATGGAGGGGATTCGTTAAAGTCACTTATCCAGACGTTAACAGCTACTCATCCCAACGCCACCGCTACCATTCACTATGGAACTTAGCCCCTGGTGCTTTGACATTTTTTAACACCTCAGAAATTTCTACAGTAATATATTTTGGTTTTAAATAATTTATTCTGCTCATCCTAATTATTGGGTTGACGTTGCTGCGTGGAGAAACGAAAAAGGGTAAAAGGATTACAATACAGATAAATGAACGACACTGGACAGGGTGGTGTCAGCCAGAAGATGAGGAGATGTCCGCTTGACTCTGATCCTGTTAAAACAGAAGCACAAAGTGCTCGTCTGTGTTAATGGACTTCCTGCGGTTTATTTAATAACCGCAACTTCTGCAATTTTCATGGACGTCTGCTGCAATGGCAGAGATTATTTACTGCTGCTGTTGGAAATATAAGGATTTTGTGAATTTATTTTGTCTTTATGAAGTATGCTCTTGGAGCTAAAACCCAAACCTTTACTTTCTCTAGGTATGTTTCAGTTGTATTCGGTGGAGAGAACATTTAGTTTCCCCTCATTTATTTGCACATTTATGTTTATTGTATGTTTGAAATATATACGCTGATCAGTTACAACATTAAAACCATTGACAGGGGAAGTGAATAGCATTGATTATATGGTTGTAATGGCACCTATCTCAGGGTGGGATATATTGTCACGGGGTGAGTGTCGTGGCGGGATATATTGTCATGGGATGAGTGTCATGTGGCGGGATATATTGTCACGGGGTGAGTGTCGTGGTGGGATATATTGTCATGTGGCGGGATATATTGTCACAGGGTGAGTGTTGTGGCGGGATATATTGTCATGGGATGAGTGTCATGTGGCGGGATATATTGTCACGGGGTGAGTGTCGTGGCGGGATATATTGTCATGTGGCGGGATATATTGTCACGGGGTGAGTGTCATGTGGCGGGATATATTGTCACGGGGTGAGTGTCATGTGGCGGGATATATTGTCACGGGGTGAGTGTCGTGGCGGGATATATTTTTAAAGGGGTGGGAAATATTGTCACAAGGCGGGAGATATTGTCACGGGGTGGGATAGATTGTCACGAGCGGGATGTATTGTTGCGGGCGGGAGATATTGTCACAGGGTCGGATATATTGTCACGAGGTGGGATGTATTGTCACAGGGCGGGATATATTATCACGAGGCGGGATGTATTGTCGCGGGCAGGAGATATCGTCACAGGGTCGGATATATTGTCACGAGGTGGGATGTATTGTCACAGGGCGGGATATATTGTCACAAGGCGGGATGTATTGTCACGGGGTCGGAGATATTGACACGGGGCGGGATATATTGTCACGAGGTGAGAAATTGTCACACGGTGGGATATATTGTCACGGGGCAGGAGGGATTGACATGAGATGGGATAGATTGTCACGGGTGGGAGATATTGTCATGGGGTGCGATAGATTGTCATGGGGAGGGAGTTATTGTCACAGGGTGGGAAAGGAAAGGTGTCACACGAGACACACACCACCTACCTAGAGATTTTTGTAGACCATGCACACCCCTTGATGGCCATGGTGTTCCCTGATGGCAGTGGCCTCTTTCAGTAGGAGTTTGCATCCTATCCTGTCACATGGCAAAAACTGCTCAGGAATGGTTTGAGGAACAGGACTAAGATTTCAAGTTGTTGCATTGGCCTCCAAATTCCCCAGATCTTAATCTGTATGAGCATCTGTGGGATGTGCTGGAACAACAAATCCCATCCATGAACTGAACACCCCACCTTGCAATGTGCAGGACATAAGGGATTTGTTGCTAATGTCTTGGTGCCAGATCCCACAGGACACGTTAAGAGGTCTTGTGGAGTCCTTGCCTCACCGCATCAGCACAAGGGGGAACTACCCAAAATTAGGCAGATGGTTTTAATTTTGTGGCTAATCAATGTAGATCTTTTGGAGTTCTGTAGCAGTATTCACTCCAGAATCTATTCACGAGAATAGATGCAATTTGAGGAGTTCCAGTTTTTGTCTTAGTTTTAGGTTATCTTGAGGTGTTATGATCTGGTTTGTAAATCGGTTATAATGTTGCATTTCATAGAGACTAATTTAAACGTTATGTACAACAGCTATACTATTGGGCTTGAGCAAATTGCTTTATAATATGTTTCTTGTACCAAGATGCCTGTGTAAGTGTCAGCGATGTCTTGACCGCTATGACAGTAAAAGCTATCAGCTGCCCTGAGCTAGAACCGGGAAGCTAAGGGGAAAAAGTAGCGTTCGCTAATTTCCCCTTAGCGTACCGGTTTCCCCAGCAGATCGCGGGGCAGGCACTGAGTCCAGCAGCCTGTCCCTTAGCGATCGCTAAGCACACGGATAATGGGGCAGCGCTACAGCGCCGTCCCCAACATCCCCTCCATGGCTTCTATAGGACTCCATGGTGGATCGTGCTACCAGCTCCCATGAAAGTCAGGATCTCGCTGGTCGGCGGAGTGATCACAGAGGGAGACATGGGACTCTCTTCACCCAGTCTCCCTCTGCTTCCGGTGGCCAGAAGCAGTGGATTGGGCAGCCGTTCTCGCTGCGGAATAAGAGGGGAGTATTTGTTTTTTGGGGGGTTTTAAGCTGTAGGTAATGGATTCTGCAGCAGTGCAATCCATTACCTGCACCTCTGAGCTGGTGGTAACTTTTTCATTAGCGCCAGCTCTTAGTAACTAGTGTTAGAACCAAGTGATCCCAACATTAGTTACTCTGTGCTTTCACTTTGCGCTCCCCATGTTAGGTATAGGGAACGCAAAGTACAGTAAACTCGCGCGACAAATCGCTATTTGTTCTCTTTGTCCTTCTGCTTGCGGTGCGAGGAGGAGGTGAATCGCACTATCCTCTGCACTGCGCGACCAGAAGTGAGTAAGGATTTGTTGGGCTTTTTATGACCAACACCAGGTTTTGAGAGCCACTATTTTTTGTAAATATCGGCTTGAGATCAACCTTGGACTTGCTTGTTATTCTCTGACTGCCTGCAAATAAGAAATTCGTCTTTCTTATACAAATATACAGGTATACGAAGTAAAGGAAGCATTAATATACAGCGAGTTGATGCAACAGCTGCTCCCCTGATATAGTTTAGATGGAGGGAACATTTGTTTTAATAAGTGTGTCCCGTATACTCAATGGCTCACTCATTAGTCACAATGTCTTGCTGGGAATAGCGCCCACGATTTGCAGGACCGAATTGCTGCAACGACGAGCTTTTCTTGGAAAAGGTTGAACCGATGAGACGTCTCAGTGTGGTTTATATATTCTCTGTATTCAGCACAGTGTGAATGGGACAAGGCTTCGGAAAATACCTGCAAACTGCGGACAAGGACAATTGTTTCTAACACAGTTACGATCGACAAAAATGTCTAATTTCCTAGTCCATTATTTCTAATTCCAAGTTGTGAGAATAACACTGTGTTACTTCAGCAAAATGCATTGTGCACAGCACAATGTTTATTGGATTTATAAGCCTCACATCTTCACACACTGCAAAAATAAGAACACCCCCACGTGTGCCTTTTATTATAATGAGAAGCATTTAATGTGATGACGTAAGTTATATGATAAGGTGATCGTTATTACCCACAATTGCAAAATAAAAGAATTCCAAGTACTGCAGAGCTGCAGAATTTCCAGAGATTACTGTTGCGCTAATGCAAGGAAAATATTAACTGAAATCTAACCTGCATGGACGTAGATACTGGCAAAGAAAAGAAGTCTACTGGAAGAGTTTTCATTAGAGATGTGCATTTGTTTCGTAACGAATTTCGTTTATTCGTATTTCAGAAGTACTTCCGAAATAAGGAATCAACATCATCCAAATTTGAAACGAAACAATATATAACAAATTAAATTCGTTATACTGTTTCATTATAAAAGAAAAATTTGATTAATTGGGGTTTTAATTTGTGATCCGAAATTCAAATCGATATCAACTATCAAATTGATCTTAACTTACAATACATACAAGTCAGTGGTGTATTTAGGTTTTGTGCTGCCCTAGGCCTGATTAAACTCATGCACCCCAATTAAAATTTGACACGCTGTATATGAGCGTATCACAGAGCTGCACACCAATAAAACCCACAGAAATGTGCACTGTGTATGAGTGTATCACAGAGCTGCACAGCAATAAAACTCATGGTAAAAGGCAGTGATTATAAACTACACAGCAATTATTATTATTTTTAATATTTACCGTCCTCTGTCCGTCAACAAGCTTGAGACCTGGGCAGTGTGACACCATCACACTCCATCTCTCTGCGGCATTGGTCTGGCTGCCAGTGGCACTGATGTGGCTGCTGTGCCTGGTCTTGCTGGCTCTGGTGTGGATAGGTCTGCTTCTGCTGGCATAGGTCTGGATGGCACTTGAAGGCTCCTTTTCCCCCTCCTAATATTCATTTGGCCCCCCTCCTTATATTGATTTGCCGCCCTCCTTATATTAATTGCCCCCCTCCTTATATTCATTTGTCCCTCCTTATATTCATTTGGCCCCCCTCCTTATATTAATGTGCCCCCTCCTAATATTAATTTGGCCCCCTTCTATATTAATTTGGCCCCCCTCCTTATATTAATTTGGCCCCCCTCCTAATATTAATTTGGCCCCTCTCCTTTTATTAATTTGCCCCCCTCCTAATATTAATTTGGCCCCCCTCCCTAATATTAATTTGGCCCCCCTCCCTAATATTAATTTGGCCCCCTCCTTATATTAATTTGGCCCTCCTCCTAATATTAATTTGGCCCCCCTCCTTATATTAATTTGGCCCCCCTTCTTATATTAATTCCCCCCCTTTTCATTTTAGCACATCCCCCCCTTCTCATTCATTACACCCTCTCCCTTTTCAGTCCATTCCCCCTCCAGTCCAGTTCATATCACCTTCTTCCACACTGGGAGCCCGCAGCCGCAGGCCTTCATCCTCCGTGGCAGGTGGCAGAATGGACGAGCGCTGGGAGGAAGTGACGTTTTATGATCACTTCCTCCCATTGTTCTCACGTGATGGAGAGGACGGAGGAGCAGCCAGTTAGATGCTATGCATCTTAGACGGCAGCATCGCACTGCCGATTATTTTGAGGGCACTGGTTGCTCCCTTTTGCAGCTGCACTTTGGAATCCAGAAACCGGCGGCCGCCGAGGGTGTGTCCCACAGGGTCGCGGATCACTCAGAGCGGTGGGACGCCGCCCCCTGGAAAGTGCCGCACTAGGTCTAGGCCTTGTCAGCCTAGGCCAAGATACAACACTGATACAAGTACTACAGTCAGCAAACGACTTTATGAAACAAATCCGTTTCGTTTTACTGTTTAACAAGCAACCTGTCCCTGTTAATTGGCCTCTGGTACTAAATCTGTGAGACAGTTCAATATTTAACCCTAGCTTGCCTTTTAACAGCAAAATTTGACTAATTGGGGTTTTATTTAGTTATCCGTAATTCGAATTGATATATGTCAACTATTGAATCGATATCAAATAATGAAACGAAATGAAATTCCGAAATGAAATTCCGAAAACGAAATTATTTTAAAATGAAACTAAATCCAGAGTTGTTTCCTGGAGCTTCATCCAAGATCCCCTACGCCATCACGATCCCTAAGTCCTGTGTCTCCTCTCTCCACAGGTAGGACATTATCACCCATCATCCACAGTCACCCACATCTCATCTGATCGCCTGCATACTTTTGCTGGTAGGACATTATCACCCATCATCCACAGTCACCCACATCTCATCTGATCGCCTGCATACTTTTGCTGGTAGGACATTATCACCCATCATCCACAGTCACCCACATCTCATCTGATCGCCTGCATACTTTTGCTGGTAGGACATTATCACCCATCATCCACAGTCACCCACATCTCATCTGATCGCCTGCATACTTTTGCTGGTAGGACATTATCACCCATCATCCACAGTCACCCACATCTCATCTGATCGCCTGCATACTTTTGCTGGTAGGACATTATCACCCATCATCCACAGTCACCCACATCTCATCTGATCGCCTGCATACTTTTGCTGGTAGGACATTATCACCCATCATCCACAGTCACCCACATCTCATCTGATCGCCTGCATACTTTTGCTGGTAGGACATTATCACCCATCATCCAGTCACCCACATCTCATCTGATCGCCTGCATACTTTTGCTGGTAGGACATTATCACCCATCATCCACAGTCACCCACATCTCATCTGATCGCCTGCATACTTTTGCTGGTAGGACATTATCACCCATCATCCACAGTCACCCACATCTCATCTGATCGCCTGCATACTTTTGCTGGTAAGACATTATCACCCATTATTCAGACACCCACATCTCATCTGATCATCTGATCGCCTGCATATTGGTATTTTCTATTTCTATTTATTTTTGTTTTTCTCCACCATGTGCTTTGCTAATTAGCATGTGAATCTCCTGCCCTATTGACACAGCCCATCCAGCTTCAGGTGTTTGCATTTAGGCAGTTAAAAAGTAAACAGTCCGCCCTTTATAACATTTAAGACCAGCTCCACTGAGCCTTGGCTCTTGTGACATCCCCAAGTGGCATTCTTAAGTGGACATCCAGAGTTGTTTCCTGGAGCTGCGGGACTGGAGGAAGGAACTGCAAGGCCCACTTTTACTCTGGGTAAACGCACGTCTATATCATGCTTTCTCTCACGCTTCTACTCTTTACTTCTACTTTTCTCCTTAAATGGAACTCCTGCCCCTCTACCACCGACCCCTACACTATCTGCATCTCTCCCTCCCTCCTCTCGTCCCACATGATGGCCTCGCATGAGCTCCTTTGTTTCCTCAGAACATGGTCTCCCTCTAACTCTCGCGCTGCCAATCACTCCCACTCCCACAAATCCCATTCCCACCTTCTCTTTCTCACACTCCTGCTGCTACTCTCTTCAGGTGACATATCCCCTAACCCTGGCCCCACAACACATCCAATACTTCCCTCTCATCCTATCTCCATCGCACATAAATCACCTCCCTGCAAGCCCAGCAACCTCATCCCCATAATCCCTCAGCGCCTGTCCTCTTTCTCCTGCGCCCTCTGGAACGCTCGCTCTGTGTGCAACAAACTCACAGCAATCCATGACCTCTTCCTTTCAAACTCCTTCAACCTCCTAGCTTTAACTGAAACCTGGATAACTCCCTCTGACACGGCCTCCGTTGCTGCTCTCTCACATGGCGGTCTACACTTGAGTCATACCCCCAGACCGGGTGAGAGAAATGGTGGCGGGGTCGGAATCCTGCTCTCTCCCACCTGCACCTACCAGCATCTCCCTCCACCCCCATCCCTCTCCTTCTCCTCCTTCGAGACACACTGCATCCGCCTGTTCTCTCCTCTGGCCCTCAGGGTGGCAGTCATCTACCGCCCACCGGGACCAACCTCCCAGTTCTTTGACCACTTTGCTACCTGGCTCTCTCACTTTCTGTCTTCTAATCTTCCATGCCTAGTTCTCGGGGACTTCAACATTCCCATTGACGATCCTTCCGCCCCTGCTGCCTCCAAACTTCTTTCACTCACGTCCTCCCTTGGACTCACACAATCCTCCCTCCTCCCTACCCACCGCGATGGTCACGCTATTGACCTTGTCTTTTCCAACCTCTGCTCCATTTCTGAGTTCAACTGTCGCCCTTTCCCCATCTCTGACCACCACCTTCTCTCTTTCAACCTATCTGGACTTCCTAAACACCCTGCTCCCCCACCCCGCACACACACTCGCAGAAATCTACAGGCTGTGGACCCCCATCAATTCTCCAACCTACTTCACCACCTCCCTCATACCTCATCCTTCACCTGCCCTGATGCTGCCACTAATCACTACAACACTACGCTTATCTCTGCTCTAGACACTCTTGCTCCTCTTCGACTCTGTAAGGCCCCACGCCGCCAGCTTCAGCCCTGGCACACCCTCCAGACTCGCTACCTGCAAAGATGCTCCCGCACCGCAGAGCGTGCCTGGAGGAAATCCCGCTCTGAAGCTGATTTTGTTCACTTCAAGTTTATTCTCCGGTCATACACCTCTGCCCTCCACTTGGCCAAACAATCCTTCTTCTCATCTCTTATATCTACGCTGTCCTCCAACCCTAAACGGCTCTGGTCCACCTTCAACACCCTCCTCTACCCACCTGCACCTCCCCCCTCAGCTGCCTTCAGCGCTCAAGACCTGGCAGACTACTTCCTCAGTAAAACTTTAACTATCAGAAGCAACATCCCAACACAAGATAGTTATCTGCCACCTCCACTCCCACAGGTCCCATCTGCCACCCTCTGCCGCTTCCTCCCAACCACTGAGGAGGAAGTCAATTCCTTATTGTCCTCCTCACATCTCACCACGTGCTCGCTCGACCCCATTCCCTCACATCTAATTCCTCCCCTCTCCTCCTCCCTCACCCCTGCTCTCACACACATCTTCAACCTATCTCTCTCCACTGGCTCCTTTCCATCCGCCTTCAAACACGCGCTAGTTACCCCTTTACTAAAGAAACCATCCCTAGATCCCAACTCTCCATCCAACTACCGTCCTGTATCCCTGCTTCCCTTTACCTCTAAGCTCTTAGAAAAACTAGTCTTCAACCGCCTCTCCATCTTCCTGTCCTCCAATTCCCTACTTGACCCCCTGCAATCTGGCTTCCGTCCCCTACACTCAACTGAAACTGCCCTCACCAAAGTCACCAACGACCTCCTAACTGCTAAAAAACATGGCCACTATTCTATTCTCATCCTGCTTGACCTCTCGGCTGCTTTTGACACTGTTGACCACCCCCTCCTTCTACTGACCCTCAACTCTCTGGGTCTCGGTGACACTGCACTTGCTTGGATTGACTCCTATTTATCCAACAGGTCCTTCTGTGTGTCCTTTGCTGGTAACTCCTCCTCTTCATTGCCTCTATCTGTTGGTGTACCTCAAGGCTCTGTCCTTGGTCCTCTGCTCTTTTCCATCTACACCTCCTCCCTGGGCAAAATCATCAACAGCTTTGGCTTTAATTACCACCTCTACGCTGATGACACTCAGATCTACCTCTCTACCCCTGATCTCTCTCCCCCTGTCCTTTCCAAAGTCAGTGACTGTTTATCTGGCATCTCCTCCTGGATGGCCTCCCACCACCTAAAGATCAACATGTCAAAGACTGAGCTCCTACTTATTCCTCCCTCTAATGCCGCCCCACCTCCTGACTTCTCGATCACGGTGGAGGGTATCACCATCTCCCCATCAAACCAAGTTCGCTGTCTTGGAGTTACACTTGACTCTGCTCTTTCCTTCATCCCCCACATCAAGTCTCTTTCCTCCTCCTGCCGATACCAACTGCGTAATATTTACAGAATTCGGCCATTTCTTACCGCTGTCGCCACAAAACAACTCATACACGCCCTGGTAATCTCCCGACTCGACTATTGCAATAATCTCTTATCTGGCCTCCCTCTGTCCCACCTCTCCCCCCTACAATCCATCCTGAACGCCTCCGCCAGGCTAATTCACCTCACCCGCCGCTCTGTCTCTGCCGCTCCCCTCTGCGAGTCCCTTCACTGGCTCCCCATCCACTGCAGAATTAAGTTCAAAATCCTTATCCTTACCTACAAAAGCCTCACTAACTCAGCTCCCCACTACCTGTCCTCACTAATCACCAAATACACCCCAGCCCGCTCCCTAAGGTCAAACAGTGACCTGCGCCTAGCTTCTCCCCGCATCACCTCTTCCCATGATAGACTGCAGGATTTCTCACGCGCAGCCCCCACTCTCTGGAACGCTCTCCCTCGTACTGTCAGACTTTCCCCTAACTTCTCTTCCTTCAAACGCTCCCTTAAAACATTCCTATTTAGGGAAGCCTACCACCCAACTCACTGACGCAACCATCAATCACTCTCCCCTTACAGTCCTCTCCTCCTGTTTCCAACCCCAACCCTCCCAGATTGTGAGTTCCTACGGGAATAGGGCCCTCATCTCCTCCTGTACTGTTTGTCAAATGTTGTTCAATGTATTGTAACCCTGTCTATACTGTGCTTATTGTACAGCGCTGCGGAATATGCTGGCGCTTTATAAATAAAGAATAATAAAATAATAATAATAAACAAATTTTTAAGCCATGCACGCCGCTAGTTTTCATGATAGAGTATAGTTGTTAGCAGTGATAACTCTTATTGTATTGAAGCACATTCAGATTCAAGGCTTGATTGCATTCAGCCACATGGCCGAAAACGCGACCGTTTTTTGATTCAGGAGATTCAGATCCATGTTGTGTGGGTTTTCCTTCCCTGAACGTTTTTCGTATCGAATACTGGCTCTCGCTGATCAAATATCGGCGCTTGCAGCTGTACTTTTCATTAGAAATATCATCTTCGGTGATTCAGTTCCAGTTTTTCGACATGCCAATTTCTGAAAAAAAAATGTCAAGAGCTGAAAGGTGTTGTTAAATGGATTTTCGGATGCTTGTAGGACCTTGCAATGCATTTTCTCACTCTTACTGTACGGAGAATGGGAGTTGTGGGTTGCAAATTAAACCCTTGACATGCATGTTGGATTCCACAGTGCCCAAAACGCGCACCTTACAGTAAATACACATCCTGCTGTCAATTCTGTAGACGAACCAAAGAGGACCAGGCACTCAAGTTGGACCGTGAAGGAGCTTTATTGCATGGATGCCATCACAATATTTCGGCTCAGGCACGAGCCTTTTTCGAATAAACCTCAGATGGAAATAAATCAAGCCCTTAGTCATATGTATTAGATTTCAAAATATCCTTGTTTTATTAAAGTTTTGCTTCATTAGTCCTTTAACATGTTTCTGTAGTTAACGGCACAAATAAAGAAAGTGTAAACCGTCTACACTGATGCAGTGCCTTGTGTCACTCAAAAAGGATGCTTATATAAACAACTGCTTACCCCAAAATAATATTGCCTTTTTGGCCACAGAGGAAGCCTATTTAAGAGCGAAACGCGTCTGGATATTTTCTATTGTTTTCTTATTGCATTATTTTTATAATTTTATTATATTCCTTAAATATAAAATATTTTTTCTTTTATACTGTTCCATTCCCTTTCTTTTTTTCTTGGACCAGCTGGAGGTACAAGAAAGAAGAGGGGAAAAAAAGAAATGGAGCTTTGTAAAGGTTGTTCCCAAGACCAAACAACCAGAGAACGTGCCATCCAGTGCCCGGTCATGGCCCAAAACATGGTGAGTAGTATGCCAATTGTCTCCTCACTTCTATGAATATTTTGTCTGGGTATACTACACCATAGAGGTTTTGCTGCTCTTTTTGAGGTCTGCTTGGATCAATATCAGAAGAGATATGGCGGATGGGTAAGCTCCAAAACAATCCCATATGGCATTATATCAAGAGAGCTGCATACTCAATGATGTGTGAGTTTTCTGGATTACTATAGTGTAATAATTAAGGACTATGTATACTGGACTGCCCTCCTGACAAGGCCTAACAAGGCCAAAATGATCGTCGGGGGTTGCTGCACCTCTCTTGCAAGGATGACGTCCTTGGCAGTCAGTACTGGCCACCCTCATTGGGTGAGAGCAGACTGATTTGCATATGGAGCATTCATCCCTGTAATGGCACAAGCAAGCTAAAACCTTGTGAGCGGGCACCCACCATAGAGCAGGCCACTAGTGCTGCTGCTCGTCCTCCGGATCCTCACAACCCCCCTTTTCTCTGACTGCACTATATGTTTTATATTTCTGAGGATTTGAGCGATGTGCGAAAAGCCCGTCCCTCTATGTGGATCATCCACTTATTTTTGTGTAAGCTGTTGTATTTATATAAGCAATTTTTTTTAGGTGACAAGAGGCGCTCTGCACCGATATTGACTGTTTTTATTGAGGTGATTGTGGAGCACCTTACTAAACACCGCAGTGTCGGCGAACTGAAATCGACGAAACGCGCCAAACGAAAGAGCACTCTCTGAATAACCCTTTAGTTTCCGTAGCAGATTAGAAACATTTGACTGAGCGATTACCGCAGGGCGTCAGTATTGAATGACCATTGAATACATTAAATTTGGTGGCATTAATTCTAATGCTCGAACAGCCTTGTGCAGTGCAGTTTGGGTGCTTTGCATTTCGTTTCACTTTGGCGATTCCATTTCACTGATAATTTTGTGAATTCACTATTTATCAAATGTTTACCGTATTTTGCTGAAATTGGAGTCACCAAAGCAGTTATAGGACCATAGCGAAAAGCGCCAAATTGCGCGATAACCACCGATTTGTGCCGAATTCGCATTGGCGAATTCCATTGAACGAAAAAAAATAAAGGAAGTCTCCTATTAGGAGTATAAATCAATAAACCTGTAATAAAAATGTGTTCAAATAATAAAAATTTTTTTTATAAAAAGGTCTGCTAAAAAATAATAAAAAGTCTTAAGAAATAAAAAAACATATTTCTTTTAAAAAATTACTAAAAATACAAAAAGGTGTTTTAAAAAATAAAAACATAAGGTTTTTTGCAAAAAATAAAAATTAGTCTTTAAATTTAAAAAAAAATAATTCTATTTATTCAGACCTATTGGATTTGCGTGTTTAAACCTGTCGAATTGAAACACCGAAAATCAAGGCATTTCATCGCAATTTCTTTGCAATTCGCCGTTCTGTGAATAGAAGACGCTGCGTCCGCATAGCGACGTGTGTGTGTGTGTGTGATTAGGAGACGTCAGACGCTGCACATGTTCGGCCTACATAACGTCCAGACACCCAAAGTTTCCTGGTTTGGATCTGTATAAAATCACGGCCGTAATTGTGCACCGTATGACCACTATCGCGTCTTCCATCAAAAAGTGCGTCCATGCGTCCGGATGCACTTTTTGACACAAAGACGCGAAAAATGCGTTAGTCTGACCCTAGCCTTAAATGCTTAAGAGCATCACCCTTGCCTTTTGGTCGGTGCCCCATAGCAGCCATTGCTCATATGTATTCAGAAGACCCCATGGAGTGTGCAATCAAAGTCTATTATGTGCGATGATCCATCATTCTTCCCAATCTCTTTCTCCAGCTTCTAGATGACAGCACTTTCTTATTCTTCCTATCTTGTAGCTGGACATTCACTTCTAAGAAAAAAATATGATGTAACATTTTTGCAATAAATCACAGTGATCTAACCCGAAAATGATAGTTTAGAGATGTGCATGCCGGTTTTTTTCGGTTTCATCATTTCGAGTCGGTTCGTTTCGTGGTTTCGTATCGATTTTGCATTCTGTTTGAATGGGTTATTTTGTTTTTTGTTTTTGTGAGTAATTTTGTATTGATTTGTATTTCGTTTTTATGAGTTATTTAATTTTTTATTGGTTATTTCAGAATAGGAAACAAATTACTACCAATAAAATGAAACTCTCCTTACTTAATTATATTTTTAGGGTTTTTTTTGTCATTTTTCGGGATTTTTTGGGTGAAAGTTTAGGTTTCCTAACTTATTTTAAAGAAACCAGGCTTTTTTCCACCATAGGTTTCAATGTAAAAAAATATTCGCGTTTTTATTAAATATTTTATTAAACTGTTTATTATTTTCAATTGCAGCAATTAGCCGTTTTGTTTATTTATTTTTTAGGATTTTTGGGCATTTTTAGGGAATTTTTGGGTGAACGTTTAGGTTTCCTAACTTATTTTAAATGTAATAACGAGGTCTGTTTTTTCTTTGCTGAACGCATGCAGCTGTATTATTTTTTTCTTACAGTCCGTGTGCGTTCAGCAATGAATTGGGTGCATTACATTGTGTCAGAAGAACCATGGACAGTTCCAAGCCTACCGTATACCGTCCTGTATTTCAAATAAAGTGAAACATATTATCAATCTATTTCACATTCAGGTCCATGTGAAATACTGCTGTTTGGTGTCTCTAAATAGAATATCCATTGCTTTTCTATGGGGGATTTCACTGCCGCCGAACAGGCACTGTACAAACTTTGGCAAGCTGCCTGCTCTCTGAATAGTCGAATGGCCACGAAATGTCACCGTGCGGGAAAATTCACTGTTCGGGACCAGATCGGCTCTCTCTGAATACTATTATAAAACACATGCTGTTGTTTTTTTTCTTCTTTGTTTTAAGTAGTTGCATGTAAAAAGGAAATAAATATAAAGTAAGGGGTTTTCATTTGGGATGAACTGTTCGGTTCGATCAGTTCGGAGTTCGACTCGAACACTGGCAGTTCAAAAGTTCGCGAACTTCAAACTTTTTGGCGTGTTCGGTTCGAGTTCGAAAAAAAAAAAACATTTTGAAAAAAGTATAAAAAATGCTTACAAAATCCTAAAAAATCGAGAAATAAAGAGACTCGTTACTGCAGAATATTATAAGCAATGGTTTATTAGATATTGAATTTAAAAACTACCCAGAGCAAGAAGGCATGCATGTGGGCGATGATTAGGATTACGGATGCAGTCAACGCGGTGGGAGGCAATGGACGGACCGTGTACGTCGTCAAGAAGCGGTATGTATAATAGCATAAACATGTTACATACACATAACACACATTACATACATCATATGCCAAAACATGGTGCAGCGTAATGTATTATCTGTTTGTCAGACAAATGTGACTGTCATAAAATTATTCTGGCTTTATTTAAAATATTTGCACACGTGTACATTTTTCTGAAACTTTCACACCTCAAAATTACATGTGCTTAGAGTGCATGTTGCTTGCATAGGATTTTTTTACGCCGCCTGTGTGTTTCATCTTTAAAATACTGCAATGGGTGATGTGGATTTTCTAGCTTACAAGGAAAGCATGCTTTACAGTCTGCCTAATGTGTAAGTGCAAAGATTCTCACCTCTAAATGACATGTGCTTACAGCAGGGCTCTCAAATGGCGTAAACAGGTGTTAATTAGTGTTTGGAAATAACATGTGCTTCTAATTAGTCTGGTCTCATGAATTTGATACATTGCCTGCAGACTGGGTGTGGCTCCTGCACATGTATGAACACTGTGCTTCTGAATTCTAAGAAGTGCTCATTTCTACTACATGTTCCTCTGATATACTGTTTAACCCCTTAAGGACCAGGGCTCTGTAAAGCCAATCATTAATGATGTAGATGTTACGTCATTTGTCATCAAGGGCTTAATAAAATCTTTATCACACTCCTTAGATTTAAACGTAATATTCCGGTATTTATATGTCTTGTACCTCTCCCGAAGGGCCTATGTGAGCATACAATTATATTAGTGTGTTAGATCTATAGTTTTGGTGCAAGCGTGGTGGAAGGGCTTGCTGCTTCTGCATTAGTAACACAACACAACGTGAAAATGTCTATCATAAAGCGTACAAGCTGAGTCCCTAGAGTCTCTGACTATCCATTGTCATATATATACCTTGCTTTATACATATAATACATTCCCTCATCTAACAGGATAGTATCCAGTCCCTGTGCATTGTAACCCCTTAAGGGTGGCTAGGTGTCGTGTGTGGGTCTCTGATGGCGATGTTTCTATACATCCTACAAATCCACCACTTCACGGGCAGATTATGGGGACCTCCTAGGCATGATATTTGAAGGAATTTTTCGACCCTTATTTTATGGAAAACTCACTGTTCCTTTAACCCTTTCACTGCTGAGGCTTTTCACGCCTCTGTGCTGAGGTCATTTTTACCGGTTTTGCTCATCATGTTTAAACGTGTTTTGAAGGCTTATTTTAGTATATTACCCAGACATATTATATATCGTTCTTTCCGTCAGACTCGGTAGATTCATAATATGTCATTATTATATGTATACGTTATGTCATGTCTGTATATTATAACAAAAAATGCAATAAAATATGTATTTTCAATAATTTACAACGTGTAAAGTGTTTTTTTTCACATTTTAACATGCGAGCAATTGCGGTTATATTTTGTATGGGGTGCGCTTGTTAAAAAAATTAGAGATGGGGTCTCGTTACATTTTTTTTTGGGGAAAATTACGCGATTTTTAACAAACGCACCGCATACAAAAATCGTTAGTGCAGCATCATTGTTCACATTATAATTGAAATGGGAACAATATTGCTGCATTAACAAACCAAAAAAAAGAAAAAAAAAATTGTAATTTTTTTTTTATAATTTTTTTTTAAAATTTTTTTTTTTTTTTTTATTTATTTTTAATTTTTTTTTTTTTTTTTGTATTTCAAAATTTTTTATTTTGCAATAAACACAAGGTCACAGACCGACCAGTCAGGTGGCCTCACAGGGCCAAATAAGATACTCACAAAGAAAGCACAGAAAACATAAGGGGGGGGGGTCCACATAGGAAACTACAGAAAATCGAAAATAGTGGGGGGTGTAGAAACTCGTCAGGAGGGTCATCCTGCAAAAACAAAAGAGAGCGATGGAGTTCGCTGATGGGGCACCAGGGAAACAAACAAAACCAAAAAAAAAAAAAAAAAAAGGGATAAAAAGGGTAGTGAGGGACTGCCAAACATATCGTGGCATTCCTGGCTCACCCCAGCAACCCAAAGGGAACCGAGGGCCATGGAAGGGGCCGCGTGGCCAGGAGACCTGGGGCCAAAAGGGTGTACAGAGCCTAGGTAGCCACCCTAGCGGCTCTCCCAGGCTACCTCCCAATGTCCCACACACAAAAAAAAAAAAAAAAAAAAAGGGGGATAGGGAGTTCACAACATGAACCTACAAAGTCTATAAGCAGGACCACAAAATCGTTCAGGAGTACATAAAAAGGGGGGAGGAAACAAAAATGAAAAAGGGTAGGAACACAAGAATAGACAGAAATGTCCTCAAAAAAAAAAAAAAAGGGGGTCTCAGAGTATTAGGGGGTATTCATCAGGGTGGGGGGTGTCATCAACATCGATGAAACAATCAAACATGAGACAATGAAATAGAGGGGGGTGTCAGCAGGTAGTCTCTATATTTGCGGGAAGCAAAGAAGGGGCACGTCTCAAAGAAGGGGGGGGGGATTCTACATTTTTCAGGGCTGTAAAACACTAGGCAGTGCATCGAAAAAATGAGAAAGTCTCGTAAGGGGTGTCCGCAGGGGGTGTAAGTCTCAGAGGTAAGACATCGGGGTTCAGACCAGGGGGGGGCAATACGCAGCCCCAGGCACGTTCACTTGCCGAGCCCGGAGAACGAAGAGCTCCGGAGAGCATGCTAAAGTGGATAGGGGGCTTAGCCGGCATCTAAAAATATGGGGATGGGTAGAGTCATCCGAGCAGCCAACTTGGGGAGGCTCAGCAGGGGACCTGCTCCATCCTCATGGCGGGCTGTCACAGCGGGGGAAGGCTCCTCTTCGCGTAGTATGGCAGACAGGATCATCTCAGGGGCCAAGGAAGGATGCAAGACCACCACTGCAGACCATTGTGGGCAGGTGAGGACCGCCGCAGTCCCGCTGTCCAGCGATACAGCCAACGGATCTCCCACTTCAGGCAGGAACTTTGGGTGCACCAGGACATCACCCGCCAGCTTCTGAGATCCCCGCGGCACCACGGCACCACGGTCACCGCTCCCAGGGTTCCACTCTCCATCCTCTTCTGCAGCGGAGCGACTAGCCGGCATGGGCAGAGGCAGCACAGCCCCAGCCACACCGTCATACCGGCCCACTGCATCAACCGGAGCCTCCTCCGCCCGGCACACCCGCTCCTCTTCAGCCTGGTCTGTCGGTACCCGTACCTTCTCCACTACACATCCCATCTCAGCAGCCACTCCTCGCACAGCTCGAAACTCCGCTGTCCAGAGCGCACGGAACTCCTCCATCAGGTGCCTGACGTCACCCCTCGTGAGTGGGCCAGAATCATCCTGTCGCTTTCCGCCTTCAAAAGACGCTCCGGTGTCCCACCGGCAGGGGCCCTCCGCCGAGCAGGATTCACCGCCGCCTCTTCTCACCGTCATACCACTCCACAAAGCAGGTAAGAGTCAGAGCACGCAGGGGAAACGTCTGCAACCTCCGAGCAGGCTCCAAAGATGGCCGCCGTCAGCTAGGCCGCGTGAACCAGCACAGTGTCCAAGCACCACCGTGAGCGGCAGAAGACAGACGCCGCGTGCAACTAATACCTCCTCAGCACAGCAGGAACTCAAATCGTCAGGGCAGCATTCAGTTTGGACGGTGGGACACGCAAAACAACATAGAAAAGTCCAGGTCATCAGGGAGCTCTGCAAGAACGTGTCCACACTCGTCGACAGTCAGCTCCGCCCAGTCTTAATTTTTATTTTTAATTTTTTTTTTTTACAAAATTTTTCACAGTAGTGTTTGGTATCGTTGGAACGGCCATGCTCTGGCCGATCCAACCATACCAAACTTTAACCCCTAGCTGCCACGGATCGGGAGATAGGGAGTTCATTGGAACTCCCTATCTCCACCGTTGGTGGCAGTTAGGGGTTAACTCTAGGACTGGCGTCATCGTGCTATGCACGATGACGCCAGTCCTCAGGGGGAGTTCCTGGAGGCTTGGCCGACATCCAAGATGTCGGCCAGCTCCGGGAAAGGATCGCGAACCGGCGCTTTTCAGCGCCGATTCGCGATCCAGCTCCCCAGGGGTTAATGCCAGGCACCATTTGGAAGGGCAGGCTGTGCCCTTCCAAATGGTGCCTGGGTTAACCCCCGCAATGCCGCCGATCGGGAGGGAGAGAGGTCTGAAGGACCTCCCCCCCTCCCTTTCAGGCGCCTCCTCCGCACATGCGGGGGGGGCGCCTGAATTAGGTGTCATCGCGCTGCCGCGATGACACCTAATTTCAGCGGCTGCGGTACCGGATGCTGGGCTGACATCGAGGATGTCAGCCCGCACCGGGGACGCCAGCGATCGGCCGGAACCCGGCCGAACGCTGACCCCAATGGGAGGACGTGCTCAGCGCGTCCTCCGCATACCAGCAGTAATGCGGAGGACGCGCTGAGCGCGTCCTCCGCATTGAAGTGGTTAAAAACGTCTTTTTTTTACTTTTTGTCCTTGTTTCCTGTCCCCCAGGACACTACCCGGACCCCCATACACCCTTTATGGCAAATATCTTGCATATATGCCCTCTTGGAGGGCACTCTAAAAATTTAATTTTTGAGTCCCATTGACTTGCATTGAGTTTGGTTCAAGTTCTTACTCGAACTTTTGAAATTGTTCAAATGCGAACCGAACACGGGGGTGTTCGGCTCATCCCTAGTTTTCATCTCCTGTTTCCATTTAGTAGATTTTTCCCATCATGCAACATTTACCAAAATTTTAGCACACGTCTAACTTTACAGCTGTAATATAGGATAAAACCGTAGTGAAGAGGCAATGGAGTGGGGACAGGAATGTTTAGACAAGGCTGCAGGGGATCTATTGTTTTGTCTATGCTACCGGAGGTAGGAGCTGTATGAGATCTGATATTGGGTTTATACACAATGGTGATGCCCATTGAATACATGCCATACAATACAATGATGTGAGTCGATGACTGACCCATTCACTCAATTCTATGGCCAAAACCACACAGTGAGGAGCAAGTGATGGAAAGATACTGTCATGGTTATTCAGAGAGAGGCGAAAAGCAGGATAATTGAATAATAAATCACACATCAGGTGATACCCCTAACAATACAGCACAATACAGAATAAATTGGTGCAATGTATTCTTAGATATAACCACTCACAGGCTGCTGGTACTGGGAAGACAATTAACTGGGATCAATTAACCAATCAAAGAAAGCAGAAAAAACGGAAATACGAACGGATGAAAAAACGGAAACGGAAAAACAAAAAGCGGAAGTCACAATACGAAACGAATCGAAAACGAAAAAATGTCCCGCAAAGTACTTCCGGGACGTTTTTTCGTTTTCGATTCGTTTCGTATTGTGACTTCCGCTTTTTGTTTTTCCGTTTCCGTTTTTTCATCCGTTCGTATTTCCGTTTTTTCTGCTTTCTTTGATTGGTTAATTGATTTTCATTTGGGTATATTAGAGGGATATCAGATGGGACTCTTCACGCTCCTGATGAAGTCCACGTGACGAAACGCGTCGAGCAACACCTTCAGACACCTTCAGACGAATTGGGTCATGGGAGTTGGTGATGTTATGCTCCATTTGTTTTAAATTTTTGTAAGCGCATTAAAAACGTTGTTTTTTATGGTTGCTTGGCTATCTACACTGTTGTTATTATCCTTCCCTTAAGGCTATCATCTTGGCCTGGAGACATTCAAGAACCTGCTATGCAGGGCCGCCATCAGGGCATTACGCCCAATACTGCCGTAAGGGGCCCGGGCCCAGTGGGGGCCCGGGCCACTGGGGCCTGGGGGGAGGATCCCGGGCCCCCGACGGCAGCGGCGTCGCCCTTTAACAGCTCCGGTATCGGACTCGATGAGTCCGAATCCGGAGCTGTGTCCCTGCTGCTGCTGCAGGAGCCGGAGGAGACTGAGACACTGTGTCTCCTCCGGCTCCTGGCAGCTTCACTTCCTGGCTGGGCGGGGCCAAGCAGCGTGTGAGGGGCCTTCCAAGCACATTGCTTTGGCTCCGCCCCTCCACTCAGTGAAGCTGCGCGCCGGAGCTGGAGGGACCAGGAAGAAGAGAGAAGAAAGAGGAGAAGAAAATTAAAGAAAAGGTGAAGAAAAGAAGAGCTGAAGACAGAAGAAAAGAAGATAGAAGACAGCGAGTGGTGAGCCAGGGCCCAGACCCTAAGACCCAGGGCCCAGACCCCTAGGCCCAAACCCAGGGCCCAGGACCCAGACCCCAAGGCCCAGACCCCTAGGCCCAGACCTCTAGGCTCAGACCCAGGGCCCAGACCCAAGGCCCAGACCCCAAGGCCCAGACCCAGGGCCCAGACCTATGGCCCAGACCCAGGGCAAAGGCCAGGCCCAGACCCCTAGCCCAAACCCATGGCCCAGACCCCAAGGCCCAGGACCCAGACCCTAGGGCCAGGGCCCAGACCCTTAGGCCCAGACCCAGGGCCAGACCCCTAGGCCCAAACCCAGGCCCAGACCCCCTAGACCCAAACCCAGGGCCCAGACCCCTAGGCCCAAACCCAGGGCCCAGACTCTAAGGCCCAGACCCAAGGCCCAAACCCAGGGCCCAGACCCTAAGGCCCAGACCCAAGGCCCAACCCAGGGCTCAGACCCTAGGCCCAGACCCTAAGACCCAGGGCCCAGACCCCTAGGCCCAAACCCAGACCCCAAGGCCCAGACCCCAAGGCCCAGACCCCCTAGGCCCAAACCCAAGGCCCAGACCCCAAGGCCCAGACCCCTAGGCCCAGACCCCTAGGCCCAGACCTCTAGGCTCAGACCCAGGGCCCAGACCTCTAGGCCCAGACCCCAAGGCCCAGACCCAGGGCCCAGACCCCAAGGCCCAGACCCTAGGGCCCAGACCCTAGGGCCCAGGGTCCAGACCCCTAGGCCCAGGGCCAAGGCCCAGACCCAGGGCCCAGACCCAGGGCAAATGCCCAGGGCCCAGACCCCAAGACCCAAACCCAGGGCCCAGACCCAGGGCCCAGACCCTATGGCCCAGACCCAGGGCAAAGGCCCAGGGCCCAGACCCAGGGCCCAGACCCCTAGGCCCAAACCCATGGCCCAGACCCCAAGGCCCAGGACCCGGGCCCAGGGCCCAGACCCAGGGCCCAGACCCCTAAGCCCAAACCCAGGCCCCAGACACTAGGGCCCAGACCCTGGGCCCAGACCCCCTAGGCCCAAACCCAGGGCCCAGACCCCTAGGCCCAAACCCAAGGCCCAAACCCAGGGCCCAGACCCTAAGGCCCAGACCCAAGGCCCAAACCCAGGGCTCAGACCCTAGGGCCCAGACCCTAAGACCCAGGCCCCTAGGCCCAAACCCAGGACCAAGGCCCAGACCCCAAGGCCCAGACCCTGGGCCCAGACCCCCTAGGCCCAAACCCAAGGCCCAGACCCCAAGGCCAGACCCCTAGGCCCAGACCTCTAGGCTCAGACCCAGGGCCCAGACCCAGGCCCAGACCCAAGCCCAGACCCAGGGCCCAGACCCAGGGCAAATGCCCAGGGCCCAGACCCCAAGACCCAAACCCAGGGCCAGACCCAGGGCCAGACCCTATGGCCAGACCCAGGGCAAAGGCCCAGGGCCCAGACCCCTAGGCCCAAACCCATGGCCCAGACCCCAAGGCCAGGACCCAGACCCTAGGGCCCAGGGCCCAGACCCTAGGGCCCAGACCCAGGGCCCAGACCCCTAAGCCCAAACCCAGGCCCCAGACACTAGGGCCCAGACCCTGGGCCCAGACCCCCTAGGCCCAAACCCAGGGCCCAGACCCCTAGGCCCAAACCCAGGACCCAAGGCCCAGGGCCAGACCCAAGCCCAGACCCTGGGCCCAGACCCCTAGGCCCAAACCCAGGGCCCAGATCCTAAGGCCGAGACCCAAGGCCCAAACCCAGGGCCCAGACCCTAAGGCCAGACCCTGGGCCCAGACCCTGGGCCCAGACCCCCTAGGCCCAGACCCTAAGGCCCAGACCCAGGGCCCAGACCCCTAAGCCCAAACCCAGGCCCCAGACACTAGGGCCCAGACCCTGGGCCCAGACCCCCTAGGCCCAAACCCAGGGCCCAGACCCCTAGGCCCAAACCCAGGACCCAAGGCCCAGGGCCCAGACCCAAGGCCCAGACCCTGGGCCCAGACCCCCTAGGCCCAAACCCAGGGCCCAGATCCTAAGGCCGAGACCCAAGGCCCAAACCGAGGGCCCAGACCCTAAGGCCAGACCCTGGGCCCAGACCCTGGGCCCAGACCCCCTAGGCCCAGACCCTAAGGCCCAGACCCTAAGGCCAGACCCAGGGCCCAGACCCTAAGGCCCAGACCCAGGGCCCAGACCCCCTAGGCCCAAACCCAGGGCCCAGACCCTGGGCCCAGACCCCTAGGCCAAACCCAGGGCCCAGACCCCAAGGCCCTGACTCCAAAGCCCAAATACAGACCCAGGGCCCAGACCCTAGGGCCCAGGGCCCAGACCCTAGGGCCCAGACCCAGGGCCCAGACCCCTAAGCCCAAACCCAGGGCCCAGACCCCTAAGCCCAAACCCAGGCCCCAGACACTAGGGCCCAGACCCCCTAGGCCCAAACCCAGGGCCCAGACCCTAAGGCCCAGACCCAAGGCCCAAACCCAGGGCCCAGACCCTAAGGCCCAGACCCAAGGCCCAAACCCAGGGCTCAGACCCTAGGGCCCAGACCCTAAGACCCAGGGCCCAGACCCCTAGGCCCAAACCCAGGACCCAAGGCCCAGACCCCAAGGCCCAGACCCTGGGCCCAAACCCAAGGCCCAGACCCCAAGGCCCAGACCCCTAGGCCCAGACCTCTAGGCTCAGACCCAGGGCCCAGGACCCAGACCTCTAGGCCCAGACCCAGGGCCCAGACCCCAAGGCCCAGACCCAGGGCCCAGACCCAGGGCAAATGCCCAGGGCCCAGACCCCAAGACCCAAACCCAGGGCCCAGACCCAGGGCCCAGACCCTATGGCCCAGACCCAGGGCAAAGGCCCAGGGCCCAGACCCCTAGGCCCAAACCCATGGCCCAGACCCCAAGGCCCAGGACCCAGACCCTAGGGCCCAGGGCCCAGACCCTAGGGCCCAGACCAGGGCCCAGACCCCTAAGCCAAACCCAGGGCCCAGACCCCTAAGCCCAAACCCAGCCCCAGACACTAGGGCCCAGACCCTGGGCCCAGACCCCCTAGGCCCAAACCAGGGCCCAGACCCCTAGGCCCAAACCCAGGACCCAAGGCCCAGGCCCAGACCCAAGGCCCAGACCCTGGGCCCAGACCCCCTAGGCCAAACCCAGGGCCCAGACCCCTAGGCCCAAACCCAGGACCCAGGGCCCAGACCCAAGGCCCAGACCCTGGGCCCAGACCCCCTAGGCCCAAACCCAGGGCCCAGACCCCTAGGCCCAAACCCAGGGCCCAGACCCCTAGGCCCAAACCCAGGGCCCAGACCCAAGGCCCAGACCCTGCCCAGACCCCCTAGGCCCAAACCCAGGGCCCAGACCCCTAGGCCCAAACCCAGGACCCAAGGCCAGGGCCCAGACCCAAGGCCCAGACCCTGGGCCCAGACCCCCTGGGCCCAAACCCAGGGCCCAGAACCTAAGGCCGAGACCCAAGGCCCAAACCAGGGCCCAGACCCTAAGGCCCAGACCCAAGGCCCAACCCAGGGCTCAGACCCTAGGGCCCAGACCCTAAGACCCAGGGCCCAGACCCCTAGGCCAAACCCAGGACCCAGGGCCCAGACCCCATACCCAGGGCCCAGACCCTGGGCCCAAACCCAAGGCCCAGACCCCAAGGCCCAGACCCCTAGGCCCAGACCTCTAGGCTCAGACCCAGGGCCAGGACCCAGACCTCTAGGCCCAGACCCAGGGCCCAGACCCCAAGGCCCAGACCCAGGGCCCAGACCCAGGGCAAATGCCCAGGGCCCAGACCCCAAGACCCAAACCCAGGGCCCAGACCCAGGGCCCAGACCCTATGGCCCAGACCCAGGGCAAAGGCCCAGGGCCCAGACCCCTAGGCCCAAACCCATGGCCCAGACCCCAAGGCCCAGGACCCAGACCCTAGGGCCCAGGGCCCAGACCCTAGGGCCCAGACCCAGGGCCCAGACCCCTAAGCCCAAACCCAGGCCCCAGACACTAGGGCCCAGACCCTGGGCCCAGACCCCCTAGGCCCAAACCCAGGGCCCAGACCCCTAGGCCCAAACCCAGGACCCAAGGCCCAGGCCCAGACCCAAGGCCCAGACCCTGGGCCCAGACCCCTAGCCCAAACCCAGGGGCCAGACCCCTAGGCCCAAACCCAGGACCCAGGGCCCAGACCCAAGGCCCAGACCCTGGGCCCAGACCCCCTAGGCCCAAACCCAGGGCCCAGACCCCTAGGCCCAAACCCAGGGCCCAGACCCCTAGGCCCAAACCCATGGCCCAGACCCAAGGCCAGACCCAGGGCCCAGACCCTAGGGCCCAGGGCCCAGACCCTAGGGCCCAGACCAGGGCCCAGACCCCTAAGCCCAACCCAGGGCCCAGACCCCTAAGCCCAAACCCAGGCCCCAGACACTAGGGCCCAGACCCTGGGCCCAGACCCCCTAGGCCCAAACCAGGGCCCAGACCCCTAGGCCCAACCCAGGACCCAAGGCCCAGGGCCCAGACCCAAGGCCCAGACCCTGGGCCCAGACCCCCTAGGCCCAAACCCAGGGCCCAGACCCCTAGGCCCAAACCCAGGACCCAGGGCCCAGACCCAAGGCCCAGACCCTGGGCCCAGACCCCCTAGGCCCAAACCCAGGGCCCAGACCCCTAGGCCCAAACCCAGGGCCCAGACCCCTAGGCCCAAACCCAGGGCCCAGACCCAAGGCCCAGACCCTGGGCCCAGACCCCCTAGGCCCAAACCCAGGGCCCAGACCCCTAGGCCCAAACCCAGGACCCAAGGCCCAGGGCCCAGACCCAAGGCCCAGACCCTGGGCCCAGACCCCCTGGGCCCAAACCCAGGGCCCAGAACCTAAGGCCGAGACCCAAGGCCCAAACCCAGGGCCCAGACCCTAAGGCCAGACCCTGGGCCCAGACCCTGGGCCCAGACCCCCTAGGCCCAGACCCTAAGGCCCAGACCCCCTAGGCCCAAACACAGGGCCCAGACCCTAAGGCCAGACCCAGGGCCCAGACCCTAGGGTCCAGACCCCATACCCAGGGCCCAGACCCCATACCCAGGGCCCAGACCCCAGGGCCCAGACCCTAGGGCCCAGACCCCAAGGCCCAGACCCAGGGGCCAGACCCTAGGGCCCAGACCCTAAGACCCCGGGCCCAGACCCCTAGGCCCAAACCCAGGGGCCAGACCCTAGGGCCCAGACCCTAAGACCCAGGGCCCAGACCCCTAGGCCCAAACCCAGGGCCCAGACCCTGGGCCCAGACCCCTAGGCCAAACCCAGGGCCCAGACCCCAAGGCCCTGACTCCAAAGCCCAAATACAGACCCAGGGCCCAGACCCCAAGGCCCAGACCCTAGGGCCCAGACCCTAGGGCCCAGACCCCAAGGCCCAGACCCCAGGGCCCAGACCCCAAGGCCCAGACCCAGGGCCCAGACCCTAGGACCCAGACCCCAAGGCCCAGGGACCAGACCCAGAGACCAGGGCCCAGGCTAGACCCCAGGGCCCAGGCCCAGACCCAGACCCAAAGGCCATCATACACAGCCCGTTTCTGTGAGATTTATTGCTGTGGATTCTGTGATATGTTCAGACACACCGCTCATTACTGTGAGTTTCATTGCTGTGGATACTGTGATAAGCTAATACACACTGCACATTACTGGGAGTTTTATTGCTGTGGTGCTATGTTATGTCCTTTTTTTTTGAAGGGGGAGAAAAGCTGTTAGATGTTGAGGGGGGGCCCTGGGGGGCCCCATCGTGAGGTTTAGTAAGGGGCCCCATCATTTCTGATGGCTGCCCTGCTGCTATGTGTCTTCCCTGTACCAGCAGCCTGTGAGTGGTTATATCTAAGAATACATTGCACCAATTTATTCTGTATTGTGCTATCACCCTATGTGTGATTTATTATTCAATTTGTTATTGTTGATACCGTATCTTGTCAAAAGCAGGAGAATGACTGGAGAATGGAAAATTCTAGGTCAAAATAGCCGATTTGGAAAGTGAGATGAATGGGAGAATTTTTCTGGTTTGACTATTGTGACCTAGAATTTTCCATTCTCCAGTCATTCTCCTGCTTTTCACCTCTCTCTGAATAACTGTGTGTGTGTGTGTGTGTGTGTGTGTCAGTTTACAACACAAAATATCACACAATGGATGCACCCAGTGACACATGTAAGATATCAGCAACATCAAATAAACACAATAAGGACATTTCATATTTTGGTGGTACTGGCCCTTTAAGTATAAAGATGCTCTTCTTCCCATGTTTCATCCTTTGGCAGGCAAAATAAAAAACACAAAAATGGTAAACAAGCATTAAACACATCTCCAAAACATTTCCAATGTCATGGTGTCATTGATTATCATATTGATTAATAGTCGGAGGAAGAAGCACAGGAATCGTAGCTTATGGTGTTAACAGAAAAAATAAAAATCTTCCCACCTGTCCTTTTTATAAGGTACAGACACAGAGGCCGCTCTGGCTTTGTAAACATAAAGTTTATTTGCAAATTTCCATTTCATAAACGGAACCAGTAACAAAATAAGACGATAGACACAGTTTTATAATTTAAATTTTAATGTTCGTAAGTCACAGTCCTGGGAAATAAAAATGAGATGGAAGCTTAGAAATCCTGCCGAACCTGTGCAGAAAGTAACTCAAATATGGGAAACTTTACACTTGATGAAGGGAAACGTCCCATGAACTTATTTTCCAAAAATGCAATTTGATAGAAAAAGTATATTCCAAAATACAAAACTAAAAGTGCCAACAGTGTTTTAAGACCCATATACTAATGCTAAATGAAAACATTTGGTTTACATTAAGTTAACCCCTTCACTATCAAGTAGTCTGCCATAAAACCACCGGTGCTAACTAATGGTTTTATGGAACCACATATGGAACTACATTACCCATTAACCCTATCACACACACTGTAACTCCTTGCAGTTGCCACCAGGGATCCATAGGGAGGAAGGCAGGTCCGAACACAACAGGGCGGCATAGCATGCCCACGGCTCTCAGGTAACTCCTACAGCCCGCCTCCCTTCCCTGTGGCCGATCAACCCAGGCCCCCTGCATCCAATGATGTTGATTGGTCACAGAGAAGGGAGGGTGTAAGGTGTATGGGGGGGGGGTGTTGAGCCCAATGTGCAGTAAACACAAAAAGAGGGAAGCCAGGTAAGGAAACAGTAATACGATTTATTGTAGTATAACTTAAAAGCTGCAAAAGATAATGGCAGAGCAATATAAAGAACAGAAATAGGGAAACCGGGCAATATGAATTAATAATAAACAAGTATAAGAAAACAAGGATGTAAGGATAGGCGCAAAGGAGGCTGAGGTAAAGATGGGGCACAGAGAGCAGCTGAAGGTAAAATTGGGCACAATGGGCTGAAAGCAAGAATGGGCACAGAGGAGGATGAAGCAAAAGATATAGCAGAATAACAACATCTAACACAGTGACTATATACAGAATGCACCTGTAAACATGTAACACAGTGACTATATACAGAATGCCCCTGTAAACATGTAACACAGTGACTATATATCGAATGCACCTGTAAACCTGTAACACAGTGACTATATACAGAACGCGCCTGTAAATAGTGACTATATACAGAATGCACCTGTAAACATGTAACATAGTGACTATATACAGAATGCACCTGTAAACATGTAACATAGTGACTATATACAGAATGCACCTGTAAACATGTAACACAGTGACTATATACAGAATGCACCTGTAAACATGTAACATAGTGACTATATACAGAATGCACCTGTAAACATGTAACATAGTGACTATATACAGAATGTGCCTGTAAACATGTAACATAGTGACTATATACAGAATGCACCTGTAAACATGTAACATAGTGACTATATACAGAATGTGTCTGTAAACATGTAACATAGTGATTATATACAGAATGCACCTGTAAACATGTAACAGTGACTATATACAGAATGCACCTGTAAACATGTAACATAGTGACTATATACAGAATGCACCTATAAACATGTAACACAGTGACTATATACAGAATGCACCTGTAAACATGTAACGTAGTGACTATATACAGAATGCACCTGTAAACATGTAACAGTGACTATATTTCCTACATATTTATTTTCTGTGTTAATCTGAATATTTGTGTTTTGTTTTTAATATCTTGCATTTTTTTTTTGACAATTTTTATTTTGAAAAAGTCAGCCGTACAACAAATGACAGTAATAAGAAAGGACATCAGAGTAATAAGTACGTGGTTATATGGAAACAAAAGAAAACAGGGGAAAAAAAAGGAGTCTACGTAAGAGGTCCCAGGACAAAAAAAAAAAATACCACGCTAGTGGGGGGGGGGGGGGTAGTGGGGAACTGCCCACGGTTATGCTGTGTTCCCAGCCCAGTCCGAGGATCAGAGGCCGAGGAAGAGGCCGCAGGGTGAGGAACCCAGGGCCGAGCTGTGTGGCCAGAGCCATGGTGGCCACCCAAACGGCTCACCTGAGCCTCCCCAACTGTTCCCACACGAAAAAAAAAAAATGTGGGGGGGGGGGGAGTTGTTCGGATTCCAAGAAACTAAGGTACAGCCTAATCCTGTGGGGGGAACACAGAGTCTCACAGACACAAACAAAACACAGTTCAAAGTGTGCAGTTGGCAGAATACTGACAGTGGGGAGGGGGGTATCATTGCGGTGGGGGTCATCAAAGATGGGAAGTAGGGGGGCAACAGCAACAGATCAGTAGCCAGAAAAGTGAGGCAATCAGGCCAGGGAGAGTCAGCCAGTGTCCAACAAGAAAGCGAGACACTTGGCCCCCTCAGGGAGAACATCCATCAGGGACACCTCACATCTCAGAACGGGGATGCTGTTAGCAGTGCATCCATCCACCGACTTCCCCATCCATTAGCATCCATCTAGCAGGTACATCTGGTCAGGGTCCAGCTGATTCTCCAGTGGCCGAGTTCTTCCCGGAACACCACACGCAAATCTCTGGTCCCCCACGCTCGTCGAGGCATCCATATTGTCTCCCGGCAACTCTAAGGGAGTCAGCTCAGCTTCCACAGTGACGGTCGGCATCCGCAAGACTGCAATACCGGTCTCAGGCCGGTGTCCCGAGACCCTCACCACCGCATCTTCCCGAAGATGCCCTTCCTCTGCATCCCCTTCCGCACACGATATCAGCCATAGGGCATCAATCGGAACACCCCGTAGGACATCAAAGAAGTGGCGCAAGTCTCCCCGGGTCAGCGGCTGGTCGTCATTGGAGGACCCCGTCAAGGAGAGCAGGTAGGCATCCAACCTCTACAGCGTAGTGCACAGAGTCCCGAGAGGAGGGAGGAAAGCCCGGTCCAGGGAGACTCGGTGGGGTCCCTCCGCCGTACAAGGCATTGCCTCCGGTGTCATGCGGGAAGACAACAAAGAGGACGCAGAGGGCAGTACTACACTCGGGCAAGGCGCCTAAAATGGCCGCAGGCAGTAGGACCGAAGCCACACAAACGCCCCAAATGGCCCTCAGACGGAGCGGGAGGGCTCAGAATCAAGTCAGGAGGTTGTCAGGCATGCACCCCACCAGGATATACTCAGCAGGCGACAGCGGGTCGCAAGGATCAGCATAAAATAGGCAGAATCTCGGGAGCACATCCAAAGTGCAACATCCCTGTTCGACAGTTAGCTCCGCCCCCAATATCTTGCATTTTATTACTTTGTATTTCTGTAACGACTGTAACAAATCAATGTTCTTGAACCCAGGACTTACTTGAAAAATACTTTATAAATAAATATTCTAAAGCACATCTTTACCCAATTCATTGGCATCAACCGCGTGCGAAGATTTTAGGATAAATATTAATTTAAAATCACAGAACCGTACATAAACAGCAGATAATATTACACTCGCGCTCCGCTGTGGACACGTTTCTGTATTAAAAGTTTCTCCGATTTTGTTTTCTATCTGAAGAAATGCTTTTTTTTCAACCAAAAAGCACAGGATAAAAACAAGAACAGAAAAGAGGATTATAATAAACCGATGGCACAGAGTGTAAACGTTACCAATGTCCGGGGAATTCTCTGTTTTATTAATATTATTTACTGGAATTAGGGATTTTAGAAAGGCTTATAAATCTCTTTTAATGTGCTACAGTTTAACTCAAACCCCATTAAGTAATCTTACACCGCGTGCGCCTAATCCTATAACAATAGCGTATTGTCAGACACGTGGTGGTGGAGCGCCAGGTGGTCCTCTGACAGCTTCTCCAATGCCGATATGCTCAATAAAAGCTCATGGAGAGATTGTGACACTGGTTATAAAATGCCAAACTGTGTCTGTTTATATCAATATGTTTTTTTATGCATTGGGCTTGCTCGACGTTGAATGGAAACGCTGGCTCTGTGGTTTCTTTTTTTTCAGTATGATTATCTTTACACTATGTTCTGCTTTCTATTTGTTGATCTATAGGAGGCTTCCTTTGGACACATTTCCACTTGTTATAGAGATTTATGTATAGGGCAGAGAGCTTCCACGAACAAGCGGAGACTGCAGGTTTGTTTTAGATTGTGTGCAACACAAGGCCCATTGGTATTTCCGCAACCTGGCCACTCAGGGGTTAAAATACACACAAAACTAAAGGGAGTGGTAAAAAAAAAGTCTTGTTTTGAAAAAGACCCTCAGCCGCAGCTGTACTTTGATGCCCAGAGTTTTGTTTGCCCTGGTCCGAAAGGAGCAACGTTTCCTTCCCATAGGTAGGGATAGGAATTAGGTTTAGGTTACCATTTGTGCTGGTTTTAGGCTGGGGTCAGACCAGCGCACTTTTAACGTGCGTTCTGGCGCACATAATTACGGCCGCACTAGCAGCAGATGACGGGCAATGACGGCCAATATACGATGTACGGCCGCACAAAAGTCCGGCCGTGCAATGCAAGTGGAATTTGAACGCATTTTTTTGAGAACGCTGAACCGCTAGTACTGACGTACTGAGTGCGCAGCTGCGGCATAGCGGCGTGTGTGCGTGATTAGGAGATGTCAGACGCTGCTAATGTCCAGCCTACATAACGTCCAGACGCAAAAAGAGTTTTATTGACGATCCGTACAAAATCACGACCGAAAATGCACGTCGTCTGACTGTTTTTGCGCATTCCGTGAAAAAATACGTCAATGCGTTCGGACGCACTTTTTCACGTTCGCAGGAATCTGGTATAGGCGTCACTGGCAGTGCACCCAAATAGTAGGCCTTTGGTGCCAGCTAGTGCCTTCACAACATAACCCCTTTGAGGTATTGTGGAAGAGTGCAGGGGTGGAGGTTTTGGTAATGCAGAAGAGATCCCCGATCTATTCAGTTACGTCAGCATCATGGGATTGATAGCTGCTGATCCAGGACTGATTCATTTTTATAAATGTCAGCTGGTCTACAGAGTCGGTGGACAGACGCACTCTTTTGTCTGTGACAAAACCTCCAGCGGCACTGAACGTCCTTTCAGAAAGCACGCTGGATCAAGGGCAACCTAGTAGCTTCATAGCATATTGGCTAAGTTCTGGCCAGTGATCCAATCTCAACACCCAGAAAGCCAGTGGATCATCTGCTGTAAAGGTATCCAGGTCTGCCCTTGCCCCTAGGTAGTCCTTCACCATATGGTGAAGACACTGGCAATAGGTGCCTACATTTGACGTCCCTGGGTATCGTGGACTAAAAAAATTTAAAAAGGCATCAGTCAAGTGGCTCCGGCCTTCACTGCTCTTCCTCTGATCATCCGCAGCCTCAGAAGCACCTGTGTCATCACTTGGTAACCTACCAGTGCCTGGAAAGATGTTACACAAGTGTCGCAAGTGTCGTGTAAACAAGTTGTTTCATCCGGTCCTCCCTCTGTGTGGGCAGGATGAGCTCTGCAACTTTACCCTTGTATCGTGGATCAAGAAGGCTTGCCAACCAGTAATGATCCCTCTCCTTGATAGCACGAATCCTGGGGTCCTTTAGCAGGCTTTGCATCAATAAGGAGCCCATGCAGCGTAGATTGGAGGTGGCATTAGCTTCCGAGTCTTCCTGGTCAAGGAGGATGACCCCATCGTGCACTTCCTCCTCCCAGCCACATACTATTCCTTGGGTTTCTGGGCACACAAAACCCTCCCATTAGGAATCCCCACCTTCAATGCCCCCACTACTTAAATATTTCTCCTCATCCTCCTCCTGTCTGATCTGAGGACCCGCTCGAATGCTGTCTGCGTAAAGACTGGGACCTTGAGAGCTGGGGAAGGCCTGCTCTGCCTCTAATGCCACATCTATAATTTCACGCAGAGTGCACTCCAGCAGGAACACTAAAGGAATTGTGTCACTGGTGCATGCACTGTTCCTGCTCACCATCCTCGTTGCCTCCTCAAATGGTGACAGTACAGTGCATGCATCCTTGATCATCAGCCACTGTGAGGGGGGAAGAAACCAAGTTGACCTGAACCTGTCCTTGTGCCATACTCACACAGATACTCATTGATGGCCCTCTGCTGCTTGTGCAGACGCTGCAGCATTGCTAATGTTGAGTTCCACCTGGTGGGCATGTCACAGATCAGACGGTTTGTGGGAAGGTCGAATTCTCTTTGAATTTCTGCCAGGCGAACACATGTTGGGAATGACCGTCTGAAGTGGCTGCAGACTTTTCTGGCCTGGCTGAGAAGCTCTGGCAGCCCTGGGTACCTGGTTAGGAAATGCTGTACCACCAGATTTAGGACGTGTGCTAGGCATGGTACATGCGTCAAATTACCCAGGCATAAGGCGGAGAGAAGGTTGCTGCCATTATCACAGACAACCATTCCCAGCTGAAGCTGGTGTGGTGTTAACCATCTCTGCACCTGCCCCTGCAGAGCTGACAGAATTTCTGCCCCGGTGTGGCTCCTGTCCCCTAAACAAACCAGCTCAAGCACAGTATGGCATATTTTTGCTTGAGCCATTGCGTAGCCCCTGCCACGCGTCAGTTTAACTGCCACTTCACCAGAGACAGAGAAGGAGGAGGAGGAAGAGGTGGTGGAGCAGACAGACCTCATACAAACAACTTTCTGGAGGCGTGGTGGATGAACAAGCTCCAGCACAGAGCCCCGTCTTGGATCCCTCCCAGCTGCAATCAGTGTGCCGTGAAGGAAATGTAATGGCCCTGTCCATGCTTGCTGGACCACGTGTCTAAAGTCATGTGCACCTTGCTGCTGCCTGCCTTTCCCAATGACTCGATAACATTGTCTTCCACGTGCTGGTATAGTGCTGGAATGGCCTTGCATGAAAAGTAATGGCGTTTTGGAACCTGCCACTGTGGTACAGCACATTCAGCAAATTCATGGAACGGAGCAGAGTCCACCAGCTGGAAAGGCAGCAGCTGCAATGCGAGTAATTTTGCTAAGCTGGCATTTAGACGCTGTGCTTGGGGATGGTTGGGACTATATTTTTTCTTACGCTGCAGCAGCTGGGGCAACGTAATTTGACTGTGTAAATCTTCAGCTGATGGGATGCTGTCACATTCTGAGGAACGACCTGGTACACCCATTACTGTAGCATCATCCCTGTCAGTGGAGGTTGTAGGCAATGACATGGCAGGACATATAGTGTGGGTAGAGACAGATGAGGAGGAGGAGGACCTATGCGAAGTGTTGTGCCAACGGGATGCGTGGCAGGTGGTCATATGTCGCCTCAGGCACATGGTACCCAAGCGTGGGATGTCTTTCCCACGCTTGATCCTCATCTGACATAGATTACAAATAGCAACGGTGCGGTCTGCTGCATGTTTCTTAAAGAACTCCCAGACAGCAGACTTCCTGTACATGTGCTTTGAGACAACAGCGCTCTGCACCTGAGCAGCTGTGACTTCTGATGCCTTGGACTGGCTACGGTTGGTCATAGAGGATGTTCTGCCTCGTTTTTGTTGTGCCTCCTCCTCCTCCCTTGACTCCTCTGTTCGATCAGGCACCCAGGTGGAATCAGTGACCTCATCATCGTCATCACCCCCTATCTCCTCGTCACTGGAGCCAACTTGGCAGTATGCTGCTGCTGCTGGGGCAACATGAGTGCCAGTTATTTGTGTGTCACTGGCACCTTCTTCCTCTAGGTTGATTACACTCCCTTCCTCAACCTCAGAGTTTGAATCAGAGCACTGTAGTTGCTGCACATCCTCAAGCAGCATGTCCCTGTCATTGTAGTCAAACAATTCAGCTGACTCCTCCGTGTGTGATAGTGAAGCTACGGCAGGAGTAGCTGTGGACATGGAGCCTGAATTAGATGTTTTGGCAGCTGAGCTGGACTGTAAACCCCTACAAGCCTGGCTGGCAGAGGACTTGGAGGATGAGGATGGCCTGGTTAGCCAATCCACGAAATCCTCTGTATGTTGCTGCTGCTTAAGACGGCCAGCACCAGTTAGAAAGGACCAGTGTGCCCCTGCAGAGGATGCACCACGTCCATGACGACCAGAGGCCTCCCAACACAGAGGCTGCTTGCCCTCTTATCTGTGTCTGGGAGCATCTGCCTGTCCTTTTTGGTCTTTCTGACATGGTGAGTGATATATAGATTAAATATATACAGAACTCTGATTCAACTCTGGTATAAAGATTAAAGATTTCCAGAACTCTGGTATAACTCAGTGAGACACCCTGATAGCTGGCAGCCAGTGACAAGACACAGATTAAAATTCCCAGAAACCACCTATAAATCAGTGAGATCCCCTGATGGGTGGCAGTGACAAGACACAAATTACAATTCCCAGGAATCTCCTATACATCAGTGAGACCCCTGATGGGTGGCAGTGACAAGACACAAATTACAATTCCCAGATATCTGCTAGAAGTGAGACCCACCCAATAGCTGCTGACAGTGAGAACACACAGATTACAACAATTCCCAGATATCTTGTAGAAGTGAGACCCCCCCCAATCGCTGCTGGAAGTGAGAACACACAGATTAGAACAATTCCTAGATATCTTGTAGAAGTGAGACCCCCCAATAGCTGCTGGCACTGAGAAGACACACTAACAGATCAATCTCTCAAAAAACACGTGCTGGGGGCTGTGTGAAGCCTTATGTAATGTGCTGCGGGGTTTAGCTCTGTGAGCCCATGATTGGGCAAAATTTGCCCCATCAGGACTCTGAGCCGTGATTGGCATAGTCTTGCACCTGACCTGTGGTCCGGTGCAAGGCTGTAGCCAATTACAAGCTTCAGGGCAGTGGAAAAGTGCATTGTGGTCCATTGTGGTGCATTGTGGGTGAACTCGAACCGAACACGCGGAGATGTTCGGAGTTCGCGAATGGCCGATGTTCGATGCAAACTCTGAACAGATCGAACCGAACAGCTCATCCCTGTCACGGTTCCCGGATCCCACCACGCAGTCCTTAAAGCCAAACACTCCACAGAGCCCAAAAGCTACCAACAGGGTAGCCGTAGAAGAATCCCTAACTGTCTGGTCCTTAGAATTGGCCAGGTATACTAGCTAGACAGAAAGGGTTAATCAAAGACAATGTCGTAATACAAAACCAGGTCAGCAACACGGGGGTAGTCAGACGAGCCAGAATCACGAATACAGAGTATAGAATAGTCAAAGGGAATAGCCAGGTCGATATCAGTGCAGGAGCGTAGTACAAGAAAATAGTCTAGGGCAACGGAAGGCAGAATAGTCAGAAAACAAGCAGAGGTCAATAACAGGTTAAATCACGAGAGAATTCAGGTACAAGGAGCTCAGGTATGGATAACCACGATCTGGCACTGCTTAGAAGGAACTGTTGGTTTTTAAAAGACCTTCACCAGACCGCGCCCCCTCTCAAGCCACGCCTCATGCAGCCACCACCCTGCCTGTTTCAATTTAAACCGGGCGTTCGTGAGCGAGCAGCATCAGACATGGTGCCGTCAAGCACACCGGAAAGGCTGGAAGCCCCCAACGTTACAATCTCTACTTGTATTGTGGTATTGCAAGTAAGGTGCAGGTCCAGGATCGGAAGTTATAAGATGAGAGAACTGCTGGGGGAAGCAGCCTATTTAGGTAGGGTGGTAGCTTCCCAGAAAAGCTCTTAAACGTCAGGTTTAATCAGCCGTGTGCTGCTATACAACATTGAGAGACTCTGCTTGTTATCCTCAGAGGTGAATCTACCCAATTCAGTGATGGTATCTTAAAGGGATACTACACAATTGAAAATAGAGTTCCCTTTTTCCCCATTTAAATAATTGGGCAGATGTTGCTGACAACTTCTGCCCAATTATTTCTTTATATATTTTTTATATTTAAGGTGATTTTACTCACTTTTTGTCGCTCTCAGTGCGCAGCTCCTCCTCTGCTGCTCAGGGACTTTCAAATCCAGAAGATTCCCTGCAGCTTTGCTACACAATTTGTGTGGCTACACAAATTGCACAGCGTAGGAGCCTGGAATTTGTGTATTGCTCTCTACGTGCTGACGTCACTAGCGACCAATCTGGTGACTGGTGTTGTAGCAGACTAGAGATTGGAGATGTGACAGATTAGACCTGTATATCTACCGCGATATGTATTATATAGGCATATTTATATCTATGGCTATCTATAGATACCAGGCCATTTTGCGCAGTTGTCCTAGTAAATCAAGGCCTGCGCTTCCAAACTGATAGAGGAAACAATTAACAGGCCAGTGACCATTTTCGCTGTGAAGTCAGTGAAGGTGTGAATCAAAGAAATCACCCTTTTGGTTCTACCCAGCAGGCAGGAGGGGCAATTGCTCATGGCAGCGAGAAGACGCAGCTGGAGCGGCACCCCAACCGCATATCAAAGAAGCAATCACATCCTTGGATCACTGGAGGTGGTCTTTGGGAGATGATTGATAGACCAGGGAATTAAGATTAATGACGAAGCGTACTGAGCGTTCTCCGGAGAGGGGAATTCTGGGATATGTAGTGCAGGAGGCTGGGCCATTTGTGGGTGGGTTTTGGAAGGACCAGGAAGCAGATAAATTCTGAAGCTTGCCATGTGCTTGCTGCAGATCACATGGGGGTCATGTGTCCTGTGCCATGAGGATCTGTCCATGCTGTACATGCTTGTAGCTCCAGCCACAAGGAGTTGCTGAGAATTAGCTTATTTGACGTGTAAGTAAGGCTCTGTGCTTAATCCCTTTCTTTTATTTGCTTTGTACTGTGTAACTAGCGATTTATTCTATCTATAATTTTTCCTGTAACAAATGCACTGAGATATATAGTTTTTTCTATATCATAATAAATATTCCTTATTGCGTTCTGTTTCTGCCTGATATTCGATCCATGCTAACTGAAGGGACTGGAGTATTGCTTGTTATTTTAAGCTCGAGTAGCTACGAAATTGTGAGTTGCGGTCGCTGGGGACGGTTGGGTAAGCAAGCGGGGATTGTTGTCTATGCAGTCACTGTCTGGGTCTAGGATAGACAGACAGCGGGGTTGCTTAGCCCTGTGTCTCTCGCTGCGACGTGCGTTGTGTCCATGAGGACTGGTGGCAGCATAACTAATAGAATAGGAAAGTGAAACCAGGGATTGTGGGAGACGTAGTCACTACCCGCTTCAAGAGAAGACTTGTACTGCGTTACACTCCTGGGACCATTGTATCGCGCTCTACATACCTGTTGCGAGAGAAAGTGTGGCTGGGGACGGTTAGGTAAGCGTGTGCGTGGATTGTGGTCCACGCAGTCATTATCTGGGTCTAGGATAGACAGATAGTGAGCGACTTAACCCAACGTCTTTCGCGGCAGCTTGCGTAGTGGTCGTGACAGGTGTTCTATTGAATAGTGCAGATCGTCAGATAGTGCCGCCAACAAACTGTGCATGTACAGTACTGACGTCACACCAGCTGATCGTCAGATCAAGGTATAACACACTGTGCTCTATATAGCATTGTGCTGTATATAACACATTGCGCAGTGTGTTATACTTTGGAGGAATCACACGTTGCTCTCATTGTGTTAGTGAGTCACATCACGAAGAATAAGATATGCACCACAAGTGTATGAAATCTTCAAAATATCTATTTAAAGTAAAAAAATTGGTTTTAAAGTGCCAGGTCAGGATCGTCCACATAAAATATTTTAGTAAACTGTTCTTGTATGTAACATATTAACTGTTCGCCTCACTGCTGCTACTTTACAGCTCATTGAGTGGTTTAGCACTGCATAACACACAGCATTTTTGTTTTGTTTTTTATTCCGCTTATCATTGTAACTGGTTCTATCTAATGTGCGCAGTGAGAGCATTTAAAGATTTATGGATTTGTTGACGTTGGAGATGTAACAAGGAATACAGCCTCTGTAAATGGAAACGTGTGTTCCTGACATTTCTTGCACTACACTTAATCTTCGCCATCAACTTGAAGGACCTAAATCGACAATTGCTTTGTTGTAGGATGGAAAGCCAAAGAGTAACTCTATTCTTTGACAGTCGGACTTGATGCCACAGATGTACAAGTCATCTTATACTCAATAAGCGACCTCCGCTAATTTATTAACATTACTGTTGTTGAGAATTGACTTGAAAATCCCTCGTTTTATGGTATCGTCAACATTGTTTGAATTCTTCATTCTTGCTGTATGAGCCTACAAAACACGGAGATGGGAAAAATCTCTGTTGGGAAAGAAAATATATCTATATAAATAACGTTATAGCTATCAGGATGAGCTTCAGCTTTTGCGCAAAGGTATGAAAAAACTCACAAGATACATTTAATATACAGGTTTTATGACAGATCAACACTGGGCTTACATAACCTTTTTGAGCTTAGATGGAGCAGGAGGCCAGGTTGGGAAGATGTTGTTGTTTATTATCTCTGGATAAGACAACAAAAAAAAACAAGTTAAAAACAATAATAAAATGTAAGTGAATACATGACCCAATGCATTTCTCCTCTTCTACATTCTCCTTGCAGCTCAATGGATTTATGAATATATAGCTCCTACCAAAACGCTGCTTTTTAAAAATGGCTTGTCCAATAGGATTGTCCACTGTATGTACCAGGAACACTGTCACACCCTCTGCTGGTTAATAGAACTCTCTGCACTTTGTCGGGTCTCCCATCTCTCTAGGGAAGCTCCTTTTCTTCACCAATCCTCTCAGAGCATGGCTGTAGGTGCACTGTTCTGCATTTTGCTGCGTTTTTGATGTGCATTCTTGATACACTGTACGGTAAAGACTGGACCTAGACGTTCCACGCCCCCATCCCCTGGCCAACGATGTCCTTAGTCCGCACATCTCATATCCTGTCCCATAGGGTGCCCAGTCAGAGTTTATAAGGACTTCCACTTATCTTTGCCCTTGCTCTGCTGTGGTTCCTACTACCCCTCATCATGTTCCTATATGAGTTTTGGCTTGTTTCTTGCTCTTGTCCTGCTATCTCTCTACTCCCATACCCCAGCTTGTATGAGTACATGTCTTCGTGTTACTGAACCTAGCTTTTTTCACTGTACCTGTGTATCTCTCCTGCCCCAGATCCCAGCTTAGTCTATTGACTATCTTTTGATTATCCCGTACTAGGACCATCTCAAGTATGAGTTATCCAGGTGTTCTGTCCTCTATTCCTTGTGTATTAGGTGAGATACTCATTGCTATAACCGGCCAGCTCCAGGACCAGTTCTACCATTTTCCTGTTTTGTTTAGTTTATGGTGTTTTCTGCCATCTGCATGTTGGGTCGAATATTTATAATTGCAATCAAATAATCATCTCGAAGAGATGGCTGACAGGAAATGAGAAATAGGCAATTCTAAGAGCCTTTATATTTTCCTGTTCAATAGTATCAAATGCAGGCTATATGTATTGTTTAACCTTTTCCCATCAGCCAATGATTCATGGTTCATGAACTACAAGGCAGCCCACCTCTCTTATATCCACTACAGCCATACTCCTCATACCGCTATCCTTCTGACCATACTATTTCCTCTCCATGAGAGCACTACATTTGCAATTTCCTGTTTATTTATTATTGTTATGGACCTTACCATGGTTTAATCCGATAATTTGTTAACCTTAAAGTTATTATATTTCAGTTTTCTATCTTATCAGTCGTGTCTAAATATGGAATCCATCCCTGAAAACTCTCACTCTGTTGAACGACTCATTACTCATTCTCAATTTACTCTTAACTGTTTGTTTTTGGAAATTTGACTGATCTGCTTTCTAAACAACAACTGCTGTTGATGCACATCCTCCACCCAATGCACATGTCTGTGTGGGCTCTCACTATATTATATTGTGGACTTCATAGTTTTCCATAATTTTTGATCACGGAGCTATAAAAATGCATAAGCATATTATTATAGATATGGCCTTAAAATAGTCTTAATATGGGTGATCTCTGGAAGGGACATCCTTCTCCTAGCAGAAGTAGAAAAACCCCTGTCCGGGGAATCCTCTGGGGAACTGTTGCATGAAGGGCTGCCCTTTCCTCTGGGCATTAAGAGGTTATTGTAAAGTTTCTATGAAAAAATAGCCTGTTCAGTTTAAGGGGTGATTGATTAGAAAGACACATGTAGACATACAGACATGTGCACAGACATACATATATATATATCGACATAAACATATATAGGAGGACAGACAGGCATGAAACAATCATTATAAACAGATCAATATGGTTATAACCTGCTGAGTACTAGGTAAATATCTCCTACCACCCTCCCTTCTCCACAGGGCCAGATTTATAATTAGGCAGAGTAGGCTTGTAAAATTACAATCATTTAGACCAGTGGTTCTCAACCTGTGGACGCTCTGGACCCACAATTGTCCTTGGTCATTAAGTCGCGACCCAAAAATAATTGAATTTCTGAAACATTATAATTTATTTCACAAAACAAAGCGTGCAATATTCTACAATGTATGCACTTTTTAAACAATTTTGTGAACAGAGATTCTTTCCAAAATGCATACTGCAGTAATCACAGCACTAGTGAAAACGAAAGTGTTTGCTGTAAAATAAACTTAAACCAATTGAAACATATGAAATTAACTTATTGGAAAACTGGGGATGCTTCTTGCTCTTATAAGTGTCTCAAAGACTGGGGTGACGGTAGACAAAGCAACTCTAATTTAAATCACTACAGCATGAATAAAATATATAAAAAAACTTAACAAGCTCACCTGCTCCATGCTCCCCCACCGTCTGTCTCTGCCACTGCGCACATAATTTTTTCACAGCAGACTGCCCTCCCTGAGCCTACGCAATTTGCATAGCTGAACGCTATGCTAATGGCATAAGCTCAAGCTGGCCAAGAGATTGTGGTCTGTAGCGTGTGTCTGGCACCACCTACTTCCTGAATCTACGCTCTGCAGTGCCTCAGAGAGGGACTGAAGAACAATGGAGTAGCTTGGACCAATGGAAAAACATCATTGGTCCAAGCCAGTCAAAAAACACCTGGTCTCCCATGCATTGATTGAAGCAGGACAGTCATGTGACTGTCCTCGTCTCGCATAGTCAGTGGGTGCGGGGCTGTGCTTGGGGTATGACTGTTCACTGTGTCGGCACCTTTCTCCCTGCAGGTGGAGGGGGCAGTGCGCGGCTGCGTGGAGTGGACGATGCAGATCCTGGGGAGCACTGAGAGCAGCCACATCTTGGGCAGCACTGAGAGCAGCCAGTACCCGAGGAGCAAAGAGAGCAGCCAGTACCCTGGGAGCACGGAGAGCAGCCAGTACCCAAGGAGCACAGAGAGCAGCCAGAAACCCGGGGAGCACAGAGAGCAGCCAGTACCCGGGGAGCACAGAGAGCAGCCAGTACCCGGGGAGCACAGAGAGCAGCCAGTACCCGGGGAGCACAGAGAGCAGCCAGTACCCGGGGAGCACAGAGAGCAGCCAGTACCCGGGGAGCACAGAGAGCAGCCAGTACCCGGGGAGCACAGAGAGCAGCCAGTACCCGGGGAGCACAGAGAGTAGCCAGTACCCGGGGAGCACAGAGAGTAGCCAGTACCCGGGGAGCACAGAGAGTAGCCAGTACCCGGGGAGCACAGAGAGTAGCCAGTACCTGGGGAGCACAGAGAGTAGCCAGTACCCGGGGAGCACTGAGAGCAGCCAGTACCCGGGGAGCACTGAGAGCAGCCAGTTCCTGGGGAGCACTGAGAGCAGCCAGATCCTGGGAGTACTGAACCTATATAACCTGTGTATATCTGGCTCTGAAACTAGCCAGTGCCTCACCAGCCACTGACCTCACCGCACGTCCCTGTTGTGCAGGGAGGCTGGGATCGGGAAGCAGTGTGTGATTCTGCTGATAATTCTCAGTGTACATTCTTGTTTTCTGCAGGGATTATCACATCAGGAGGAAGGCAGGAAAGCAAGAGGAGTGAGAGATTTATAGAGTAAAAGGGAGAGAGTGATAGAGGGAGAAAGGAGATGAGGAGAACTAGAGAGCAAGACATAGATACAAGGACAGATGGAAAAATACACAGAAGGACACACAGATATAGATGGACAGACAGAATACCAGATATTCAGGAAGAAGGCTGCATAAATAGGTAAAAGAACAGATTAACAAAAGGACAGAGAAAAACACAATCACATATACATAGGGAGCCACCCTTACCCAACAGCCTTTTGCTTCACTGAGATGTGCATTGTGCACAAAGTTTCATGGTGTTGGAAGTACAGAGCTGTTGCCAGTCACTGAGTCCCACCCCCACACCTTCCCATTACAGGTTCTCCCCCCCACACCTTGCAATTACAGAGTATCTTACCTGATGCAGCAGGCCTCAGGTGGCACCTGTGAACATTCAGAGGTAGCCGCACCGCCTGGGACCCACTGCTGCAGGTAAGATGCATCAGCGGGTCCCAGGCATTAGAGAGACCTGGGGGCACTTGCCCCACGACCCAGTCCGCCCCTTGTCGCGACCCAGTTTTGGATCACGACCCACCACTTGAGAAACACTGATTTAGACCACCTTATCTCTGGAGTCCTACAGGCTAGAGGGACATTTAAGGGATCATTAGAAAGGCCAGGGTATGACCAGATCCATGTGTCACGCTGGGGGCACCAGGCACACACCAGGTTCATGGGAAAGCCTCAATATGCAGACAACAGTTACAGAACAGCACTGAGTGAATACTGTATAAGCAAAAGATCTCTGCACAGCAAATACCAATGCAGCCCTGACCTGATAGACGGTACTTTAGAGATAGCCGGATCTGCTCTGTAGTATAGATTAGCGTGAAGCTGTGCAGAGTCTATTGATATATACAGATGGCAGGAGTCAATATAAACAGTACAGACAAGGATTAAACGAGAGAGTAGTAACAAGGATAGCCAGAAGTCATGAAGCCAGAACAAGAACGTAATCCAGAATGCAGGAATCAGAATCAGGAGGGAAGTCATACAAGCCAATAAATCCGAACCAGGGAATCAGTATACATATAACAAACAGAAAACCCAAAACACAACGAGGGAAAACAACTATGAACTGAATACACAGGATAACTAGACATGAACCAGAAAACACAGCGACAAGAGATGCAGACAGAGGAGGCAAGACCAAAGAAATAACTAGAACAAGATATACAAACTAGGACTTGAATAACAACAGAGAGCTCTAGAACACAGCAGCACAGGAAACCAGGCAAAGTGAACCAAATGACAGAGCAATGGATAATGGGCTCATTACTTTAAATAGGGAGGAGATCAGCACACAAGGTCCAACAGGTGAGCTGATCAGCCGAGAAGCAATTAACCCCTGGGCTGCTACCCAGGCGATAGCAGCATAGGTCCAGATCTGCACAGGCATACATGAATACAGAGGGCAGGGGGACAGGGTTGGAACGAGGAAATGTGACACGATGTTAAAGCAAAATACTAAAATAACAATATATTATTTTCTAGCGCAGCATTGTTCACTTTACAATTATAAAGTGAACAGTGATGCTGAATTTATTCACCTTCTCATTTCCCACGATGCCAGCAAGTGTGGAGGTGATGGCAAAAGCATTGCTACGTTGACAAGCTAAATTGTCACCTGTATCTCCATTCATTACACCCCACAAGTTCAAGTTTGGTGTCATTGGACAGGTCAGAGTCTGGCCTTTCTAATGATACCCAACATGACCATGTAAAAATGTAGGGGGAAAAAAAAAAAAAAAAGAGAACCCCCCCCTTTTTGTTCCAAAGCAAGGCAAGTTATGATATCCTATTAAAAAATTGCTGCAAATAAAGCAGCATCAAAAAATGAAGTGGTAAAAATGTCACGTCCTGAAAAACTCTCGGTCGTGACTGTATTTTGATGCCTTGACGGCCCTGGGCCGAAATGGAACATCATTTTGCATAGATAGGGTTCGGTTAGAACTTAGGGTTGGGTTTAGAAATTAATGTTAGGGTTAGGTTACTATTTGTGTATGTTTTAGGGTTAACCTGAGCCCTAACATTATTTTCCCCCTTTTTTCTTAATTTTAAGGAAACAGATTCTGCTCCTTCTTTTGATATGAGCATGTTACTATTAGTTTTTTATTAGTCTCTTCCAAAACAAAAATTAAAAAAAGTAGTTTTGGCACATTTGGGGGAGGGGGGACAACACATTTAATTTGCTATGATACACCACAACCTCAGATCGTGTTAAGACATTCTTGGGCAGCTATGTCTGTTACCACTGATTGTGTATACACGATAACAGTAGTTAAAAGGGGTTAAAATCTTTTTGCCTTCAGTTTCCCTTAGATGGTATGGGGGGTAACGCCACACTTCTCCCCCAATCATTCTTATCACTTCCCTTCTTCCATGTCTGTTATTTCTGCCCTCTGATTAGATATTCCCGATCCTCCACATTTTTATTTTCTATACAGCCATTCTCATTGGATGCCCATTATATATCTTGTGGCATTTTTTCTAGTTGATTAAATTAATAACGACAAATCTTGTGGATTTTTTTACATAAAATAACTTCCTATAATTTGTAAAAGCAAAATAACAAAAATTAAATTGATAGAGAATAATAATAAAAAGAAGGCATGCAAATATCGTGAATATATAAATTTTTATTTAATTCTATCAATTCTAACCTCCCCTTACCTGATAAAGTATGACATTTTATTTGCTATATTCATATTCATTGCCATATGACATGCATAATTTCTCATACTTATTCATGTGTCATGTTTCGAACCTCTGAGAGCATGTACTATGCTTCATTTGCCAACTCGCTGGCATTCTTCATTGCATACATGTCACCTGCAAGATGTTGTGTGTCTGATCGGTAACAATTCTTCGATAATTTATAACCAAGCCCAGCGGGCCTTTAGGCAAACCAGGCAATTGTTTTGTGGGACTTAACACCATTAGATTGTTGGCCAACTGGAGAGATCAAATGATTTTACAGTGTTTTTTAATTATATTCCAAAAAAAGAATACTGCTCATTATGGTGGGTTTCATTATAACATCAATTGCGGGCTGCAGCACATAGTGTAGTAGGTGAATTGCATACATAAACATTCAGGAGTTTGCTTAGTCCTTAGATCTCAACTCCTTCACTATCAAGTCATTTTCCAAAAAGCCAATCTCAGGAACCAGGGTTTTTTTGGAAAATAATTTTTAATTAATTATACCATATGAAATTATAGGGCATATTCCCAGGCCGGATTTGCATCTCAGAAGCCTGTAGGCACAGAAATGTGAAGCGCCCCTACCATCCCCCTTAAAAAAAGAAACATGCCAAAATTACTTAAATTTTCATTTTGGGACAAACTAAAAAAATAAAGATTTATTTTTAAAGCTGAATCCGTTTCTCTCTTTATCAAATCAAAAGAAGGAGCAGAATCTGTTGCTTAGTTGAGTTAGTGCAGTGGCATTGTTTGTTTTATATCTAAGGCTGGGGTCAGATGAACACTGTTTGAACGTGCGTTTAGCGGCACTTTATTACGGCAGTGGTAGCAGCAAATGACGTCCAATGATGACCAACATACAAAGTATGCAAGCGACAAACAAACGCATTTTTGCAAGAACGTTGAACCGCTAGTACTGATGCACAGAGTGCGCTGTGTCGGCGTTGCGGCGTGTGTGCATGATTAGGAGACGTCAGACGCTGCACATGTCTGGCCTACATCACGTCCATTTGTTTTTTATAGCTCTGTCAAAAATCACAGCCGTAATTGCGCACTGTGTGACGCTATCGCGTCTGCCGTCAAAAAGTGCGTCCATGCGTTCGGATGCACTTTCTGATGGAAGACGTGAAAAAGTCACGTTAGTCTGACCCTAGCCGAAAAAGTATATAATGCCTCTGCCGTAGAACAGAGAAAAAAATACATTTGGCATTTACTTTTTTCCAGTTTTTTATTTTTACACATCACATGGTCATGCTTGGTATCATTGTGAAGACCAGACTCTGACCTTTCCAATGACACCTCACTTAACCTTGTGCGGTGTACAATTCAGAGGTGCAGGTTCCAAAGTCCCTCTGCATCTCCTCACTGTAGTGCCACAGTCTAGGTTGTCGATGAAACAATGCGTTGCATCATCAGGTCCACACTTGCTGACAGTGTGGGAAATGAGAAGGTGAGTTAGTGCAGCATCACTGTGTACTTTATAATTGTAAACTGAATAATAGTGCTGCGTTAGAAAAAAAAGAGAAAAATATAATTTTGTTTATTTTATTTTTACATACATGTAACCTGGTTATATTTGGTTTCACTGGAAAGGTCATAATCTGACCTTTCCAATGATGCCTCATGTGTCCCTAACATGTGATGTAATTTCTCCCCAAGACCAATTTCAGATTATGTAAGTACTGTATTTATCTAACATCATTTACTCATTTAAATGGATACACGATCATGGTAGTGAAGGGGGTTAAATTAACTTTAACAAATTGCTCGAAGTGCAATAAACCCCTCAACACATTGATGGCCATTGCTTGTTAGGAGAAATTAACGCAAACTGTGTTACCAAATTGCAGTTCAACAAGAAAGGAGTCCAACCTGACAGGGAGTAAACTTATAGTGGATAATACTTTTTGATTTATTTTGCATCTTTGATATGTCATTCTGGGAGCGTCACTAGACTGTCGTAGGAAACATAGATGCACGTTACATTTTAATCCATTCAGAGGGAGAAACTATAACGTGACATATAACGTCACACGTTAACAACATACGTGGATAAAGTGGATAAAACCGAATTTTAGAAAATCGCTTATAAAGATGAAAACAAATGGAATCCCCCATGCCAATCTGTGATAAATGTATGATTCACGGGGCGGTGATGAACGACGAGCTAGGTGGATTGGCGGCTCAAGCGATCTATACCTGAATAAAGTTGTCAAATAGAGAGATAATTTCAGCATCACAGTGACATGCGAGGAATAAAAACTAACACTACCTGTAATAAAAGATATACACTTTAATGTCATCACGTTGCTTTTATTAGGATTGATCCCGCAGCGGCAGCAGCTATTTATTCCCTGCATTAGATGCGACAAAGCACGAACAAACACAAAAGGCGCAAACATTACGGCAAATAAAAGAATAGAACAACTCATGTTACATATTGTTTTCTTTGTCCAGGGCTTCTTTCACATCTGACAGACGCAAAATATACTTTACGGCAAACGTAACAATTTTCCGGGGGTGCAGATGGCGTCTGAAAGCAATCAGGGCCCTGGGAGCTTCAGGGTGTTGTTACCTCGCCGAATCGTAAAGGCCGCACACTGTCAGGCCTGGCTCGACAGCAACGAGAGATGTGGCCCATTTTTCCTATGGCTTTTTTGAATCACTATTTCTTAGACTCTACGTTAGTGTTGCCATATAAATATATATATTTTTAAAGAAAATCTCAGTTTTCTTTTCATATTTGGTAGGAGCGCGACATTACAAAAGTATCTGTTAGTTCCCTCTCCCCCATTACCTTAAAGACCCTGGGGCACCCCGAAGGCCAGACCTGCAAGTAGTCTTGGTGGCAGAAGCCCGTCTCCTCCTCCTCCTTCTCTTTATTTTCTGTGGGCACTATCACCTGGTGTGAACTAAAACGCCAACGCTACATGAAAAATTGAGCGCGAGTCGCTAACTTGTAGCACTGGTCTACCCACCAACAGATTACCTTGTTCGCGGTTGTTCGTGTCCAAGAATTCTTAGCTCACGCTACGTAAACACTATGATTGGCCTGGGCTTACTCTACACCGACGCTACACGCTCCCTACACCATCGCTAACGCCCTAGCATCTGGAAAAATCCAGAATATCCCAATGTAGAGTGCCGGGCCATACCTATCCCCTGCCCTCACAAGTTTGTATAAGTATGAACACATCCAGTGAAGAGCCCTCACACCCCTGCATTATTAATCCTCCAAGGTGGCCGTATCATCCATGTTTATATGCACACATTAAGGCTGATGGGCATTGCATGATAAATGCCTCCCAACAGCATGTAGAATCATTACACTGCATTTAATAGATCCAAAAGGAAGGCCAGGTGAGCCACAATAATTTCCCTGCTGCAGCATATAAATGATACATGTTTCAGGGCAAGACTTATCCATGTGTCCCTTTTAAATATGGTCCTAACACTAATAATCAACCGCTTACATACTACGAATAACCCCCAGAATAAACTGTTTAGAATTAGGCAATATATTAGAATTAATATATACAGTATGTGGATAAAGGATACATATATCATAATAGAGCCTACTGCACCAGCAGCGACATTGCTGACCAGATCCATTACTATGGTGTATGGGTCCAAGAGATACACCTGTGCTGCATTCCTTTCAATTGCCTGTTAATTACCCTGCAATTTTGGGCTAGGACCTTTCACTTTTTTCCCTCTTTTTTTCCCCCCTTCTCCGTCAGTTAACACCAGGGTTGAGCAGTAGGGATGAGCCGAACACTCCCCGAGTTCGGTTCGAGCCCGAACCCGAACTTCCCATTTGTTCGGGTCCGAACCCGAACTCGAACCCAATGCAAGTCAATGGGGCTGAAAATTCGGTTTTTAGAGTACCCTCCAAGAGGGCATATATGCTACATATTTGTCATAAAAGGTGTATGGGGGTCCGGGTAGTGCCCTGGGGGACAGGAAACAAGAACAAAAAGTTAAAAAAAAAACGTTTTTAAAGGGACAGTGAGTTTTCCATGAAATAAGGGTTAAAAATAAAAATGAAAAATTCCTTCAAATATCGTGCCTAGGAGGTCCCCATGACCTGCCCGTGAAGTGGCGGATTTCTAGGATGTATAGAAACACTTAAAAACAAAAACATTACGTTTCATATGACGGTAAATGCTTTTCCTTTAATCTATCCATAAACAACTGCTTGGGGCGGCAGTCTGTATGAAAAGAGGAGACATTTTCGTACACGCAGAAAAAGTTTACTGATTTTTTTGGCTAAATTATTGTGAAATATATGCAGGCTTTGGATGAAAGTAACAATAGGTGCTTTAAAATTGGTCCTTTAGCGTCCCCAACAGTGCCGTCACACCGTAACCACTCTGAGGATATGAATCTGATACAGGCGTCAGTGGCAGTGCACCCAAATATTGTGCTTTTGGTGTCAGGCCTGCAAGTACTATCATACAGTAACCCCTCTGTGGTATTGTGGAAGAATGCAGAGGTGGTCCATGTGGTCCTATATTGAAAAGATATGATTCTGGTCAAGGCGTCAGTGCACCCAGATATTGTGCCTTTAATGCCAGGCCAGCAAGAATCATCATACAGTAACCCCTCTGTGGTATTGTGGAAGAATGTAGGGGTGGACCATGTGGTCCTATATTGAAAAGATATGATTCTGGTCAAGGCGTCAGTGCACCCAGATATTCTGCCTTTGGTGCAAGACTGCCAGGCCAGCAAGTATCATCATACAGTAACCCCTCTGTGGTATTGTGGAAGAATGCAGGGGTGGACCTTGCGGTCCTATATTGAAAAGTTTTTGATCTGGTAATGGGCGTCAGTGCACCCAGATATTGTGCCTTTAATGACAGGCCAGCAAGTATCATCATACAGTAACCCCTCTGTGGTATTGTGGAAGAGTGCAGGGTTGGACCATGCTGTTCAAAAAATTAAAATGATATAAATCTGGCACAGGCGTCAGTGCAGCCAAATATTGTGCCTTTCATGGCAGCAAGTGCATTCACACCGTAACCCTTTTGTGGTATTGTGGAAAAGTTCAGTGCTGGAGGTTTTGTGCATGCAGAAGACATACCCGATCTATTCTGTTACTTCGGCATCTGGGGATTGATAGCTGCTGATCCAGGACTGATTCATTTTTATAAATGTCAGCCGGTCTACAGAGTCAGGTGGACAGACGCACTCTTTTGTCTGTGACAAAACCTCCAGTGGCACTGAACGTCCTTTCGGAAAGCATGCTAGATGAAGGGCAACCTAGTAGCTGCATAGCATATTGGCTAAGTTCTGGCCAGTGATCCAATCTCAACACCCAGTAAGCCAGTGGATCATCTGCTGGAAAGGTATCCAGGTCTGCCCTTGCCCCTAGGTAGTCCTACACCATATGGTGAAGACGCTGGCAATGGGTGCCTACTAGACATGTGCATTCGTTTTAGTACTAAAACGATTTAGTCCGAATTTTGGGATAATTTAGTTTTAGTATGACTCAAGAGAAACGAAACTGCTCAGTACAAAAAACGAAAGAAACTAAAATAAAATGCACTACATTTTAGTTTCAGTCCTTTTTGTGATATTACATTGATGAGTGAAGGAGACCAGCAATGAAGAGTGCAACATCCGAAGTTCTGCACCCTCCACATGCCAATGCAGTAGGATGTTCTATACAGATAGGGGCATTAATAATGCAGGAGGATGTTCTATACATTATACAGAGAGAGGGTATTAATGCAGGAGGATGTTATATACATTATACAGAGAAAGGTATAAATTGAAGAGGATGTTCTATACAGAGAGGGACATTAATTAATTCAGGAGGATTTTCTATATATTATACAGAGAGGGTATTAATTAATGCAGGTGGATGTTGTATACATTATACAGACAGGGGTATTAATGTAGGAGGATGTTCTAAACATTATACAGAGAGGATCCTTTTTTTCAGCCCTTTAAATCCTGTGGCTGTGAGCGCTGAGATCGGCTGCTTGTTACATTATCTCTCAGTACAATGTATCAGGCTCAGTTGTACAGTAACTGACTGTAACAGCACTCAGAGTTTCAGTAAAACAAGGAAATAATATTGTTCTAACCTCTTATATATAAAAATATTATTTACTAGTTTTACTGAAACTCTGAGCGCTGTGATGAGCAGCGAACAGTCAGTAATTGTAACAGCTTTGCCTGACACGGGGCAGTATTACAATGTTGGTGCTAACTTAACCAGAGCTGTTGTAAACTGAAAACCTCCATAGGCTCTAATGGCTCTGGGAAGTTTACAACAGCTCTGGTTAAGTTAGCACCAACTATGTAATATGGCCCACATGTGCTGAGAGAGAGATACTGTAACAAGCAGCGATCTCAGCCCTCTGAGGAGCCACTACAATAGTAATTGTATCCATTGGTTTTCGGATGAATGAAATTAGTTTTCATACTAAAGAACTGAAAACGAATTTCTTTAGTAACTAAATAAATTGCATTTTAGGACTAATCCATTAGTTCAAAACGAAATTTTGTGCTGTGCACATGTCTAGTGCCTACATTTGACGTCCCTGGGCGTCGACGACTAAATTTTTTTAAAAAAGCATCAGTCAAGCGGCCCTGGCCTTCACCACTATTCCTCTGATCACCCACAGCCTCACAAGCACGTGTGTCAGCACTTGGTAATCTACCAGTGCCTGGAAAGGTGTTACACAAGTGTCGCTTTAGAGCGTCCTCAAGTTTTTTCATCCTGTGCTCCCTCTGTGCAGGCAGGATGAGCTCTGCAACTTTCCCCTTGTATAGTGGATCAAGAAGGGTTGCCAACCAGTAATGATCCCTCTTCTTGATAGCACGAATCCTGGGGTCCTTTAGCAGGCTTTGCATCATTAGGGAGCCCATGCAGCATAGGTTGGAGGTGGCATTAGCTTCCGAGTCTTCCTGGTCACTGAGGATGACCGTATCGTGCACTTCCTCCTCCCAGCCACGCACTAGCTCTTCTGTTTCTGGGCACACAAAACCCTCCCTTGAGGAATCCCCACCTTCAATGCCCCCACTACTTAAATATTCCTCCTCATCCTCCTCCTGTCTGATCTGAGTAGGACCCGCTGAAATGCTGTCTGCGGAAAGACTGGGGCTTTGAGAGCTAGGGAAGGCCTCCTCTTCCTCCCGCTGCTCTGCTCTAGAGCCACATCTATAATTCCCCGCAGAGTGTGCTCCAGCAGGAACACTAAAGGAATTGTGTCACTGATGCATGCACTGTCCCTGCTCACCATCCTCGTTGCCTCCTCAAATGGTGACAGTACAGTGCATGCATCCTTGATCATCAGCCACTGCGGGGGGAAAAAAAAACAAGTTGACCTGAACCTGTCCTTGTGCCATACTCACACAGGTACTCGTTGATGGCCCTCTGCTGCTTGTGCAGACGCTGCAGCATTGCTTATGTCAAGTTCCACCTGGTGGGCATGCCACAGATCAGATGGTTTGTGGGAAGGTGGAACTCTCTTTGAATTTCTGCCAGGCGAACGCTTGCTGAGAATGACCGTCTGAAGTGGCTGCAGACTTTTCTGGCCTGGATGAGAAGCTATGGCAGCCCTGGGTACTTGGTTAGGAAACGCTGTACCACCAGATTTAGGACGTGTGCTAGGCATGGTACATGCGTCAATTTACCCTTGCGTAGGGCGGAGAGAAGGTTGCTGCCATTATCGCAGACGATCATTCCCAGCTCAAGCTGGCGTGGTGTTATCCATCTCTGCACCTGCCCCTGCAGAGCTGACAAAATTTCTGCCCCGGTGTGGCTCCTGTCCCCTAAACAAACCAGCTCAAGCACAGTATGGCATCTTTTTGCTTGAGCCATTGCGTCGACCCTGTCAGGCGTGGGTTTAACTGCCACTTCGCCAGAGACAGAGAAGGAGGAGGAGGAGGAGGAGGAAGAGGTGGTGGTGGTGGAGCAGACAGACCTCATACAAGCAACTTTCTGGAGGCGTGGTGGATGAACAAGCTCCAGCACAGAGCCCTGTCTTGGATCCCTCCCAGCTGCAATCAGAGTTACCCAGTGTGCCGTGAAGGAAATGTAACGACCCTGTCCATGCTCGCTGGACCACGTGTCTAAAGTGACATGCACCTTGCTGCTGACTGCCTTTCCCAATGACTTGATAACATTGTCTTCCACGTGCTGGTATAGTGCTGGAATGGCCTTGCGTGAAAAGTAATGGCGTTTTGGAACCTGCCACTGTGGTACAGCACATTCAGCAAATTCACGGAAGGGAGCAGAGTCCACCAGCTGGAAAGGCAGCAGCTGCAATGGGAGTAATTTTGCTAAGCTGGCATTTAGACGCTGTGCTTGGGGATGGTTGGGACTATATTTTTTCTTTCGCTGCAGCAGTTGCGGCAACGTAATCTGACTGCGTAAATCTTCAGCTACTGGGATGATGTCACATTGTGAGGAAGGACCTGGTACATCCATTACTGTAGCATCATCCCTGTCGGTGGAGGTTGTAGGCAATGACATGGCAGGACATACAGTGGGGGTAGAGACAGATGAGGAGGAGGAGGAGGACCTACGCAAAGTTTTGCGCCAACGGGATGTGTGGCACTTATTCATATGTCGCCTCAAGCACGTGGTACCCAAGTGTCCGGTATCTTTCCCACGCTTAAGCCTCATCTGACATAGATTACAAATAGCAACGCTGCGCTCTACTGCACATTTCTTAAAGAACTCCCAGACAACAGAGTTTCTGCATGTGTTCTTTGAGACAACAGCACTCTGCACTGGAGCAGCTCTGACATGTGTTGCCTTGGACTGGCTAGTGCTACGGTTGGTCACAGAGGATGTTGTGCCTCGTGTTTGCTGTGCCTCCTCCTCCCCCTCCTCCTCACTTGATTCCTCTGTTCGATCTGGCACCCAGGTGGAGTCAGTGACCTCATCATCATTGTCATCATCACCTCCTATCTCCTCGTCACTGGAGCCAACTTGGCAGTATGCTGCAGCTTCTGGGGCAACATGAGTGCCAGTTATTTGTGTGTTATCACTGGCACCCCCTTCCTCTAGGTTGATTATACTCCCTTGCTCAACCTCAGAGATTGAATCAGAGCACTGTAGTTGCTGCGCATCCTCAAGCAGCATGTCACTCTCATTGTAGTCAAACAATTCAGCTGACTCCTCCGTGTGTGATAGCGAGGCTACGGCAGGAGTAGCTGTGGACATGGAGGCTGCATTAGATGCTTTGGCAGCTGAGGTGGACTGTAAAGCACTAGAAGCCTGGCTGCCAGTGGACTCGGAGGATGAGGATGGCCTGGTTAGCCAATCCACCAAGTCCTCTGTATGTTGCTGCTGCTTAAGATGGCCAGCACCAGTTAGAAAGAACAAGCGTGCCCCTGCAGAGGATGCACCACGTCCACCACGACCAGAGGCACAGCCTCCCGACACAGGGGCTGCTTGCCCTCTTATCTGTGTCTAGGATCGTCTGCCTGTCCTTTTTGTTCTTTCAGACATGGTGAGTGATTTATAGATTAATATATACAAAACTCTGATTCAACTCTGGTATAAAGATTTAAAGAACTCTGGTATAACTCAGTGAGACACACTGATAGCTGGTAGGCAGTGACAAGAGACAGATCACCTCAATTCACAAATGTTTTGTAGAAATTAGTGAGCCCCAAAATACTGCGTGGTACTGGATGTGTGACGAGACACAGATCACCTCAATTCCCAAATGTTTTGTAGAAATTTGTGACCCCCAAAATACTGCGTGGTACTGGCTGTGTGACAAGATACAGATCACCTCAATTCACAAATGTTTTAAAGAAATTAGTGAGCCCCAAAAAGATTTGCTGGCACAGTGACAAGACCCAGAAGTTCACCTCAATTCACAAATGTTTTAAAGAAAGTTGTAAACCCCCAAAAAACTTGCTGGCACAGTGACAAGACACACATCACCTAAATTCCCTGATATTTGGTAGAAATGAGACCCAAAAAGACTTGCTGGCACAGTGACAAGACCCAGAAGATCACCTCAATTCACAAATGTTTTAAAGAAAGTTGTAAACCCCCAAAAAACTTGCTGGCACAGTGACAAGACACACATCACCTAAATTCCCTGATATTTGGTAGAAATGAGACCCCAAAAGACTTGCTGGCACAATGACAAGACCCAGAAGATCACCTCAATTCACAAATGTTTTAAAGAAAGTTGTAAACCCCAAAAAAACTTGCTGGCACAGTGACAAGACACACATCACCTAAATTCCCTGATATTTGGTAGAAATGAGACCCCCCCAGACCCCCCTGTAGCGTGGCAGACCGGCAGTAACAAGACACAACTATCTCCTTTGAAATCTCCTCTGAAATGCGTGCAGAATCGGCACGTGGAAACGTTATATAGTGTGCTGCGGGACTTAGCTCTGTGAGCCCATGATTGGGCAAAATTTCCCCAATCAGGACTCTGAGCGGTGATTGGCATAGTGTTGAACCAGTCTTGCACCAGACCTGTGGTCAGGTGCAAGGCTGTAGCCAATTACGAGCTTCAGGCCAGTGGGAAAATGCATTGTGGTCCATTGTGGTCGAACATGCGGCGAACACCCGGAAATGTTCGGTGTTCGCGAGCTCATCGAACAGGCCAAGTTCGGGTCGAACCCCGAACCGTCCGAACCCGAACCGCTCATCCCTATTGAGCAGTAGGTAAATTTTTCCCGATTAGAGTTCGTGTAGAAATTAGCGCCGAGACCAATCGCGCAAGTGCTCTGTAGCGCTCCCCTTGTTAAGTGTAGGACGCGGTAAGTACAGGAAGCTCGCGCTACGAATTGCAAATTACCACGCTAAGGGCTCTATTACAGTCCTAATGCAAACGTTAACGCTCACATGCGTGAACATTAACGTTTGCTGCGGTATTTACCGCATATTACAATCCAAAAGCAAACGGGTTAAAAAACCCGTTTTCGTTTGGTACCTTGCCAAGGTTACTCCTCTGTGCAAGGTTACTGTACTTTGTGCTCCCTATATTTAGCATGGGGAGCGCAAAGTGTTAATCAGCGTTAGGATTACAAAGTCCCAGTGCTGATTAACGTCTGGCTCTGGTAAGCGCAAAGTTAACCACAGCCAGGACTTGGTGTTAACGGATTCCGCTTCTGCATAATAAATAAATAAAAAAAGGAAGCACATTCTCACCCTCTGTCCCACGGCGAGGACCGCGGCTCCAATTTCCTCCTCCAGCCAGCGGGAGCAGGGAAAGACTGGGGGAAAAGTCCCCCTAGTCTCTCCCTGCGGATCCCTACACCGACCTGCCACGTGACCGCCAGGGAGGAACTCAATGGAGTCCTATGTATTCCAGCGAGTGGATGCTCACGGCTGTGCTCAGCGCTGCCGCGAGCAACACAGATTTTTACGCTCGGAAACCATGCAAGCAGCATTGTTTGCGCCTGCAATGTAATCTAGCGTTAAAACGTGGGCGCAAGGGGGAAAACTGCAGGCGCAGTTTTTCCTCCCTTGCGCCCGCGTTTTAATGCGAAGAGTGTAATAGGGCCCTTAGTGATTTTTTTCATTTGTGCTGAGAGTCAAACGATCTGTTGGTCCGGTGCTAGACTGAATTTACCTGGTGCTAACGCGAAAACATGCTGACGCAAGGGTTAGCTCACACAGCTGATAGTGCCCTGTGTTTCCTTTTTTTCTTCTCACTTTTTTCTCTTTCCTTCTCGCTTCATTTTCTTTCTTTCTTTCTTTCTTTCTTTCTTTCTTTCTTTCTTTCTTTTCTTTCGGTCTTTCTTTTCTTGTTTATCTCTTTTTTTTCTTGTTTCTTTCTCTGTCTCTCGTTTCATTCTTTCTTTCTTGCGCTCTTTATCTCTCTCACTCTTGTTTCTTTCTCTTATTTCTTTCTCTCTTGTTTCTCTCTCTTTCTTCCTTTTTTGTTTCTTTGCTTTCTTTCTCTATTGTTTTCTTTCTCTTTCTTTCTCTCTCTCTCTGTGTTTTCTTTCTTTCTCTTTACTTGTGTCTTTCTGTCATTCTTTCTCTGTCCCTCTTTCTTTTTTCTTTCTTTCTCTGTTTCGTTTCTTTTTTTGTTTCTTTCTCTCTCTCGTTTCTGTCTTTTATTGTTTCTCTTTTTTTCTTGTTATTTTCTGTCTCTCGTATCTTTCTTTTCTTTCTTTATCTCTTTTCTTTCTCTTATTTCTTTATTTTTTTTCTTTCTCTCTTTTGTTCTCATTTCTTTCTCTCTGTCTCTTGTTTTTCTTTCTTTCTCTTTCTTTCTCTTTCTTCCTTTTCTTCTTTCTTTCTATCTTCCTTTCCTACTTTTTTCGTGCTTCTTTCTATCTTCCTTTCTTACGTTTTTCTTCTTTCTATCTTCCTTTCCTTTTTTTCTTTGTTTCTTTCTATCTTCCTTTTTTCTTGTTTCTTTCTATCTTCCTTTCTTCCTTTCTTTCTCTTTCTTTTGCTTTTTCTCTCTTTATCACTGTGACTCTTGTTTCTTTCTCGATTTCTCTCTTAGTATTGGGAGAGACATCATAAAACGATCAAATCCAAGTCAGTCTGAATTATTGATCTACAGGTAATATTGTTACATATTTTGCTGTAACAGATGCCTTTAGGATAATAGTAAGCCTCGTGCTTCAAGTCGTGCAATGTAAGATTCTCTTCTACTGGAAGCGACACACTGCACATTCTCCTTCAACTAATTAATCTGTATGAATAAAATAACTCAAAATGCATCATTTATTTCATTATGTAGGAGTGCTGAGAGGTGTAACATAATAAAAAATAATATACGATGTGTGGTGCGTACCTGTTTTAATATACATAATGAAATAAAGTTTTTTTAAATATATAATAATATCCCGCAGTCGCTTTTCAGTCCAATATTAACATCAAAGCATGAAACGTCCAGCAGTATTTATTATGAATATTGGTTACAAGGAATGTTTAATAACTGATGTTTTTGCACACTTCATTTTCCACATATTAATGGGGCGCAGGTATCATGTTGTATTGTGATTATAGCAAGAGAAATGGGATATTTAGACACGGGTTTAGTTTCTCTCCCGTGTGGATTCATTGAGTAGGAAAATGACTTGAAATTGTAACAAATGACAATGTTTAATTATTACTTATTAACCCTTTCACTGCTTAGGACGTGTGGGGAACGTCCTCATTGACTCCTAAGGAAAGATGGGGTGGAGATAGGGGGTTCATTTGAACCCCGATATCCCCCGACTCCTGGCAGCTAGCAGGGTCATGTTTGGGATCATTGGAAAGGCCAGAGCATGGCCTTTCCAATGATACCAAACATGACCATGTTTAAATTAAAGAAAAAAATAAATAAAACAAAAACATGTTTTTTTAAGACGTGAAATGGCTCAGCAGTGAAGAGGTTAATGCAATATATTCAATGTGAGGCATTATCAGCAACTCGTGGATTATTTGTTTCACCAAATTCAGTATCTGTGCTTTTTTTCGTCTATTGGTTCTGTCACATCTATGTGCCATGTGCACATCCCTGTGTCTGCGCATTGGAGCGAGATCTTATCTCCATCTGCAGCTCTGAAGCTCATCTAAAGGAAAGCTGTGTCTACATTAATGGCAAACTCCATCATACCTGCGGCACATAATATATCATGCTGTACAGGTTGCACGTGGCAGTAACATAGGGATGTCTCTAGTTATTACTGAAGCAACATAATTGTCATGCACCTCTTCACAAATCTGCGTGCCGTGTGCACATCCCTGTGTCTGCGCAAGATGTCAAATATGTGTACATTAACGAACTTCCTCCTAAAGGCCCAGTGTCTTTTTTTCCCTCTATGGGCCCTATTACATTCTTCACGCAAAAACGCATGCGCAACGCGTGAATTTGTGCGCCAAGCGTTAATTGTTAACGTGTTTAAATCAACGCTGGTATTGCAATCCTCGTGCGTTTTTTCATCCGTCAAGCAATAACGCTCGTTAAACGGACACGCACAAACGCGTGTGCAGCAACGTTGCGCGCAGACATCAGTGTGCGAACTGTTTTTTTCACGCGATTCAGCCAATCACAATTAAGAACCTTAATTGTCTCACGTTAAGGTTTTGCGCCTGTCAAAGTCAATCTGCGTATACAGTTGTGTTCAATATTATTCAACCCCCACTGAAATTGAGTGTTTTGGCCAGTTTGACATTGATTTTGATCATTCAGTCATCTTGCTTACAATTAAATCAAAGAGGCACGTGTAGGTCAGACAAATATAACATAACATTTATAATGAAATAACCACAAATGTCTTTTCTGTGCTCACATCATTATCAGTTTTATTCAACCCCCAAATGACATTCAATCTTAGTACTTAGTACAACATCCTTTTACAGTTATAACAGCTTTTAAACGTGAAGCATAGCTTGACACAAGTGTCTTGCAGCGATCTACGGGTATCTTCGCCCATTCGTCATGGGCAAAAGCCTCCAGTTCAGTCACATTCTTAGGCTTGCGCACTGCAACTGCTTTCTTTAAGTCCCACCAGAGGTTCTCAATCGGATTTAAGTCAGGTGACTGCGATGGCCACTCCAAAATGTTCCAGCCTTTAATCTGCAACCATGCTCTAGTGGACTTGGAGGTATGCTTGGGATCATTGTCCTGTTGAAAGGTCCAACGTCTCCCAAGCCTCAGGTTTGTGACGGACTGCATCACATTGTCATCCAATATCTCCTGGTACTGAAGAGAATTCATGGTACCTTGCACACGCTGAAGCTTCCCTGTACCTGCAGAAGCAAAACAGCCCCAAAGCATGATTGACCCCCCGCCATGCTTCACAGTAGGCAAGGTGTTCTTTTCTTCATAGGCCTTGTTCTTCCTCCTCCAAACATAGCGTTGATCCATGGGCCCAAACAGTTCTAATTTTGTTTCATCAGTCCACAGAACACTATCCCAAAACTTCTGTGGTTTGTCCACATGACTTTTGGCATACTGCAGTCGACTCTTCCTATTCTTTGGAGACAGCAAGGGGGTGCGCCTGGGAGTTCTGGCATGGAGGCCTTCATTACGCAGTGTGCGACGTATTGTCTGAGCTGAAACTTCAGTACCCACATCTGACAAATCTTTTCTCAGTTCCTCAGCAGTCACACGGGGACTTTTCTCCAGTCTACGCTTCAGGTAGCGAACAGCAGTCGAAGTCAGCATCTTCTTTCTGCCACGACCAGGTAGCGTTTCAACAGTGCCCTTTGCCTTGAATTTGCGAATGATGCTTCCTATGGTCTCTCTTGGTATGTTTAACATCTTTGAAATCTTCTTATAGCCATTGCCCTTCCTGTGAAGAGTAATCACCTCTTCTCTTGTCTTCCTGGACCATTCTCTTGACTTCACCATGTTTGTAACCATACCAGTAAATGTCTAGAAGGAGCTGAGTATCACAGTCATTTTAAAGCTGCCTAATTGGTGCTTATTATGCTTTATTGCTGCTCCGTGACATCCACAGGTGTTTTCAATACCTGATTGAAAACACTTGGATGAACCTCTGTTCTTCAGAGTGGTAGTCTTTAAGGGGTTGAATAATTGTGTCAATGAAGAATTCACAAAAGAAACATTTACTACTGTATTACAAAACCAATTGATGTAATTTTAGTTGCATATGGTTCTTTAAAAAGTCCTTGTAGGATTTCAATCTGAATACAATTACAAATGTACACTAAATTCCCTAAAACCCTTTACAGCATTGGGGGTTGAATAATTTTGAACACAACTGTAAATAAAGAATAATAAAAATCTATCTCTATCCCTTCATTTATCTATCGATCAAAATCTTTCTATCCATATCTATCTCTATGAGGGTTATTCAGAGAGAGGTGAAAAGCTGGAGAATAACTGGAGAATGGAAAATTCTAGGTCAAAATAGCCGATTTGGAAAGTGAGATAAATGGGAGAATTTTTCTGGTTTGGCTATTTTGACCTAGAATTTTCACTTCTCCAGTCATTCTCCTGCTTTACACCTCTCTCTGAATAACCCTGTATATCTATCCCTTCATTTATATATCTCTATCAGGGTTATTCAAAGAGCTCCGAATTGGGGCCGAAAAGGTAACCGAATGCTGAAATTCAGTGTTCGGTTACCTTTCCTGCCCATTCAGCTATTCAGACAGCAGGCAGTTCGCCAAATCCTGGCGAATTGCCTGCACATACGGTGCCTGTTCGAGGGCAGTGAAATCCCCATAGAGAAGCAATGCTTCGGCTATTCAGAGAACAAAAACCAGCAGTGAAAAGTTGCCAAATTGCTCTGCCATTCGGTGGTTTCTTTCGTCAGGATTATTCAGGAGAATCCCATAGGCTTCAATGTTAAAAATATTCCCGTTTTAATTCAATATCTAATAAACAATTCATTATAATATTCTGCTGTAAAGAGTCTCTTTATTCATAGATTTTTTAGGATCTTTTAAGCATTTTTCGGGATTTTTTTGCAAATCATTCATTGGATCTTATGTGAAACTTTCAGACATTTTCGTTCTGTAGTTTCTTTGCAAACAGCGTTTCACTTTTCAAACATTCAGGCTAGAGTCAAACAAACGCATTATTCGCAGCGACCGTCAAAAAGTGCGTCCGAACGCATTGATGTATTTTTTCACTGTATGCGCTAAAACAGTCATACGATGCGCATTTTTGTGCGTGAATTTTTACAGATCCAAAACAGGAAACTTTGGGTGTCTGGACGTTATGTTGGCCGAACATGAGCAGCGTCTGACGTCTCCTAATCACGCACACACGCGCTATGCGGACGCAGCGCACTCTGTATGTCAGTACTAGCGGTTCTGCGTTCTTGAAAAAATGCGTTAGTTTGCCGCTTGCGTTGCGCGGCCGCACTTTCGTGTGACCGTACTTCGTATATTGGCCGTCATTGCCCGTCATTTGCTGCTAGTGCGGCCGTGATTAAGTGCGCCTAAACGCACGTTAAAAATGCGCTGGTCTGACCCCAGCCTCAAGCGTAGTGTTTTTTTTTTTTCACTGCATTCGTCTTCGGTGTCGGGTTTTTCCGGCGGCTGCTCTGCGCTCTGATCGGCTCCTGCTCGGGTTTCTCCGGTGGGGATAATCTAGATGTTTTTGCGGGTTTCGGTTTGCATTCGCCTGGGTTTTACGGTGAGTTTGCGGCGGCTTTTCCCTGCATTACGGCGGCCCTGTGGTGCTTGATGAATACACCGCAGGGTCGCCGAAATGGGATCGCCAAATCGTACCGAATTGAAGAGCACGGAAAGTCATCTATCTATCTATCTATCTATCTATCCCATATCTATCTATCCCATATCTATCTATCCATATCCATCTATCCATATCCATCTATCTATATATAACTTTTTTTAAATACTGACAAAACTGTAACGATGCTCTTTGGAACAGCACCTAAACTACACAAATTGCAAAATCCCCATCTATGTGTTGGGACAAAATCAAATGGCACGCTGACCACAGTCACTTCTCTCAAATATCTAGGTATGTGGTGGACCCTAATCTATCCTTTGGCCCTCACATCGAAAAACTTTCATCTAAACTTTACCCCAAACTAGGTGCCCTGTACAGAAACAAATCCTGCCTGAGTCCCGAAGTAAGAAAGCAGATTGTACAGCAAATGCTTATGCCGGCTATTGATTACAGAGATGTAGTGTATGCAGCCGCCCCGCAAACACACCTTCATAAACTTACTACATTGTATAACTCATTCTGCCGCTTTGCGCTACAATGTAAGCAGTGGTGTAGCGTGGGTTGTCAGCGCCCGGGGCCAGCCAAGAATTGTGCGCCCCCCCAACCTGTGGACACGTTATCGATATTGCCCCCAGCTCTCACATGGATATTGCCCCAGCTCTCACATGGATATTGCCCCAGCTCACACATGGATATTGCCCCAGCTCACACATGGATATTGCCCCAGCTCTCACATGGATATTGCCCCAGCTCACACATGGATATTGCCCCAGCTCCACACATGGATATTGCCCCAGCTCACTCATGGATATTGCCCCAGCTCACACATGAATATTGCCCCAGCTCTCACATGGATACTGCCCCAGCTCTCACATGGATTTGCCCCAGCTCTCACATGGATATTGCCCCAGCTCATGGGATTTGCCCCAGCTCTCACATGGATTTGCCCCAGCTCACACATGGATTTGCCCCAGCTCACACATGGATTTGCCCCAGCTCTCACATGGATTTGCCCCAGCTCCCACATGGATTTGCCCCAGCTCATGGGATTTGCCCCAGCTCTCACATGGATTTGCCCCAGCTCTCACATGGATATTGCCCCAGCTCATGGGATTTGACCCAGCTCTCACATGGATTTGCCCCAGCTCACACATGGATTTGCCCCAGCTCATGGGATTTGCCCCAGCTCTCACATGGATTTGCCCCCCCAGCTCTCACATGTATTTGCCCCCCAGCTCTCACATGTATTTGCCCCTCAGCTCTCACATGGATCGGCCCCCAGCTCATGGATTTTCCCCCCAGCTCTCACATGTATTTGCCCCCAGCTCATGGATTTGCCCCCCAGTTTACACATGTATTTGCCCCAGCTCTCACCTGGATATTGCTCCGGCAGGGGTTGAGGGGACCCAGAAGATGCCGGGCAGCGGGAGTGCCTCCCCGCCGCCCGGTCCTGAACACGGAGTCCGTCCTGTTCTTGAAGGGGATGCGGCTGCGTGCGTGCGCAGGTCACGCGGTCCGGCCAGTCAGGTGGTACAGAGACTCAGTACCACCTGATTAGCCGGACCACGTGACCGGCTGCGCCTGCACGCAGCCGCATCCCCTTCAAGCATCCCCTTCAAGAACAGGACGGACTCCGTGTTCAGGACCGGGCGGCGGGGAGGCACTCCCGCTGCCCGGCATCTTCTGCGTCCCCTCAACCCGCGGGCCAGTTTTAGGGGCGCAAATGCGCCCCTAACAAAACTGCGCCCGGGGCCACGGCCCCCCCAGCCCCCCCACGCTACGCCACTGAATGTAAGTACATGACCCACCATTGTGACATGTTAAAAGAGCTAAACTGGCCATCGCTGGAATCCAGACGCACCCTTCACCTTTCCAGCCTGGTGTTTAAGAGCATTTCTGGGAAGCTGCCACCCTACCTGAATAGACTGCTTCCCCCAACAGCTCCGTCATCCTATAACCTCCGATCCAGGAACAGCACCTTACTTGCAATACCACAATACAAAAAGACAGTGGCTCGGTCCTCCTTTTCCTACAGAGCACCACAATTATGGAATAACCTCCCAGACACCATCAAATCTTCCCCCAGTCTAAAGTCAATTAAGAGCTCCTTACTAACATACCTCAATACAGAATGCACCTGTAAACATGTAACATAATGACTATTTCCTACATATTTATTTTCTGTTAATCTGTATATTTGTGTTGTGTTTTTTTTTTTTTTTTTTAATATCTTGCATTGTATTTGTATTTCTGTAACTGTAACACTTCAATGTTCTTGAACCCAGGACATACTTGAAAACGAGAGAAATCTCAATGTATCCTTCCTAGTAAAATCCTTTATAAAATAAAAATAAATAAATAAATATATCTATCCATATCTATCTATCCATATCTATCTATCCATCTATCTCATATCTATCTATATACAGTTGTGTTCAAAATTATTCAACCCCCACTGAAATTGAGTGTTTTGGCCAGTTTGACATTGATTTTGATCATTCAGTCATCTTGCTTACAATTAAATCAAAGAGGCACGTGTAGGTCAGACAAATATAACATAACATTTATAATGAAATAACCACAAATGTCTTTTCTGTGCTCACATCATTATCAGTTTTATTCAACCCCCAAGTGACATTCAATCTTAGTACTTAGTACAACATCCTTTTACAGTTATAACAGCTTTTAAACGTGAAGCATAGCTTGACACAAGTGTCTTGCAGCGATCTACGGGTATCTTCGCCCATTCGTCATGGGCAAAAGCCTCCAGTTCAGTCACATTCTTAGGCTTGCGCACTGCAACTGCTTTCTTTAAGTCCCACCAGAGGTTCTCAATCGGATTTAAGTCAGGTGACTGCGATGGCCACTCCAAAATGTTCCAGCCTTTAATCTGCAACCATGCTCTAGTGGACTTGGAGGTATGCTTGGGATCATTGTCCTGTTGAAAGGTCCAACGTCTCCCAAGCCTCAGGTTTGTGACGGACTGCATCACATTGTCATCCAATATCTCCTGGTACTGAAGAGAATTCATGGTACCTTGCACACGCTGAAGCTTCCCTGTACCTGCAGAAGCAAAACAGCCCCAAAGCATGATTGACCCCCCGCCATGCTTCACAGTAGGCAAGGTGTTCTTTTCTTCATAGGCCTTGTTCTTCCTCCTCCAAACATAGCGTTGATCCATGGGCCCAAACAGTTCTAATTTTGTTTCATCAGTCCACAGAACACTATCCCAAAACTTCTGTGGTTTGTCCACATGACTTTTGGCATACTGCAGTCGACTCTTCTTATTCTTTGGAGACAGCAAGGGGGTGCGCCTGGGAGTTCTGGCATGGAGGCCTTCATTACGCAGTGTGCGCCGTATTGTCTGAGCTGAAACTTCAGTACCCACATCTGACAAATCTTTTCTCAGTTCCTCAGCAGTCACACGGGGACTTTTCTCCACTCTACGCTTCAGGTAGCGCACAGCAGTCGAAGTCAGCATCTTCTTTCTGCCACAACCAGGTAGCGTTTCAACAGTGCCCTTTGCCTTGAATTTGCGAATGATGCTTCCTATGGTCTCTCTTGGTATGTTTAACATCTTTGCAATCTTCTTATAGCCATTGCCCTTCCTGTGAAGAGTAAACACCTCTTCTCTTGTCTTCCTGGACCATTCTCTTGACTTCACCATGTTTGTAACCACACCAGTAAATGTCTAGAAGGAGCTGAGTATCACAGTCATTTTAAAGCTGCCTAAGTGGTGCTTATTATGCTTTATTGCTGCTCCGTGACATCCGCAGGTGTTTTCAATACCTGATTGAAAACACTTGAATGAACCTCTGTTCTTCAGAGTGGTAGTCTTTAAGGGGTTGAATAATTGTGTCAATGAAGAATTCACAAAATAAGCATTTACTACTGTATTACAAAACCAATTGATGTCATTTTAGTTGCATATGGTTCTTTAAAAAGTCCTTGTAGGATTTCATTCTGAATACAATTACAAATGTACACTAAATTCCCTAAAACCCTTTACAGCATTGGGGGTTGAATAATTTTGAACACAACTGTATCTATCTATCTCATATCTATCTATCCATATCTATCTATCCCATATCTATCTATCTATCTATCTATCTATCTATCTATCTATCTATCTATCTATCTATCTATCTTATATCTATCTATCTATCTATCCATATTTATCTATCTAACTCTATCCATATCTATCTATCCCATATCTATCTATCTATCTATCTATCTCATATCTATCTATCTATCTCATATCTATCTATCTCATATATATCTATCCATATCTATCTATCTATCTATCTATCTATCCATATCTATCTATCTATCTATCTATCTATCCATATCTATCTATCTATCTATCTATCTATCTATCTATCTATCTATCTATCTATCTATCTATCCATATCTATCTATCCCATATCTATCTATCCATATCTATCTATCCCATATCTATCTATCTCATATCTATCTATCTATCTATCTATCTCATATCTATCTATCCATATCTATCTATCCCATATCTATCTATCTATCCCATATCTATCTATCCATATCTATCTATCCCATATCTATCTATCCATATCTATCCCATATCTATCTATCCATATCTATCCCATATCTATCTATCTCATATCTATCTATCTATCCATCCATCTCATATCTATCTATCTATCAATATATATCCGTATCATTCCGTATCTATCAGGGTTATTCAGAGAAAGGTGAAACTCTGGAGAACTTTTGGAGAAGTAAAAATTCTAGACCAAATAGCCAATTTGGAAAGTGAGATAAATGGGAGAATATTTCTGATTTGGCTATTTTGACCTAGAATTTTCACTTCTCCAAACGCTCTCCAGAGTTTCACCTTTCTCTGAATAACCCTGCATATCTATCTATCTATCCCATATCTATCTATCTATCTATATCTATCTATCTATCTATCCCATATCTATCTATCTATCTATCTATCTTTCAACTATGCATCTATCCTTTTTGTTTTTTTGCTAAATTTACTTTTCTTTGCATTTCTTCATGAGACCTTTTTATTCCTCTTATTTTTTTGTCCATATCTGCATGGTTTCCGCTTCTACTCCCTTTTTTTTTTAAAAAAATATTACCCATAATTCTAAAGAGGAAACATTATCCTTTCCTTTTTCTGTTTAATCCCTTTCATTTTTTTCTGCGCTACGAACCAGAGTAAAATTAACTTTAACCCGTGAAGTCTTGCTCCCCTTTCTGCCGCTCATTTTCCCTCCGCAGAGATAGTAATGACTCAAATCAAATCAAATCAAATCAAAATAAGCTTTATTGGCAGGACCAAATACATTTTAGCATTGCCAAAGCATATGGGGAGGAGGGGGGGTAGTGGGACATATATATGGGGGGGAATGGGCAAGTCCATGGACATTATCAGGGGTAAGGGATAATGTGAAGGGGGATGGGGGCGAGTCCGTGTTGGGGATTTATAAGTCCAGGATCTCTCATGTTCCTCTCAGTCTGTGACATTCTGCGACGACTCTATTATATGCCTTTTAGCTCAGCAGATCCCAGCGCCCTCCATTATCCTCCTGTCTTTCAAGGCAGACTCCCTCCTGCTGGCTTTATTGCTAACTACATTCCCCTCAAATGACATCTGACCATTCCAGGATACTCAGAAGCCAACTCATTCAACACTTTCACGTATATTTCATTTATTTTTTATACCTTTTGTTCGCTATACCAGCTTTTTCTCAGCCCTTTACAAAAAGGATTGGGGGATTTAAAAAGACCGCAAATTTAGGAATCAGACACAAGAGGTGTGCAGTTTATGAGCTTACAATTTGCAGTTACAGGTACTTATATAGCACCAACACGTTCTGCAGCGCTTTACAATTGGGATTTTCAAACATGAGCCATAATAAAGATACATAAGGACCAGACAGCCCCGCCCGTAGGATATTTGCCCTTCTGATACTGCGTTTCTTATAAGTAAGTGCTCAGCCAGACATCCTGTGAGCTTACACTATACGGGACAAAAGTAAGTGAAACAAAAGTGAACAGGGGGAGTGTGGAGCTGGTGGCCAGAAAGAATATAGCCGGGATCACATGGGGAAGGACCAGAAGCTTGGGTTTGAAACGGCTAATCAGAGAGAAAATTAGAAGCAGCTGGAAGGGAGAGTTATAAATTTAGACCCGGGACTGGGTGGGAGGGTGTATGGGGCGAGCGGGTGGGACTGCAGAGTGGAAATGCAAGACCTGGTACGTGGTGACTGTGGATGGTGTGCTGTATGGAGAAAGAGACACAGATTTAGGGAGAAATTACTTTGTAGTAGAGGTATCGACGACATGGGCAGGGGACGGGGAAGCAAATCGATGATGAGAGTTTAACAAAAAGGGAAAAAGTGTAAAAAGACAACAAATCAGCCAGAGATTAAAAAATAAAAGCAGGGGTCCTAAGAACATAAGGCGAGAAATGTCCCAGATTTCAGCTCCCCAGTTAACCATTGACATGTTGGACATAACCCGCCATCCTACACTTAAATGTGGTATTATTGCTTAAGTATAATAATACGATGCGTTTTATGGAATCATTGTGATAAATATAGTAAATATCAAATATGTCTGGTGATTTATTAAAGAATAATATGATTGATATGATTGTAGCTGTGAAGGAACCGTTCCCTTCCGTCTGTCTGGGCTCTCCAGACACCCCTTCGTTGCGGTCAGCCCGGCTACTGGGAGCGCTGTCCTCAGCGCCTCGAGCAGCTTGACCTGCCTGCTTCTGTTCCTCTGCCCTGGAGCCGTTAGGAATCTCCAGAAGGCCGCTCTCTGCCTTCTGAGGGTGAGTGTGGAGTGTAGTGTAGTTTTTAATAAAGACACCAGGCGCTGCTGTATGCTTTAAAACAGGATCCTCTCTCTCTCAGCTCTGAGAGTTCTCTGACTTTTTAATGAACCAAACGCCACCATTTATGCTGAAGTCCAACAGTCATAATTTGCATACCCATACTAATTACATTAAGTCAATTATTTACAATAAACATTCTTTACATTCTCTTAGCCTTCAGCTCACACAACATTTGTATATCCATTGTTCTAACATATCAGATTAAACACACACTATCAGAGATCCCTTGAATTAAACATGCAGCTAGATAATGGGAAAAGCCCTGGTGCATAAATTACACAGCAGTAAAGCTTGTTTACTGTATACACAAAAACACATTTACCTACAGGAATATAAGTATTTTTAAAACCAAAGCTATGCCATTTTACACTAAACTAAATTAAACTAAAACCAAACGATGTAAAATATTTAAAAACACACGATATAAATGAACATAAAGTCCCTTGGGGTTACATCAGCTCCATGACATATGTCCCCCCTTCCAGAACGGCAGGGCAAGCTTAGATCCCAACGGATCTCTTGCCACTGATGAGACTTCTCACCTTGTCCTTTTTTCTGCGCCATCCTCAAAGTTCCAGGGTGCTGGCGCACAAGCATCACCAGTGGGGTCCGATGGTCGCCACAGGGTATGCCTGGGTGTGGGTCCATAGTCTGTCGGGAGGAGGCGAGCCCCTGGGTTTCTCCACTTGTCCTTGTGGGCTGGCCCGCTGTCCGAGGGGTGCCCTATACTCTGGGGCCCGGCGTGTCGCTGGTGTAATCCTTTGTTGGTGTCCCCTCCTGAGGAAGTGTCTCGCTGTTGGGGAGAGGTACCGCCTGTACCTTCTCCCAGGGTATCAATAACCCGGGGGGAACGTGTCCCAACTGCATGTGCCCCTGGTGCTCTGGCCAGCCGTTGAGGGGAATAGGTGAGGCAAGAGGCCTCCAGCCTAAAGGGTTGGGAGGATGGGCAGAGGTTGGAAATGCTCTGCCCCATAGCCAGCGCTTCTGCTGGGGGGGGGTGGATGCTGGGGAAGTGCCTCCTTGTGGGAGAATGGTGTCCTCCGTTCTAAGGGGAGCCATTGGTCGGGAGGGTAGCACCCTCTGGAAAAACTTGCCTGGATCCTCTGGGCACAAGTTGGGTGGTGGGCAGAGGCCAGCGGCACTCTGCCCCATTGCCAGCTCTTCTGCTGGGGGGACGGGTGTAATATACGGGAAACAGTTTACCTCCAGTCGGGGTAGGGTCGTCGGCTGCGGGGCCGGCAGCCCCTGGGAGTCCTCACCGAAATCTTCTGTGCGGACCGAAAAAGGTGGGCAGAGGCCAGCAGCGCTCTGCCCTGTTGCCAGCGCTTCCACTGGAGGGGTAGATGCTGGGGACGTGTCTCCGGGCGGGAGAATGGTGTCCTCCATTCTCGGTGGGGTCATTCGTTGCTGGGCCGGCAGCCTGTGGAGACCCTTGCTCGGGTCGTCTTGGTGCAACTTGGGGAGTGGGCAGAGGCCAGCGGCGCTCTGCCCTGTCTCCAGCGCTTCAGCTGGGGGGATAGACACTGACAAAGTGTCTTCTGGCAGGAGGATGGCATCCTCCATCTCCGGTGGGGTCATGGGCTGTGGGAAAACCAGCCCGGGGGGATCCTCTCCTGGGTCCGATGTGACCATTATGAAAGGTGGGCAGAGGGCATCGGCGCTCTGCCCCGTCGCCAGCACTTCAGCTGGGGGGATAGACACTGACACAGTGTCGTCTTGCGGGAGGATGGCGTCCTCCATCTCCGGTGGGGTCATGGGCTGCGGGAAAACCAGCCCGGGGGGATCCTCTCCTGGATCCGATGTGACCATTATGAAAGGTGGGCAGAGGGCATTGGCGCCCTGCCCCATCGCCAGAACTTCAGCTGGGGGGATAGACACTGAAACAGTGTCGTCTTGCGGGAGAATGGTGTCCTCCATCTCCGGGTCTGGGCAGAGGCCAGCGGCACTCCGCCCTGTTGCCAGCGCTTCCTCTTCTGTTGCGGTCATGAGGGGGAACCAAGGGAGCGCCTCGGGCTCCAATTCGCCTGTGTCACTTTGACTGCCTGCTTCTTCCGCCAGACAGTCCCAGGTAATAGGGCTCAGGCCTAGCTGTGGAGCGTCGTCGAACAGCCTTTTGTAGGCCTTTTCGAGCTCCCATTCCTTCTCAACCAGGAACTCCAGTTCCTCTGCATCACGGTCATCGTCAAGGTCTTCCAGTTCCTCATACCGGAGGTCCAGGAGTTGTTCCCGCCGCCACTCTGTGTCGTCCCCAAAACCGGGGTCTTTGCCCATCCTTGTATACAGCAGCCCTGTGCCACCGTAGTCGAAGCCTTTTGTTGGGCCGCTGTCTGCTGTGCTGGGCATTAGTTGGGATGTAAACCACTGGAGGGCTCTTTAGCTGGTGTCCATTATAATTTCGCTCTGGACCAGTTCGCCTAGCTCCGTCAGCCATTCCTCTTGGGGCTGTTCTCCCAAAAAGGGCTCTCGTAAGTACCACTGGTGCTCGTACCTCTCCGTATAAGTGGGAAGGGCTTCTTCAAGGCAGTCCTCCTCCTGTTGGATGGCCTCGTTCCACATCTCCTGGCGGACAAAATCTTTCCACCAGTGCTCGTCCTGCCAGTTACCAGGTTCATCCGCCTGGGCCTGGGCCATCGCCCTCCTTACTCTTCGCTGGAACCGGTCTCTTATGGACGGGGGTCCTGTGTCCTCTCTTCGCTGGTCCATTTCTTGCAGTTCTTTGACCAAGGCCTTTTTGTTCTTTGAGCCCGGGGTGCCTCCTCGGCTCTCCAGGATGCCCCGCAGGGTGTCTTTTTTGTAGTTGGCATACCCTGCCATTCTGCGTTTCTTCTGGGGTTGGAGAGCTTATCCCACCGCTTGCCACCAGTGTGAAGGAACCGTTCCCTTCCGTCTGTCCTGACTCTCCAGACACCCCTTCGTTGCGGTCAGCCCGGCTACTGGGAGCGCTGTCCTCAGCGCCTCGAGCAGCTTGACCTGCCTGCTTCTGTTCCTCTGCCCTGGAGCCGTTAGGAATCTCCAGAAGGCCGCTCTCTGCCTTCTGAAGGTGAGTGTGGAGTGTAGCATAGTTTGTAATAAAGACACCAGGCGCGGCTGTATGCTTTAAAACAGGATCCTCTCTCTCTCAGCTCTGAGAGTTCTCTGACTTTTTAATGAACCAAACGCCACCATTTATGCTGAAATCCAACAGTCATAATTTGCATACCCATACTAATTACATTAAGTCAGTTATTTACAATAAACATTCTTTACATTCTCTTAGCCTTCAGCTCACACAACATTTGTATATCCATTGTTCTAACCTATCAGATTAAACACACACTATCAGAGATCCCTTGAATTAAACATGCAGCTAGATAATGGGAAAAGCCCTGGTGCATAAATTACACAGCAGTAAAGCTTGTTTACTGTATACACAAAAACACATTTACCTACAGGAATATAAGTATTTTTAAAACCAAAGCTATGCCATTTTACACTAAACTAAATTAAACTAAAACCAAACGATGTAAAATATTTAAAAACACACGATATAAATGAACATAAAGTCCCTTGGGGTTTGAAGCATGGAGCGTTACATCAGCTCCATGACAGTAGCCTAACAGGGCAAAGGGGAACATCGTTCCTCATGATAAAATAGTGGAGGAACTGCATTCCACGATTTCCTGCTTCACTTGACCCTTGCCTAATTGCAAACATAAACTACAAACAGCAGCATTGGAGCAGAGGTAACGTGGAGTAGCATGGTGGATGATATGCTGATAGTGGGATACCTTGGCTTGATCGATGGCTGTGGATGATATGCTGATAGTGGGATACCCTGGCTTGATCGATGGCTGTGGATGATATGCTGAAAGCGGGGTACCTTGGCTTGATCGATGGCTGTGGATGATATGCTGATAGTGGGATACCTTGGCTTGATCGATGGCTGTGGATGATATGCTGATAGTGGGATACCTTGGCTTGATCGATGGCTGTGGATTATATGCTGATAGTGAGATACCTTGGCTTAATCGATGGCTGTGGATGATATGCTGATAGCGGGATACCTTGGCTTGATCGATGGCTGTGGATGATATGCTGATCGCAGGATACCTTGGCTTGATCGATGGCTGTGGATGATATGCTGATAGCAGGATACATTGGCTTGATCGATGGCTGTGGATGATATGCTGATAGCGGGATACCTTGGCTTGATCGATGGCTGTGGATGATATGCTGATAGCAGGATACCTTGGCTTAATCAATGGCTGTGGATGATATGCTGATAGTGGGATACCTTGGCTTGATCGATGGCTGTGGATGATATGCTGATAGCGGGATACCTCGGCTTGATCGATTGCTGTGGATGATATGCTGATAGTGGGATACCTTGGCTTGATCGATGGCTGTGGATGATATGCTGATAGTGGGATACCTTGGCTTGATCGATGGCTGTGGATGAGTTGCAGTTGCTCATAATAAACCTTTGTAAAACAGCAAATCTAAATTATATTCTGATATTTTCTTAAATAGTCACTGTGAAAGTTTCATAAGTACTTTCTGATGACCTCCAACACAACCATTTCCGTCCCGTAATGAAGCAGTACATAGAAACCTATAATGAGATAAATCGAGCAAACGTGAAACCACATCAATGCTCCGTTATATTCAGAAATGTAAGAATAATTTACAAATTCAATTATTTTATCTTCCATCATTCTCCTTGCTCCAAATTTACAATCTGCCAGTTTGCAAAAGGAGGCGGACGGGAGGCTGCTCGGCATTAGACCTTTTATTAGCCTCCGTATTGTATAGTAGTCATGGCTACTTGATACATCTTAATAACGGCAAAGGGAATTAATGATTCCAGAGAGCTGCTTGGTGAATAATATCTGGAAAAATGTGAGATTTTCTATGGCATCTCATACCATAGAAACTTAATTTAACTCATGAAATAGTAACTCAAGGTATCGTACTTGGATTTTACTATCCATATGCATATTCAAAGGTCACGTGCGGATTTCTTAAAGTCGGCCAGATGGTAATTTTGCTGTACCGTGGTCTCTTCTAATGGCTGTATCACTCTATTCTTCACCCCAAATTCCAGTGAATATTAAGTCACAGGGTTTTCAGTACCTCTGAAGCAATTTTTGTGGTGGTGGTGGCTTGTTTTGTGTATGAATTTGGGTTGAAACATTGAGCCAACCAGTAGCACATGGTAGGAGTTTGATCGAAGAGCTAAAATTTGCATTTTTTAACTGCTTTTTGTAATTTGTTGCCTAGTCACGTTTGGAGCAGTCCATCCCTGGGTCCGATTCCTCTCCATCCATTAATATGGTGGTGGTAGTGGTGGTGTTGGCTTGTTTTGCGTATGAAGTTGGGCTGAAACCTTCACCCATCCAGTAGTACATGATAGCAGTTGGATCGAAGAGCAAAAATTTGCATTTTTTATTATTATTATAAATTCTTTATTTATAAAGCGCCAGCATATTCCGCAGCGCTGTACAATAGGCACAGTATAGACGGGTTACAATACATTGAACAACATTTGACAAACAGTACAGGAGGAGATGAGGGCCCTATTCCCGTAGGAGGGTTGGGGTTGGAAACAGGAGTAGAGGACTGTAAGGTGAGAGTGATTGATGGTTGTGTCAGTGAGTTGGGTGGTAGGCTTCCCTAAATAGGAATGTTTTAAGGGAGCGTTTGAAGGAAGAGAAATTAGGGGAAAGTCTGACAGTACGAGGGAGAGCGTTCCAGAGAGTGGGGGCTGCGCGTGTGAAGTCCTGCAGTCTATCATGAGAAGAGGTGACGCGGGGAGAAGCTAGGCGCAGGTCGCTGTTTGACCTTAGGGAGCGGGCTGGGGTGTATTTGGTGATTAGTGAGGACAGGTAGTGGGGAGCTGAGTTAGTGAGGGTTTTGTAGGTAAGGATAAGGATTTGAACTTAATTCTCCAGTGGATGGGGAGCCAGTGAAGGGACTCGCAGAGGGGAGCAGGAGAGACAGAGCGGCAGGTGAGGTGGATTAGCCTGGCAGAGCCGTTCAGGATTGATTGTAGGGGGGGAGGCGGGACAGAGGGAGGCCAGATAAGAGATTATTGCAATAGTCAAGTCGGGAGATTACCAGGGCGTGTATGAGTTGTTTTGTGGTGACAGCGGTAAGAAATGGCCGAATTCTGGAAATATTACGCAGTTGGTATCGGCAGGAGGAGGAAAGAGACTTGATGTGGGGGATGAAGGAAAGAGCAGAGTCAAGTGTAACTCCAAGACAGCGAACTTGGTTTGATGGGGAGATGGTGATACCCTCCACCGTGATAGAGAAGTCAGGAGGTGGGGAGGCATTGGAGGGAGGAATAAGTAGGAGCTCAGTCTTTGACATGTTGATCTTTAGATGGTGGGAGGCCATCCAGGAGGAGATGCCAGATAAACAGTCACTGACTTTGGAAAGGACAGGGGGAGCGATATCAGGGGTAGAGAGGTAGATCTGAGTGTCATCAGCGTAGAGGTGGTAATTAAAGCCAAAGTGGTTAATGATTTTGCCGAGGGAGGAGGTGTAGATGGAAAAGAGCAGAGGACCAAGGACAGAGCCTTGAGGTACACCAACAGATAAAGGCAATGAAGAGGAGGAGTTACCAGCAAAGGACACAGAGAAGGACCTGTTGGATAAATAGGAGTCAACCCAAGCGAGTGCATTGTCACAGAAACCAAGAGAGCTGAGGGTCTGCAGAAGGAGGGGGTGGTCAACAGTGTCAAAAACTGCTTTTTGTAATTTTTTGCCTGGTCTTGTTTGGAGCGGCCCATCCCTTGGTCCGATTCCTCTCCAGCCATTAATATGGTGGTGGTGGTGGCTTGTTTTGCGTATGAAGTTGGGCTGAAACCTTCACCCAACCAGTAGCACATGATAGGAGTTTGATCGAAGAGCAAAAATTTCCATTTTTAACTGCTTTTTGTAAGTTTTTGCCTGGTCATGTTTGGAGCGGCCCATCCCTGGGTCCGATTCGTCTCCAGCCATTAATATTTCCTAACAGGTCCGCTTTCATCAACCACTTATGTTCTATTTCAAGCTAAGCCACAACTGCTGTTGAACGAAAAATCCTTTGACTAATTTTTAGTATCTGTGGCTCGTTATGTCTGCCTGAGCCACATAATGGTTACTCCAGACTTTCCTCTATTGAGTTTTGATCGTGGAATTCAGGGACTGACTGGCACCAAAATATCAGTTTGGGTAGAAGGTGTGACCAAGTGCTGGAAGGGTTAGTGTTCAAACAACATACTGCATGCACCCACTAGCCGTGGGTGGGAATTTGGCCGTTTAGGTTGGGTTTCAGTTCTGGCTTTCCTTCCTGGGTGAAAGCGACCTGCTTTGCATATGGTCTTCTCTGTAATGGTGCAATCGAGCTAAAACCTTGTGAAACCTGAGCAGGCACTCAAAGTAAGGCATGTCACTTACATCATTACCCGTTCTCAGTTCTCCCATAAACTCTTTTTTTGCCCAGTATGGGTCGGGTTTGAACTGGCTTTGGAAGTGTTTGTTATCATGGAGGAGTCTGGATGAGCATGGTCAGAATTTGTTCCTCACAGGTGTCACCTTGTCCATGGTCATCACGGCCAACTGACATTTAAATGGTGCACCCAATGACCAGTTGGTGCCTGGTACAATTTGCAAGGAACATCGCTCCTTTCAAACGAGATTTGTCTTTAAGCAGAAGCCAGCCGCATTGAGTATTCGTTCAGGACCCAACGTGGTGCAGTGAAAAACTATGGTTACTTATATACTGTACATTGGGATTTGTGATACAGAGCACAGGCGACATATTTCTTGGTTTCATCGGTCAGTGATTGGAGCATAACATTAGGATTTGGAAAATAGATCCTTTTTATGGTTTATAATGTTTTCTGTAGAGCAGACACCCCTTGTGCCAGTGCAAACCACCGCAAAAGGCTTCAGGTATAGCTTCAGGATGCAGCAAATCAGATGTTTTGTGTTGTTGCACCCCTGTGGTTTAAACCATCGGTTGTCGCATTGCACTGCTATATGTCTGAGATTTAGCTGATACAACAATGTGAGAGGTTTTGACCCTCATTTTCGGCATTTCAGGAAATGAGAAAGAAGCATCGTGATAAAAGCATTTCTGTGATGTGTAAATTTATTTCATTGTATTACATTCTCTTTCCCTCTGTCCATCAATACATGATTTCTAAGGCTAGGGTCAGACGAACGCATTTTTATGTTGTCTGTGAAAAAGTGCGTTCGAACGAATGGACGCATTTTTTCACAGAATACGTGATAGTGGTCATACTATGCGCATTTTCGTCCGTGATTTTGTACGGATCATCAATAAAACTCTTTTTGCGTCTGGACGTTATGTTGGCCGGACATTAGCAGCGTCTGACGTCTCCTAATCACACACACACGCCGCTAGCAGACGCAGCGCACTCTGTACGTCAGTACCTGCGGTTTCACGTTCTCGAAAAAATGCGTTCGTTTTCCACTTGCGTTGCGCAGCCGGACTTTTGTGCGACCGTACTTCGTATATTGGCCGTCATTGCCCGTCATTTGCTGCTAGTGCGGCCGTGATTAAGTGCGGCTGCACGCGCGTTCGCACTGCCTCAGTCTGACCCTAGCCTAAGGACCAGGAATTTTGTGACTTTATGTTAAAACATGGCTAAGATGGTTTTGTTTATCAGAATGCATATTAACCTCTTCACTACCATGATAAAATCTGGGATTGTGCGGCATGATTACAAATGAAATCCGTTTGTTGCAAAAAAAAAAATCATTTGCTCTTGGGCTCCAGAAGGCGCCCCCAAAGTTTTAGCCGTGTGGGCATAATGCCCACGGTGCTAAAACTGTACGAATCGGCTAAGGCAGGGAGGGACCCTCGCTGTTTCTTGTTTGGAAGCCTCAACGGCAAGAGATCAGTCACGAGGAGAGCCGCATCACTAAAATACCGGTGGCCTATCAGTCTCCGTTTTTGACTTCCCAGATTTCAATTTTCCCCTCAGTTTCTGACTCACAGCTTTTGTTTGCAATGTGGCTCTCTTGCTTTCATTCTCTCTTTCCTCTGCTTTTTGTGTCGCTATCTTTCCTCGCTGCCTCTTTTTTTCTTTCCTCTGTGCCTCTTTCTTTCCTCTGCTTCTTTCTTTCTTTCCTTTTCTTTGTACCTCTTTTTCTTTCCTATGCACCTCTTTTTCTTTCTTACGCACCTTTTTTTCTTTCTTATGCACCTTTTTTTCTTTCTTATGCACCTTTTTTTCTTTCCTCTGTGCCTCTTTCCTCTGCCTCTCTCTTTCATCTGCCTCTCTCTTTCATCTGCCGCTCTCTTTCCTTCTTCTGTCTCTTTCTTTCTTCTGCACCATCAGGTGGCGCCCGCGCGTCACCAAAAGACGCACACCTTTCAGGATGCTAGGGGGATCCGTGAACCGTCACTGTCGGCTACGTGAGACGCACAATGAGGAACAGGGGCGAATTACCTGCACATACGGTGCCTGTTCGGTGCCTGTTCGAGGGCAGTGAAATCCCCATAGAGAAACAATGCTTCGGCTATTCAGAGAACAAAAACCAGCAGTGAAAAGTTGCTGAATTGCCCTGCCATTCGGTGGCTTCATGCAGCAGATTTATTCAGGCGAATCCCATAGACTTCAATGTTAAAAATATTCCTGTTTTAATCCAACATCTGATAAACCGTTCATTATAATATTCTGCAGTAAAAGTCTCTTTATAGATTTTTTAGAATCTGTTAAGCATTTTTCGAGATTTTTTGCAAAAAACATTTTTCCTTTTTTTTAAACGTTTTTTCTTTTTTCTGTAACATACATTTTTAATTATCATTCCTTGGATCTTTTATGTAAATTTCAGACATTTTCGCTCAGTAGTTTGTTTGCAAACAGTGTTTCACTTTTCAAACATTCAAGTGTACTATTTTTCCTTTTTTTTCACTCCATTCGTCTGCAGTGTCTGGTTTTTCCAACGGCTGCTCTGCGCTGTGATCGGCTCCTGCTCGGGTTTCTCCGGCGTGTTCGGCGGGGTTAATCCAGATGTTTTTGCGGGTTTTTGTGAGCCTTCGCCGGGTTTTGCAGTGAGTTTTCAGCGGGTTTGCTGCGACTTTTCCCTGCATTACGACGGCCCTGTGGTGCTTGCTGAATACACAGCAGGGTCGCCGAATTGAAAAAAACGAAAAGTCACAGAACGTGCCGTGACTTTTCGATTCTCTTTGAATAACCCTTTTAGTAAAAACTGATTCCTGTGTTGTTGTTTTTTATGGAAAAAGGCTTGGTAGTGAAGGGATTAAAATGAACCCGTCATTGACATAATACACTTTATCACTTGTAGATGTAACACCATGGGCATGATGCCCGAGGTGCTAACTCTTCAAAACCAGTTGGGACTGTGCCGCCCAGGCATCTCCTCAGATGATACTGCATGGAGCCCAGAACTGCAGTAACTCCATTTGTCCAGTAGATGGTGACATCTACCTGCCACGTAGGGTATTTCAGTAAGGAATTCAATGGGAATATTCCCAAATATTTCTTACTGTATAACTAATTAAAAATTATTTAAAAAAAAAACAATAAAACACTGGTTCCTGACAGTGGATGTTTGGAAAATCACTAGGTAGGGAAGGGGTTAACTTAAAATTTGGTCACTGAACATAGCAGAAATAGCTACAGTTACAGGGACCTACAGGAGACGCTGATAAGGCATTTAATACAGGTAGGGCTAATCAAGAGCTCACTGAGAATATCTGAATAATTTCATAGCTTGCCCTTCCATGGATCACCACGCAGGGTTTATAGGAGCTTTAGTTGTGCAGAAGGTACAGGATTAATCAGAGCTTTTTGTCCATTCTCATTGTGTTTGTTTACACTTTTTGACTAATATGTAAGGTGTCCTTGAGTTTAAGGATAATGCAGATGTAGAATCTCTTGTCCAATTTGCCTAGAGAGGTATTGGCTGTACCTTCCTAATGGAGCCCAATGAAAACGGAAAGAATGGTGGAGGGGTTGCCCTATCTCTCGGGCAGATGAGACCTTCCTGGCTTCTTAGCTCTGGACTACACATAGGGTGGGATGAGGTTGATATGAGCATTTTATTGGTCACCTCTGTAACAACACAAGTGAGCTAAAACCTCTATGAGACCTGTGTGGGACCCACCGATCCAAGCCGATGGCCATGCTCAGTCTGCTCACGTCTAATTCGCACTCTGCATATACACTCACTGGCCACTTTTAGGTACCCCTGTTCAATTGCTTGTTAGCACAAATTGCTAATTAGCCAATCACATGGCAGCAACTCAATGCATTTAGGCATCTAGACGCGGTGAAGACGACTTGTTGAAGTTCAAACCGAGCATTAGAATGGGAGAGAAAGGGGGTTTAAGTGACTTTGAAGGTGGTATTGATGTTGGTGCCAGGGGTCAAGTCCTGGGAAAAAAAGTGAGGGAACTCACCCACGAATTCCACAACCCCTATTACCTGAAGAAAATATATATATATCACGAGTATAGCAGTACGTGGTGATACCATTTTTATTGGGTTAGCATTACATTTAAAAGACAAGCTTTCAAGAGTGTAAACTGGAAACTATACTGATCCGTGAAAGGTATCACTACGTACAGGTATACTCGTGATTGTGGCAACTGGACTAACGCATTTTATATAATATATATATATATATAATCTCCAGGCACAGACCCCCCCCCCAGAATTATATACACAGCGCTGAATCCCCAGAATAACATACACAGCACTGAGCCCACAGGATAATATACACAGCACTGAGCCCCCAGAATAATATGCACAGCACTGAGCCCCCAGAATAATATGCACAGCACTGGTTATATGGATAGATTTTCCCCAGTTCACATGGATATAATTGCCCCCAGCTCATATGGGTATATATTGCCCCCAGCTCGTATGGATAATGCCCCCCAGCTCTCATGGATAATGTCCCCAGGTCTCATGGATAATGCCCCCCCGCTATCATGGATAATGCCCCCAGGTCTCATGGATAATGCCCCCCCCGCTATCATGGATAATGCCCCCAGGTCTCATGGATAATGCCCCCCGCTCTCATAGATATTGCCCCCCCAGGTCTCATGGATATTGCCCCCCCAGGTCTCATGGATATTGCCCACCCCCAGGTCTCATGGATAATGCCCACCAGGTCTCATGGATATTGCCCCCCCCCCAGGTCTCATGGATATTGCCCCCAGCTCTCATGGCTATTGCCCCCAGCTCTCATGCATATTGCCCCCAGGTCTCATGGATTGTGCCCCCAGGTCTCATGGCTAATGCCCCCAGGTCTCATGGCTATTGCCCCCAGGTCTCATGGAAATTGCCCCAGGTCTCATGGCTATTGCCCCCAGGTCTCATGGAAATTGCCCCCCAGGTCTCATGGCTATTGCCCCCAGGTATCTTGGATATTGCCCCCCAGGTCTCATGGAAATTGCCCCAGGTCTCATGCATATTGCCCCCAGGTCTCATGGATATTGCCCCCAGGTCTCATGGAATTGCCCCCCAGGTCTCATGCATATTGCCCCCAGGTCTCATGGAAATTGCCCCCCAGGTCTCATGGAAATTGCCCCAGGTCTCATGGAAATTGCCCCCAGGTCTCATTGATTGTGCCCCCAGGTCTCATGGATATTGCCCCCCAGGTCTCATGGATATTGCCCCCCATGTCATGGATATTGTCCCCCCAGTGTCATGGATATTGTCCCCAGCTCACCTCTGCTTCTTCTGTGGCTGCTGCTGATGCCGCTGCCGCCGCACATTGCAGGCAACCGCGTGCTTCCTGCTTCAACGACGCTGACAGGAAGTGAAGCCGAGTGGCTCCACTTCCGGTCAGCGCGCCGTTCTAACAGGATGCACGCGGGCGGCGGCGGCGGCGGCGGTGGCGTTCGGGCTCGGGCCACAGCGGGAACGCTGCGTTCCCGCAGTGTTCCCGCTGTGGGAGAAGTGCGGGAACGCCGTTCCCGCACGTTCCCGCTCGACTCGAGCCCTGGTTGGTGCCAGATGAGCTGGTCAGAGTATTTAAAAAACTGATGATCTGCTGGGATTTTCACGCACAGCCATCTCTAGGGTTTACAGAGAATGGTCCGAAAAAGAGAAAATATCCAGTGAGTGGCAGTTGTGTGGACGAAAAGGTCTTGTTAATGTCAGAAGAGAATGGCCCGACTGGATCGAGATGGAAAAAGGTAACAGTAACTCAAATAACCACTTGTTACAAGCAAGGTAGGCAGAATAGATCTCTGAACGCACAACACGTCCAACCTTGAAGCAGATGGGCTACAGAAGCAGCAGACCACACCGGGTGCTACTCCTGTCAGCAAGAACAGGAAACTGAGGCTACAATTCACACAGGCTCACCAAATCAGGCCAATAGAAGAGTGGAAAAACATTGCCTGGTCTGATAAGTCTCGATTTCAGCTACGACATTCAGATGTTAGGGGCGAATTTTTCGTAAACAACGTGAAAGCATGGATCCATCCTGCCCTGTGTCAACGGTTCAGGCTGGTGGTGGTGGTGTAATGGCGTGTGGGATATTTTCTTGGCACACTTTGGGCCCATTGGTACCAATTGAGCATTGTTTAAACGCTGTGGCCTACTTAAGTATTTTTTGTTGACCATGTCCATCTCTTTATGACCACAGTGTGCCCTGTATCTTCTGATGGCTACTTCCAGCAGGATAATGCACTATGTCACAAAGCTCAAATCATCTCAAAATGGTTTCTTGAACATGACAATGAGTTCGCTGTCCTCCAATGGCCTCGAGTCACCAGATCTCAATCCAATAGAGCACCTTTGGGATATGGTGGAACGGGAGATTCACATCATGGATGTGCAGCCGACCAATCTGCAGCAACTGCGTGATGCCATCATGTCAATATGGACCAAAATCTCTGAGGAAGGTTTCCAACACCTTGTGGAATCTATGCCATGAACAATTAAGGCAACTCTGAAGGCAAAAGAGGGTCCAGCCCGGTACTAGCAAGGTGTACCTAATAAAGTGGCCCATGAGTGTATGCCTGCTCAGAGCGGCTCATATCATCACAGGAGAAAGGTTTATAAACAAAAATTCAGTTACTTGAGTTGGGTTTGTACATCTTTAATTCCATATTCAAAGTTTTAATCAGGTCTTACTTGGGAGAAATTCTATCTTTCCATGTGTTCTTTAAAAATATGCACCAGTTAATCCCTGCCCAGGTACATGGAACATCTCAATGTTGACATGTGGATAAATAATGAGAATAGGGAAATTAGAGGCAGATGAGATTCCACGCACGGAACGACAGAACTTTGCCATTTGGGAATGGAAAACTCTGGGAGACTATATTTGAGTTCTGGTCAGGGCAACCATATAAACAAATGATATGGTATTAAAGGTATTTTCTCCATTTGTTGTGCCAGCGATCAATTTCAAAGTGAAATTATTTATATTAATGTATTACTTTGTCTCAAAGCTATAATTTATGGTAACAATAAAATGGTACGATTAATACCAAGACATGATATAGAGGCAAACAAATCAGCCATTAGACAGTGAATATAAATTACTGAAGATTTTGGGAATAAAATAGATTTGAGAGATTATATTCGGCGTTTAGCATTTGATTTAGAGATTATTTTCAAGATTGTCAGGGATTCCGAGTAGAGAACAGGTTGCACTGTGAATAAAAAGGACAGATTATTAACTCCATTCTGTCACGTCCCACACTGGACTTGCCTGGCAGCATCGTCTTCAATGCTCGCTGGCCGGGCGGCAAGTAATGAGAAGAATCGCGGCTGTCACATGGTACGCCAGGGGGGAGGCGGAGCCCGGCACGATGACGCGGCGCCGCCAGGTTTAAAACCACTAGCAGTCTATCTTCTTATTGCCCTGATGTGGTTTTTCACCTCCTCTCAGTGCTGTATTTCTGTGCATTGATTTCTTGCATACTTTCTGGCGATATTGACCCCTGGCACATGGCTGACATACACTCTGGTAATACTGACCCAGGGGTGGGCTGCGCCGGGGGGTAGGGGGACAAGTGCCACCCGGCCGCCTCTGCCAGGCCCCTCCTGCACAATATTGCCAGCCGCATGATCGCTAGATCGCAGCTGGCTGGTGGAACCCATGTGAGCGGCAGAGTTTCAAGCCGGCGGCTGCTCATAGGAAGCACACGGCGGCCGGCAATATTGTGCAGGTGGGGCCTGGCAGAAAAGAGGTGAGCTGGGGCCTGGGGGCAATATATATCCCTGTGTGAGCTGGGGGCAATATATATCCGAGTGAGCTGGGGGCAATATATATCCGTGTGAGCTGGGGCAATATATATCCATGTGAGCTGGGGCAATATATCCATGTGTGAGCTGGGGCAATATATCCATGTGAGCTGGCTGCAATAAAAATCCATGTGATCTGGGGCAATATATACATGTGAGCTGGCTGCAATAAATATCCATGTGATCTGGGGCAATATATCCATGTGAGCTGGCTGCAATAAATATCCATGTGAGCTGGGACAATATATATCCATGTGAGCTGGGGCAATATATCCATGTGTGAGCTGGGGCAATATATCCACGTGAGCTGGGGGCAATATATCCACGTGAGCTGGGGCAACATATCCATGTGAGCTGGGGCAATATATATCCATGTGAACTGGGGCAATATATAGAACGACTGGCGAACTGAAACAGATTTGTAGGGAGGAATGAGCCAATGTTCATCCCGAATGTCATACAAGTCGTATTAGCAGCTGCAGGAAATGGATTTACAAGTTACTCACATAAAGGGTTCACTTACCAGCCTGCTCTATGAATGACTACTGAAAATTTGCAAAGTACTGTCTGTGTGTTATTAGATTATGTTTGTCTGTGGTTGTTACTCGGTCGAATGTCAGACATTGTCTTATGAGTAAACGATGCAGAAATCCAAGTCATTCCAAGGGGTTCACAAATGTTTTCTTGCAAATACACTTATTTATGGCTGCAAATGGGTTAAGGTGAGCAAAGCAAACCTGATCCAAATGACCGAAATGATTTAAATAATTTGCGGAAACACGTTAAAAGCGTTGACACATAGACCAAACGTGAAATCAATTTTCTTCATGTCTCAATTCCCAATTATTGACTCAGCCGCGATAATGTATCGTCTCGCTCACGGAAACTCGGCGGCAGTAAACAAGTCAATCAATTCCCTAAAGACATTTCACTCTTGTACATACAAGACACAAATGACCTATGGATTTAAAAAGTTTACAGTGTTATTAAAAGTGAATCAATATACATATACATATATAAACCTTATGCCATGAATATCTCAACGGTAATCATAGAGATTAAATCTGTCATATTCCTAGATGTTTTGCTCTTTCTCATTTGTAGCCACCAACGTTTTCTTGCGGTAAACATTTTGAATGGATCAATAGAAAATGTTTTGCCTGCATGAGCAAGTAGATAATTTAAATCCACATGTGTTAACCCTTTTGTACACTCCAGAAATCTAGAGATGTGCATGCATTATTATTTTATTTTTTTTTTTAGACATTTTTTTTCGTTTTCAGGTCATTTTGGGCAGGTTTGTGTTTCGTTTTGGTTTGGAATTTTAGATCGATTCGGCATATATATATATATATATATTTTTTTTTTATTTGGATCGATTTGGCATATATATATATATTTTTTTTTAACAGAGAAGATGCTGCCCAGCCTTGGCATCCCAGTACTGTGATAACCCCCTGGGCTTGGCATCCCAGTACTGTGATAACCCCCTGGGCTTGGCATCCTAATACTGTGATGACCCCTGGGCTTGGCATCCTAATACTGTGATGACCCCTGGGCTTGGCATCCTAATGCTGTGATGACCCCTGGGCTTGGCATCCTAATACTGTGATGACCCCTGGGCTTGGCATCCTAATGCTGTGATGACCCCTGGGCTTGGTATCCTAATGCTGTGATGACCCCTGGGCTTGGCATCCTAATACTGTGATGACCCCTGGGCTTGGCATCCTAATGCTGTGATGACCCCTGGGCTTGGTATCCTAATGCTGTGATGACCCCTGGGCTTGGTATCCTAATGCTGTGATGACCCCTGGGCTTGGCATCCTAATACTGTGATGACCCCTGGGCTTGGTATCCTAATGCTGTGATGACCCCCGGGCTTGGTATCCTAATGCTGTGATGACCCCTGGGCTTGGCATCCTAATGCTGTGATGACCCCTGGGCTTGGCATCCTAATGCTGTGATGACCCCTGGGCTTGGCATCCTAATACTGCTCAACGCTTTTGACTGTTTTAAAATCTACAAACATTACACTTTTGGCATTTTCTGTAATATTGTGGATTTTTTCCCCTCGATTTTTTTTTTTCTTTTTCAATACGTAATGTGTCCTTGTTGATTGAATGAGATTCTTTTGGGAAGGCAGTTTGCACAGTTGAACCAACCACCAGAAGCTTGTCTGTGATTTAATACGAGTCACCGAGTGCACACATACTATTACACACAAGGCTCGCATTTTATTTTTCAGCCTGTTATCTCATAACGCAACATGGGCCAATAATATGCGTGTGATTGAATTTGGGGACCTACCTTACGGGTATGTAAGCCATAGGTAAGCCAGGAGGCACATGGAAATGAACATTAAACACCTTACAGGTCTGTTACTCTAGATATCATTACACCCTCTTAAATTAGATCACTCCTGGATGATGCCTCCTGTTTATTAACCCCTTCACTACAAATTTTTGCTCCAAAAACCCACTGCTTTTTTGGAAAATAATTTTTAATTAACTATACAGTAATATTTGGGAATATTCCCAATGTATTCCTTACATTAATAGCCTATTTGGCAGGTAGATGTCGCCATTATGTTGGCCTAAAGGAATTAATGCAGTTCTGGGCTCAATGAAGGATCAGCTGGAGAGATGTCAGTTTGAGACATTCCCCAGCCTGTTTTAAAGAGTGTTAGAATCTCTGGCCAGTGGCGTCACAAGGGGGGGGGGGGCGGGGAGCGGTCCGCACCAGGTGACACCATCCTTAGGGTGACACCCTAAGATAAACTAAATATATATATATATTTTTTTTACACAAAAGTATTTTACCATGAAGGATACACTGAGATTTCTCTAATTTTCAAGTATGTCCTGGGTAGGCAAGGCCTAGGCTGGCACTTTCCAGGGGGCGGCAAAAAAAACACCACTAAAAGGGGTTATTTACAGAGCACCCAAATGACGCCGACATTTCAGTGATCTGTAGTTCCCTGCACTTCAGGGAATAAAATTTCCCCACATCACGGTGAATTCGCCACTCACCGTAGGGTCCCCAAAGTGCAGGGAATCAGCCGCCGAATGCTGCCGCAAACCCATCGTCTGCGGTTTTCAAAAAAAACTTCTGAGTGAAAATGTCTGGAATACAAGGTCCTATGAATGACAATAAAAAGGTCTGTTACAGAAAAAAGAAAATCCGCTATTAAAATAAAGTAACGAAAAAAAAAATTGCCGAACAAATTCTGAAAAATGCCTAAAAGATACTTAAAAAAAATAATCAATAAATAAAGAGACTTTTTACTGCAAATTAAAATAATAAACAGTTTATCAGATATTGGATAAAAAAAGGGAATATTTTTAACATTGAAACCTATGCAGTTCGCCTGAACAAACCTGCCGAATGAAACCACCGAACATCAGAGCTTTTTACTGCTGTTCGATGTTCTCTGAACAGATTTACCATTACTTCTCTATGTGGACTTTTACCGCCTTCGAACAGTCGCCGTACTTGATGGCAGTTCGCCAAAATTTGGGGTGTGAGCATATCATAAAGCTCCACAGCAATAAACCTCACAGTAATGTGCGCTGTGTATGAGCATTCAGTGTTATATGGGAGCACTGATTTATGAGTAAGAGCAGCTAAAAAAGTAAACCGTGTGACACCACAAGTTACCGCACCGGGTGACACCAACACTAGTGATGCCACTGCCTCGGGCATCATGTCCACGGTGCTTAAACAGTAGGGGTATGTTCTGGACTGGAGCCTAAATGCAAACAAAATTTTTTTGCTCCATGCTTATTTCATTTGCAATGACACAGTATAGCTCCAGGTCGTGTTACCATGATCTCGGGCTTCTGTGTCTGCTACTGTTGATTATGTAAACATGATCTCCTTAGTGAAGGGGTTCAGAAACACTATCATTGTGATACAACCTTCACTGTAAGTCACTATATGCCGAATGCCATGGTGTCTTTTATTTATTTTTTCTGCAGGGTTCATTTGCTGTGACTGAAGACCCCCCCCCCCCGCCATGTAGGGTATGTTATTACTGCGGAAACCATGGCACAGGAAACGATTCTGCCTCACTAACATGTTCGACTCAGTGCTTCGTTCTGTCACAAATTATTCTGAATTCATTTTCTTTTTCTGGAAGCAATAAAATAAATAAGTAAAAAATGGAAAGGTTATATCCGAAGCACATAATCATGTGAATGTCACTGGGATTCACCGCGCTGTCAGTTTTCCTGTGCTTTATTCATTATCTTAAATACATAATACATTTTTTCGATAATTCGTTATAAAAGGTGAGCCAATGTTAGCAAGACATTTAACAGTTTATCTAATGTCATTTCTCTCCAAGACCATTTTCATCTTATGTCTGGACTGTAATTATATTCCATCATTTACTCAAATTAAATGTACCAGGGAGGACATACACGCCATCATGTGCGTTTCTAGGGTCGGCGCTGTGACTTTTGATTTCTGCGCTGTATGCGACTTTGTATAAAAATCCACGTTACATTATTAGAATGCTCCCTGTTTATTAAAACAGCGCGGATACGTTCTGATTCACCTCCATTCATTCTTCATCATTATAGATACAGTATTCATAATTATAAGAGGTTTAACCCCTTCACTATCGTGATCGTGTATACACGATCAGCAGTAGCAGGCACAGGAGGCATGTTAACACGACCTGGGTCTGTGCTGTATGATTGCAAATGAAATTCTTTCAGGTCTATTCAAAGAAAGGTGAAACTCAGGAGAATGACTGGAGAAGTGAAAATTCTAGGTCAAAATAGCCAAACCAGAAAAATTCTCCCATTTATCTCACTTTCTAAATCGGCTATTTGTTCTCTTCTCCTGACAGTTCTCCTGGGTTTCACCTTTCTCTGAATTACCCTGTTTGTTGCAAACAAATTATGTTCGCTTATGGGATCCAGAAGCTACCCCCAAAGTTTTGCTCTGTGGGCATAATGCTCAAGGTGCTAAAACTGATTAAAATTGTCTAGGACATGACCTGACATATCAGACATTCCATCAGCTGACACAGAGCCACGGGCTGCTCTCTGCGGTTCTAACTGCAGTAAATCTATTTGGCCAGTAGATGGCAACATCTGCCTGCAGATAGATTATTACAGTAAGGAATACATTGGGAATATTCCCAAATATTTATTAGTGTATAATTCATTAAAAATTATTTACCAAAAATCCACTGGTTCCTGGCAGTGGAGTTTTGGAAAATCATTTGGTAGTGAAGGGGTTATATCCATATGGCTCAATCATTTATGTCCCAGTCACTGAGTGAAGGTAGAAAAGCTAAATATTAACCCCTTCACTACCAAGTTACAGTTGCAAGAAAAAGTATGTGAAGCCTTTGGGATTACGTGGAGTTTTGCATGAATTGGTCATAAAATGTGCTCTGATCTTCATCTAAGTCACAACAATTTGAAAAACACAGTCTGCTTAAAATGATACAACACAAACATTATCAGGACTATTCAAAGAGATCCGAATGGCTGGAGAAAGGTTACCTTTCTTGGTCATTCGGCTATTCAGAGAGCAGGGAGTTCGCCAAATGATGGTGAATTGCATGCACATTCAGTGCCTGTTCGGTGCCTGTTCGAGGGCAGTGAAATCCCCATAGAGAAGCACTGCTTCGGCTATTCAGAGAACAAAAACCAGCAGTGAAAGGTTCTCGAAATGCCCTGCCATTCGATGGTTTCATTCGACAGGTTTATTCAGGCGAATCCCATAGGCTTCAATGTTAAAAATATTCCTGTTTTAATTCAATATCTAATAAACCGTTCATTATAATATTCTGCAGTAAAGAGTCTCTTTATTTATAGATTTTTTTAGGATATTTTAAGGATTTTTCTGGATTTTGTTTTTTAAAAAAGTCCTATTTTTTGTTTTTAACTTTACTTATTTTTTCTGTAACAGCCCTTTTTATTATCATTCCCTGGACCTCATATGTAAATTTCAGACATTTTCGCTCAGTAGTTTCTTTGCAAACAGCGTTTCACTTTTCAATCGTTCAAGCAAACTGTTTTCCTAAGTTATTCACTGCCTTCAGCTTTTCCAGAGGCTTCGCGGCGTGTGATCGGCTCCTGCTCGGGTTTTTCCGGCGTCTTGGACAGGTTAATCCAGATGTTTTTACGGGTTTTCAGCGTGCATTCGCTGGGTGTTCGGCGAGTTTTCGGCAGCTTTTCGGCAGCTTTTCCCTGCACTTTGACAGCCCTGTGGTGCTTGCTGAATACACCGCAGGGTGGCCGAAATGGGAAAGCCGATTTGCACCGATTTGAAGAGAACGAAAAGTCACCGAACGTGCGGTGACTATGATTCTCTTTGAATAACCCTGTATATGTTTTCATGTGTTTATTGAACATAACATGTAAACATTCACAGTGCAGGGTGGAAAAAGTATGTGAACCCCTAGCCTAATGACTTCTCCAAGAGCTAATTGGAGCCAGGAGTGAGCCAACCTTGAGTCCAATCAGTGTGATATTATTGGATGTGTTGCTGAAAGCTGTCCTGCCCTTTAAAAACACAGACCAGTTTTTGGTTTACTGGTTTCAAGAAGCACTGCCTGATGTGAACCATGCCTCGCAGAAAAGAGCTCTCAGAAGACCTACGATCAAGAATTGTTGACTTGCATGAAGCTGGAAAGGGTTACAAAAGTATCTCCAAAAGCCTTGATGTTCATGTGTCCACGATAAAACAGACTGGCTACAAATGGAGAAAGTTCAGCACTGTTGTTACTCTCCCTAGGCGTGGTCGCCCTGTAAAGATGACTGCAAGAGCACAGTGCAGAATGCTTAATGAAGTAAAGAAGAATCCTAGAGTGTCAGCTAAAGACTTACAGAAATCTCTGGCACATGCTAACATTTTTGTTGACACATCTACAATAAGGAAAACATTAAACAAGAATGGAGTACATGGGAGGACACAACGGAGGAATCCATTGCTTTCCAAAAAGAATATTGCAGCACGTTTTAAGTTTGCAAAAGAGCACCTGGATGTTCCACAGCACTACTGGCAAAATATTCTGTGGACAGATGAAACCAAAATTGAGTTGTTTGGAAAAAACACACAACACTATGTGTGGAGAAAAAAAGGCACAGCACACCAACCTCAAAACCTCATCCCTACTGTAAAACATGGCGGAGGGAGCATCATGGTTTGGGGCTGCTTTGCTGCCTCAGGGCCTGGACGGATTGTTGTCATTGATGGAAAAATGAATTCCAGAGTTTATCAAGACATTTTGCAGGAAAACGTAAGACCATCTGTCCGCCAACTGAAGCTCCGCAGAGGATGGGTGATGCAACAGGACAATGACCCAAAGTATACAAGTAATTCAACAAAAGAATGGCTTCAACAAAACAAAATACGCCTTCTGGAGTGGCCCAGTCAGAGTCCTGACTAGGGATGAGCCGAACACTCCCCGAGTTCGGTTCAAAGCCGAAGCCGAACTTTCCAAATGTTCTGATCCGAACCTGAACTCGGACCCCATACAAGTCAATGGGGCTGAAAATTCGGTTTTTAGAGTGCCCTCCAAGAGGGCATATATGCTAGATATTTGCCATAAAAGGTGTATGGGGGTCCGGGTAGTGCCCTGGGGGACAGGAACCAAGGACAAAAAGTTTAAAAAAAAAACTTTTTAAAGGGACAGTGAGTTTTCCATGAAATAAGGGTTAAAAATAAAAATGAAAAATTCCTTCAAATATCGTGCCTAGGAGGTCCCCATAACCTGCCCGTGAAGTGGCGGATTTCTAGGATGTATAGAAATATGTAAAAACCAAAAAATGACATTTCAAATGACGGTAAATGCTTTTCCTTTAATCTATCCATAAACAACTGCTTGGGGCGGCAGTCTGTATGAAAAGAGGAGACATTTTCGGACACGCAGAAAAAGTTTACTGATTTTTTTGGCGGTGAAAAGCAGGAGAATGATTGGAGGATGGAAAATTCTAGACCAAATAGCCGATTTGGAAAGTGAGATAAATGGGAGAATTTTTCTGGTTTGGCTATTTTGACCTAGAATTTTCCATTCTCCAGTCCTTCTCCTGAGTTTCACCTTTCTCTGAATAACCCTGTCAGGGTTATTCAGAGAGCGGTGAAGAGCAGGAGAATGACTGGAGAATGGAAAATTCTAGGTCAAAATAGCCAAACCAGAAAAATTCTCCCATTTAGGCTAGGGTCAGACTAGCGGGTTTTTAACGTGCGTTTAGGCGCACTTAATCACGGCCGCATTAGCAGCAAATGACGGGCAATGACAGCCAATATACGAAGTACGGTCGCACGAAAGTCCGGCTGCGCAACGCAAGTGGAAAATGAACACAGAACCGCTAGTACGGACGTACAGAGTGCGCTGCGTCCACTAGCGGCGTGTGTGTGTGATTTGGAGACGTCAGACCCTGCTCATGTCTGGCCAACATAACGTCCAGACACCCAAAGTTTTCTGGTTTGGATCCGTAAAAAATCACGCACAAAAATGAGCATCGTATGACCGTTTTCGCGCAATCCGTGAAAAGATACGGCAATGCGTTCGGACGCACTTTTTGACGGTCGCTGTGAAAAATGCGTTAGTCTGACCCTAGCCTTATCTCACTTTCCAAATCGGCTATTTGGTCCAGATTGTTCTCTTTTCCTGCCATTCTCCTGGTTTTCACCTTTCTCTGAACAACCCCGAGAGAGAGGTGAAAGCCAGGAGAACTGGCAGGAGAAGAGAACAATCTAGACCAAATAGCCAATTTGGAAAGTGAGTTAAATGGGAGAATTTTTCTGGTTTGGCTATTTTGACCTAGAATTTTCACTTCTCCAGTTATTCTCCTGCTTTTCACCACTCTCTGAATAACTCTGTGAATGTTTAATCCCGAAGTGAAAAATAACATTGCTTTAGATTTTTTTCAAACACCAGTTAACCACTTGAAAAGCGCCGGATCGTGATCCTCTCCTGGAGCTGGCCGACATCTTGGATGTCGGCCAAGCCTCCAGGAACTCCCCCTGAGGACTGGAGTCCTCATGCATAGCAGGATGATGCCAGTCCTGGAGTTAACCCCTAGCTGCCACCAATGGTGGAGATGGGGGTTCATTGGAACCCCCTTATCTCCTGATCCGTGGCAGCTAGGGGTTAATGTTTGATATCGTTGGATCGGCCAGAGCATGGCCTTTCCAAGGATACTAAACATGAGCATGAAAAATGTTTTTTTTTTTTTTTTTTAAATTTAAAAAAATTCTAAAAATAAATAAATAGTTTTTTTGTTTGTTTTTGTTTTGTTAATGCAGCAATATTGTTCCCATTTCAATTATAATGTGAACAAAAATGCTGCACTAACGATTTTTGTATGCGGTGCGTTTGTTAAAAAAAGCAAAATTTTCCCCCCAAAAAAATGTAACGAGACCCCATTTCTAATTTTTTTAACAAGCGCACCCCATACAAAATATAACTGCAAACGATCGCATGTTAAAATGTGAAAAAAAACACTTTACACATAATAAATGATTGAAAATTCTAATTTTATTGCATTTTTTGTTATAATATACAGACATGACATAACGTATACATATAATAATGACATATTATGAATCTGCCAAGTCTGCCGGAAAGAACGATATATAATATGTCTGGGTCATATATCAAAATATGGCTACAAAACGCAGTTAAACATGATGAGCGAAAGCGGTAAAAATGACCTCAGCACAGAGGTGTGAAAAGCCTCAGCAGCGAAAGGGTTAAATGCAGCATATTAGGATGTTTTAGGGAAATTAATTCTCAAATCTCAATCAGAAGCAGACACCACCCCACCCCCTCACTATATTGTACAATGTATCAAATTGATTACCAGACTAAAAACACCTGGTGTTATGCCCGTTTGTGAACAGAGTTCATTTAGAGTTGATAATCTTTCCACGTACACATTAGCTTTTAATTCAATATCTAATAAACCGTTGCTTATAATATTCTGCAGTAAAGAGTCTCTTTATTTCTAGATTTTTTAGTATTATTTTAAGCATTTTCTATACTTTTTTCAAAATTCCTTTTTTTTTTTCGAACTTGAACCGACCACGCCCAAAAAGTTCGAAATCCGCGAACTTTCGAACTGCCAAAGTTCAGGTTGAACTCCGAACCGTCCGAACCCGAACAGCTCATCCCTAGTCCTGACCTCAACCCGATTTGAAATGCTGTGGCATGACCTTAAGAGAGCGATTCACACCAGACATCAAGAATATTGCTACACTGAAACAGTTTTGTGAAGAGGAGTGGTCCAAAATTACTCCAGATGGTTGTGCAGGTCTGATCTGCAACTACAGGAAACGTTTGGTTGAGGTTATTGCTTCCAAAAGGAGGGTCAACCAGTTATTAAGTTCAAAGGTTCACATACATTTTACACCCTGCACTGTGAATGTTTACATGTTTTTATTGAACAGAACATGTAAACATATAATGTTTGTGTTGTATTATTTTAAGCAGACTGTGTTTTTCAAATTGTTGTGACTTAGATGAAGATCAGAGCACATTTTATGACCAATTCATGCAAAACTCCACGTAATCCCAAAGGGTTCACATACTTTTTCTTGCAACTGTCTTTTCCCATAAACCCACTGATAAGACCCACTGGGATATATGGAAACAAATTTGCATTATACAAAAAACTCGTAATGTGTATGAAAATCTCAAAAGGACGTCTTCATATTGAATAGACTATTTGACATGCTGATGATGACATCTGCTGGCCAAATAGCGCTACTACATCCCCACAGCCCCATCCTACATCCTTTGCATTGCTCTAGAACAGTGTTTCCCAAACCTGTCCTTAGGACCCTCAACCAGGCCAGATTTTGCAGATTACCTTGGGGAAATAAAGACTGAATCCTGCAATCACTGAGCAGCAAATCCTATCACCTGTGCTGTGCTTCAGATATCCGGCAAACCTGGCGTGTCCAGCGGGTCCTGAGGACAGGTTTGGGAAACATTGCTATAGAATCACACCACATTGACTATACTCAATATTAGGACACCAGCAGGTGCCTAGAAGATCGAGTATAGTCGATCTTAGTAGTGTAGAGGTTAACCCTTCACAACCAAGTGAGTTTTCAAAAAACATTGTCAGGAACCCGTGTTTTTTTTTGACGAATAATTTCTGATTAATTATACAGTAAGAAATATTTGGGTACATTCAAGTGTATTTCATACTGTAATAACATATTTGGCCAGTAGATGGTGCCATCTAATGCCAAATTGAATTACAGCCGTTACAGTTGCAGCTCGTGTTTCCTGATTCAGCTGCTGAATGTCCGATATCAGGGCATTCAGTTTGACGATTTTACACAGTTTTAGCTCTTTGGGCATTATGCCCAAAGGGCTAAAACTTTGGGGGCACCTTCTGCAGCCCAAAAGCAACAAAATTTGTTTTCAGCAAATGAATTTCATCTGCGTCGGGCCGCAGATCAAGATATCTTGATATCGGGCACCGGGTGGTGCCTTGGAAGCCCGAGATATCTCGATCTCGGTAGTGAAGGGGTTAAGCAATATCTTTCTTTTTTATGATATAAATTCTTTTGAGTTTTCAGGTTTTTATAATGTGGAATGGCATAGAAAGAAATTTTCAATAAGTCTGCAAAATATGTAAAACACCTTAAAATTGGCAATCAGATTTCTTCTGGATCATCTAGCTGTTATCACTGATTAACTATTTCACCACTGAATATTCTATATACTTAACAGCATCCAGAGAAGTTAAAAATAGCAAACGACTGGGACAAGGGTGCTTCTGATTTCATGGTCAAGGTACCGTACAAGCCAATAAAGTGACTTTTTATCCCAAACACAAAATTATACAGGGCTATTCAGAAAGAGGTGAAAACCTTGAGAATGACAAGAATTGAAAATTCTAGGTCAAAATAGTCAAACCAGAAAAATTCCCCAAATTTATCTCCCTTTCCAAATTGGCAATATGGTCTAGATTGTTCACTCTCCTGCCAATTCTCAAGGTTTTCACCTCTCTCTGAATAACCCTGATAGTGTTCGTATGCTAACTCTATATATATAATATATACTCCCTTGGACTCACGCAATCCTCCCTGCTCCCTACCCACCGCGATTGTCACGCTATTGACCTTGTCTTTTCCAACCTCTGCTCCATTTCTGAGTTGAACTGTCGCCCTTTCCCCATCTCTGACCACCACCTTCTCTCTTTCAACCTATCTGGACTTCCTAAGCACCCTGCTCCCCCACCCCGAACACACACTCGCAGAAATCTACATGCTGTGGACCCCCATCAATTCTCCAACCTACTTCACCACCTCCCTCACACCTCATCCTTCACCTGCCCTGATGCTGCCACTAATCACTACAACACTACGCTTATCTCTGCTCTAGACACTCTTGCTCCTCTTCGACTCTGTAAGGCCCCACGCCGCCAGCTTCAGCCCTGGCACACCCTCCAGACTCGCTACCTGCAAAGATGCTCCCGCACTGCAGAGCGTGCCTGGAGGAAATCCCGCTCTGAAGCTGGTTTTGTTCACTTCAAGTTTATTCTCCGGTCATACACCTCTGCCCTCCACTTGGCCAAACAATCCTTCTTCTCATCTCTTATATCTACGCTGTCCTCCAACCCTAAACGGCTCTGGTCCACCTTCAACACCCTCCTCTACCCACCCGCACCTCCCCCCACAGCTGCCTTCAGCGCTCAAGACCTGTCAGACTACTTCCTCAGTAAAACTTTAACTATCAGAAGCAACATCCCAACACAAGATAGTTATCTGCCACCTCCACTCCCACAGGTCCCCTCTGCCACCCTCTGCCGCTTCCTCCCAGCCACTGAGGAGGAAGTCAATTCCTTATTGTCCTCCTCACATCTCACCACGTGCCCGCTCGACCCCATTCCCTCACATCTAATTCCTCCCCTCTCCTCCTCCCTCACCCCTGCTCTCACACACATCTTCAACCTATCTCTCTCCACTGGCTCCTTTCCATCCGCCTTCAAACACGCGCTAGTTACCCCTTTACTAAAGAAACCATCCCTAGATCCCAACTCTCCATCCAACTACCGCCCTGTATCCCTGCTTCCCTTTACCTCTAAGCTCTTAGAAAAACTAGTCTTCAACCGCCTCTCCCTCTTCCTGTCCTCCAATTCCCTACTTGACCCCCTGCAATCTGGCTTCCGTCCCCTACACTCAACTGAAACTGCCCTCACCAAAGTCACCAACAACCTCCTAACTGCTAAAAAACACGGCCACTATTCTATTCTCATCCTGCTTGACCTCTCGGCTGCTTTTGACACTGTTGACCACCCCCTCCTTCTACAGACCCTCAACTCTCTGGTCTCGGTGACACTGCACTTGCTTGGGTTGACTCCTATTTATCCAACAGGTCCTTCTGTGTGTCCTTTGCTGGTAACTCCTCCTCTTCATTGCCTCTATCTGTTGGTGTACCTCAAGGCTCTGTCCTTGGTCCTCTGCTCTTTTCCATCTACACCTCCTCCCTGGGCAAAATCATCAACAGCTTTTGCTTTAATTACCACCTCTACGCTGATGACACTCAGATCTACTTCTCTACCCCTGATCTCTCTCCCCCTGTCCTTTCAAAAGTCAGTGACTGTTTATCTGGCATCTCCTCCTGGATGGCCTCCCACCACCTAAAGATCAACATGTCAAAGACTGAGCTCCTACTTATTCCTCCCTCCAATGCCTCCCCACCTCCTGACTTCTCTATCACGGTGGAGGGTATCACCATCTCCCCATCAAACCAAGTTCGCTGTCTTGGAATTACACTGGACTCTACTCTTTCCTTCATCCCCCACATCAAGTCTCTTTCCTCCTCCTGCCGATACCAACTGCGTAATATTTCCAGAATTCGGCCATTTCTTACCGCTGTCACCACAAAACAACTCATACACGCCCTGGTAATCTCCCGACTCGACTATTGCAATAATCTCTTATCTGGCCTCCCTCTGTCCCGCCTCTCCCCCCTACAATCCATCCTGAACACCTCCGCCAGGCTAATTCACCTCACCCGCCGCTCTGTCTCTGCCGCTCCCTCTGCGAGTTCCTTCACTGGCTCCCCATCCACTGCAGAATTAAGTTCAAAATCCTTACCTACAAAACCCTCACTAACTCAGCTCCCCACTACCTGTCCTCACTAATCACCAAATACACCCCAGCCCGCTCCCTAAGGTCAAACAGTGACCTGCGCCTAGCTTCTCCCCGCATCACCTCTTCCCATGATAGACTGCAGGATTTCTCACGCGCAGCCCCCACTCTCTGGAACGCTCTCCCTCGTACTGTCAGACTTTCCCCTAACTTCTCTTCCTTCAAACGCTCCCTTAAAACGTTCCTATTTAGGGAAGCCTACCACCCAACTCACTGACGCAACCATCAATCACTCTCACCTTACAGTCCTCTCCTCCTGTTTCCAACCCCAACCCTCCCAGATTGTGAGTTCCTACGGGAATAGGGCCCTCATCTCCTCCTGTACAGTTTGTCAAATGTTGTTCAATGTATTGTAACCCTGTCTATACTGTGCCTATTGTACAGCACTGCGGAATATGCTGGCGCTTTATAAATAAAGAATAATAATAAAATCTCATATATATATATATATATATATTCACTACCACTACCAAAAAAATAACACCTATGGTCAACCATATCCAGTACTAAGTATAGTCCAGCACCTAACCACCTCTTGGTCCAGCAGAATGGTTAACCGCTTCACCACCCTGATTATGTTTACACAATGAGCAGTAGCAGACACAACAGCCAGAGATCGAGAGACCGTGTTAACACGATCTGCAGCTATGCTGTATCATTACGAATGACATTTGAAGCTCTTGACCTGAAGAGGAAAAGATCTATGTGTTATTCCTCCTGTGTATTGCCCTGTTTTCCCGTCTTCTCATCAGGATCCACGCCATTTCCACACCATCCTCGTTTCTCCAGATTCCTGTGTTTGATGACAGACAACTGGGGAAAATAAAAGTGAATGCCATCAATATGGTGTAATCCAAAAATTGGGACAAACAGAAGGTATAGCATGCGCAAAGTACAGCAAGCGCACGCAAGCTCCGATGCGCAAATGGATTTCTCACTCCAGGAGAGGTGAGCAGGTTTCTATTATCACCACCGACTGTACGTATATACAGGTCACACTATGGGAGATTTGTTCCTCCCTTCCCCTTTTCTGAGTCAATGCAGGAGGAAGGTGTTTTGAGACCACCAGGGATGAACTAAAGGGGAAAATCCAGGAGGAACCGGCTGTATAAGAATACTATAAGAATTTGGACTGTATACGTTATTATGGTACCACGGATTTATGCTCTAGATCAGTGGTTCCCATCCGTGGTCCTCAAGTCCCCCTAACAGGACAGGTTTTAAGGATCACCTTGGGGAAATACAGACTGAATCCTCCAATCACTGAGCAGCAAATCATATCACCTGGGCTGAGCTTCACATATCTGAAAACATGACCTTTTGGGGGGACTTGAGGACCGCAGTTGGGAACCCCTGTCCTAGAGGAAAAACTTTACAGTTATTTGTTAATATCGACACTCATTACATAATTTATATGTTATATGATAATAAATTGGGCCCTATTACATTCTTCGCGCACAATTGTGCGTCCGCGCAAAAATGCATTAACACGAGGGGCAAAACCCTTTGCGCTGAACGTCGTATTACGACGTTTGCGCACAAAATGCGCGTTAACGTCTAACGTGAGTGACGCTTTGCGAACCCTGTGCGAGCGCAATTTAGTGCACGCGTCCTATACTTAACATTGTCAGCGCAAACGCGTTTGTGCGCTGGTGCGCGCATGGTATTACGATCTTAGCGCGAAATTTAACGGACAACGTTTGCGCGCATAATTTTAACGTCTTTGAAAAGCTGGTGGTAACGGCAAATTGTAACAACCTGACCGTACCAAACTGCGGATTCACGTTTAGCGTGCGTTTTTGCATTAAGAATGTAATAGGGCCCATTGTGTGTGCACTATTTTATATTATTCTCGAACAATATTGTTGGAGTTTAAGGTTATAAGTTATAACAGGCGGGCGTTGCACATCGGGCAAGGGTTAACGACAGCGAGGCATTCAGGCCTCTAATTTGGCCCGCCCACGCAATTGAGGTGCGGCGCGCGTCAAAGTCTGCAGGGGGACGGCCTGAGTTCAGGTCGTCTCTCTGCAGCCAGTGACCAGTTGCAGGGACGGGCTGAGGACGGCCCATTGAAGACAGCGGGGCGTAACTGTACACCATGCGTCTTCAAGGCCCACCCACCGCACGGACGGCATAGAATGTCCTGTGGTGGGAAGGGGTTAACAGTTATAACATTCATCACGTGATATATCATCGCTCTTGTATTTATTTTTATATTGCAGGCAGTTGGTGATTTGCCGGCGAAATACGGTCATCTTCGGCAGCAGTGAAATCCCTCAGAGAAGTAATGGTTAATCTATTCAGAGAACACCGAACAGCAGGGGAAATTTAGTGAAATGCCCAGTTTTTCGGTCTTTTCGTTTCACAGATTTAATCAGCCGAATCCCATAGGTTTCAATGTTAAAAAAAATCCCAATTTTTATTAAATACTTATTCAACCGTTTATTCTTTTCATTTGCAGCAAAAAGTCTATTTATTTTTTAGAATTTTTAGACCTTTTTCGGTAAAATTTTTGATTCCAATTTTTCTAAATGCCGTTGTTTTTATTCTGTAACTGACCTTTTTTATTATTATTCATAGGACCATATTTATTATTTCCAGGCATTTCATGCATTAGTTTTTTAAAACGCCTTTTTGGGGGGTTACCCCTGTTCGTCGGCTGGTCGACTTTTTTCAGTGGCTGGTCGGCTTTTTACGGCGGCATTCAGTGGTCTGTTCGGTGGGTCTTCGGCTGCATTTGGCAGTTTGAGGGTCAATTTGGCGGGTTGTCGACTGCGTTCGGCGGTTTGAGGATCAATTCGGGGGGGGGGTCGGCTTTTTCTGCAGTTTTTCGGATCGATTCGATAATTTTTCAGTGGCGTTCAGCGTTTTTTTGTTCTGTTCTTCGATTTATAGGATACGTTCGGATGACTAATCCGCGCGCACTTTGGAGACCCTGCGGTGAATGCTGAATTCACCGCATGGTCGGCGAATTGAGGTCGAGAGCACTGAAGCAGAGATCACTGAAGCAGAGAGCACTGAAATTTCTCTGACATTGGAGCTCTGTGAATAACCCCTTATGGGACATCTCCCCAGCTGATCCTGCAAAGAGCCCCGAACTGCAGTAACTCCATTTGGCCAGCAGATGGCGACATCTCCCTGCCAATAAGTTATTACAGTAAGGAATACACTGGGAATATTCCCAAATATTTCTTACTGTATAATTAATTAGAAATGATTTTCCGAAAACAATATTGGTTCCTGACAGTGGATTTTTGGAGCATAACTTGGTAGTGAAGGGGTTAAAATGAGCCTGTCTTAGATACAATACTCTTTATCACTTATACATAATAATATATATTTATATAAAGCAAGCAACCAAAGACAAGAGTTATTTGCCTCGATGTAGCTTTAACGGAAGAGATCCAGGTGAGTGAAAATCGTGCTCACTGGTCAAACCACTTCATTGTATCAATCCAGGGATACAAACACAATCAGGGTTATTCAGAGACAGGTGAAAAGCAGGAGAATGACTGGAGAATGGAAAATTCTAGGTCAAAATAGCCGATTTGGAAAGTTAGACGAATAGGAGAAATTTTCTGGCTTGAGCTAGAATTTTTCATTCTCCAGTCATTCTCCTGCTTTTCATCGCTCTCTGAATAACCCTGTATGCAATAGTCTATTCATAGCAAAGGTTTTCAAACACATAAAGTGGCCAATAAATAATACAGTTTTCTATATAAACACATCATGAATATGCCTTTTTTTTTTTCATGGTAGGAAAAGTTATTTTCCCGGTCAGACCCCAGATTGAAATTTATTACGGAGGAGAACAGCAAAACAAAATAATCTGTTCTTTGTTGCAAAACGATAGAATGAAAAGAATGTACAATAAAATATGCAAAACCAAAAGGCATTAGCATAGTAATAAGACAGTGACAGAATCTACCAAGTTTCAGAAAATCACTGTGAAACCCTAACCATATTATTGGATATAAAGTGTGGTTCTGTTAGAGAGAACTCGATGCGATGGAAGTCAATCCTGTGCGCACGAACTCGCTTTCCTCTAAGCATGGCATATTTCATTAGCCCTACTTTATACAATGCGTATTGTAACATACACTGGTCTATGCTATAAAACAGAGGATGATCCAGAAAGAGGAGATCAATTATTAACCCCCTCACTACCATGAGATTTTCCAGAAAAGCATTGTCAAGAACCAGTGTTGGCTTTTGTTTAAAAAAAAAACACAGTTTTTGATTACTTATACAGTAAGAAATATTTGGGAATATTCCCAATGTATTCCTTAACCCTTTCGCTGCTGAGGCTTTTCCCGCCCCTGTGCTGAGGTCATTTTTACCGGTTTTGCTCATCATGTTTAAACGTGTTTTGAAGCCTTATTTTAGTATATGACCCAGACATATTATATATCGTTCTTTCCGTCAGACTCGGTAGATTCATAATATGTCATTATTATATGTATACGTCATGACCTGTCTGTATATTATAACAAAAAATGCAATAAAATATGTATTTTCAATAATTTACAATGTGTAAAGTGGTTTTTTTCACATTTTAACATGCGAGCAATTGCGGTTATATTTTGTATGGGGTGCGCTTGTTAAAAAAATTAGAGATGGGGTCTCGTTACATTTTTTTTTGGGGAAAATTACACTATTTTTAACAAACGCACCGCATACAAAAATCGTTAGTGCAGCATCATTGTTCACATTATAATTGAAATGGGAACAATATTTCTGCATTAACAAACCCAAAAAAATAAAAAAAAAGTGTTTATTTTTTTTTATATAATTTTTCTTTTAATTTTTTTTAATTTTTTTTTTTTTTTTGACAAAATTTTTCACAGTAGTGTTTGGTATCGTTGGAACGGCCATGCTCTGGCCGATCCAACCATACCAAACTTTAACCCCTAGCTGCCACGGATCGGGAGATAGGGAGTTCCAATGAACTCCCTATCTCCACCATTGGTGGCAGTTAGGGGTTAAGTCCAGGACTGGCTTCATCGTGCTACGCACGATGACGCCAGTCCTCAGGGGGAGTTCCCGGAGGCTTGGCCGACATCCAAGATGTCGGCCAGCTCCGGGAAAGGATCGCGAACCGGCGCTTTTCAGCGCCGATTCGCGATCCAGCTCCCCAGGGGTTAATGCCAGGCACCATTTGGAAGGGCAGGCTGTGCCCTTCCAAATGATGCCTGGGTTAACCCCCGCAGAGCCGCCGATCGGGAGGGAGAGAGGTCCGAAGGACCTCCCCCCTCCCTTTCAGGCGCCTCCTCCGCACATGCGGGGGGGGGGCCTGAATTAGGTGTCATCGCGCTGCCGCGATGACACCTAATTCCGGCGGCTGCGGTCCCGGATGCCGGGCTGACATCGAGGATGTCAGCCCGCACCGGGGGGGCCAGCGATCGGCCGGAACCCGGCCGAACGCTGACCCCAATGGGAGGACGCGCTCAGCGCGTCCTCCGCATACCAGCGGTAATGCTGAGGACGCGCTGAGCGCGTTCTCAGCATTGAAGTGGTTAATAACCTATTTGGCAGAGAGATGTTGCCATCTGCTGGCCAAAAGGAGTTACTGCAGTTCTGGTCTCTGTGGCACCTACCGTGATAATGCCATGTGCAGGATCAGCCGGGGAGATGTCATTCAGACACATTCCCAGCTGGTTTTCAAAAGTGATGGCACCTTGGGCACCATGCCCACAGTGCTAAAACATTAGTGGATTGTTCGAGAGCACAAATGCAAACAAATTTCATTTGCAATAAACAAAATTTCTTTGCATTGTTCCTTTGAACATCCTATCGACGTTGGCCCCTATAACATTCTTCGCGCAGTGCGTTTTGTGTGCGCAAATGCGCATTTGCGCGAGGGGCAAAACCCTTTGCGCTGAACGTCGTATTACAACGTTTGTGCAAACAATGCGCGTTATCGTTTAACGCGGATGGACCTGCGCGAGCGTGATGAACAGTGTGCGTCCTATATTTAACATTGTGAGTGCAAATTCGTTCGTGCGCTGGTATTTCAATCGATGCACATTTTTTTGCGAACGACGTTTGCGCGCATAATTTTAACGTCTTTGAAAAGCTGATGGTAACCGCAAAATCGGAACGTTCTGGCTGAAACGAAAAAAAACACCAGCACGAAAAAAAAAAAAAATACAGCACAGTATAGTTACACATTCTACACATACCCAAACAATAAAATTGTGAATTCCTGCGTGTTTTTATTATTGCTGCAGCATATATACTCAGATTTATTTTGACAGGTGCAAAAACGTGAGTCAATTAAGGTAAATTGATGTCAATTAAGGTTCTTAATTCTGATTGGCTGAATCCGGGAAAAAAAACAGTCCTCGCACTGATTTACGTGTGCAACGTTACTGTGCCCATATTAGACTTCGTTTTGCGCGTCGTTTTTACAAACGTTATTTTTTGACGGATGAGAAAATGCGTCCGGATCGGTATTCCACGTTAATTTTCGCTCAATAACGCTGGACGATGCGCGCAAAAAAAATTGCGCTGCGCGTACGAAATTGCGTGAAGAATGTTATAGGGGCCTATATCGGGGCACTAGGAGGTCCCTTGCAGATCGAGTATAGCTGAGTTTGGTAGTGAAGAGGTTAAGGACAGGTAGGCAGGACTTCTTTCTTTTTACAGCACACACAAAGGCCTGTTAAAAGCACAAATAGAAGAGTCAGAATCGGTTTGGTCTTGTCCTTGATGGCCTCCAGCAAAATGCCTGGTCCCAATGGGCTCTTAGCAGAATATTATAAAATGATTTAGCAACATCTCCTGCCTATTTTACAATCATTCTTCTGTGATAGGTACTGTATACACAAAGTAAATTCCCCTCAATACTGACTAGGGATGTGCGTTTCGGGTTTCGGAATTTTCACGAAATTTCCCGATTCGTGCATTCGGATTAGGACGATTTTCCGAAAATTTTCAGATCCGAAAACGGCAGATCCGAACAAATTTTCGTGCCGAAACGATAACTTTTCGGAATTTTCGAATGGACTAGAAATGTGTAAAATCGAAATTCATTTTCGTTCCATTCTTGATTTCGGCTCCATTTCAGTAATTTCGGACATCGTATTTATATCGCTGATTCTGTAATTAAATTTTGTATCATTCCCATCTCAATGTATCCTTCCTGGAAATCCAGAGAAATCTCAATGTATCCTTCTTGTAAAACATGAGAAATCTCAATGTATCCTTCCTGGAAATCCAGAGAAATCTCAATGTATCCTTCTTGTAAAACATGAGAAATCTCAATGTATCCTTCTTGTAAAACATGAGAAATCTCAATGTATCCTCCTTGTAAAACATGAGAAATCTCAATGGCAGAATTATCGTATCGGCAGAATTATCGTATCCGAAAAACCATTAGTTTATGTCAAAACGAATAGACACTTTGAAACGAGGAGAACAGACGTTCCGAAAAACACGAAAATTTCCGAAATCACGAAAAAAAAGTCGATACGAAAAATGAAACAAACCGAACCGAAAATCGGCCGTAACGAGTCGAAACGAAAATTTACAAGATCCGAACGAACCGAAAAAAAAAAAAAAAAAAATAGAAAGAAAAAAATCGGTGCACAAGCCTAATACTGACACACACCGCCCTACTCCCCAAATCAGGCGAAATCCAGGTGTTGCATACTCCTATCCAGTTGGATCTGGTCTTATTCTGGAGCAATGCAAATGAACTTTTTTTATTGCAAACAAAGTCGGCAGAAGATGCCAAAGTTTCAACACATCGGACATTACATTTGATGTATTGAAAACTATTAAAACCCTTTGAGTTCTGCATTTCTGTCAAAGAAACACGGAGCCCAAGCGGAAATATACATGTAGTAGCACATTTTGGCCAGCAGAGGTAGCAGCCTTTGAATCAATAGTGTTTAGTAGCAGTGAAATGTACAGCAGACATACTTCTGTATATTTGAGAGAAAACAAGCGGACAGGCGCCAACAACTTGTACCGCCACCAACAACCAACGCCAACCCGGTTTTTAGTGGTTTCCCCCAAACCAGTGAAAATAACAGAGATAGTGGTACGTATCTGGTGGCGCGATGATGGTCGCTGAATGGTAGGTGGTGGTTCTCTTAGTTCGTATAGAGCATATGGAAAAGATAATAAACAATATATAGTGCAGATGGTACTAACACATAGAGATGCAAATACTGAAATGTGGTGTTACACTCACAAATCAAAGAGCCCAGACACTGGCTCTAAGTGGATCGAGGCTTTTGGGTATCTTTTACTTCTCCGTCTTTTAAGGCGACCCACACCTTATATTGGATGGAATGCAGCTCATGCAAAATGGATATGGAAAGAAAGCAAAACAACCTCCTTGTGCAGATCTTCTAAAATTCAAATAGCATAGGTATAATATAGTTGTTCAACTCACATTTGCAGGAGCTATGGACCAAGCTCTTGGTTTGTGCGAAGAGGGGGAGTTTGTGTTGAAGAGGGGGAGGTCCGTTTCATCTGTGACTTCAACGATAAGGCTGAGAAAATCAAAAAAATCTTTAATAAACACTGGCATGTTCTATTGAACGACGGCGATCTATAGCAATATATGGAAGTTTTTTTGGACTTTTTGGACTTCTTGCACAGACTGATCATTCAGAAAGGATAACAACTGATGAAGCCTATTGGTGAAAGCGCGTTTTTGTTGATCCTACTTAATTAGTATTTTAACAATTGATTTTATAGTTGAAGGTCTACCTTTTTATTGATTAATAAATGCATTTTAATTGAATTATCTGCCGCTCTGCTGCCTTTTTTTTACATCAAGTGGAGAAATACCCTCCCCCCTCCTTTTCTCTTGGGATACCGAACAGCTACATCGCAGGACCCCATGCTGAGAGAAGGGAAAAAAAAGAAACACCACTGAAATATAAGTATTCCTTAAGTTATACACATTTATCATAATATAACCACTGTTTTGTTTAAATATTAATTCATTTGATGTTTGCACATTGGCCATTTTTGGTTTTAAAAAAAGTGGAAATTTTAGTAAGGTGCGCCTGAATAGCATTACAAGCTGGTTTATCCAAGCCATTTAACCTCGTTTTTTTTTTTTCCTTTATTGGGCAACCCTTTGTTCCCTGTTTACCTGGTCTTTCAGAGTTTCCATGTGACGAAATAAACACAATACTGAGATATCTATCTTAGTAGTCCTTGTGTTCCCTTACTTTTAAACCATTTGATCTAACATCTGTTTGTTTCTCACAACCAGAATTAATTAAGGACCATGGATGTTTGCTGATAGATAACGAGTCTCGCTTGTTACATTGTCTTTAGAACGCATATTCTTGTTATATATTAACGACGCAGACAAGTTGTTTGTGTGACGCAATTCCTGGCCCCAAATTTAAACATTCCTGCGTTATAGAAATTTCATATCTAAAAAGGTCTGACAATGTGTTAGTACCATCTGCACTATATATTGTTTATTATCTTTTCCATATGCTCTATACGAACTAAGAGAACCACCACCTACCATTCAGCGACCATCATCGCGCCACCAGATACGTACCACTACTTCTGTATATTTCACTGTGTTGGTAATGGATAGAGGCTTCCCACAAACCCACCCGGTCCTGCCAGTGGTTTTATGGAAAACCACTTAGGCTGGGGTCAGACCAGCGCACTTTTAACGTGCGTTCTGGCGCACATAATTACGGCCGCACTAGCAGCAGATGACGGGCAATGACGGCCAATATACGATGTACGGCCGCACAAACGTCCGGCCGTGCAACGCAAGTGGAATTTGAACGCATTTTTCTGAGAACGCTGAACCGCTAGTACTGACGTACTGAGTGCGCAGCTGCGGCATAGCGGCGTGTGTGCGTGATTAGGAGACGTCAGACGCTGCTAATGTCCAGCCAACATAACGTCCAGACGCAAAAAGAGTTTTATTGACGATCCGTACAAAATCACGCCCGAAAATGCGCGTCGTCTGACCGTTTTTGCGCATTCCGTGAAAAAATACGTCAATGCGTTCGGATGCACTTTTTCACGTTCGCGGGGAAAAATGCTTTCGTCTGACCCTAGCCTTAGTAGTGAAGGGGTTAATGCATTTGCATTTAACTTCCCATAAATATGTTCACTTGTAGCACTAATATTTAGGAGAAAACTTATTTCTATATATGTTTTTTCAATTCATTTCTCTACGCAAGTAAAAAAAGTTATTTAAATTTACAGAATTTTCACTTTGAATTTATTCAACCGTAATTTACATAATTAAGGGAGGTGACATTTTAGACGGTAGTGCCAATATTTTAACATGGTGTGATATAGAGACATAAATACCATACAGTGTGACGCAGGCAAGTAAAGTGAAGGGAAATAATTTAGATTGGTAAATCCTGTTTATTGGCCTTTGCATTATATACTGTATATAAACTATATATAAATTACTAAAAGGAAATTCTCATATCTTTTAAAATAAGCCTTAAAAAAATCCAGTTTGATAAAATAAGAATTTTAGCAATTGATAATATTTAATAAAAATATAATCATAATAAAAAAAAGGAATGATAATATTTACCTTTTTTCAAGGATTTTATCTTATTGGCATTTGCCTTATATATAAATTATTAAAGGAAATTCTCATGTCTTTTAAAATAAGCCTTAAAAAATCCAGTTTGGTAAAATAAGAATTTTAGCAATTGATAATATTTAATAAAAATATAATCATAATAAAAAAAAGGAATGATAATATTTACCTTTTTTCAAGGATTTTAACTTATTGGCATTTGCCTTATATATAAATTATTAAAGGAAATTCTCATATCTTTTAAAATAAGCCTTAAAAAAATCCAGTTTGGTAAAATAAGAATTTTAGCAATTGATAATATTTAATAAAAAAATAATCATAATAAAAAAAAGGAATGATAATATTTACCTCTTTTCAATGATTTAAACATATTTCTACAGTAGACTCACAGCTCAACATCTCAACATCTCGACTCAACATCTTCTTGGTTTGCTGCTGAGTTTTGGAATTTCCGCTGCATTATTCAGTGTTGAGGGTGAGAGGGGAGGGGGATTGAGATCATTCTATAAAGGCTGAGTGTAGCAGTAGACAAACTGGACTTGCATTCAATTACAGAGATAATAAATGTCATTATTTGGTATTTTGACATTTTACTGTGATTTTAAGAGAATCCTGAGTAATTGGTGACAGAATCAGGGGTCAGGTTGGGCAGAAAAATGCGGGAACGTAGTTCCTCCACTCAATTTGCAAGGCGAGCAGAGTTCCTGTTTGGCCCACACACTGGTTGCACTTATATCTTTTACTGAGGACGTACTTGAAAACGAGAGAAATCTCAATGTATCCTTCCTGGTAAAATCCTATATAAATAAATAAATATCTTTACTGAGGCACAATAAATATTATATTGTTGCCAATTATTATCACATTGAATCCTTGAAGCTCAGCCTGGCTGTAGTCTTGTTATCAATTTTAATTCTCAGTGTGGGCTCAGGGTAAAACAAATAATCTAAAAATCCCAACAGCGCAATAAAATATGATGTCAATAAAATATATTAAAAATAAATAAAAATGTAATCGGTGCTTAATTGAGGATTGAAATGTTAATACAGTGCTCTGCGTGATATAAATATATGGTGAGTATGTGTTAAATAAACTTATTGGTTAATACAGTAAAGTTTACACTGGGAATATTCCCAAATATTTCTTAATGTATAATTAATTAAAATGATTTTCCAGAAAACACTGGTTCCTGACAGGGTTATTCAGAGAGCGGTGGAAAGCAGGAGAATGACTGGAGAAGTGAAAATTCTAGGTCAAAATAGCTGATTTGGAAAGTGAGATTAATGGGAGAATTGTTCTGGTTTGGCTATTTTGACCTAGAATTTTCCATTCTCCAATCATTCTACTGCTTTTCACTGCTCTCTGAATAACCCTGTTAGTAGTGAAGAGGTTAAAATCACCTGGGGAATGTCTCTCACTGTCTTTTCCCAGCCGATCATGCACAGAGACCAAACTGCAGTAACTCCTCTTTGGCCAGCAGATGGCAACATATACCTGTCAGATAGGACATTACAGTAAGGGATACATTGGGAATATTCCCAAATATTTCATAAAGTAGAATTAAGCTGCTACAGCTTTTTATATTTTATCATGGTGGCAGAATTCATGGTGTGTTCCCTCACTTACATTTCTTTTGGACTTGGTCCCTGTACATAACCATTACTGTATCAAAAAAGATAAACAGAATTTTTATCCGACTTTCGTTGCAGCAACTCTCCTGTACGTATTCATTGTAAATTCATGTTAGCATCTCTACTACTGCTTTGAGATGATGCCACAACTTATACTGTACATGGACCTTATCTGACTGTCACTTTTGTGTGTTATGTGTGTAATGGTTAGCCCCTGCTTGGGCCATCGTGGTGGCTTGGAACATGGGGTGAAGCCCTTAAGACAGGTGAGTTACTGACTGGACACAAGGACAGACTAATTTCTCCAAAGCCAAGGAGCACCAAAAAACAGAACTGAATTGCCACTAAGCTCCGAAGGTTTCCAGACCGACAGACCACTTTGGACACACTCTGAAACACAATGATTCGCCTGACAATCCCTGAATAGAGCAGGCTGCAGGGCAGTCAACAAACAGACAGACTTGGCGATACGGGAACTGGACGCCACATAGGGGCTTAGCAGGAACCAGACAGAAACTTGGAACAAGAGGGCCAGGGAGAAAACTAAAGGGATCCCTATGCTGGGCAATAATCCCTATCTAGAAAGCCCTCACAAAGATATAACAGATCAAGATGGACAAGAAGGGCAAGGGATTAACAAGACAGACAAAACATCCTGCACTGAGAAGGTCCTTTTAATGGCCTCGGAGACTATACTAAACTAAGACAGAAAAGGTACAGAAAACATGAAACATATATGAATGGTCATGCAGGCAAGGTTGGCAACAGATCAGCAGCATACAGAGTACCAGGAGTAAGCAGAAAAGGATCGTCAGGAAACACAGCCGAGGTCAAAACCAGAATGCACTTGAACGAGAATGCTTTGCAGCAACACAGTGAACTAACAGGACACAACCACCATCAAACTCCACAAACCGTCAATGAGGCTCTGTGCTGCTGGGATATTTATAGGGAGTGGGTCTGTGTGATTGGGCCATGTGACCCCAGACCAGAAGATCACATCAGAACCCCAGAACAGCCCCAGACAGCACGGCCAAACACACCACAGGGGAAAAACCGACATGCAGGCCCTTCACCACCAGGGGGCGCAGCCAAAACCAGGGAAAATGTAACAATGTGGCTCTCAAATGTCTCATAATGTCATGTAAACCAATGTGTTATGAGTGTCCTCCACTTGAAGAACAATTTTAAAAAAGAATGTTAAAATAAAATGTGCAACATGGAGGAAAATAACCTTATAATATAGATACATTTTACCAAATACAAATGAGCGAGCTGCTATAGCAGCCTACATCTCATTCCTGACCTGTTTTAACCTTAAAATGCATTTCCTTAAAAAAACAAAGCAAAGATAATTACTATCTTTTATTGAATTGTCAGAACGGGCCAATTACTCTTTACGTTTATCCCCTTCACTACCAAATGATTTTCTAAAAAAACCATTGTCAGAAACCAGAGATTTTTAAAAAAATCATTTTAAATTGATTATACATTAAGAAATATTTGAGCTTATACCCATTGCATTTCTTACTGTAAATAACATTTTGGCCAGTAGATGGCGCCATCTACTGCCAAATTGAGTTACAGCAGTTTGAGCTGTTATCAATATATATTTTGTTCCGAATTTGCCACCAAATTAATTAATTAATTTATTTATAAAGGATTTTACCAGGAAGGACACCGAACGGTGAATTTCACCATATCTGCAATTTCAGGGTAATTTGTCTATTCCCTAAGCTGTATTTTCACCAAATACAGGTGAATTTACAGCAAAATCTAGTGCATTTCACTGTAATTCAGTGCGATTCGGTGGCACGGAAAGTATCCTATAGAGAACTAAGGATTAATCTATTCACAGAACGCTGTATTGCAAAAAAATTGAGGCAAAGTGGCCTGATTTCGGTGTTTCAAATTGACAGGTTTAAACAGACGAATCGAATAGGTTTAAATGTAATCTCTTCTTAAATATTTTAATAGAGACCATTTATTATTTTTTACAAAAAACCTTTTAATAGACCTTTTTAAAGGGCCTTTTCTAGGGTTTAGACACATTTTTACATACATTTTAATTGATTTTATTTACTCTTAGGAGAATAGGAGACTTCCTAATTTTTTTCCCCCTTTAGGGAATTCGTCGGTTTTTGCCAACATCCGATAACTTCTTCCCGAAATTTAACTCAATTACCAGACATGTATAAAAAGAAAAAAATGGTTTTGTTTAGTTTTGAATCGATTCGGTACGTTTTTAATTTGTTTTGGTGCTTTTATGTTACCATGATTTGTATTTCGGATCGAATCGTTATTTCGGGAGATTAGTATTTCGTATCAATTCTTATTACTTTAGTTTTGATCCGTTATTTCAGAATGTTGAAACAGATGAATTAATTACTGTTAGATCATATTAAAAAATTAGGGTTAAGAGATACGTAATCCCCCCTGTCCTTGGTGCTGAAATATGTTTCAGCACCAAGGACAGCAGCACCATGGGACGCTGGAGCAAAAAATCCCTCTGTCCTTGGTGCTGATATATGTTTCAGCATTAATGAAAGCAGCACTGCCGCGCTCCAGAGCATAGAATCCCCGGCCTTGGTGCTGAAATGTCAGGCTTATTCAAAGAGATCCAAATGGCTGCCGAAAGTTAACCGAATGCTGAAAATCAGCATTCGGTTAGCTTTCTTGGCCATTCTGCTATTTAGAGAGCAGGCAATTCGCCAAATGTTGGCAAATTGCCTGCACATATGGCGCCTGTTCGAGGGCAGTAAAATCCCCATAGCTTTGGCTATTCAGAGAACAAAAACCAGCAGTGAAAAGTTGCCGAATTGCCCTGCCATTCGGTGGCTTCATTCGACAGATTTATTCAGGCAAATCCCATAGGCTTCAATGTTAAAAAAAGTCCCATCTTAATTCAATATCTAAGAAACCGTTTATTATAATATTATGCAATAAAAAGATTCTTTATTGTTAGATTTGTTAGGATCTTTTAAGCATTTTTCGGGATTTGTTTGACAAAAAATTTTTGCCTATTTTTTTTCATCATTCTTTTTTATTATTTATTTTCTTAACCTTTGTTCTTTTTTCTGTAACAGCCCTTTTTATTATCATTCATTGGACCTCATATGTAGATTTCAGACATTTTCGCTCAGTAGTTTCTTTTCAAACAGCGTTTCACTTTTCAAACATTCAAACAAACTTTTTTTTTTCTTTCACTCCATTCGTCTGCAGTGTCGGGTTTTTCCGGCGGCTGTGATCGGCTCCTGCTCGGGTTTCTCTGTCGTGTTCGGCGGGGTTAATCCAGATGTTTTTGAGGGTTTTTGGCGTGCATTTCCAGGAGAAATGGGATTATTTAAAGGAAGCGTTATTGAAGGTCACAGGAAATTGCATTCGGCTTGTTAGCAAAAACAAAAAAGGGAAGAAACCACTGTGGTACTCCGCAGAAGTGGCCAAAATAGTGAAGAACAAAAAGATAGCATTCAATAATTATAAAAAAACTCAGAGTGAACAAGATAGGCAAACCTATAAAATTAGGCAGAAAGAGGCAATGCAATTTATAAGAGCTTCCAAAGCACACGCAGAAGAGAAAATAGCTCAGTCAGTAAAAAAGGGGGACAAAACATTTTTTAGATACATAAACGAGAAAAGAAAAGTAAAACAAGGATTAGTTAGATTAAGAACAAAGGAAGGAAGGTATGTAGAAGAGGATAAAAGTCTCGCTGACTGCCTCAATGAATATTTTTGTTCAGTCTTTGCAGAAGAAAAGGAAGGAAAGGGACCTCAGTTAGGAGGAAAGACTAAAGAGACATTTACATATGAGTTTACAGAGGAGGAGGTTCTACAGCAGCTGTCTAAAGTAAAGACAAATAAGTCAATGGGGCCTGATGGGATCCACCCTAAATTATTAAAAGAGCTCAGTGATGTAATAGCAAAACCGTTAACAGATTTATTTAACCAATCCTTGTTAACGGGAGTCGTCCCAGAAGACTGGAAATTAGCAAATGTTGTGCCCATTTACAAGATGGGTAGTAGGGAGGAATCGGGGAACTGTAGGCCAGTTAGTCTTACGTCAGTAGTGGGGAAATTAATGGAAACCATGTTAAAGGAAAGGATTGTTGAACATCTAAAAACACATAGATTACAGGATCAGAAACAACATGGGTTTACCTCAGGGAGATCATGCCAAACTAATAGAAACATAGAAACATAGAAAAATGTCGGCAGATAAGAACCTTTCAGCCCATCTAGTCTGCCCAATTACATGGATACTTTACCTGGATTTATCTTTTGTTTAGGATAGCCTTATGCCTTATGGTAACAAGACCTTGCGCCGAATAAACTCCATTTACCACAACCCTCTGTTGCCTGTCACTCAGCCACTGCCTAATCTTATTGATTTTTTTGATTGGGTAACAAAAATAATAGACACAGGTGGTGCAGTAGACATTGCTTATTTAGATTTCAGGAAGGCTTTTGATACTGTTCCCGCATAGAAGGCTTATCAATAAATTGCAATCTTTGAGCTTGGATTCCAATATTGTTGAATGGATTAGGCAGTGGCTGAGTGACAGACAACAGAGGGTTGTGGTAAATGGAGTTTATTCGGCGCAAGGTCTTGTTACCAGTGGGGTACCTCAGGGGTCAGTACTTGGACCCATTCTCTTTAATATTTTTATTAGTGATATTGCAGAAGGTATTAATGGTAAAGTATGTCTTTTTGCTGATGACACAAAGATTTGCAACAGGGTTGACGTTCCTGGAGGGATCAGCCAAATGACAAATGTTTTAGGTAAACTAAATAAATGGTCGGAGCTGTGGCAATTGAGTTTTAATGTGGATAAGTGCAAGATAATGCACCTGGGACATAAAAACCCAAGGGCTGAATATAGAATATTTGATACAGTCCTAACCTCAATATCTGAGGGTTGGGATTTAGGGGTCATTATTTCAGAGGATCTAAGGGTAAGTAGTCAATGTAATAGAGCAGCAGGAAATGCTGGCAGAATGCTTGGTTGTGTAGGGAGAGGTATTAGCAGTAGGAAAAGGGAAGTGCTCATGCCACTGTACAGAGCACTGGTGAGACCTCACTTGGAGTACTGTGTGCAGTACTGGAGACCGTATCTCCAGAAGGATATAGACATCTTAGAGAGAGTTCAGAGAAGGGCTACTAAAATGGTGTACGGCTTGAAGACGAAAAGTTACCAGGAAAGGCTTAATGATCTTAACATGTACAGCTTGGAAAAAAGACGAGACAGAGGAGATATGATAGAAACATTTAAATACGTAAAGGGAATCCACAAGGTAGAGGAAGGGAGTATATTTAAAAGGAAACAAAATAGCAAAACAAGAGGACATAGTCTTAGATTAGAGGGGCAAATGTTTAAAAGTAACATCAGGAAGCATTATTTTACTGAGAGGGTGGTGGATACATGGAACAGTCTTCCAGTTGAAGTGGTAGAGGCCAAAACAGTGATTGAATTTAAGCAAGCATGGGATAGACATAAGGCTATCCTAAACAAACGATAAATCCAGGTAAAGTATCCATGTAATTGGGCAGACTAGATGCGCCGAAAGGTTCTTATCTGCCGACATTTTCTATGTTTCTATGTTTCTATGTTTCATTCGCTGGGTTTTGCGGGGAGTGTTCGGCAGGTTTGCAACGGCTTTTCCCTGCACTTCGACAGCCCTGTGGTGCTTGCTGAATACACCGCAGGGTTGCCGAAATGGGATTGCCGAATCAAGCCGAATTGAAGAGAACGAAAAGTCACCGAACGTGTGGTGGCTTTTCGATTCTCTTTGAATAACCCTGTATATTTCACCGAACAGCACCATGGGCTGTCCAAGGACTGTGGTGCTGAATACAACAGATTCAGCACCATTGCCAGTGGACAGGGACGTGGTGCCGAATCTGTGAAACAAGTAAAACGATATAACGAATCGATTTGTGTAAACAAAATCTATTTTGTTATATACTGTTTCGTTTTGTTTTCATTCCATTTCAGACAAAATCGTTTCGTTATTTCGGAAGTGCTTCTGTAATACAACTTGGTATAATTTCCTCAGAATTGTGATTCAGAGCGTAACGAACGAAACTCACATATCTATCAATTAAAGTGCTTTGTGTATAACCCTCTATATGCCCTGGTTATAAAAGGTATTTTCAGTTTTCCGATACGTTTCTGGAAGAATAAAGCTGTGCGAGTGGTTGACAGTTTAATGAAAGCTTGACATAAACATTGGTGATTTTTTAATTACTCTGCCGTGCAGACACGAAGGCATTTTAATGGCATTGACAATTTATCTTTATTACTGAGCCAGAGTTTTATGTCTGTACAGAAGGACACTCAAGGCAACATAATAACTACTAACACATACACGTGCAGAAGCTATGTGTGTTTTACTGCTCTGCTTCTATAGACAAAATAATTTTCATTAACTCCTTCACTACCATGATCATGTATACATGATCAGCAGCAGCAGACACAGCAGCCGAGATGATGTTAGCATGATTTGGGATGGTGCTGTATCCAGGGCCGGCCCGTCCATGGAACAGGGTGGAGCAACGGCGCCAGGCGGCCCTTTGTCAGGGGCGGCATTTTGCCACCCTGTTAAAGGCAGCGGCCTGGAGCTCCTCCCTGAACAAGGCACGGCACGCCCTCCTCCATCAGGTTCCGTAGCCAGGCTGCGCCCTCTCAGCGGGTCAGCACCCGCCCCTCTCAGTGGCGCTGGCACCCACCCCCCTTCATGCAATGAAATTGCAAGTGATGTGAGAGCCCTGCAGGCTGTCTGCCCTTCCCCCCCATTTGCAGGTGACATGGCGCCTTCAGATGTACCAGGGGATTTGAGCTGCGGTCACAGTGCAGGTTGGGAAGGAATCTCTGCCAATTGGCTGCTTTGGTCTGGGCACGTGGTTTCCAGTCAGCAGCGGAGCACAGAGAGCGCTCACACCTTGGCCCGGGAATTGCCCTGCTCACATGGAGGACAGGGCCAGAGAGGCCAGGAGATCCCCTGCAGCCGACTGAAACTCACCTGAGGAGAGCGCGCCAACATGGTAAGACCCCCCCCCCAACCCTCTCATTGTCTTATCTGTGTGACTATTAACATCTTCCTTGCCTCTGGGTGACCTGTTAATCCTTTCACCACCTCCCAGAGTGATCATGACCAATTGAGGCACCCATTAACCCTCTTCTGAGGGACCAGTTAACCCCTCACTGTCCCTTAGAGGACTCAATAACCCTTTCAATGCCTTTCAGGGACCAATTCATAACCGATTCTGAGGGACTCATGAACCCCCTCATTGCCCTTTTGGGGGACTCATTATCCCCCAGAGTGACCAGATAGCAACTTCACTGCCTCCCATTAACCCCTAACCCATTCTGAGGGACTCCACCCACTGCCCACCCTGAGTGAACCTTTTACCACTCACGATCCTTATGAAGGACCCTTTAACCCCTTGCTTTCCCCTCAGAGTAACCCATTCAGCCCTTCTGATTGACCCGTTAACCTCTTCAATGCACACATTAGTGACACATTAACCCCCCCAGTCACCCATTTAATCCTGAAAAATTTGCCGATGCCAATTAGGCACGATTCAGCAGTTATTGGTACAATTTGGTGGTTCTTGCCGATGGGCGATAACTGCTGTAGTGACTCCATTTTCAGTAAAACACGGTGAATATTCACTAAATTGTGAATTTACTGTATTTTTGGTGAAATGGAATCACAGAAGAGAGCTGAAATGCGGCTTGATCCCATAAAGATGATATTAACCCGACCCTGCGTGTTTGCATATCAGTGAGCCATTCTGGATGAATTCCAGGGCTGCTTTTTTGTCCCAGTCCAGCCCTGGTGAAGACTCATTGGGAGTCCGTGCTGACCACGGCCTGCATTTAGACCCCAGTGAACCCGGACCCCCATCACCGTGTACAAGCGAGAAGAGGAGGAGAGGCGGAAGCTGGAGGCTGAGAGGCTTGCAGAGGTATGGATCACTGCTAGCGGCCATCTTCCAATGATTCTGTGCAGCTCTAACCCTAACCTCCTGTCGCCTGGGATAGCTGAGAGGGGGAGACCCAACAAAGGGGAAAAGAGAAACCTTCCACACCAGTGTAAAGAAAAAATATGCAAAACATGTACATATGGCAGCATGTACATGTGTGGATAAGTTTGTGTGTTTTTGTATGTGGATGTGTGGGTGCTTGTTTGTATGTGGATGTGTGGGTAGGTGTGTGTGTGCGTGGATGTGTGTGTGTAAGTTTGTGTGTTTCTGTATGTGGATGTGTGGATATGTTTGTGTTTCTGTATGTGGATGTGTGGGTGAGTTTGTGTGTGTGTGTTTGTATGTGGATGTGTGGGTGCATGTCTGTATGTGGATGTGTGGGTAGGTGTATGTGTGTGTGGATGTGTGTGTGTAAGTTTGTGTGTGTAAGTTTGTGTGTGTGTGCCTGTATGTGGATGTGTGGGTATGTTTGTGTGTCTGTGGATGTGTCGGTAAGTTTGTGTGTGTGTGTGGATGTGTGGGTAAGTTTTTGTATGACTGTGTCTGTATGTGGATGTGTGTGACTGTGTATGTGGATGTGTGTGTGACAGTGGGCCCAGGATATGTGGTGCTCTGTGATACTCGTACACACGGCACGTTACTGTGAGTTTAATGAGTTTTATTGCTGTAGAGCTCTGTAATACGCTCAAACACACCGCACACTACTGTGAGTTTTATTGCTGTGGGGCACTGTGATACACTCATACACACCGCACATTACTGTGACTTTTATTGCTGTGGAGCTCTGATACACTCATACATGTCACGTTTTTTTTCGGGGGGGGGGGCAGCATTTCCTCCTTCGCTCCAGGCAGCACAGTGGCTTGGGCCGGCCCTGGCTGTATCATTGCACATGAAATTTGTTTCTTGCAAGCAAATTTTGTTTGCTTTTGGTCTCCAGAACGTGCCCCCAAAGTTTCATCCCTGTGGACAGGATACCCAAGGTGATAAAACAGTTTAAATACAGCTCGAGAATGTTCTGATGTATCAGACTTTCCTCAGTTGGTGCACGGAGCCACGAGATGCAGTTCTACCTGCAGTAACTCCATTTGGCCAGCAGCTGGCGACATCCCCCTGCCAAATAGGTTATTACAATAAGTAATACATTGGAAATGTTCCCAGATATTTCTTACTGTATAAATAATTAAAACGGATTTCCAAAAAAACCTCACTGGTTTCTGACCAGTTTCTGAAGGATTAACCCCTTCACTACTGAGACCGAGATATCTCAGGCTTTAAAGGCACCATCCAGTGCTCTGATATTGAGATATTTTGAACTGCTGAACTGCAGCCCAAAAAGCTAATTAAACGAGTTTGCTGCAAATTAATTTTGTTTGCTTTTGGGCTGCAGAAGGTGCCCTCAAAGTTTTAGCCCTGTGGCCATAATGCCCAAAGAGCTAAAACACTGTAAAATCAGATGATGAACGTCCTGACATCGGGCATTCAGCAGTCGATGCAGGGGAAAAAATAAAATAAAAAAAATAAATAAAAAAATTCGAGCTGCAGCTTTAACGGCTGTAACTCAAATTGGCAGTAGATGGTGCCATCTACTGGCCAAATAGGTTATTTACAGTAAGAAATTCATTGGGAATGTACCCAAATATTTCTTACTGTACAATTAATTAAAAATGATTTTCCAAAAACCACTGGTTTCTGACAATGTTTTTTTGGAAAATCACTTGGTAGTGAAGGGGTTAAGAGAGTGAAGCTCTAGCAAATAGAAAATTTGTGAATATTTATTGCCATTTTTTACATTATTAAATAGTATTTTCTCTGTAGCATTTATTCCACCGCATATAATTGGTTCTATTAGAAAAAAATTGACAGCACTGTTGCATATAAAGTGGGACGTGCTTGACGTTGGGTTCGCTGAAGAGAAGATTCATCATGAATTTATCATTCACTGGAAATATTTTTCAGTGGAAAAGTATTTTATGATTGGCGTTAATGTATATTTATTGTTAATGACATGTTCACACTGAGCTGTATGGTATATGCCGTATAGGCACTATGACCCGGCGCCTTTATGTTACTGCTGACGTCATCTCTTATTGCCTGAAGCGGGAGGCTGTCATAATAAATAACAGCAGTGAGGTGTCATACAGACATTACCTGTCAGTAAAACAATGCGCCTTCCAGGGTTCTATGTGCCTGCTGTCACCGCAGGAATAATGCTGATAAGACTATTCAAATGAGCAACGCTTCACCTGCATGCAATATTATTAATTTTTTCTGCTAAGTGGCCAGGATAAAGAATGGTGGTAACGATAAGATTCTGAGCCTGATAACACTCACCATGTAACCACCTGACACAAACATCTATCTATCGGTCTGTCTGTCTATCCCATATCTATCTATCTATCCCATATCTATCTATCCCATATCTATCCATCTAGCCTATTATTATTATTATTATTCTTTATTTATAAAGCGCCAGCATATTCCGCAGCGCTGTACAATAAACACAGTATAGACAGGGTTACAATACATTGAACAACATTTGACAAACAGTACAGGAGGAAATGAGGGCCCTATTCCCGTAGGAACTCACAATCTGGGAGGGTTGGGGTTGGAAACAGTAGGAAAGGACTGTAAGGTGAGAGTGATTGATGGTTGCGTCAGTGAGTTGGGTGGTAGGCTTCCCCAAATAGGAATGTTTTCAGGGAGCGTTTGAAGGAAGAGAAGTTAGGGGAAAGTCTGACAGTACGAGGGAGAGCGTTCCAGAGTGTGGGGGCTGCGCATGAGAAATCCTGCAGTCTATCATGGGAAGAGGTGATGCGGGGAGAAGCTAGGCGCAGGTCACTGTTTGACCTTAGGGAGCGGGCTGGGGTGTATTTGGTGATTAGTGAGGACAGGTAGTGGGGAGCTGAGTTAGTGAGGGTTTTGTAGGTAAGGATAAGGATTTTGAACTTAATTCTGCAGTGGATGGGGAGCCAGTGAAGGGACTCGCAGAGGGGAGCGGCAGAGACAGAGCGGCGGGTGAGGTGAATTAGCCTGGCGGAGGCATTCAGGATGGATTGTAGGGGGGAGAGGCGGGACAGAGGGAGGCCAGATAAGAGATTATTGCAATAGTCGAGTCGGGAGATTACCAGGGCGTGTATGAGTTGTTTTGTGGTGACAGCGGTAAGAAATGGCCGAATTCTGGAAATATTACGCAGTTGGTATCGGCAGGAGGAGGAAAGAGACTTGATGTGGGGGATGAAGGAAAGAGCAGAGTCAAGTGTAACTCCAAGGCAGCGAACTTGGTTTGATGGGGAGATGGTGATACCCTCCACCGTGATAGAGAAGTCAGGAGGTGGGGAGGCAGTGGAGGGAGGAATAAGTAGGAGTTCAGTCTTTGACATGTTGATCTTTAGGTGGTGGGAGGCCATCCAGGAGGAGATGCCAGATAAACAGTCACTGACTTTTGAGAGGACAGGGGGAGAGAGATCAGGGGTAGAGAGGTAGATCTGAGTGTCATCAGCATAGAGGTGGTAATTAAAGCCAAAGCTGTTGATGATTTTGCCCAGGGAGGAGGTGTAGATGGAAAAGAGCAGAGGACCAAGGACAGAGCATTGAGGTACACCAACAGATAGAGGCAATGAGGAGGAGGAGTTACCAGCAAAGGACACACAGAAGGACCTGTTGGATGAATAGGAGTCAACCCAAGTGAGTGCAGTGTCACCGAGACCCAGAGAGTTGAGAGTCTGTAGAAGGAGGGGATGAGAATAGAATAGTGGCTGTGTTTTTTAGCAGTTAGGAGGTTGTTGGTGACTTTGGTGAGGGCAGTTTCAGTTGAGTGTAGGGGACGGAAGCCAGATTGCAGGGGGTCAAGTAGGGAATTGGAGGACAGGAAGAGGGAGAGGCGGTTGAAGACTAGTTTTTCTAAGAGCTTTGATGTGAAGGGAAGCAGGGATACAGGGCGGTAGTTGGATGGAGAGTTGGGATCTAGGGATGGTTTCTTTTGTAAAGGGGTAACTAGCGCGTGTTTGAAGGCGGGTGGAAAGGAGCCAGTGGAGAGAGATAGGTTGAAGATGTGTGTGAGAGCAGGGGTGAGGGAGGAGGAGAGGGGAGGAATTAGATGTGAGGGAATGGGGTGGAGCGGGCACGTGGTGAGATGTGAGGAGGACCGTAAGGAATTGACTTCCTCCTCAGTGGCTGGGAGGAAGCGGCAGAGGGTGGCAGAGGGAACCTGTGGGAGTGGAGGTGGCAGATAACTATCTTGTGTTGGGATGTGGCTTCTGATAGTTAGAGTTTTACTGAGGAAGTAGTCTGCCAGGTCTTGAGCGCTGAAGGCAGCTGTGGGGGGAGGTGCAGGTGGGTAGAGGAGGGTGTTGAAGGTGGACCAGAGCCGTTTAGGGTTGGAGGACAGCGAAGATATAAGAGATGAGAAGAATGATTGTTTGGCCAAGTGGAGGGCAGAGGTGTATGACCGGAGAATAAACTTGAAGTGAACAAAATCAGCTTCAGAGCGGGATTTCCTCCAGGCACGCTCTGCAGTGTGGGAGCATCTTTGCAGGTAGCGAGTCTGGAGGGTGTGCCAGGGCTGAAGCTGGCGGCGTGGGGCCTTACAGAGTCGAAGAGGAGCAAGAGTGTCTAGAGCAGAGATAAGCGTAGTGTTGTAGTGATTAGTGGCAGCATCAGGGCAGGTGAAGGATGAGGTATGAGGGAGGTGGTGAAGTAGGTTGGAGAAATGATGGGGGTCCACAGCATGTAGATTTCTGTGAGTGCGTGTGCGGGGTGGGGGAGCAGGGTGTTTAGGAAGTCCAGATAGGTTGAAAGAGAGAAGGTGGTGGTCAGAGATGGGGAAAGGGCGACATTTGAACTCAGAAATGGAGCAGAGGTTGGAAAAGACAATCCCATATCTATCTATCCCATGTCTATCTATCCATCTATCCCATTTCTATCCATCTATCTCATATCTATCCATATCTATCTATCCATATCCAGGGCAGCCATCAGAAATGATGGGGCCCCTTACTAAAACTCGCAATGGGGCCCCCAGGGCCCCCCCTGGCACTCCCTCAACCTCTAACAGCTTTTCTCCCCATTCAAAAAAAAAAAAAGGACATAACATAGCACCACAGCAATAAAACTCCCAGTAATGTGCAGTGTGTATTAGCGTATCACAGTATCCACAGCAATAAAACTCTCAGTAATGAGCGGTGTGTCTGAACGTATCACAGAATCCACAGCAATAAATCTCACAGAAACGGGCTGTGTATGATGGCCTTTGGGTCTGGGTCTGGTCCCTGGGCCTTGGGGTCTGGTCTGGGCCCTGGGTCTGGTCCCTGGGACTGGGCCTTGGGGTCTGGTCCCTGAGGTCTGGGTCTAGGCTGGGCCTGGTCCCTGAGTCTGGCCTGGGGTCTGGTCCCTGGGCCTTGGGGTCTGGCCTGGGTCCTGGTCTCTGGGTCTGGTCCCTGGGCCTTGGCCCTTGGTGTCTGGGCCCTGGGTGTCTGGGCCCTGGGTGTCTGGGCCCTGGGGTCTGGGTCTGGGCCCTAGGGTCTGGGCCCTAGGGTCTGGGCCTTGGGGCCTTGGGGCCTTGGGGTCTGGGCCTTAGGGTCTGGGTCCTGGACCTTGGGGTCTGAGCACTAGGGTCGGGGCCCTAGGGTCTGGGCCCTGGGTTTGGGGTCTGGGCCTTGGGGTCTGGGCCTTGGGGTCTGGGTCCTGGGGTCTGGGTCCTGGGCCCTAGGGTCTGGGGTCTGGGCCTTGGGGTCTGGGCCCTAGGGTCTGGGTTCTGAGCCTTGGGGTCTGAGCCCTGGGGTCTGAGCCCTGGGGTCTTGGGGTCTGGGCCTTAGGGTCTCTAGGTTTGGGCCTTGGGGTCTGGGCCTTGGGGTCTGGATCCTGGACCTTGGGGTCTGGGCCCTGGGTCTGGGCCCTGGGTCTGGACCCTGGGTCTGGGCCCTGGGTCTGGGCCTGGGGTCTGGGGTTGGGCCTTAGGGTATGGGCCCTAGGGTCTGGGGTCTGAGCCTTGGGGTCTGGGCCTAGGGGTCTGGGGTCTGGGCCTAGGGGTTTGGGCCTAGGGGTTTGGGCCTAGGGGTCTGGGCCTAGGGGTCTGGGCCTAGGGGTCTGGGCCCTGGGGTCTGGGCCCTGGGTTTGGGCCCTGGGTTTGGGCCCTGGGTTTGGGCCTAGGAGTCTGGGCCCCGGGTCTTAGGGTCTGGGCCCTGGGGTCTGGGCCCTGGCTCACCACTCCGCTGTCTTCTTTTCTTCTATCTTCTATCTTCTTTTCTTCGATCTTTTCTTCTGCTCTTCTTTAATCTTCTTCTTTTCTTCTTCCCGGCCCCTCCAGCTCCGGCGCGCAGCTTCACTGAGTCCGATACTGGAGCTGTTAAAGGGCGACGCCGTGGCCGTCGGGGGCCCGGGAACCCCCCCGGGCCCCGGCGGCCCGGGCCCCTTGTGGCAGCATGGGGCGTATTGCCCTGATGGCGGCCCTGTCCATATCTATCTATCCCATATCTATCTATCCATCTATCCATATCTATCTATCCACATCTATCTATCCCATATCTATCCCATATCTATTGATCTATCCCATATCTATCTAGCTATCCACATCTGTCATCTATCTATCCCATATCTATCTATCCATATCTATCTCTCATATCTACAGTTGTGTTCAAAATTATTCAACCCCCAATGCTGTAAAGGGTTTTAGGGAATTTAGTGTACATTTGTAATTGTATTCAGAATGAAATCCTACAAGGACTTTTTAAAGAACCATATGCAACTAAAATGACATCAATTGGTTTTGTAATACAGTAGTAAATGTTTCTTTTGTGAATTCTTCATTGACACAATTATTCAACCCCTTAAAGACTACCACTCTGAAGAACAGAGGTTCATTCAAGTGTTTTCAATCAGGTATTGAAAACACCTGTGGATGTCACGGAGCAGCAATAAAGCATAATAAGCACCAATTAGGCAGCTTTAAAATGACTGTGATACTCAGCTCCTTCTAGACATTTACTGGTGTGGTTACAAACATGGTGAAGTCAAGAGAATGGTCCAGGAAGACAAGAGAAGAGGTGATTACTCTTCACAGGAAGGGCAATGGCTATAAGAAGATTTCAAAGATGTTAAACATACCAAGAGAGACCATAGGAAGCATCATTCGCAAATTCAAGGCAAAGGGCACTGTTGAAATGCTACCTGGTCGTGGCAGAAAGAAGATGCTGACTTTGACTGCTGTGTGCTATCTGAAGCGTAGAGTGGAGAAAAGTCCCCGTGTGACTGCTGAGGAACTGAGAAAAGATTTGTCAGATGTGGGTACTGAAGTTTCAGCTCAGACAATACGGCGCACACTGCGTAATGAAGGCCTCCATGCCAGAACTCCCAGGCGCACCCCCTTGCTGTCTCCAAAGAATAGGAAGAGTCGACTGCAGTATGCCAAAAGTCATGTGGACAAACCACAGAAGTTTTGGGATAGTGTTCTGTGGACTGATGAAACAAAATTAGAACTGTTTGGGCCCATGGATCAACGCTATGTTTGGAGGAGGAAGAACAAGGCCTATGAAGAAAAGAACACCTTGCCTACTGTGAAGCATGGCGGGGGTCAATCATGCTTTGGGGCTGTTTTGCTTCTGCAGGTACAGGGAAGCTTCAGCGTGTGCAAGGTACCATGAATTCTCTTCAGTACCAGGAGATATTGGATAACAATGTGATGCAGTCCGTCACAAACCTGAGGCTTGGGAGACGTTGGACCTTTCAACAGGACAATGATCCCAAGCATACCTCCAAGTCCACTAGAGCATGGTTGCAGATTAACCTCCCTGGCGGTCTAATTTTTTCACAATTTTGTGTCTAAAAGCGTATCAATTTTTTTTAAAGGAAACGTGTTTTTGTACATAGTTAGCCTGTAATAATTAGGAATCATGCACTGAAATCCGTGCAATCAAGAGTCCTTACTGGTAAAATCCTTTATAAATAAATAAATTAATTAATTTAAAAAAATAGTAAATACACGGAGTTCGATAAAGTTTAAAACACGAAATAATAATTTATTATCCCAAAAATAATTATCCAAAATAATGCAAATAAATGATATTCAATAAAATACAACAAAAAACACTGAAATCTGTCTGAGAACAAGGGTGAGACGATGTATGGTCTATTTCTTATCCTGTACTGCCACCTAGTGGCCGTTCATAAACATTTCCATTTGTATTCAGTGAGTTTTGTGAATGAAATTTTCTGTGGTCCAGCCCCTCTGCATCATGTGACTCGCAGGGAGCCATCCAGGAAGCAGCTCGCTGCGATCACACTGCGGGGACAGCGAGGGAGCCAGGAGGAGGTGAGTATGTATCCAGCCCGAGTGTGGCTCGGGGTTACCGTTCGCAGCGAAATTTAACCCCGATTCACACTCGGGAATACCCCCAGGGAGGTTAAAGGCTGGAACATTTTGGAGTGGCCATCGCAGTCACCTGACTTAAATCCGATTGAGAACCTCTGGTGGGACTTAAAGAAAGCAGTTGCAGTGCGCAAGCCTAAGAATGTGACTGAACTGGAGACTTTTGCCCATGACGAATGGGCGAAGATACCCGTAGATCGCTGCAAGACACTTGTGTCAAGCTATGCTTCACGTTTAAAAGCTGTTATAACTGTAAAAGGATGTTGTACTAAGTACTAAGATTGAATGTCACTTGGGGGTTGAATAAAACTGATAATGATGTGAGCACAGAAAAGACATTTGTGGTTATTTCATTATAAATGTTATGTTATATTTGTCTGACCTACTCGTGCCTCTTTGATTTAATTGTAAGCAAGATGACTGAATGATCAAAATCAATGTCAAACTGGCCAAAACACTCAATTTCAGTGGGGGTTGAATAATTTTGAACACAACTGTATCTATCTATCTATCCACCTATCCCATATCTATCCATCTATCCCATATCTATCAATCTATCCCATATCTATCAATCTATCCCATATCTATCAATCTATCCCATATCTATCAATCTATCCCATATCTGTCAATCTATCCCATATCTATCCATCTATCCCATATCTATCCATCTATCCCACATCTATCCATCCATCCCATATCTATCTATATATCCCATATCTATCTCTCCCATATCTATCTATCTCATATCTATCTATCTCATATCTATCTATCTCATATCTATCTTTCAAGATTCTTTTCTTTCAGGAATAGTACCAGAGGATTGGAGAAAAGCTGACGTGGTCCCTATATTTAAGAAAGGTTTAAAATTTGTGCCTGGCAATTATAGACCTGTGAGCTTAACATCTGTGGCTGGGAAAGCATTTGAGGGGTTACTAAGGGATAATATTCAGGAATTTATTGGGAGGTATAATGTAATTGGCAAAAATCAGCATGGTTTCATGAAACACAGATCATGTCAGACTAACCTAATTACGTTCTATGAGGAAGTAAGTAGAAGTATAGATCAGGGGGTCGCAGTGGATGTGATTTACTTAGATTTTGCCAAAGCTTTCGACACAGTTCCACACAAAAGGTTACTATTTAAATTAAGAAAAAATGGTCTAGATGAAAATACTTGTTCTTGGATAGAAAACTGGCTAAAAGATAGGGTACAGAGAGTGGTCATGAATGGTACATTTTCAAGATGGACACCAGTGGTAAGCGGTGTCCCTCAGGGGTCTGTTATAGGACCAATACTATTCAATTTATTTATAAATGACCTTGAGATAGGCATTGAAAGTCATGTATCAGTGTTTGCAGATGACACAAAACTAGGAAAAGTAATACAATGTGAGCAGGATGTTACTTCGCTGCAGGGGATTTAGATAAATTGGGGGACTGGGCACTTAAATGGCAGATGAGATTTAATCTAGATAAATGCAAAGTTATGCACTTTGGAGTGAAGAACACACAAGTAATTTATACCCTAAATGGTACGGAGTTAGGGAAATCCAAGCAGGAGAAGGATTTGGGAATAATCATAGACTTCAAACTAAGTAACAATGTGCAATGTCAAACAGCAGCCGCCAAGGCCAGCAAGGTATTGGCATGCATTAAAAGGGGAGTTCACTCACGGGATGAAAACATAATTTTGCCCCTGTATAAATCAATGGTCAGGCCACACCTTGAATATGCCGTGCAATTTTGGGCACCTGTCTTAAGAAAAGATATTATAGCGTTAGAAAAAGTGCAGAGACGGGCAACTAAATTAATAAGGGGAATTGGAAGGGTTAAGTTATGAGGAAAGACTAACAAGCTTAAACCTGTTTAGTTTAGAGAAACGGCGCCTTAGAGGGGATCTGATAACCTTATATAAATATATACGGGGCCATTATCAACCATTGTCTGATAACCTATTCACAGGTCTATACACAGGACAAGGGGTCATCCATTTAGACTGGAAGAAAGAAAATTTAGCTTAAAGCATAGGAAGGGTTATTTTACGGTGAGAACAATAAAGCTGTGGAATTCTCTGCCTGTTGAGGTGGTTGGGTCAGAGTCTGTACAGACTTTTAAAAAACGACTGGATGACTTCCTGCAGACACAGAATATTAAAGGTTATAATATTTAATATGTGGGTAAAAGCTTCTTGATCCAAGGAGAAATCTGACTGCCATTCTGGGGTCAAGAAGGAATTTTTTCCCAGTATGTTGCATATTTCAGACTGAGTTTTTTGCCTTCTTTTGGATCAACAGCAGTAGGTTATGTGGGAGAGGCTGAACCCGATGGACGCATGTCTTTTTTCAGCCTATATAACTATGTAACTATGTATCTATCTATCTATCCATATCTATCCATCTATCCCATATATCTATCCACCCATCCATATCTATCTATACATATCTATCTATCCCATATCTATCCATATCTATCTATCCATTTCATATCTATCCCATATCTATCTATCTATCTATCTATCTATCTATCTATCTATCTATCTATCTATCTATCTATCTATCTATCTATCTATCTATCCATATCTATCTATCTATCCCATATCTATCTACCCATCCATATCTATCTATACATATCTATCTACATAGATCTATAGATATGGAGAGATTGCTATCTATCCATATCTATAAATCTATCTTATATATTATCTATCCATCTTTCCTTATATATAAGTTACAGTCAGGGTTGGATTTGAATCTCAGGAGCCTGTAGGCACAGAAATGTGGAGTACCCCCCCAAACAGAAAAAGAAACATGCCAAAATGACTTTTTAAAATTTTGTTTTGGGGAAAACTAAGAACATAAAAAAACATTTTAAAAGACTGCAAACCAGTTCCTCTCTGCGCTCAAATCAATAGAAGGGGCAGAATCTGTTGCCTTAGTTGAGTTAGTGCAGTGACATTCTTTGTTTTATATGTAAACGCATATATTGTCTCTGCAGTAGAACAGAGAAAAAAATATTTTGCATTTAGTTTTTTCAGATTTTTATTTTTACCCATTACATGGTCGTGTTTGATATCATTGTAAAGACCAGACTCTGACCTTTCCAGTGACACCTCACTTAACCTTGTGCGGTGTACAATTCAGAGATGCAGATTCCAAAGTCCCCCTGCCTCGTCTCTCTGCAGCGCCACGGCCTAGGTTGTCAATGAAACAATGTGTTGCACCATCAGCTCCACACTTGCTGGCAGTGTTAGAAATGAGAAGGTGAATTAGCGCAGCATCATAATTGTAAACTGAATAATAGTGCCGTGTTGGAAAAAAAAGAAAAATAATATTTAATTTAATTCATTTTTATGTAAATCTAACCTCTGGTTATATTTGGTATCATTGGAAAGGCCATAATCTGACCTTTCTAATGATACAGAGGTCTAAATGATTGCAAGTTGCAAAAAAAACACACTTTTTTTCCAGATCAAGGCGTCCCCTTGTGGCAGGCACCTGTAAGCACATACCTACTCTGCCTAGTTATAAATTTGGCCTGGTTACAGTTAAAAGTGTTTATAAAGCGCCAACAAGTTCCGTAGAGTAGCTCTATCTCTATATCCTTATACTGTATATTATTTATCTATCTATCTATCTATCTTTATATATTATCTATCTATCTATATATCTCTACCAATATCATCCAGCGATCCATATATTTCACGGTTTTACAGGCACATCTGCTGAGCCTTTTATGCCAAAATCTAATTAAACACATTACAGTATCTACTCTCTTGGGAATGAGAAATTAGGTCCATGCTTCAATTTTAGATCAATATGTTGAGTTTCTGCAGATTATTTAAAAGGTTTCATGTGCTAAAATAGCTATTTACAAAACCACATATAAACAATTTGAAAAAGGGTTTTAACATTTTAGCACTAAGTACATAAAATCAAAAATTAGTGACAAACATTTGGAGCGTTGAAGCATTGAATAATTACGTTTTTATTATTTTCCCAACATGATGACTATGTTATACAAAAATTAGCAAAGATACCCAAATCGATTCTCCAAAATTTCCGGTTAAATAAATATAAATTTTTAATTATTTTTTTTTATTTCTAAAGTAAAACAGAAAAATCATAAATGCACCTTGTGTTGGGAGCATCGTGAATGCCTTTCTGGGCCAAGCTAATGATGCAGAAGCGCAATGTGCGGTGTCCGAATCAGTAAATGCAAATGAGTTTGTCATTCCCGTTAAACAACAACTCATTGAACAGATACGCACCGTCCTCAGGCTGTTCTACCGTCCTCTGCCAGCCTTGAATCGCTTTTCTGCTGTGCATTGCCTACCTTCCAAATATGCTGATTTATGAAGCTCTAATCCCTCGTCCCTCATTCCTCTCCTGTCGTCCCTCTGTAGATGCTTCTGAATGTTCTTAGGGTAGTTGGGGTATACCTGAGGGCATTTTTTTCGGGCACAAACTGACTGAATGAGGTTTATGTTATGTAATGTTATGCATCGTGTAGTTTTATTTAAGCTCTCTTGCAGGGTCGGTGCTTCCAATAGGCAAGCTAGGCAACCGCCTAGGGTGCACTGCCAGAAAGGGGCACAGCCAGCCTCAACCTGGGTTCCATTATTGTACCCCTTCCTCATTGCTTGCTGTGTAGCCGACAATGGCGGATTGCAAAGTGGACCCCCGCTAGCAGCACAGAGGGTGGGCGTCTTATGGTGACATGCAGGCACCACCAGATTACGTGGGAGCGCCACAAGAGGTAGATGAAAGAAAAAAGGCACAGAAGAACGAAAGGAAAAAGAATGGCACTAAGAAAAAAAAGGCACGTAAGAGAAAGAAGCAAAAGAAAGGCACAGGAAAGAAAGAGGCAGAGGGAAAAAAAAGGGGCAGATGAAGACCGAGGAAAGAGGCAGATGAACGAAAGAGGCAGACAAAATAAATGAAAGGGGCAGAGGAAAGAAAGGTAGGGGAAAGAGGCGGATGAAAGAAAGAGGCAGATGAAATAAATGAAAGAGGCAGAGGTAAGAAAGGCAGGGGAAAGAAAGAGGTGGATGAAAGAAAGAGGCAGATGAAATAAATGAAAGAGGCAGAGGAAAGAAAGAAAGGCAGGGGAAAGAAAGAGGCAGATGAAAGAAAGAGGCAGATGAAAGAAAGAGGCAGATGAAAGAAAGAGGCAGATGAAAGAAAGAGGCAAAAGAGGCACAGAAGAAAGAAAGAAAGAAAGAAAGAAAGGCACAGAGGGCAGAGGAAAGAAAGAGGCACAGACCGAACCTGGGCTCGACCAGCGGAGGGGTAAGATGGGCACCAAACGACCGTGTGTGGCCCCGTTCACAGTGTGTGTCGACTCCCCGCAGTGTGTGTGTGTGTCCCCGTGCACAGTGTGTTTCCCCCCTGCACTGACAGTGTGTGTGTTACCCCCCCGCATTTCAACAGTTGACAATTTTTTCTGGGGGCGGGGCACAAGTAGCTGGTCTTGCCTAGGGCGCAAAATAGTCTTAGCACCGGCCCTGCTCTCTTGATGTGTATACGTATGTAGCATCAACTGTGTTAGATAAAGTTTGTCTCCTACTCCGCCGATACACCTTGTGATAGGGTCTATTTCCATGTTTTCCCAACCCTGGTTGACAGGGAATACTGAAAGCCAGGTTTGCAGGATATCTGAAGCACAGCACAGGTGATATGATTTGCTGCTCAGTGATTGCACTATTCAGGCTGCATTTCCCCAAGGTAATCCTTAAAACCTGGCCTGTTAGAAGATCCTGAGGACCTGGGTTGGGACACTATAGAACAATGTTTCCCAAACCTGTCCTCGGGACCCTCAACCAGGCCAGATTTTGCAGATCACCTTGGGGAAATACAGACTGAATCCTGCAATCACTGCGCAGCAAATCCTATCACCTGTGCTGTGCTCCAGATATCCTGCAAACCTGGTGAGGCAGAGGGTCCCGAGGACAGGTTTGGGAAACACTGCTATAGCGGTTATTCAAAGAGAATTGATTCCGAAGTTGGTGAATTTCCCTGTACAGTTCAATTTCTGAGCCATTCGGCTATTCAAAGAGCTGTCATTTCCCCAAATTATGGCGAATTGGCAGCAAGTATATTGCCTGTTCACCGGCAGTGATATCTCCCATAGAGAAGCAATGATTAATCTATTCACAGATACCGAACAGCAGAGAAATATCCGTGAAATGCCCTGATGTTCGGTGGCTTCATTCCACAGGTTTAATCAGGCGAACCCCACACAGGTAAAAAATATTCCCATTTTTATTGAATACTGTATTTATTAAACCGTTTATTCTTTTTAATCTGCAGCAAAAAGTCTCTTAATTAATTTTTTTAGGATTTTTTAGCCATTTTTCAGGATTTTTTTCAGATAATTATTTTTAAATAGTTTTGTTTCTGTAACAGACCTTCTAATTATTATTCATAGGACCTTCTATGTAATTTTCAGGCATTTTCGTGCAGTAGTTTTTTTGCTAACAGCTTTTAAAAGTTGCTTTTTTTCCCCCGTTGGCTTGTCAGCTTTTTCCATTGGCTGGTCAGTGAACTGTTCGGTGGATCGTCTTCTTTTCTTGGGATCTGCTCGGGGTTTTGCGGCAGATCGCTGGGTGCGTTAGAATTGGCATTTTTTCAGCAGGTTTTTGGAATGCGGTTGGTGGCTTTTCCCTGCACTTCGGGGACCCTGCCGGCCATGTTGAAGTCACCGCAGGGTCGGGGAATTTGATTCCCCGAAGTGCGGGAACTGGAAGAACACCAAAATTGCGGTGGAATTTTTGTTCTCTTTGAATAACCCTGTGTTACATTCCCCCAGCCAGGCCCACTGGTGCTGAGAGCTCTTCTCAGACCTTATGCATTTTAGGGTTAATCTGTTAGGCTCTCCGCCCCTGGAGTCTCAGCATCTGACCAGACCTGGAGTCACATGACCTCCACTACCCTATTTAAATGGCTATCAGGCAATGTTCCCTGATCCAGTATAAGATCTTCCTTGCTGAGTTCCTGATTTCTGTATTTAGATATTCTGGTTCTGACTATTGGCTCTGTGTTCTGACGATTCTTGTGATTTACACCTGGTACCGTGTATTTGATATATTGGTTCATGACTAGGGATGAGCCGAACACCCCCGTGTTCGGTTCACATTCGAACTCGAACAATTTCAAAAGTTCAAGTTCGAACACGAACCGAACTCAATGCAAGTCAATGGGACTCAAAAGGTCGATTTTTAGAGTGCCCTGCAAGAGGGCATATATGCAAGATATTTGCCATAAAAGGTGTATGGGGGTCCAGGTAGTGCCCTGGGGGACAGGAAACGAGGAAAAAAAGTAAAAATATATATTTTTTAAAGGAACAGTGAATGTTCCATGAAATAATGGTTAAAAAGAAAAACTAAAAATTCATTCAAATATCGTGCCTAGGAGGTCCCCATGACCTGCCCGTGAAGTGGCGGATTTGTAGGATGTGTAGAAACATTTAAAAACAAAAAAATTACATTTCAAATGACAGTAAATGGTTTACCTTTAATCTATTCATAAACAACTGATGAACAAGCTCCAGCACAGAGCCCCATCTTGGATCCCTCCCAGCTGCAATCAGAGTTACCCAGTGTGCCGTGAAGGAAATTTAACGACCCTGTCCATGCTTGCTGGACCACGTGTCTAAAGTCACATGCACCTTGCTGCGTACTGCCTTTCCCAATGCCTTTCCATAACATTGTCTTCCACATGCTGGTATAGTGCTGGAATGGCCTTCCGTGAAAAGTAATGGCGTTTTGGAACCTGCCACTGTGGTACAGCACATTCAGCAAATTCACGGAAGGAAGCAGAGTCCACCAGCTGGAAACGCAGCAGCTGCAATGCGGGTAATTTTGCTAAACTGGCATTTAGAAGCTGTGCTTGGGGATGGTTGGAACTATATTTTTTCTTACGCTGCAGCAGCTGGGGCAACGTAATCTGACTGTGTAAATCTTCAGCTGATGGGATGCTGTCACATTGTGAGGAAGGACCTGGTACATCCATTACTGTAGCATCATCCCTGTCAGTGGAGGTTGGAGTCAATGACATAGTGGGGGTAGAGACAGGTGAGGAGGACCTACACAAAGTTTTGCGCCAACGGGATGCGTGGCAGTTGGTCATATGTCGCCTCAAGCACATGGTACCCAAGCGTCCGGTGTCTTTCCCACCCTTGAGCCTCATCTGACATAGATTAGAAATAGCAACGTTGCGGTCTGCTGCACATTTCTTAAAGAACTCCCAGACAGTTCCTGGATGTGTGCTTTGAGACAACAGCGCTCTGCACCTGAGCAGCTCTGACATCTGATGCCTTGGACTGGCTAGTGCTACGGTTGGTCATAGAGGACATTGTGCCTCGTGTTTGTTGTGCCTCCTCCTCACTTGACTCCTCTGTTAGATCAGGCACCCAGGTGGAGTCAGTGACCTCCTCATCATTGTCATCACCCCCTATCTTCTCGTCACTGGAGCTAACTTGGCAGTATGCTGCAGCTCCTGGGGCAACATGAGTGACAGTTATTTGTTTGTCACTGGCACCCCCTTCCTCTAGGTTGATTATACTCCCTTCCTAAACCTCAGAGATTGAATCAGAGCACTGTAGTTGCTGCGCATCCTCAAGCAGCATGTCACTGTCATTGTAGTCAAACAATTCAGCTGACTCCTCCGTGTGTGATAGTGAGGCTACTGCAGGAGTAGCTGTGGACATGGAGGCTGCATTATATGCTTTGGCAGCTGAGGTGGACTGTAAAGCACTACAAGCCTGGCTGGCAGAGGACTCGGAGGATGAGGATGGACTGGTTAGCCAATCCACCAAATCCTCTGTATGGTGCTGCTGCTTAAGACGGCCAGCACCAGTTAGAAAGGACAAGCGTGCCCTTGCAGAGAATGCACCACGTCCACGATGACCAGAGGCACGGCCTCCCGACACAGAGGCTGCTTGCCCTCTTATCTGTGTCTGGGAGCGTCTGCCTGTCCTTTTTGGTCTTTCTGACATGGTGAGTGATATATAGATTAAAGATATACAAAACTCTGATTCAACTCTGTTATAAAAATTGGAGATATGCTGCAAAACTCTGATTCAACTCTGGTATAAAGATTAAAGATTTCCAGAACCCTGGTATAACTCAGTGAGTTACCCTGATAGCTGGCAGCAAGTGACAAGACACAGATTACAATTCCCAGAAACCTCCTATAAAATCAGTGAGACCCCTTGATGGGTGGCAGTGATAAGACACAAATTACAATTCCCAGAAACCACCTACAAGTCAGTGAGACCCCCTGATAGGACCCCCTGAGAGCTGGCAACTGTGAGAAGACACAGATTACAATTCACAGAAACCTCCTATAAATCCGTGAGACCCCCTGATGGTTGGCAGTGAGAACACACAGATTAGAACAATTCCCAGATATTTTGTAGAAGTGACACCCCCCACAATTGCTGGTGGCAGTGAGAACACAAAGAATACAACAATTCCCAGATATTGTGCATAAATGACTGACCCCCAAAATAGTTATTGACAGTGAGAACACACAGATTACAACAATTCCTAGATATTTTGTAGAAATGAGACCCCCACAATTGCTGGTTGCAGTGAGAACACAAAGATTAGAACAATTCCCAGATATTTTGTAGAAGTGAGACCCCCACAATTGCTGGTGGCAGTGAGAACACAAAAATTAGAACAATTCCCAGATATTTTGTAGAAGTGAGACCCCCCCCATAGCTGCTGGCAGACTGGCAGTGAGAACACACACTAACAATCTCCTCTCAAAAAACACGTGCTGAAGGCTGTGTGAAGCCTTATATAGTGTGCTGCGGGACTTAGCTCTGTGCAGGGGCGGACTGACAAGTTGGTCCGATCGGACCTCGGCCGAGGGCCCAGGCCTAGCTGAGGGCCCGGGCCCAGGGGTGGACTGAGCCTTCGGGCACTCCGAGGGCCCCGATGGGAAGGGGGGCCCGGATTGACCCTGCGGTCCAGTCAGGCACCTGGTCTCCCACTTGATTGGGCAGCATGTGGGATCAATCTCCCACACGCGGCCCAGAAGTAAAGGCCCGGAGGAAGGGGGGGTGGAGGAGGAGGGAGAAGAGGCTGCCTGACCAGCAGCTCACATGGGGAGATGCTGGCTCCGCCCCTTCCCCCTCCACTTCCGCTCGATGCAGAGCCTCCCCTGCTGTGCTGGATGTGTCCAGCACGTGCAGGGAGGGGGGAGTCAATGGAGACCAGCCAGGAGACAGACCAGGATTCTAACCTGTGAGTATAACAAGCAGGTGTTGAAGTGGAAATAGACTGGAAGATGGCCGCCATTAAAAGCCAGACGACCATCTTGTTCAGAATATTGGTTCACTTGAAAATAACTAGGCAAGTTTGTAGCTGAAACTAGAATTAAATATACGTAGAAACTTAGGAATGTGCTAGAGTAGCAGAAAAAGCAATTAAAGCCCTGAGAAAGATCTCTGCTGTTCCTGGCACGGAGGAGAGCAGAGAAGTAGATACTCCAAGGTCGTTGGGGCCCGCAGAAATACAAAGGAGTATAGAGATCAGACCAGGTGCCATCTGTAACAAATAATTGGAGACGCTAGGGAAAGGGACGCAGCCCGGAACAGCAACTAATCATGATTTACTGAAACTAACACAAAGTTTGCCAATTTACGGCTAATTAATGGAATGTCTTTGTATTAGCCAAAGGGAGGTATTGACACTCTCCCACCCCACGTGGGTTATCGGGAGGTGGGCTAATTGGGATGTACCTAATTATGTATTTGGGGTATAAGATTGGATGTCACGAGGGACTCGGGGCTCATTCTTTGCGATTGAATCCTGTTTGAGCATCTGTTGTGATATCACAATAAAATTTGCCTTTCCTGAAGAGATTCGTGTTCAGACAATCCTTGCTCGTGTCCGGTCCGGCCTCGTCCCGAGTGAACCCGTCTGATTCCGGTTACATTTCGTGTTCTGTGTTTGAGCAGTGTGTGTGTTTGAGCAGAGTGTGTGTTGGAGCATTGTGTGTGTTGGAGCATTGTGTGTGTTGGAGCAGTGTGTGTGCTGGAGCAGTGTGTGTGCTGGAGCAGTGTGTGTGCTGAGCAGTGCGTGTGTGTGTTTGAGCAGTGCGTGTGTGTGTTTGAGCAGTGTGTGTGTGTGGGCAGAGTGTGTGTGTGTGGGCAGAGTGTGTGTGTGGGCAGAGTGTGTGTGTGTGGACAGAGTGTGTGTGTGTGTGTGTGGGCAGAGTGTGTGTGGGCAGAGTGTGTGTGTGTGGGCAGAGTGTGTGTGTGTGTGGCAGAGTGTGTGTGTGTGGCAGAGTGTATGTGTGTGAGCATTGCGTGTGTGTGAGCGCAGAGTTTGTGTGTAAGCGTGTGTGTGAGCAGTGTGTGTTTGAGCAGTGCGTGTGTGAGCAGACTGAGCAGAGTGTGTGTTTGAGCAGAGTGTGTTTGGGCAGAGTGTGTGTGTTTGTGTGTGTGTGTGTGTGTGTGAGCAGTGTGTGAGCGCAGAGTGTGTTTGTGTGTGAGCTCAGAGTGTGTGAGCAGTGTGTGTGTGTGACGGTTATGCGTGTATTTCTTTTTTTGGGGGGTTAACCTTTTATGGGCATGGCACAGGGGGCCCCAGGATCTCTTATTTGCCCAATCATGGACTCTGAGCCGTGATTGGCATAGTCTTGCACCTGTCTTGCACCTAAACTGTGGTCAGGTGCAGGCTGCAGCCAATTACAAGCTTCAGGCCAGTGGAAAAGTGCATTGTGGTCGAACATGCTGCGAACACGCAGAAATGTTCGAAGTTCGCGAACATACGAACTGGCGATGTTCGAATCGAACTCCGAACACATCGAACCGAACAGCTCATCCCTATTCATGACTCCTGGCTTTGTATTCTGACCATTCTCTCGCTTGATCCCATTTGTGTTTTGTCTGTGTGGCATTCAGGATTCTGGTTTATGTTTGTACCACACTACAGTCTCTGTCGTTTGTTTATCTGGTGTGGGTCCTAATCATAGGAATCCAGTTTTGCTGTTTGTCCCTGCTGGTTGCAGCTCTACCTCAAGTTCTATATGTGAGTCCTGCCCTGCATGTTACTGAATATATTTCCGTCAAGTCTGTTATTCTGGTTCATGTTTTCTGTATGCGTGTATCTAGTGCAGCAGCTCATTGTTCTGGTTTATAGAGACCACCTCAAGGATCTCTTTCTTGTTCCATTGTTAGATAATCCTTCCTGTCAAGTCTGGTTTAACCCTGTCATTTTGTATATTCCCACCCTATACTCTGTATAGACAGAAGACCATCCAAGGACCTTACCCCAGTGCAGGGCTTTCCTCGTGTGTGTATACTGTCTTGTCTTGTCTAGTTCTGTTGTATCCTGTGTCCAGGGTTCTGCATAATGCAGAGAGACACATACCTGCCTAAAGGGCTTAAAACACACAGCAGCAAGGACCCCCCTTTGGCTCCTGAAGGGGCCACCGTAACACCCTGCTTATATTTCCTCATCTTGACACAGCAGGTCTCAAATGAGCTCAGTCTTCATTGACATTTGGCCAGTACATAAATTAATCTTGCATGTCTTGTTTTGGTTACATTTTACAGGCAGATGTGCAACTGTTGTCCTAACCCTGGTCGTCAGGTCCACCAAACACAGGTCAAGTTTGCAGGATATGTGAAGCTCAGCACAGGCGACAGGATTTGCTGCTCAGTGATTGCAGGATTCAGCCTGCATTTCCTCAAGGTAATCCTTAAAACCTAACCTGTTGGGAAAACCTGAGGATATATTCGGGAAGTTATATGTCGACACAGCAGGTATTGGATGAGCTGATTCTTCAATGACATTTGGCTAGTGCTCAGATTAATCTGAAAAGTCGTGGCCAACATCCAATTCAATCAAATAAATGAAAGCATTCTAGTCACTTCAGTTTCCCAAAAAAAAGGAACATATTTAATTCGGCAGAAGCAACCTTGTGGCTACAAAGCCAAAAAAAAAGCAATGCTTGCTGCCAAAATGTTGACTATATTGAATTAAAGTGCACCTGCCGTCTGTTATAGAGATGTTTGATTTGTGTTTTGTTGTAGCTTAATTAATCCAGTAAACCTTTTCATTTTTCAACGTCCAATGGAGTTTTGTGAGTTTTTGTAGCTTCTAATCTGCCTGCTCTTCTCATGGAGGCAGCCATGTTTTCTGCTTCCTATCTTTTGTGGGAGGGGTTAAACATTAAAGCTGTGTGATTGACAGCTCAGCTCATGATGGATGGGGATGGGGTGGGATGTTCAGATAGCAAGGGGGCTTCTAATATCAACTTTGAAAGACTCAAGGTTTTTCTCCCCCATCCCACTGGTTAGCTGCAGCGCGCGCACACATTAATATAGATATGTATATTTATACCCTCCCTTTCCTGAAAGAATTATATCTCTTTAGTGGAGACTTGATTGAACGGGGGATCACAGCTCTTAGGAAAGGTTAACATCCTCTTATCTACCTAACCCCACCCACCTAAAACAGAATTGATAATCCAGATATGATATCCAAATAATTATATACATACAGTTAGGTCCATATATATTTGGACACCGGCACAATTTTAGTTTTTTTCAGCTATTTACCAAAACAATTTCAAGCTAGAGATATATAATGTATATGCACACTCTCAGCTTTAATTTGAGGGTATGTACATCCAAATTGAAGAAGGGTTTAGGAATTGCAGCTCTTAAGAGCAGCCAAACCCCCCTTTTTCAAGGGACCAATAGTAATTGGACAATTGAATCTAAAGCTGTTTCATGGCCAGGTGTGGCTACTCCTTCATTATTTCTTCATCAATTAAGCAGCTAAAAGGTCAGGCGTTGATTCAGAGAGCACCAAAATGTCGCTGACATTTCAGTGCGCTCTCATTCCCCACACTTCCGGGAATTAAAGTTCCCCACCCTGCGGTGAATTCAGCATTCACCGCATGGTCCCCGGAGTGCAGGGAAAACCCACCGAAAACCCACCGAAACTGCCACCAAAAACACATTGAACACGTTGGAAAAAACCGCCGAACACAGCGGAGAGCAGCACCAGACAAAGCCAACAAGCTGACGAATGGGGTAGAAAAACAACAAACAATACACTTGATAATGTCAAAATTGAAACGCTGTTTGCAATAAAATAATGGGCGAAAATACCTGGAATTTACATATAAGATCCAATGAATAAATAAATAGGGCTTTTACAGAAAAAAGAAAAAATGATTTAAAAAAAAAAAAAAACAGTAAATTTTTTTCTGAGAAATGTGTAAAAGATCCTAAAAAATCTATATACAAAGAGACTTTTTGCTGCAGATTAAAATAATAAATGGTTTATTATATATTAGATAAAAACGTGAATATTTTTAACATTGAAGTCTATGGGATTCGCCTGAATAAACATGATGAATGAAACCACCGAACAGCAGGGTACTTTGGCAACTTTTTACTGCTGTTCGGTGTCTGAATATATTAGCCAATAGATTGCTTCTCTATGGGGGGTTTCACTACCGTCAAACAGGCACCGTACTTGCAGGCAGTTCGCCAAAATTGCCACGAAATGTCACCGTGTGGGGAAATTCCCTGTTCGGTGACATTTCGGGACCAGATCGGCTCTCTCTGAATAACCCCTTAAGTGTGGTATTTGCATTTGGAATCTATTGCTAAGAAACCGTTAAGTATTTCCCTTTTTTTGAGGTATAGTTAGTAATTTAACCTAAATCGAGAGCTTTTTTTCTCACCCTCCCTTCATCGTCTGCAATAAAAACATGAAACGCAGAGCCGGGGGGCCTTCAGGTCTCTTTTTAAGCATATTGCTATGTGTGATGCACTATACCTGCTGCTATTACCTTGTAGCAACATTATAAAATTGTCTTTGCGCTCAGCGACCTTTCCATTTCCCCTGTTTAAAAGACCATCCTTTTAAAACATATCCCTGTGCTGAATTATGCATTATCGCAAAAGATTCAATAGATTGTCATTTCATTTGCTGAATTCTTAATTTTCCTGGCATGGTATTATAGAAATAATAAGAAACGTTATATTCAATGGAATGTCCGAGCCGGTAATGTATCGCTGTAATTGCACTGATTGCTATTTCTTTGGATTTTATATTCATTTTGTTGGTTCTTTTAATACATTTTGTTTAAGACGCATTATACTTTGACAACTCGTCATAATAAAAAGTGTCTAAAAATGTATCCGCGAATGTCACCAAGATTCATATCCTGCATACAAATAACTTTTATTCTCTATTGATGTTTATCATATGGCCTTAAGCAACAGATGAAATGTCACCAATTTATGAGCGCGGATGTCAAATGATATACAATAAAAACAGGATTCCAATAATTTCAATATTCACATCGTGTTGCCTCTTCTTTTCTTTATATGACGTGTATTTGTTGACTTTAAATTAAATACTAGGGAAATGTATTAGTTTCCATCATATGTACTCGGCTAGCATTATTATCATTCACAAAACTTCAGGGGGTTATTTGATGAGCCGGAGTTGCAAGCGTCAGTGAAAAAAGTAAGGGTTATTCAGAGAAAGCCTATGTGGCCCCTAAATGTCACTGAATAGTGAATTTTCCCGTAAGGTGACATTTTGGGGCCATTCGGCTATTCAGAGAGCAGGCAGTTAGCCAAATTTTGGAGCAAGTACGGTGCCTGTTCGACGGCAGTGAAATCAGAAGCAATGCTTAATCTATTCAGAGAACATCAAACAGAGAAATGTCAGTGAAGTGCACTGCTGTTCGGTGTTTTCATTCGGCAGGTTTATTCAAGCGAATCTCATTGGCTTCAATGTTAACATATTCCCAATTTTAATTCAATCATACCTATAAAATCGTTTTCTCCATCGCCGCGCATCCGGTTTCTGTTGGCTGTGCGTGCAGCCAACAGAAGCCTGATGGGCAGGTTCGGAGAAACGCTGGATCCGCACGCAGCCAGGAGAACAGGATGCGCACGCAGCAGCCGGGTAGAGACTGCGCGCGCATCCTGTAGAGCCGGATGCGCACGCATCCTACAGCCGTCTGCTGCGAGCGCATCCGGCTGTACAGGATGCGCGCGCAGCCTCTACTCGCTGCTGCGCATGCATCCTGCGCTCCTGGATGCGCGCGCAGCCTCTACCCGCTGCTGCGCACGCATCCTGTTCTCCTGGATGCGTGCGCAGCCTCTAGCCGCTGCTGCGCGCGCATCCTGTTCACCTGGATGCGCGCGCAGCCTCTAGCCGCTGCTGCGCGCGCATCCTGTTCGCCTGGATGCACGCGCAGCCTCTACCCGCTGCTGCGCGCGCATCCTGTTCTCCTGGATGCACGCGCAGCCAACGCGTAGAGGCTGCGCGCGGATCCAGCGTCATGAGCTGGGGGCATATATTTCCATGTGAGCTGGGGGGCAATTATACCCATGTGAGCTGGGGGGCAATTATACCCATGTGAGCTGGGGGCAATTATACCCATGTGAGCTGGGGGCAATTATACCCATGTGAGCAGGGGGCAATTATACCCATGTGAGCTTGGGGTAAAAAAAATCCCCATGTGAGCTTGGGGGAAAATATACCCATGTGAGCTTGGGGGAAAATATACCCATGTGAGCTGGGGGAAATTTATATACCCATGTGAGCTGGGGGAAATTTATATACCCATGTGAGCTGGGGCAATTTATATATCCATGTGAGCTGGGGCAATATATATATCCATGTGAGCTGGGGCAATATATATATCCATGTGAGCTGGGGGCAAATATACCCATGTGAGCTGGGGCAATATCTAATATATATATATATAATATATATATATATATATATATAATATATCTAATATATATATATATATAATATATATATATAATATATATATCTAATATATATATCTAATATATCTATATCTATCTATATATATATATATATATATATCTCCATGTGAGATATATATATATATATCTCCATGTGAGATATATATATATATATATCTCCATGTGAGATATATATATATATCCATGTGAGCTATATATATATATATCCATGTGAGCTATATATATATATATATATATATATATATATATATATATATCCATGTGATATATATATATATATATATATATATCCATGTGAGCCATATATATATATCCATGTGAGCTATATATATATATCCATGTGAGCTATATATATATCCATGTGAGCTATATATATATATATATATATCCATGTGATATATATATATATATATATATATATCCATGTGATATATATATATATATAATATATATATATCACATGGAGATATATATATATATATATATCTCACATGGATATATATATATCTCACATGGATATATATATATATATATATCTCACATGGATATATATATATATATATCCATCCATGTGATCTGGGAGAGATATATATATATATATATATATAAGCTGGGGGCAATATATATATCCATGTGAGCTGGGGGCAAATATACCCATGTGAGCTGGGGGCAAATATACCCATGTGAGCTGGGGCAATATCTATATATATATAATATATATCTCCATGTGAGATATATATATCCATGTGAGCTATATATATATATCCATGTGAGCTATATATATATATATATCCATGTGAGCTATATATATATATATATATATATATATATATATATATATCCATGTGAGCTATATATATATATATATATATATCCATGTGAGCTATATATATATATATATCTCCATGTGAGATATATATATATATATAATATATATCTCCATGTGAGATATATATATATATATATATCCATGTGAGCTATATATATATATATAATATCCATGTGAGCTATATATATATATATATATATCCATGTGAGCTATATATATATATATATATATATCCATGTGAGCTATATATATATATATATATATATATATCCATGTGAGCTATATATATATATATATATCCATGTGAGCTATATATATATATATATATCCATGTGATATATATATATATCCATCCATGTGATCTGGGAGAGATTATATATATATAAGCTGGGGGCAATATATATATATCCTTGTGAGCTGGGGGTCAGAAGATGGGTGCAATAAACAGCCACATCATTGGGAGCACTGTGCAGCCATATGCTCCACAACAATAGACTGCCCTCCGGGCAGACTTGATGCCAGCATATTCCGCAGCGCTTTATAGCGTGGTGTCAAGAGGGCTAGGCAGGATTCGTAGTCAGGAAACGATCTGAGGTTCAAGGGCTGGCAGAGAGGATGCAGAGTCGGTGGGCAAAGCAGAGGTCTGGTACACATAGAGAATAGGCAATCATAGGTCCTTTCAGGTTAAGAAATGGGAGATAATGCTGAAGTCCAGAGGGAGGGGCAGAGAGAACCTTTATTGCAGACACAGGGGTGTGGTGTGTGTGTGTTGTGATTTAACTGTGAAGGTTCTGGTTTTGTGCTGAACCTGAGGGCAGCACCTTTCCTGGATATGCTGCAAGCACAGATAAGGCAGCGAACGGCAGGCATGGATCCTGACACTTTCATGATTGTTTTGGCAATTTTTTTCTGTAACAGCCCTTTTTCTTATCATTCAAAGGATCTTATATGTAAATTCCAGGCATTTTCGTTCAGTAGTCTTTTGCAAACAGCGTTTAAATTTCGACACTTTCAATCGTATATATATATATTTTTTTACCCATCCGGCAGCTTGTCGACTGTGTTTGGCGGCCCTCCGACAGGTTTGCGGCGGATGGTCAGCATGTTTGTGGTGGATGTTCAGCGGGTTTGGCGGGCAACAGGTTTGCGGCAGGTCTGTGGCGGGATGGCGGCAGAATTTGGCAGCCGATTCCTTGCACTTTGGGGACCCTGCGGTGAATTAATTCACCGCAGTGTGGAGAATTTTGATTCCCCGAAGTGCAGGGAAGTGCAGGGGATGAGAGAGCACTGAAATGTCAGCTCTCTGACATAACCCCCTTAGGCTGGTGTCAGACGAGCGTAGTGTTCACGTCCGTGATTGCGCCTAAAAGTACGTCTGTGATAGCATGACAGAAAGCCCATTGGAGCCTGACACATGAAGTACGTCCGCACTGAACTGCGGACGCACAACGGCCGCGGCCCACGGACGCAAGGCAGGCAAGAACGTACAACCACTAGAACGGCCGCACAAAGTGCGCTGCGTCCACAACGTCTGCATAGCTTTGTGTGTGAGTGATGGAACGTGGTCAGACGGACTGCATTTATACGTCCAGCATTTTTCACGGACAAAATGGTTTTGCTTTTTAATTTATTTTCCCTCCTACATCCGTCAAAATATACGTCAGTGAATAAACGGACTATGTGGCCACTACTGTGTCTTCCGTACTGACGTACGTCCGTGTGCACGGACGTACAGTCTGTAGAAATCATGCTCGTCTGACTCTAGCCTTACTGGAGAGGTGCTCTGGCTGGGATTCGAACCTCGATTTCCACGATTATAGAGCAGTGATGTTACCTCTACTCCATCCATCCGGTACACTTCATCCATCCATCCGGTACACTCCATCCATCCATCTGGTGCACTCCATCCATCCGGTGAACTCCATCCATCCAGTACACTCCATCCATCTGGTACACACCATCCATCCGGTAAACTCCATCTATCTGTTACACTCCATCCATCTGGTAAATTCCATCCGATAAATTCCATCCATCTGGTACACTTCATCCATCTGGTACACACCATCCATCCGGTAAACTCAATCCAACAGGTACACTCCATCCGGTACACTCTATCCAACCGGTGCACTCCATCCATCCAGTACACACCATCCTTACTGGAGAGGTGCTCTGGCTGGGATTCAAACCTCGATTTCCACAATTTATAGAGCAGTGATGTTACCTCTACTCCATCCATCCGGTCAGTGCCGGATTATCATAGGGGCAGATGGAGCAGCAGCTCCAGGCCCATGCCTCAGAATAGGCCCAGAGAAAGGATAACTATCAGGGTTATTCAAAGAGAATCGAAAAGCCACCGCACGTTCGGTGACTTTTCCTTCTCTTCAATTCGGTTCGATTTGGCGATCCCATTTCGGTGGACCTGCGGTGTATTCAGCAAGCATCACAGGGTTCCCGAATTGCAGGGAAAGGTCACCGCAAACCCGCCGAAAACTCACTGCAAAACCCGTCAAAGGCACACCGAAAATCAGCAAAAACATTAAGTAAAGTTAAAAAACCTTTTAAAAAAAATCGGAATTTCTTTTTAAAAAAGAAATCCCAAAAAATGCTTAAAATCTCCTAAAAAAATCTATAACTAAAGAGACTCTTTACTACAGAATATTATAATCAACGGTTCATTAGATATTGAATTAAAACGGGAATATTTTTAACATTGAAGCCTATGGGATTTGCCTGAATGGCAGGGCAATTTGGGAACCTTTCACTTCTGGTTTGTGTTCTCTGAATAGCCGAAGCATTGCTTTTCTATGGGGATTCACTGCCCTCGAACAGGCACTGTATGTGCAGCAATTCGCCAGGATTTTTTTTTTTTTGAGAAAGGATTTTACTAGAAAGGATACATTAAGATTTCTCTTGTTTTCAGGTATGTCCTGGGTGGTGAGTATGTACCGTTAGATGACTTGCCAAGGACACTTACTGGAGAGGTTGCTTGCTGGGATCGAGCCCATGACTCCACAGGCTCTCTCCACGCAGAGCAGTGACATTACCTCTACTCCACCCAGCCAGCCTGCTCTCTGGATAGCCAAATGGACAAGAAAGGTAACCGAACGCTGATTTTCAGCGTTCGGTTCCCTTTCGACAGCCATTCGGATTTCTTTGAATAACCCTGAAAGTCTGCATTTGGACCCATGTATCTCCAACTCCATAGAAGATATAGGGTAAATTGAGGCATCACTGGAAAGGCCAGAGCATGGCCTTTCCAATGATACCAGGTTTTAAGTAAAAAAAAAAAAAAAAAAAATATTTTCATTTTCTTTTTCTTTCCAACAGTAATATTTTTCACTTTTCATTTATAAAGTGAACAATGATGCTGCACTAACTAACCATCTCATTTCTCATGTCACCAACAAGTGTGGAGGTGATGGTACAATCCATTGTTATGAATTGTTACATCAAAAACCTAAACCGCCACACTGCAGGGAAGAGCATTGTGGGGAACTTTGGACCCCTGGGTCACTAATCTTAACACCTTAGAAGGTCAAGTGAGGCGTCATTGGACAGGGCAGAGTCTGGCCTTTACATTAATATCAAACCTGACCATGTAAAATCTAAAAGAAAATAATTTTTTTAAAATTTATTTTTAGTTCCAAAGCGATGGCATTGTCCATTTGTCACATATAAAATGAGCAATACCACTGCCATTACTCACCTTCACATTTCCCGCGCTGGGAGCAAGGTCAGTGGTTTATACACAGTCATATTATTTGTAAAAAAAACATGTTCCAAAACACAAGGGAAATATTTAATTTTTTGGTTTAAAATTTTATATTTTCTCAGAAAAATGCAGTAACAGGTTCCCATTTAACATTTTTTAATAAGAATGCCCTATAGAATATATAACCACAAAGGTTTGGATGATAAAATGGAGGGAAAAAAATAACACTTTTTAAGGCTAGGGTCAGACGAAAGCATTTTTCCCCGCAAACGTGAAAAAGTGCGTCCGAACGCATTGACGTATTTTTTCACGGAATGCGCAAAAACGGTCAGATGACGTGCATTTTCGGGCGTGATTTTGTACGGATCGTCAATAAAACTCTTTTTGCGTCTGGACGTTATGTAGGCTGGACATTAGCAGCGTCTGACATCTCCTAATCACGCACACACGCCGCTATGCCGCAGCTGCACACTCAGTACGTCAGTACTAGCGGTTCAGCGTTCTCAAAATAATGCGTTTAAATTCCACTTGCGTTGCACGACCGGACGTTTGTGCGGCCGTACATCGTATATTGGCCGTCATTGCCCGTCATCTGCTGCTAGTGCGGCCGTAATTATGTGCGCCAGAACGCACGTTAAAAGTGCGCTGGTCTGACCCCAGCCAAAATGATTGAAATATGAAAGAAAAATTAATCACACGGTATCTGCCTGGTTAGATATACCTGTATATGCATTATTAAATAACCAAAAATATGTTTTCATTTCACTAAATTAAAAAAAAAGACTACCAAAATCTTCAGCTCCAGGCCCATAGAGATCTTAATCCGGGCCTGCATCCGGTACACTCCATCCATCTGGTATACTCCATCCTTCCGATACACTCCATCCATCTGGTACACTCCATCCATCCGGTACACTCCATCCATCCAGTACACTCCATCCACCTGGTACAGTTCATCCATCTGGTACACTCCATCCATCCAGTACACTCCATCCATCCAGTACACTCCATCCACCCGGTACAGTTCATCCATCTGGTACACTCCATCCATCCAGTACACTCCATCCATCCAGTACACTCCATCCATCCGGTACACTCCATCCATCCAGTACACTCCATCCATCTGGTACACTCCATCCATCCGGTACATTCCATCCATCCGGTACACTCCGTCCATCAGGTACACTCCGTCCATCCGGTACACTCCATCCATCCGGTACACTCCATTCAACCGGTACACTCCATCCAACCAGTACACTCCATCCAACCAGTACACTCCAACGAGTACACTCCATCCAACCGGTACACCACATCCTTCTGGTACACTCCACCCATCAGTACACTCCAATCTAGTTACTAATTGAACGTGAGACTCTTATAGCTGCTGCACTGTACAGTTACAGAATCTCTTCTAGATTAAATTAAAGATTCTTGTGGTGCCTGTACATAGAATAGATCATGTCGAATTATAAAGCAATCTGAGATGGACGCACAGTGTATAACACAAATCAGGGGGTCATAGGTTACATCAGTTCAAATATGCTAAGACAATGGAAAATGACGTCCTTCATCTCTGCATATGGCAGGCTTGATTTCTTTTCAATAAACATGGAGGATCAAATGGGCTTTCATGAATTACAGCCTTGTCTCGCTAATGCTGCAAATCAATACTTTATCCCTAATTTAATGAGTATTTTCAAAGACACGAAATGTCTTAGTTACAGCTAATTTATGATGGAGACATCACAGGGTTCTCAGAAATCTGGGAATATGTCCAAAGTCTGATTATCATGTCACTTTCCATATAATGCGCTTCTTGCTGGGTCAACAACAAAAGTGATTTAAAGGTGTAATAAATGAGCTTTGGCTTCAGATCCCAATATGACAATTATGAGGTTATAAAAACTACACAATGCAACACAACGCTAACTTACAGGGCAGAACTTCATCCTTTCATAAATGAGCTAAAGGACATGGTAACCACCACGGCCAGGTTAAAGGAACACACTGTTAAATAATAGAATTCCCTTTTTTGCCTTTCAAACATTGGATGGAAGTTGCTGGCAGCCTCAGACCAATTATTAAACCCCCCCATTTTTGTTTTTTTACACCTCATGGTACATACTTGCCTACCCAGGACCTCATGAAATCACAAAAACACGTGACCACCCCGTAACATGAATAAATTAATACTGAATGAATCCGTAACACAAAATTACATATACATAGAAACATAGAAAAATGTCGGCAGATAAGAACCTTTCGGCCCATCTAGTCTGCCCAATTACATGGATACTTTACCTGGATTTATCTTACATGGCACAAACTGTATAAAATGTTAATAGTCATAAGCCCCGCTCAAATTACACTCACAAGAGCAATAAACTTTCAAGCATGTAATATTTTACGGCTCCACCATGGAACTCTGGGTGCAGTATTTGCGGGTCACCTCCTTGGAACCATCTCTCACCCAGAACCTCGGTGGAGACCTGGCTGCTACTTCTCAGAAACCTCTTGTATGGTGTAAAAAATGGATCAACCTCTTAGAGTAATAAAGGCTGAGGCTAATGTTAAAAAGGATTTATTAAAACACTAAATAGAGAACAAATGGACAACTGCTATCCGACGCGTTTCGTCTTATTACAAGACTTTATCAGGGATAATGTGTCCCATATGCCAGTCCTCCTTAAATACAAATGTGCCAAACAATCTTAATTGGCCCTTTGTATTTAACCTCCCTGGTGGTCCGATTCTGACATATTTTATATGTGTCACGAGCAGGGCCGGCGCTAACGTAAGGCGGCACAGGCGGCCGCCTTACTGTCTGGCGTCCTGCCAGTGTGAGGGGCGCCGGCCCGGGGTGTAATCGGTCATCCGATTCGGATGACCGACCCCCGAGATTTGGCCCAGGGGTTGAGGGACCCAGATGCCGGGCAGCGCGAGAGCGCCTGCCCGGTCTTGAACAGTCCGTCCTGTGAAGTGGATGCGGCTGTGTGCGTGCGCAGCCGGTCACGTGGTCCGGCTAATCAGGTGGTACTGAGTCTCAGTACCACCTGACTGGCCGGACCGCGTGACCGGCTGCGCACGCACACAGCCGCATCCACTTCACAGGACGGACTGTTCAAGACCGGCAGGCGCTCCCGTGCTGCCCGGCATCTGGGTCCCTCAACCCCCTGCCGGAGCTGGGGCAACAATCCAGGTGAGAGCTGGGGGCAAATCCATGACCTGGGGGCAAATCCATGACCTGGGGGCAAATCCATGACCTGGGGGCAAATCCATGAGCTGGGGGCAAATCCATGAGCTGGGGGCAAATCCATGAGCTGGGCAAATCCATGACCTGGGGGCAAATCCATGAGCTGGGCAAATCCATGTGCTGGGCAAATCCATGACCTGGGGGCAAATCCATGAGCTGGGGGCAAATCCATGACCTGGGGGCAAATCCATGAGCTGGGCAAATCCATGACCTGGGGGCAAATACATGAGCTGGGCAAATCCATGAGCTGGGCAAATCCATGACCTGGGGGCAAATCCATGAGCTGGGCAAATCCATGAGCTGGGCAAATCCATGAGCTGGGCAAATCCATGTGCTGGGCAAATCCATGACCTGGGGGCAAATCCATGAGCTGGGCAAATCCATGACCTGGGGGCAAATCCATGAGCTGGGCAAATCCTTGAGCTGGGGGCAAATTCATGTGTGAGCTGGGGGCTCTCTGCTCCTCTAGATTGTAAAATCCGGGGTGCCCTCTGCTCCTCTAGATTGTAAAATCCGGGGTGCCCTCTGCTCCTCTAGATTGTAAGCTCCTGGGTGTCCTCTGCTCCTCTAGATTGTAAGCTCCTGGGTGCCCTCTGCTCCTCTAGATTGTAAGCTCCTGTGAGCCGGGCCCTCTGTAAATTCTCGTGAGTCGGGCTCTCTGCTAAAACACCTTATTTTCTGTAAGTGCCCCTCCCGAGACTAGTCTCTGGATCCGCCCCTGCCTGGGATTGGAAGGGGGCAATGAGAGGGAGGGGACAACAAGCACCACGTGGTTCCCTGCCTGGCCTTGCTTCCCGAATCCAATCACAGGCGAGCGGGAAAGGTGCATGTGCACGTGTGCATCACATGCCTGGCCAGCGCCAGCGGCCGCTCGCACCAGTCGCCTCGAGACGTGACGTCACGTGTCACACGAGGGGGACGCAGAGAGCGATGGTGGCGGTGCCTAGCTTAAGCTAAGCCTAAAAAATTGTTGCTACTAAAAAACCTACTACCTGGTCTGGTCCCTGATTGTCCCTGGTGGTCTGGTCTCTCGTCTCACTCCCTCCCTGACTGCCTGAGAGTGTGGACTGAGTAGAACTAGAACGCCAGCGGGCGACGGGGGGGCCTGCAGTGCCAAGGTGAGGCAGCAGAAGTCAGCAGGCAGCAGTGAGCAGTGCTGTGCACACTGTCACAGTCAATCAGACACAGTCAGCTGAGCAGAGAGGTAAGAGACTCGCTGGGGGAAAATTTATACCATAAATAATACCCATATGAGCAGCTGGGGGCCGCAAATATACCCATACATGAGCTGGGGGCCGCAAATATATACCCATACATGAGCAGGGGGCCGAAAATATACCCATATGAGCAGCTGGGGGCCGCAAATATACCCATACATGAGCTGGGGGCCGCAAATATATACCCATACATGAGCAGGGGGCCGCAAATATACCCATATGAGCAGCTGGGGGCCGCAAATATATACCCATACATGAGCTGGGGGCCGCAAATATATACCCATACATGAGCTGGGGGCCGCAAATATACCCAAATATGTTGTTCCTACAGTCTGACAAATGTAACTACTGCCTTTCCAGAAGAAAGACAGTGTTTATATAAGTCCATAAAGACAGCACTGGTGGCTGTCCCCCCAATCAGTGACTCACAACGCTGCTAAAGGTTGTCCTTGCAAGACCAACTTTAAGCATCCTTTAATCTCTGCGTGACGACACCGAACACTCACGATAGAGATTATTATGCATCTCTATCCTGATTGGCTTGACATGACGGGGGGGGGGCACCAAAACAGACCTTCGCCTGACTAGGCAAAAAAGCTTGCACCGGCCCTGGTCACGAGCCTGGCCTAGCAGATGTGCAGAAATGTGGGTGTGAGCCCAAGGTGCAGTAAACGTATCAGATAAGGCAGGATACAGGGTAACAGGTTTTAGGCTAAGGTCAGACGAAAGCATTTTTAACGTGCGTTTAGCCGCACGAAATCACGGCCGTGCTAGCAGCAAATGACGTCCAATGCCGGGGAACATACGACGAACGGCCGCACGAAAGTTCGTCCGCCCAACGCAAGTGGCAAACGAACGCATTTTTTCGAGAACGTCAAACCGCTACTACTGACGTACAGAGTGCGCTGCGGCCACATAGCGGCGTGTGTGCGTGATTGGGAGACGTCAGACGCTGCACACGTCCGGCCAACATAACGTCCAGACGCAAAAAGGGTTTTATTGATGATCCGTACAAAATCACGGCCGAAAATGCGCATCGTATGACCGCTATCGCGTATTCCGTGAAAAAATACGTCCATTCGTTCGAACGCACTTTTTCACGGACAACATGAAAAATGCATTCGTCTGACCCTAGCCTTATTTGTTGCAACAAATAAACAGACAAGAAATCATACAGAAGGCTCAAAACAAAACCATAGAAGGAGGCTAGGGGTAGTGGGAATGGGAGAACTGGATAAATATAATATAAAGGATACAAAGAACATATATCGTAGGCAAAGGTACAGATGGAGCAGGCAAAAGGGCAATCAGAGTTTAAGCAAGGGTCTGGTACACAGGTAGTCAATCAGAATAACAGAGGGGTACTGGGGGGACAAGGAGGATACCGGAAATAACTGTAGAATCAGAGCAGAGGGAAAGCAGGAATGTCTATGGTACAGAGGGGTTCCAGATGGGGATCTCAGGAGTATCAGAAGCAGGTCTGCACTTGGCAAGGCTAGCAACTTCAATGAGGAAGCATGGGATCACGGGTGTAGCTTCCTCAAAAGCAGGTTTAATTAGGGAGAATGAAGGGCAGGTGTGGTTCCATGTCCATTATGCAAAGTATAGTCCAGGAAAGCATAAGGAGGAAAAAGTCCTGGAACCTGCATATCAATGCAAAACAGGGCAAAAGGAGAACAAAAGAGGGCGCCAGAGGGCCTGGTGGTTCGGACCGTGACAATATGTCAGAATCGGTCTAATTTTTTATCCCCCCTGGTGGTAATCCCAAGTGCATCTCGGGGTTAAATTTCAATGCTGAAAGCAGTAACCCCGAGTCACACTCGGGCTGGATACATACCTGTCCTTGCGCTGCCTCGCTGTCCCCTGCAGCCAACTCCAACCGATCGCGTCGTCCTGCTTCCTGGTTCCCTTCTCGCGAGGAACTATTAGTAACTGTAGAACTGATTTTCTTGTACATCAGTGGGTCTTCCTGTAAAAGTTATTCTTTTATCGAAATTGTTTTGTATAAAATTATTATTTTTTATGTAAAATGAGTATTTTATGTAGATTGTATTTTTAGGGGCATTGCGAGTTATGGGATATGCCGCAACAATACATGTTTTGAAAAATTTAGTTAAATCTTGTCACCGCTATTCCCTAAAATGATTTTTGAGGATCCTGAATAATCACCGGGTACCTGGGCCTCACCTCTCATTTGAGCTACAAACCCTGCACAGTACCTTTGTCAGTGGTTCCCTTTGGGACAGGACCCTTATTGAGCTGCAGAGATGCTGCCCAGTCCGTAAAATGAAAAAATGCTAATTCTTCCAACGCCTGAATCCTCCTGCAGGATGACGAGTAGGGATGAGCCGAATACCCCCGAGTTCGGTTCGTATTCGAACCTGGACTTTCCAAATGTTCGAATCCGAACTCGAACTCAAACTCAATACAAGTCAATGGGGCTGAAAATTCGATTTTTAGAGTGCCCGCTCCAAGAGGGCATATATGCTAGATATTTGCCATAAAAGGTGTATGGGGGTCCGGATACTGCCCTGGGGGACAGGAAACAAGGACAAAAAAGTGAAAAAAAACCGTTTTTAAACGTTTTCCATGAAATAAGGGTTAAAAATAAAATGAAAAATTCCTTCAAATATCGTGCCTAGGAGGTCCCCATAACCTGCCCATGAAGTGGCGGATTTCTAGGATGTATAGAAACACTTGAAAACAAAAAAATTACGTTTCAAAAGACGGTAAATGCTTTCCCTTTAATCTATCCATAAACAACTGCTTGGGGCGGCAGTCTGTATGAAAAGAGGAGACATTTTCAGACACGTAGAAAAAGTTTAGTGATTTTTTTTGGCTAAATAATTGTGAAACTTATGCAGGCTTTGGATGAAAGTAACAATAGGTGCTTTAAAATTGGGCCTTTAGCGTCAGCAACAGTGCCGTCACACCGTAACCCCTCTGAGAATATGAATCTGATACAGGCGTCAGTGGCAGTGCACCCAAATATTGTGCTTTTGGTGCCCGGCCTGCAAGTACTATCATACAGTAACCCCTCTGTAGTATTGTGGAAGAACGCAGGGTTGGACCTTGCGGTCCTATCTTAAAAATATATGCATCTGGTAAAGGCGTCAGTGCACCCAGATATTGTGCTTTTGGTGCCAGGCCTGCAAGTACTATCATACAGTAAGCCCTCTGTAGTATTGTGGAAGAATGCAGGGGTGGACCTTGCGGTCCTATATTAAAAAGATATGCATCTGTTAAAGGCGTCAGTGCACCCAGATATTGTGCTTTTGGTGCCAGGCCAGCAAGTGCATTCATACAGTAACCCCTCTGTGGTATTGTGGAAGAAAGCAGGGGTGGACCATGTGGTCCTATATTAAAAATATATGAATCTGGTAATGGGCGTCAGTGCACCCAGATATTGTGCTTTTGGTGCCAGACTGCCAGGCCAGCAAGTACTATCATACAGTAACCCCTCTGTAGTATTGTGGAAGAGTGCAGGGTTGGACCCTGCTGTTCAAAAAATTAAAATGATATAAATGTGGCACAGACGTCAGTGCAGCCAAATATTGTGCCTTTCATGGAAGCAAGTGCCTTCACACCGAAACCCTTTTGTGGTATTGTGGAAGAGTTCAGTGCTGGAGGTTTTGTGAATGCAGAAGACATCCCCGATCTATTCCGTTACTTCAGCATCAGGGGATTGATAGCTGCTGATCCAGGACTGATTCATTTTTATAAATGTCAGCCGGTCTACAGAGTCAGTGGACAGACGCACTCTTTTGTCTGTGACAAAACCTCCAGCGGCACTGAACGTCCTTTCAGAAAGTACGCTAGATGCACGCAACCTAGTAGCTGCATAGCATATTGGCTAAGTTCTGGCCAGTGATCCAATCTCAACACCCAGTAAGCCAGTGGATCATCTGCTGGAAACGTATCCAGGTCTGCCCTTGCCCCTAGGTAGTCCTGCACCATATGGTGAAGACGCTGGCAATGGGTGCCTACATTTGACGTCCCTGGGCGTCGTGGACTAAATTTTTTTAAAAATGCATCAGTCAAGCGGCCCTGGCCTTCACCACTATTCCTCTGATCATCCGCAGCCTCAGAAGCACGTGTGTCATCACTTGGTAACCTACCAGTGCCTGGAAAGGTGTTACACAAGTGTCGCTTTAGAGTGTCCTCAAGTTTTGTCATCCTGTGCTCCCTCTGTGCGGGCAGGATGAGCTCTGCAACTTTTCCCTTGTATCGTGGATCAAGAAGGGTTGCCAACCAGTAATGATCCCTCTCCTTGATAGCACGAATCCTGGGGTCCTTTAGCAGGCTTTGCATCATTAGGGAGCCCATGCAGCGTAGGTTGGAGGTGGCATTAGCTGCCGAGTCATCCTGGTCAATGAGAATGACCGTATCGTGCACTTCCTCCTCCGAGCCACGCACAAGCCCTTCTGTTTCTGGGCACACAAAACCCTGCCTTGAGGAATCCCCACCTTCAATGCCCCCACTACTTAAATAGTCCTCCTCATCCTCCTCCTGTCTGATCTGATTAGGACCCGCTGGAATGCTGTCTGCAGAAAGACTGTGGCCTTCAGAGCTAGGGAAGGCCTCCTCTTCCTCCCGCTGCTCTGCCTCTAGAGCCACATCTATAATTCTCCGCAGAGTGTGCTCCAGCAGGAACACTAAAGGAATTGTGTCACTGATGCATGCACTGTCCCTGCTCACCATCCTCGTTGCCTCCTCAAATGGTGACTACAGTGCATGCATCCTTGATCATCAGCCAATGTGGGGGAAAAAAAAAAAAGTTGACCTGAACCTGTCCTTGTGCCATATTCACACAGGTTGATGGCCCTCTGCTGCTTGTGCAGACGCTGCAGCATTGCTAATGTTGAGTTCCACCTGGTGGGAATGTCATAGATCAGACGGTTTGTGGGAAGGTGGAATTCTCTTTGAATTTCTGCCAGGCGAACGCTTGCTGGGAATGACCGTCTGAAGTGGCTGCAGACTTTTCTGGCCTGGCTGAGAAGCTCTGCCAGCCCTGGGTACTTGGTTAAGAAACACTGTACCACTAGATTTAGGACATGTGCTAGGCATGGTACATGCGTCAATTTACCCTTGTGTAGGGCGGAGAGAAGGTTGCTGCCATTATCACAGACGATCATTCCCAGCTCAAGCTGGCGTGGTGTTAACCATCTCTGCACCTGGCCCTGCAGAGCTGACAGAATTTCTGGCCCGGTGTGGCTCCTGTCCTCTAAACAAACCAGCTCAAGCACAGTATGGCTTCTTTTTGCTTGAGCCATTGCGTAGACCCTGTCAGGCATCGGTTTAACTGCCACTTCGCCAGAGACAGAGAAGGAGGAGGAGGAGGAAGAGGGAGAGGTGGTGGTGGTGGAGCAGACAGACCTCATACAAGCAACTTTCTGGAGGCATGTTGGATGAACAAGCTCCAGCACAGAGCCCCGTCTTGGATCCCTCCCAGCTGCAATCAGAGTTACCCAGTGTGCCGTGAAGGAAATGTAACGACCCTGTCCATGCTTGCTGGACCACATGTCTAAAGTCACATACACCTTGCTGCTGACTGCCTTTCCCAATGACTCGATAACATTGTCTTCCACGTGCTGGTATAGTGCTGGAATGGTCTTGCGTGAAAAGTAATGGTGTTTTGGAACCTGCCAATGTGGTACAGCATTTTCAGCAAATTCACGGAAGGGAGCAGAGTCCACCAGCTGGAAAGGCAGCAGCTGCAATGCGAGTAATTTTGCTAAACTGGCATTTAGACGCTGTGCTTGGGGATGGTTGGGACTATATTTTTTCTTACGCTGCAGCAGCTGCGGCAACGTAATCTGACTGCGTAAATTTTCAGCTGATGGGATGCTGTCACCTTGTGAGGAAGGACCTGGTACATCCATTACTGTAGCATCATCCCTGTCAGTGGAGGTTGTAGGCAATGACATGGCAGAACATACAGTGGGGGTAGAGACAGATGAGGAGGAGGAGGACCTACGCAAAGTTTTGCGCCAACAGGATGTGTGGCAGGAGGTCATATATCGCCTCAAGCACGTGGTACCCAAGTGTTCAGTGTCTTTCCCACGCTTAAGCCTCATCTGACATAGATTACAAATAGCAACGGTGGGGTCTGCTGCACATTTCTTAAAGAACTCCCAGCAGACAGCAGAGTTCCTTTGTGTGTGCTTTGAGACAATGGCGCTCTGCACTGGAGCAGCTCTGACATCTGATGCCTTGGTCTGGCTAGTGCTACGGTTGGTCATAGAGGATGTTGTGCCTCGTGTTTGCTGTGCCTCCTCCTCCTCCTCCCCCTCCTCCTCACTTGAGTTCCTCTGTTCATTCTGGCACCCAGGTGGAGTCAGTGACCTCATCATCAATATCATCTTCACCCCCTATCTCCTCATCACTGGAGCCAACTTGGCAGTATGCTGCAGCTGCTGGGGCAACATGAGTGCCAGTTATTTGTGTGTCATCACTGGCACCCCCTTCCTCTAGGTTGATTATAGTCCCTTCCTCAACCTCAGAGATTGAATCAGAGCACTGTACTTGCTGCGCATCCTCAAGCAGAATTTCACTCTCATTGTAGTCAAATAATTCAGCTGACTCCTCCGTGTGTGATAGCGAGGCTACGGCAGGAGTAGCTGTGGACATGGAGGCTGCATTAGATGCTTTGGCAGCTGAGGTGGACTGTAAAGCACTACAAGCCTGGTTGGCAGAGGACTCGGAGGATGAGGATGGCCTGGTTAGCCAATCCACCAAATCCTCTGTATGTTGCTGCTGCTTAAGAAGACGGCCAGCACCAGTTAGAAAGGACAAGCTTGCCCCTGCAGAGGATGCACCCCGTCCACCACGGCCAGAGGCACAGCCTCCCGACACAGGGGCTGCTTGCCCTCTTATCTGTGTATGGGAGCGTCTGCCTGTCCTTTTTGTTCTTTCAGACATGGTGAGTGATATATAGATTAAATATATACAGAACTCTGATTCAACTCTGGTGTAAAGATTAAAGATTTACAGAACTCTGGTATAACTCAGTGAGACACCCTGGTAGCTGGCAGCCAGTGACAAGACACAGATTACAATTCCCTCCTATAAATCAGTGCGACCCCTGATGGGTGGCAGTGAGAAGCCACAGATTACAATTCGCATAAATCTGCTAGAAGTATGTGGGACCCCCTGATGGGTGGCAGTGAGAAGCCACAGATTACAAGTCTCAGGAACCTCCTATAAATCAGTGAGACCCCCTGATGGGTGGCAGTGAGAAGCCACAGATTACAAGTCTCAGAAACCTCCTTTAAATCAGTGTGACCCCCTCATGGGTGGCAGTGAGAAGACACAAATTAAAAGTCTCAGAAACCTCCTATAAATCAGTGTGACCCCCTGATAGCTGGCAGTGAGGAGACACAAATTACAATTCGCATAAATCTGCTAGAAGTATGTGGGACCCCCTGATGGGTGGCAGTGAGAAGCTACAGATTACAAGTCTCAGAAACCTCCTATAAATCAGTGTTACCCCCGATGGGTGGCAGTGAAAAGCCACAGATTACAAGTCTCAGAAACCTCCTATAAATCAGTGTGACCCCCTGATGGGTGGCAGTGAGAAGCCACAGATTACAAGTCTCAGAAACCTCCTTTAAATCAGTGTGACCCCCTGATGGGTGGCAGTGAGGAGACACAAATTAAAAGTCTCAGAAACCTCCTATAAATCAGTGTGACCCCCTGATAGCTGGCAGTGAGGAGACACAAATTACAATTCGAATAAATCTGCTAGAAGTATGTGGGACCCCCTGATGGGTGGCAGTGAGAAGCCAGAGATTACAAGTCTCAGAAACCTCCTATAAATCAGTGAGACCCCCTGATGGGTGGCAGCCAGTGAGAACACACGGATTATAACAATTCCCAAATATTTTGTAGAAATTTGTGACCCCCAAAATACTTGCTGGCAGTGACAAGACACAGATCACCTCAATTCCCAAATGTTTTGTAGATATTTGTGACCCCCAAAATACTGCGTGGTACTGGCTGTGTGACAAGACACAGATCACCTCAATTCCCAAATATTTTGTAGAAATTTGTGACCCCCAAAATACTTGCTGGCAGTGACAAGACACAGATCACCTCAATTCCCAAATGTTTTGTAGAAATTTGTGACCCCCAAAATACTGCGTGGTACTGGCTGTGTGACAAGACACAGATCACCTCAATTCCCAAATGTTTTGTAGAAATTTGTGACCCCCCAAAATATTTGCTGTCAGTGACAAGACATAGATCACCTCAATTTCCAAATGTTTTGTAGAAATTTGTGACCCCCAAAATACTTGCTGGCAGTGACAAGACACACATCACCTCAATTCCCAGATATTTGGTAGAAATTAGACCCCCCAGACCCCCCCAGTAGCGTGGCAGACCGGCAGTAAGAACACACAACAACTATCTCCTATGAAATCTCCTCTGAAATGCGTGCAGAAGCGCTGCGTGGAAACCTTATATAGTGTGCTGCGGGACTTAGCTCTGTGAGCCCATGATTGGGCAAAATTTGCCCAATCAGGACTCTGAGCCGTGATTGGCATAGTGTTGAACCTGTCTTGCACCAGACCTGTGGTCAGGTGCAAGGCTGTAGCCAATTACGAGCTTCAGGCCAGTGGGAAAGTGCATTGTGGTCCATTGTGGTCGAACATGCGGCGAACACCCGGAAATGTTCGGAGTTCGCGAACAGAACGAACAGGCTAAGTTCGGTCCGAACTCCGAACCGTCCGAACCGAACAGCTCATCTCTAATGACTAGGGCTGACTTGCATGCCAAGAGAAGTAAAGTGAGTGACTGTGACTTTTTCATAGGGAATATCTCAATTTTCTCTTTATATGGTTTTAAAAAAAAAAACACAATATAGCGACTGAATCCCAGTCATATGAGCCCTCCTTCCTGTGGGCCTGATGATGGGCAGAGTTCCTTTAATCCGGCAGTAAAATGACAGAGGGTCACGTCTGCCTGAACTGAAAACAAGTACTAACACTGTAGTCCATACACAGGGGCCGACGTATGATTTGAAGTTCATGTGAGTTCAAGGAGCTATGGGTATCAGGGTATATCTAAATGCAAGTTCTTTTCGTGGATTGTGCAATGACTCAGCCTGCCAGGCAAGGCCGCCATCGGGGGTTCAGCCGGTAAACTTGTATAGGGCCCAGGGACGTCAGAGGGCCCGTTTCCCTGCCAACCCCATCGACACTTAGGTAACTGCTCCCCGGCCCCCTGAAGCTGCTTGGCCTGTGTGCCAACTTTGTCTAAAATCCATGGTGATCCATTGAGTGCATGAATGGGAGATGTTTTAGTTTTTTTTCTCTCCCCTTTTTTCTCACACACGCTAAAATGTGTACTCGGGACCCCCTTCTCCCTCCCCTTTTTATTTTTGGCGTTTTGAGTCTGACTCGGGGTGTGCCATTGTGGCGGCCACCAGTGGCGTCACTAGGGTTGGTGTCACCCGGTGCGGTAACTCATGGTGTCACCCCCCCCCCGAGATTTACGTTCATTTAATTTTTTAAACTACTCTTCCTCATAAATCAGTACTCCCATATAAAACTGAATGCTCATAATACACAGCGCACATTACTGTGAGGTTTATTGCTGTGCAGCTCTCTCATATACTCGCACGCAAATTTTGGTGAACTGCCAGCAAGTACTGTGCCTGTTCGACGGCAGTGAAAGTCCCCATAGAGAAGTAATGGTAAATCTGTTCAGAGACCTCGAACAGCCAAGAAATGTTCTGATGTTCAGTGGTTTCATTAGACAGGTTTATTCAGGCGAACACCATCAGGGCTGTTCAGAGAGAGGTGAAAACCTTGAGAATTGCCAGGAGAATGAACAATCTAGACCAAATAGCCAATTTGGAAAGTGAGATAAATGGGAGAATTTTTCTGGTTTATTTATTTATTTATTTATTTATTTATAAAGGATTTTACCAGGAAGGATACATTGAGATTTCTCTCGTTTTCAAGCATGTCCTGGGTTCAAGAACATTGAAGTGTTACAGTTACAGAAATACAAAGTAATACAATGCAAGGTATTAAAAAAAAAAAAACACAAATATACAGATTAACAGAAAAAATATGTAGGAAATATAGTCACTAGGTTACATGTTTACAGGTGCATTCTGTATTGAGGTATGTTAGTAAGGAGCTTTTGAGTGACTTAAGACTGGGGGAAGATTTGATGGTGTCTGGGAGGTTATTCCATAATTGTGGTGCTCTGTAGGAAAATGAGGACCGAGCCACTGTCTTTTTGTATTGTGGTATAGCAAGTAAGGTGCTGGTCCTGGATCGGAGGTTATAGGATGAGGGAGCTGCTGGGGGAAGCAGTCTATTCAGGTAGGGTGGCAGCTTCCCAGAGATGCTCTTAAACACCAGGCTGGAAAGGTGAAGGGTGCGTCTGGATTCCAGCGACGGCCAGTTTAGCTCTTTTAACATGTCACAATGGTGGGTCATGTAGTTACATTGTAGCGCAAAGCAGCAGAATGAGTTATACAATGTAGTAAGTTTATGAAGGTGTGTTTGCGGGGCGGCTGCATACACTACATCTCCGTAATCAATAGCCGGCATAAGCATTTGCTGTACAATCTGCTTTCTTACCGCGGGACTCAGGCAGGATTTGTTTCTGTACAGGGCACCTAGTTTGGGGTAAAGTTTAGATGAGAGTTTTTCGATGTGGGGGCCAAAGGATAGATTAGGGTCCAACCACATACCTAGATAATTGAGAGATGTGACTGTGGTCAGCGTGCCATTTGATTTTGTCCCAACACATAGATGGGGATTTTGCAATTTGTGTAGTTTAGGTGCTGTTCCAAAGAGCATCGTTACAGTTTTGTCAGTATTTTAAAAAAGTTTGTTGTTTTTGATCCACTTTTCTACCTCTGTGAATTGTTCTTGCAGCACGGCCTCCAGCTGCGGGAGATTTGGTTTGCTGGTATAGATCACAGTGTCGTCTGCGTACATATGTACAGTTGAGGCTTTGCAGACGTTGGGCAGATCATTTATGAATATTGTGAATAGCAGGGGGCCTAGTATTGAGCCTTGGGGTACACCGCAAGTGACTGGGAGTGGGAGGGAGGAGCTGCCAGAAATTGACACATATTGTGATCGGTCGGATACATATGATTGAAACCAGGTTAGCGTGCGATCACCAATGCCAGAGTTTTTAAGTTTTTCTAACAAGATGCCATGGTCTACCGTGTCAAAGGCCTTGGCAAAATCAAGGAAGATGGCTCCAGTTAGGTTTCCTTGTTCCATCCCAGCCTGGATATCATTGCAGACTTTTAGAAGGGCGGTTGTAGTTGAGTGATTTGGACGAAAGCCTGATTGATCCGGGGTTAAGTAGTTCCAATATTGATAATAATCACGTAATTGTGTGTAGACACATTTTTCCAAGACTTTTGACATTACAGGGAGCAACGATATCGGACGGTAGTTGGATACCAAAGTAATGTCACCACTTTTATGGATAGGTACCACTCTCGCAGTCTTCCAGAGCTTGGGTATGTATCCAGTCGCCAGTGACTCATTTATTAGGGTTGCAACAGGATTTGCAATTGCAGGTGCACTGATTTTCAGCAGCATTGCTGGTATTTGATCAGGTCCAGACTGGTATTTCATTTTTTGCTTACGGAGAAGTTTAGTAATGACACTGACAGGCACTGGTCTAAAACTGAATTCCTGTCTGATACAGGGACTTTGCACAGTTTGGGGGGCCTGTCCTGCATGAGGCCTCTCTGATTGCATGTCATTTCCTAGCTTGGCAATCAAAGTGGTGGCACATCCAACAAAATAATCATTAAAGGCATTTGCTACATCTAGGGGGTGTTGCAGGGTTTGGTTGTTTACTTTGACAGCAGCTGGCTGGGAGTGGACTGGGGGTGCTTGTATGTTACTTATGGTTCTCCAAAAGTTTCTAGGGTTTGATATGTTATTGTTTAGATTTTCATTGAAGTAATGGGCTTTGGCCATTTTTGTTTGTTTTGTGCATTCATTCCGGCATTTTCGGTATTCGTAGTGATCGTTCATGGAACCAGTACTCTTGAAATTTGACCACCGTGAATCTCTAAGCTGGTACATTAGTGTAAGATCAGCTGTAACCCAGGGGAGATGAGTCCCTTTTACTCGCACTTTATGCAGCGGGGCATGGGAATTCCAGACTTGCAGGAGCTCAGACTGAAAGTATTCAACTGCACAGTCTAGGTCTGGGATTAGGTTTAGCCTGTACCAGGGGAGCTGTTTGAGATCACTTAGGAAGGATTCAAGAATAAATTTCTTGAAAGACCTGGTGGTTATTACCTTTGGGGGAGATTTCAAGGCCTTAATTTTGCGCACACAGTACACTAGACAATGGTCACTAAAGCTATTAGCAAGAACACCTGCCTCCTGTATTCTATCAGGAGATGTGGAGAGAATCCAGTCCAACAAGGTATGGTTAGGGCTTTTCATATTAATGCGAGTGGGGGAGGAGATTAATTGAGTTAGCTGCAAAGTTTTAAACAGCGAGCAGTGTTTATTGTTTTTAGGATTTAGCCAATCTGTATTAAAATCGCCGAGTACCAGCAGTTCACTTTTTTGGTTTTGGGCAAGTAGGTTATTAAGGATTTGAGATATGTCAGAGAGGGAGTGCACTGGAGAGCTCGGTGGACGATAGAACCCAGCAACAATGATTGATTTACTGAATGGGATCTCAATTATACCAGAGAGGAAATCAAAGGTGACAGGAGAGGTAGAAGTCTGTAAGGGGGTGAACTTTATGGACTCCTCAACATAAATAACAATTCCCCCTCCTCTCTTTGCTCTGTCTTTTCTATAACATGAATATCCCTTTGCCCTAGAATTTTCAATTCTACAGTCACTCTCAAGGTTTTCACCCTTCTCTGAATAACCCTGCATAGGTTTCAATGTTAAAAATATTCCCGTTTTTACCCAATATCTAATAAAACGTTTATTCCATTAATCTGTAGTTAAAAGTCTCTTTTAGGGAGGTGCGTTTCGGACCGATTCGGTTTTTTCCACGAATCGGCCCGATTCAGTGATTCGGATTCGGACGATTTTCCGAATCGGATCGGATCCAAAAACATCCGAAACGATTTCCGATCCGAAACGAAAAATTTTCAGAATCGGAAATCATTTTCGTTCAATTCGTAATTTCGGTCCTACTTCGGTAATTTTCAAAAAATGCTTAAAAGATCCTAAAAAATCTAAAAATAAAGAGACTCTTTACTACAGAATATAATAATAAACGGTTTATTAAATATTGAATTAAAACAGGAATATTTTTAACATTGAAGTCTATGGGGCAAAACATTTCCCACACTGAATACACGAAAATGTCCGAAATCACGAAAAAAAAGTCGATACGAAAACGAGTCGATCCGAAAACATGAAAATTTCCGATTTCACAAAAAAAAGTTGATACGATAAACGAAACGAACCGAAACGGAAATCGTCCGAAACGATCCGAAATGAAAATTGTCGAATTACGAACAAAACGAGCCGAAACAAAAAAAAATTGGTGCACATCCCTAGTCTCTTTATTTGTTGATTTTTTTTTCTTAGTATCTGTTAGGCATTTTTAAAAAAAATATATATATTTTTTCTTTTTAATAGCTTTTGTTTTTTCTGTAACAGACCTTTTTATTATCATTCATAGGATCTTATGTGTTAATTCCAGACATTTTCGCTCAGTAGTTTTTTTGAAAACAGTGGGGGATGGGTTTGTGGTGGCATTCGGTGGCTGATTCCCTGCACTTCAGGGACCCTGCGGTGAATTCACCAGGGAAATTTGATTCTCCGAAGTGCGGGGAACAACAGAACACTGAAATGTCTGCGTCATTTCGGTGGTCTGTGAATATCCCCTTTAGTGGTGTTTTTTTTGCTGCCCCCAGGAAAGTGACAGCCTAGGCTTTGCCTACCCAGGACATACATGAAAATGAGAGAATTCTCAATGTATCCTTCCTGGTAAAATAGTTTTGTGGAAAAAAAAATAATATTTTTTTGGGTGTCACCCTAGGGGGTGGTGTCACCCGGTGCAGGCCGCACCCCTGCCCCACCTAACGACATTAGTGGCGGCCACCATGGCTCTGACTGCCATACTTAGCCCTCGAATACCCTGGCCTTGTGACCTGCACACTTCCATGGCCTCCTTTTGTCCTTTGACTCCTGGGAGTGAGCCAGGAAGGTCACATTCTGGGTCTTTGCCACCCCTGTCTCAGTTTCTCTTCATTTTGTTTTTGGTCCTAGGGCACCTTTTTGGTGCGTGGTGGTTTTTTTGTGTCAGTCCTGGGAGGCCACTTGGCCATTTCTTCTTGGTTGTTCCTGTTATGGCCCTGCGAGGCCAACTCTGCTGGACGACTTTTAAATACAAAAAAAAAAACCCTCGTCTCCGGTGGTCCAGCGGGAGAGGAGTGCACTCTGTGACCGCCTGACCCACTCTCTTGCATTGGTGACACTCAGCGTGAGAGTGAACTGAAAACAAGTACTAGCACTATAGTCCATACACAGGGACTGACGTATGATGGGAAGTTCACAATAGTCGTCACAGGATTGCGGTTTCTAATATTCTCCTTTTCTGCCAGTAAATGCATTTTTATTTTCAATCTTTGCATTCAGTACACCCTTGTCTTACTTATGCCATCAGCAGGATTCAGAAATTGCTTCACACACCATTTGTGCCGCCGTTGAATAATGTTCTTTGCTGTTTTCCAAATAACCCAGTTATTGTATGGATGAATGTGTTGATCAGGTTTTGTAAGATGGAAAATAAATGTGCCCATTGTAAAGCGCTGCGGAATATGCTGGCGCTATATAATTAAAGAAGAATAATAATAATACTTTGCTCATTCGTGTTCAAGCAGTCTGTAGCGTGGTGGCTGTGTGCGCGGAGAAAAACACCTTGAGCTCCTTACTTGTTTATGTTAGGCTTGTGCAACGATTTTTTTTTCGGTTTGATTCGGTTCGATTTGTTCGGATGTTTAAACTTTTCGATTCGGCTCGTTTCGACCGATTTCTGTTTCGATTCGGTTCGGTTCGGATCGTTTTTCGTGTACATTTTTTTTTTCGGAATATCGACCATTTTTCGTATTTTCGTGTCACTTTGCTCGTTTTTTGTATCGACTTTTCGGAAATTTAGGAAATTTTCGTTTTTTCGGAACGTCTGTTCTCCTCGTTTCAAAGTGTCTACGATAATTCTGGCGATTCTATCGTGTTTTTTTTATCACGAATGGAACCGAAATCATGAATAGAGCGAAAATAAATTTCGATTTGACACATTTCAAGTCCATTCGAAAATTCCGAAAAGTTTTCGTTTCGGCTCGGAAAACTTTTCGGATCTGCCATTTTCAGATCTAAAAATTTTCGGAAAATCGGCCGCATCCGAAAACACGAATCGGGAAATTTTGGGAAAATTCCGAAACCCAAAACGCACATCCCTAGTTTATGTGTTGTGCAAGGTGTATTTATTTTTACTATTACAGTCTTTGTAATGCTTGGTGTATCAGCGTATATCTAAATTCAAGTTATTAGCATGGGTTGTGTAATGACAGGGCTGCCATCGGGGGTGGGGGGGGCTTCAACCAGTAAATGTGCATAGGCCCAGAGACTTCAGAGGGCCCGGATCCCTTCCAAACCCATCTGCACTTAGGTAGCTGCTCCCCAGCCCCCTGCCTGAAGCTGTTAGGCCCATTTATCAACATTGTGCAAAATCCATGGTGATCCATTGAGGGAGTGAATGGGTTAAACACTGTGGGCTCTATTACATTCTCTGCGCAATTGCGCTCGAGCAGCACAATTTTTTTTGCGCTCGAAAAAAAACGTGATCGCGCGAAAATTAACGCGGTATTACGATCCGAGCGCATATTTTCTTCCTTCATGATTTTTCGTGCGCAAATCTGACGCGCAAAGCCGTTCGCAAATGAACGTTGCGTGCAGGAATCGGTGGGCAGACTGTTTTGTCACGGGATTTGTCACTGGATTCAGCCAACATCAATCACCCATTTCCAATAAAATATTTACAAACTAAAAAAAAAGCATTAACAACCACCAGCCAAAAAAAGAAAAAATTAACAATGACACAATTTATTAATTTTATTGTTTGGGTATGTGTAGAATGTGTAACTGTACTGTGCTGTATTTTTTTTTTTTCGTGCTGGTGTATTTCGTTTCGCCCAGAACGATCACATTTACAGTTACCACCTGCTTTTCAAAGATGTTACGAAAATGCGTGCAAACTTTCATTGCGCGAAGATTGTAATACCATCCGCGTAGCAGCGCACGAACGCATTTGCGCTGACAATCTTAAGTATAGGATGCGCGCATGGAAATTCGTTCGCGTAGGGTCAATCGCGGTAGACGATTACGCGCATCGTGTGCGCGAATGTCGTAATACGACGTTCTGCGCAAATGGTTTTGCACTTGCGCAAATACGCATTTGCGCACGCGCGCATAACAATTGCGTGAAGAATGTAAAAGGGACCGGTCTCTGGTGGTCTACTGGGAAAGGAGTGCAAGCTGTTACTGCCTGACCACTCTCTTGCATTGCTGACACTCAGTGTGAGCATTACTAAGCAAAAGCATGAGGAAACGTTCAAGTGGCCTGCACCAGATGCAGGTGCAGAACACACTGCTGTCCCACTGAACCACCAACTGGGTGACCCAACCACTGGATCACCAGTCCAACGATTCCAGGTGGTCTGGCGCGACTGGGTAAAACTGCCACATGGGATCTTTTAAACCTCACTGGACCATGTACGATAAACCCTCCCCACCTGCAATAAAAGTTAGCAGAAGAGGAGGAAACATCCCTATAGCGAGCGGTCTCAGAGAGGCAGCCGATGGATCGGATCAGTGCATGCGCGCAGCTCCGATCCATCATTATGATCAGACACCATGGAATTTGCACTCCGTAGCGCTGTGCAGTTTGCAGTTGTTATTCTATGTAAGTTGTCCAGAAATGCTTCAGGGACTTTCAGGTTCGGGAGTCACTGACTGGAAAAGGGGGAGCAGCGCATGGCAAGGGAGGAAAGTAGGGATGTGCGTTTCGGGTTTCGGAATTTCGGAATTTTCACGAAATTTCCCGATTCGTGTCTTCCGAATCGGATCGGACCCGAAAACCGATAGATCCGAAAAGTTTTCCGAGCCGAAACGAAAATTTTTTGGATTTTTCGAATGGACTTGAAATGTGTCAAATCGAAATTTATTTTTGCTCTATTCATGATTTCGGTTCCATTCGTGATTTCGGTTCCATTTCGGTAATTCTGGACATCGTATATTTAACTATTATCGGTTATATCGCTGATTCTGTACATTTTGTATTTGTAAATGCGTATCACTTGTTTCTTGTGGCATTCGGGTCAGTTTAGCGTTTTTTAAATCGTTTTGTTCATTTTTTTTGTTCCTTGGCTTTCATACCATTTTAATATGATTAAATAAAGTTGTGAAATGTATATTCAATTATTCATAAGAAAAAAAGGATCTTTATTTAATAAAAAAAAACACGATAGAATCGCCAGAATTATCGTAGACACTTTGAAACGAGGAGAACAGAAGTTCAGAAAAAACGAAAATTCCCGAAATTTCCGAAAAGTCGATACAAAAAACGAGCAAAGTGACCCGAAAACATGAAAAATGGTCGATATTCCGAAAAAAAAATGTACACGAAAAACGAGCCGAACCGAACCGAATCGAAACAGAAATCGGTCGAAACGAGCCGAATCGAAAATTTTAAACATCCGAACAAATCGAACCGAAAAAAAAATCGGTGCACAAGCCTAGAGGAAAGGTGAGTAAAATAATAATAACTTTAAAAAAATGACAGGGTTTGTCAGCAGCATCTACACAATTATTTAAGGACAAGAAAAGGGAACTCTGGGGGTTATTCAGAGAGCACCAAAATGTCACCGACATTTCGGTGCTCTCTTGTTCCCCGCACTTCGGGAAATCAAATTTCCCTGGAGTGCATGGAAAAACTTGCTGCAAACCTGCCGAAAACCCGCCCGAACCGCTGCAAGAAACATGTTGGAAAAACAACGAAAAAAGCCGCAGAGCCGCTGAACCCTGCGCAGAGCAGCCACTGGAAAAAGTCGACAAGCCAACGAACGGGGTAAAGAAAAAAATGAACAATACAATTGAAAGTGTCAAAATTGAAACGTGGTGTGCAAAAAATGCCTGGAAAATGCCTGGAATTTACATATAAGATCCAATGAATGATAATAAAAAGGTCTATTACAGAGAAAATAAAAAACGATTTAAAAAAGAAAAAAGAAACAAAATTTTGCCAAAAAAAATCCCCAAAAATGCCTAAAAGATCCTACAAATTCAATAAATAAAGATACTTTTAACTGCAGATTAAAATAATAAACGGTTTATTAGATATTGAGTAAAACCAGAATATTTGTAACATTGAAGCCTATGGGATTCGTCTGAATAAACCTGTCGAATTAAACCACCGAACAGCAGGGCACTTCGGCAACGTTTCTCAGCTGTTCGGTGTTTCTGAATAGATTAACCATTGCTCCTCTATGGGAGATTTCACTGCTGTGGCAGGCACCGTACTGGTTGGCAGTTCGCCAAAATTTGGTGAACTGCCTGCTCTCTGAATAGCTGAATGGCCCCGAAATGTCACCGTACGGGGAAATTCACTGTTCGGTGACATTTCGGTGCCAGATCGGCTCTCTTTGAATAACCCTCTATATCTTTCAATAAAGTATCACTTTAAATTTAGGATTTGATTCAACTATACTTTAATTTTTATTGCATAAATTGCTGTTCAACTCTCGCCTTCAGTACTTCGCCCGAGCTCCCCCTTTTTATGTAACTCCCTCCCCTGCATCATTCATTCCTCCCCGTCTCTCCAGTCCTTCAAGAAGTCTCTGAACACACATTACTTTAGAGAAGCCTAATAGCTTGCTCCATTATCCCCCACTGTACAGTTCCTGATCTATCCCCCACACAGCCCCACATGCACCCCACTGCCTCGCATACGCTATTTACGCTCACCTAGTGTGTCACCCCTCTTCTCTTAGATTGTAAGCTCTCGAGCAGGGTCTTTTCTTCTACTGTCCTGTGTGTTTAACTTGTATGTATTTGTTAATCTATCTCACTCATTGTACAGCGCTACGGAACTTGATGGTGCTTTATACATACTTGTAACTGTAACTGATCTGTTCTCAGCACTACTTGTTCTTCTGTTTCCTGTGACAATGCCCCGTTCTGTTTATTCGGGGGTCAGTCCTGCAGGAACGCATGGGAACGCAGTTCCCTCACTATTTTAGCAGGAGGAACTTAGTTCCCTTCTAGCTGATATTCTCGGAAGCTGCGATACCTTTCTATATAGACACAAATTTATAAAACTGTCTGGGCTCTATTACATTCTTTGCGCAAACGTTAACGCTTGCGCAAAAACCCTTTGCGCTGTACGTCGTATTACAATGTCTGCGAAAAAAATGCACATTAACGTCTACCGCGGGTGAACCTGCGCGAACCCTGCGCGAGTTTACTGTACTGCGCACGTCCTATACTTAACATTGTGAGCGCAAATGCGTTTGTGCGCTGGTACGTGGATGGTATTACAATCTATGCGCAAAATTTAACGCATAGCGTTTGCGCGCATAATTTTAACGTCTTTTGAAAAGCTGGTGTTAAAGGGAAATTTGAACGTCCTGGCCGAAACCAAATACACCAGCCCGGAAAAAAAAACATCACAGTATAGTTACACATTCTACACATACCCAAACAATAAAATGGAGAAGTTGTGCGTGTTTTTTTTATTGATGCAGCATATATACTCAGATTGACTTTGGCAGGCACAAAAACTTTATGGGAGACAATTGTGGTTCTTAATTCTGATTGGCTGAATCGCGTGAAAAAAACAGTCCGCACACTGATTTCTGCGTGCAACGTTGCTGCGCGTGTGTTTTTGCGCGTCTTTTTTAATGCGTGTTATTTTTTGACGGATGAAAAAATGTGTGAGGATTGTAATGCCAGTGTTGTTTTACGCGCGTTAAATAACGTTTAACGCTGCGCGCAAACATTCACGCGGTCTACGTGCGTTTTTGCGTGAAGAATGTAATAGAGCCCTCTATATTTAAGGGTTTTTCCTGCATATAAGTTCATTGGGAAGGCATGGGAATGATATTTCTCAGTGTTTGCCAGAGGAATGGCATTCTCATGTATAAAGAAGCGCTGCAGCTGCTCCGACTCCCATTAATCTTTGAGACCAGAATATACAGAAACATTGGTGAGTTCCCACACTTATTTTTTTTAGGACTTGACCCCTGTGTTTATTTCCACCAAAACTTTCATCCTTAAATTACCAGAAAATCCCTGTGACTACATAATTCTCAATGCAGACACAATGTTAAATCGATGGCGCAAATGTATCGGTGGCGGTGGAACTCTGATAGACAAAAATGAGGGTCCCAAAATAAAACAGCTTAAACTTTATTATTTGGAGGCCTGTGTCACTTGTGTAGCCTTTGCAGTTTTTATCTTTACATATAGTATTACATTTTAACAGATACGAGCAAACAAGACACGCTAACTAATTTAAATAGAGTGATAAAAAAATATCGAAGAATAATCCTCAAATGATACAGAGAAACTTTATATATATTCGATTTTTTTTAAAGTTAGTTTTTTTTTGTGATTGTGACGTGAGGACGTTCTTTATGTGAATGAAAACGGGTGATGAATAACATGTACATTTTAAAAATATAAATCTAATAAAAACGTAATTAAATTGGAAAGTGATTCAGTGCACAGTGAGTACGAGTAAACGCAGCCTTCATTCTCGAACTTTCATTCCTTCAAAACCAAAATTGTGAGGTGAATATCATTGCAAAATTCATAGAAACATTTTAAATCAGCAGTTAAATTGTCAATCTGGTTTGTTGCAAGAGATAGGATGTAATTCTGTCTATAATGTTGATCCCATCTGGAGGATCCACACGAGAACATCAACATAACGTTATGTCTGCAGGTGAATGTTCCTGAGAGAAGTGTGACATGGACAGATATATACATCGCCTGGCCAAAAAATAGTCTGGATGTACCTAAAGCCAATAGGTGCTCGGCTTCCATTGGATAATTACTGAAAAGAATTGATTAATTATTCAAATACACATTTTAGGCAATATTCTCCCCTTTTCTAAGTGTTCAATACAATATGTTGATAGACTTTTCTTTCACAGAATGTGGCCTGTGGAATTTTAATGAAAACCAGACTTCCTGTAAGCCCTCTTTACGTTAAGTGTTGAAAAAAAGTGTGCGACAGTTGTAAGTCATAACAAAAACGTCTTAATGCTATGAGTGCTTGTGGGATTGGTCAACTTTGATGTTGTAATATATCTGTATACTGATTGGCTATAAGTTCTTTGAATCTTAATAAAAACAGATCTGTCTGAACAAAGACTGGTCAGACATGATGAAAGCTGTATATGTGTGTAGCTGATTTTAATGTCTCCGCTATAGCGTGCGCAGCGTCTTGCTCTATTTCTTATTTGAGAAGGAACTTGCAGAGGCTTTTGGAATTCCTGTTATGGTAATTATAAATAGGAACACTGATTTGATTTGTTTAATTTATTATTTAACAATTACTGCAGTGATTAATATGTTTCAGCGTAAAATTAGGTCATTTGACTCCCTGAATATACTGAATGAGCGGGTTTTTCCATCAATGGGTTTTTTCTCCCCTGATGGCACAGCGGGCATATTCCAAGATGGCAATGCCAGGATTCATCAAGCTCAAATTGTGCAAGAGGAGCATGAGACATAATTTTCACACATGGATTGGCCACCGCACAGTCCAAACCTTAAGCCTGTTGAGAATCTTTGGGATAATGCGCTGGAGAAGACTTTACGCAGCGCTGCGACTCTCCGATCATTAATACAAGATCTTGGCCACAAATTAATGCCACTCTGGATGCCAATAAATGCTGTGACATTGCATGAGCTTATAAACACGATGCCACTTATTGACGAGACGATTTTGCCATCGTCTGTCCAAAAGTACCTGCTGCTGTTTTTACGTTTGTGTTTAGGTCTAATTTTCCTCTTCTTCGTTTATGGAACCCACACATATTATACACCGTTTTTCTTGCAATTAAATGGACTTTCTAAAGATACCATTATTTCCATCATATCATATAATTTACTATAATTTTTTTATGAAATATGATGATTAAATGGAAAAAACACACCTTTCGAACTTTAATCCCACAACTGTCAAAAAAGACCCCGGCTAAATAGTTTAAAAATTTTGTCCTGAAATTAGAAATACCCAATTTTTACATGTTTTTTTATTTTTAACCCGTTCACCGCTGAGCCATTTCACCTCTGTGTGCTGAGCTCATTTTGACCGTTTTATGCTCATCATGTTTAAACGTGATTTGAAGTCCTATATATACCCCCAGACAATTTTTTTTTTTTTAAAAAAAATACCCCATGTTTTTTATATATTTTTACACCAAACCTGGTCATGTTTGGTATCATTTAGACACATTTTTATTGATTTAAGCTCCTACTAGGAGACTTTTTTTCAGTTGAAAGTATTTTGCTGATGCCGATTCGGTGTGTTTCAGAGGTTATTGGCACAATTCAGCATTTTCCACGATTTCCAATAATTGCCTCAGTGACTCCATTTTCAGCAAAACAAGGTGAATTAAACCTAACTAAATAGTGAATTTTCCGTATTTTCGTATTCTCGCCGAAATTGAACAATTTCCCTAAATGTGAAAAATTCTGAACAAAATCTTTAGCTCCCGGCCCACAGAGATCTTATTCCGCCCCTGTGCGTTTGCATTATTGGAGTGGGCTGGTCTGGATGAAGTCCAGGGCAGCTTTTTTCACACAGTCCAGCCCCGACAGTGTGTGACTTTTTTTGGGCCAGGCGGTGGATTTTGTCATGTCTGTGTGTCAGTAGGAATGAATGTCAAATTAACAACGTGACAGCGATTTAGGCATCGGGGGCACAGAGGAGGTGATGGCCTGTGTTTGAATAGATTGAGTGTGGCGATATTGTGAGACTAAATAGGAATGTGGAGGAGGTGAAGAATAAGATAACTATGACAGCAGCTCAGAGAGGCAGGAAGAGAACGGAGCAGGAAGCAGAGAAAGAAGGAAAAATGGAAGAAGGAAGCATTGCAATATTCACAATAAATGCATTTCAGGTAAAAATAATTTTTCTATCAAATATGTATATACTGACCTAAGAAGGAGAAACAATAATAATAATAATATTCATAAGAAGAATGATAATAAAAAGTCTACTGTACCTTTTAAAGAATGTGAAAGAATTAGGATATTTTTATATGTAACAGCAGGAAGGCGGTGCCCACCAGATTTTTTATTGAGGGCACTATTCGATAGGTCACGCTAACAATGGGACTCTAACTGGGAAAATCTGCACCTGTAGTGTCATGGTATTCCGTGGCAGGTACTAGCTGAGCACCCTAGGATAACCGCTGGGATACTCGATGTAGCGCTTCCACGTCGTTGCGATTATCACCTCCTGGAGTCCATAGGACTCCATAGAGGGTTTCTCTTCCGGGACGCGAGCCCTGCACGATCCTGCTCTCGAGAGCTCCCGCAGCGCCGCCGAGTGATGACAGAGGGAGATTAGGAGGTGCTAAACTGTTGGCTTGCACGCCCGGCAGTAGTTTACACCCGCACTCTGTAATACCTTACTCAGAGTCAGGGCTCATAATTTCCACTCTCCTACTCGCATTTGGCGAGTGGAAATTAAGTGAGGGCGAGTGGAAATGCACACACAGGCAGCACACTAAATTATTTTGTGCTGTGTATTCTGGCAGTGCCACCGTGCAGTTCCCCCTTCCCCAGGCTGCATGGTGGCAGGAAACAGCTGCCTAACCTGACCCAGCTCGTCTCTGTCAATGGCAGGGGGGTGGAGAGGAGCTTCCCTGCCTCCTCGCTCTGCTCACACTGAGGTCTGATGACTGGGTATACATGTATCTGGGGTATTAATGTTATTTTTGTAACTTTGTTCTAAATTAAATCTTTAATGGTGTAATTTCATAGATCATTTAAGGGTGTGTGTTTAGTGGCAGAGTTAAGGGCTGGGTAGGGGTTAGGTGGAGCAACTGGTGGTGAGTAACTGTTATGGCTTGGTTAGTAGCTTGGGACTTGAAATTTTGAGCCCTGCCGTACTTATCGAAACGCTAATGCAGGTTTGCATTCCCCATGTTAGGTATAGGATGCGCAAAGTACGGTAAGCTCGCGCAAAAACTGCAATCGGATTGCTGACGGGGGTATCCTGGTGTTAACGCTTAAATATCAAGGCGCTACATTAGCGCCAACTATGGAATAGAGCCCTGAGTGGTTTATCTTGCTTGGTGCTCATGGACTTTAATGGAGCATTCAAACAGGAATAGAGGATTCAGGCACTCCAGGATTTTTTGGGGGTGCCTGGATGCTTTATTTTTGTTTACATCATCTTATATGTAAGCATAGTTAAAGCGCACTACACAATGCATAGCAGGATCCTCATTTTCACTTCAGTCTGATGCAATCGACTTCTTCAGTGACAGGCACTGCGCTGGATTTGGGGTCTAAATCCCCGCTACATTTGCTTTCGTTGTATGTAGACTTCCACCGTAGCAGCATAATCTTTTTAAAGTATTTCATGGTGTTATTTTTGACAGTCACAAAGCACATGGTGTTGATCATGCTGTTGCTCATCGCGATACACTCCACGATGTAGAACGCCGAAAGGTAGTGCTTCTCCTTCACAAAGATCGTGGGGAAAAAGTCCCTGACGATGGCAAAGCCGTAAAACGGGGCCCAACACAGTACGTAAGCGATGAGGATACACATCAGGACCAAGACTGTTTTCCGGCGGCAGCGGAGGCGTTTCCGGATCTGTTCGGTCTGGAAGCCCGGAACTGTCTTGAACCACAGTTCCCTCGATATCCGGGCGTAGCACAGCGTCATCGTTACGACGGGGCCGACAAACTCGATGACGAAAATAAAGAGGAAGTAAGACTTGTAATAAATCTGCTGGTCGACCGGCCATATCTGACCACAGAAAATCTTCTCTTGGTCCTTTATGATAAAGAGCACCGATTCGGTGGCAAAATAAGCGGATGGTATGGCGATCAGCAGAGAGGTGATCCAAATCATGACAATCAAGAACGAAGCTGTCTGGTAATTCATCCGAGGCTTTAAGGGGTGAACGATCGCCAAATATCTGAAATAAAAGAAAGAAATATCTCTGTTAAATACATTAAATTTACATGTTGCCTAAACCAGTGGTCCCCAACCCTGGTCCTCCAGTACCCCTAACAGGACAGGTTTTAAGGAAATACAGATTGAATCCTGCAATCACTGAGTAGCAAATTATATCACCTGTGCTTCAGAAATCTGGCAAACCTGGCCTGTTAGAGATACTTGAGGAAAGGGTTGAGAACCACTGGTCTAAACAATAAACCGTCAATGGTAACAAAAACTTAACTGTTTCACTACCAGGCCCTATTTGTTGAAAAAAATATTAAAATACCATTTGAAACATGGGATTTATAGGTGACTCTATTGACATATTTTATAAAGAGATTTTGCATAAAATGTATTAATCTGAATTAGCTAAATTATAAATAAATTATATAAAAAGAAAAATCTGCACTTTTTATTTTTCCATTTTTCCTTTATACTTTCATCCTTTACAGGAAAAGTTGTAGACACCAGGTGCCCTATTCCATTCCTGACGCTAACATGGAGATGGTAAGCAGGTTAATGTGCACTTGCACAGTTTCCCGTAACGTGTCCATGTTAGCACCTTTCCCAGAATAACCTGTTATCTCACCACCTTTTAGGGGAAGCGACTGATCGGACCACCCTTTTTGCTGTGGAATGAGAGGCGAGTATGGGATTTATTGGGGGAGGGGAAGGTTTAGAGTGTGTTAAATGATTTTGCATTTGCAGAATAATTTAGCACTAGCTTTTAGGAAGTGTTACAATTTTGACTTGCTTGTTCCGACGGTAAAGTGTGCACTTTGTAATACCTTACGTGTCGAGATGCTAAAAACAGGTAGGGTCTCCTATATAACATGGGGAGCACAAAGTACAGTAAGAAAAAGAAAAGCTGCAAGGCGCAAATCTATTTCACCTGACTGTAGCATCAAGATCGGTATTTCGATGGCAGACGCTAAACTTACTTCTCCTTGCGCTAACGATTACATATCGAGACGCTACACTAGTACAAACTATGGAATAGAGCTCTATATTGTGCAACATTTACATTATCAGCATACAGGCAGAAATGGCCTTTGTGACAGATCCAGTGAATGTGCTGCAGACAAATAAACTGGTGAGATCTCCTGCTTATGGGGGTTTGTAGTGATCATAATGAGATTAATAGCAATGCAATATCTGTATGTGCTGCATAATGCCTGTGTATGGCAATTACAGCAACACCTTAAACATAGAAACATAGAAAATGTTGGCAGATAAGAACCTTTCGGCCCATCTAGTCTGCCCAATTACATGGATACTTTACCTGGATTTATCTTTTGTTAAGGATAGTCTTATGCCTATCCCATGCCTGCTTAAATTAAATCACTGTTTTGGCCTCTACCACTTCTACTGGAAGGCTGTTCCATGTATCCACCACCCTCTCGGTAAAATAATGCTTCCTGATGTTACTTTTAAACCTTTGCCCCTCTAATCAAAGACTATGTCCTCTTGTTTTGCTACTTTGTTTCCTTTTAAATATACTCCCTTCCTCTACCTTGTGGATTCCCTTTACGTATTTAAATGTTTCTATCATATCTCCTCTGTCTCGTCTTTTTTCCAAGCTATACATGTTAAGATCATTAAGCCTTTCCTGGTAACTTTTCTCCTTCAAGCCGTACACCATTTTAGTAGCCCTTCTCTGAACTCTCTCTGAGATGTCTATATCCTTCTGGAGATACGGTCTCCAGTACTGCACACAGTACTCCAAGTGAGGTCTCACCAGTGCTCTGTACAGTGGCACGATCACTTCCCTTTTCCTACTGCTAATACCTCTCCCTACACAACCAAGCATTCTGCCAGCATTTCCTGCTGCTCTATTACATTGACTACTTACCCTTAGATCCTCTGCAATAATAACCCCTAAATCCCAACCCTCAGATATTGAGGTTAGGACTGTATCAAATATTCTATATTCAGCCCTTGGATTTTTACGCCCCACTTGCATTATCTTGCACTTATCCACATTAAAACTCAATTGCCACAGCTCTGACCATTTATTTAGTTTACCTAAAACATTTGTCATTTGGCTGATCCCTCCAGGAATGTCAACCCTGTTGCAAATCTTTGTGTCATCAGCAAAAAGACATACTTTACCATTAATACCTTGTCAAGTATATTAGAAGGGAAAAATTAAAATGGATGCATGTAGCCATTTTGTTTTAAATAGAAATTAATTTTTTTTCAATTTTCGAATCCGGATTTGAAATTTCTGCTAGAGAACAAGCCTGATCATACCATTGAACTTCTAATAAAGAAAGATAATCTAACGATTTATGCTCCAATGTATTCACAGCTTGATCATCAATTGCTATTTGCTTATAACGGGCAAAAAAATTACAGAGATTGTGATTTGTATAGTAATTATGTTTCTAACTGTCTGGATGATTGTACTAACAAAGAAAGTACGTACATTGAAGTTTAAAAACACTGTATTTTAAATTATTAAATGGATGAAAGAAGAAAAACGTGTTGTGAAAGGTCGAAACCTAGCCTAATTGGCTAAAGGTGGAAATATTGCATGCTTCCATCAAGTTTTCTTGAACAAGGAACAGATGAAACCAAAGGGGGATTATGTCAGGTATATTAAAAGGGAAAAATTAAAATGGATGCCTGTAGCCATTTTGTTTTAAATAGAATTTTTTTTTTCAATTTTCCCTAGTTTTAGAAATGATCATAGATTTTTTTAAATAGTTCATGGCTAGATGAAACCTTAATTTTTTTTTAGAAATACCAGACATGAGGGAACCTTAACATGTCTTTGTGTGATATAATGCTGAAGCTAAGTGCTAGACGTTTCATAATTAAATTTATTGGTTTGTCTTAAGTCTTTAAAACAAAAAGATATTTTCTTTTTGGGTATGGGAATAAAAGTTAAAGTTTTTGTATAATGTATGATTATATTCCCGAAAAATATTCTTATCAAGGTATATTTTATTATATTTATATTAGGAAATAGATGCTCCAATAAGTATTTGTTGAGGATAACTGGTAAATAGTATTGAAGAATAGATTCTGCGATTTAAATAGAAAGGAATTTACTCAGTTTGAGAGGAGTCGAGACATAAATCTAATTTAGGCAGGAGAGACTCAAAGTCTAAGACTGAAAATAGAGGGTGTTTGTAAGTCAGATTGACCTTTTGATCTGAGATAAGAAATATAAAAATTAAATGGTGGAAATAACCTGAAGTGCAACACTGCCCTCTTGAGGATAGTAAATATGATATTTAATATAATGAATAGATTGCCAGTTACGTCAAATTGACTATTTGACTATAATTGGAGTCGCACTGTTTGTTGTATTCATTCAGAGACTTACACAACAATGCATTCAGACTTCCAGGACACGACAATGCAGTCAGATCATTCCAGGACATAATGGATTCAGAGACTTACACGACAAGGCATTCACGCAGGCAGACCATCGCTAGCAGACCATCCCAGGACACAATACACTCAAGATTTCATACCACATCTCTAACTCCCATGCATTGATTATCTGACATTGATAATTTTCAATTATTCCAAAACAATCAAAGAATATTCCAAGGCTGTAACTCATAAAATCCAGATTGGAGGTAATGTATGAAAGCTATTTTTATTAAGATTAAAAATAAATTATATATATTTAGAGTATTTCTTGCAACAGACAGACTGAGATTTCTCAGATACTGTTAGATCTAGAGTCTTCAAAATATTTCTATATCTGCAGATAGAGATATGAAGAAGAATCGGATATAAGGATTTAGCCTAAAGATACTGTTGCAAAGATGATATACAAATATATATATTGAATTTGGAAATTACTGTGATTGAAATTAATAAGCAAGGAATTATATAACTACAATATAAAAAGCAGAAGATTAGAAGCTTAATTCTCGATATTAGGGGAGGATTCACTAAATAAGTTTTTATTACTTATCATTCTAGAAATTAATAACTTAGGGTGGATCCCAACAGGCCCCATTGACTTATTTGCCTTTACTTTAGACAGCTGCTGTAGAACCTCCTCCTCTGTAAACTCATATGTAAATGTCTCTTTAGTGTTTCCTCCTAACTGAGGTCCCTTTCCTTCCTTTTCTTCTACAAAGACTGAACAAAAATATTCATCGAGGCAGTCAGCGAGACTTTTATCCTCTTCTACATACCTTCCTTCCTTTGTTTTTAATCGAACTAATCCTTGTTTTACGTTTCTCTTCTCGTTTATGTATCTAAAAAATGTTTTGTCCCCCTTTTTTTACTGACTGAGCTATTTTCTCTTCTGCGTGTGCTTTGGAAGCTCTTATATATTGCTTTTCCTCGTTCTGCCTAATCTTATAGGTTTGCCTATCTTCTTCACTCTGAGTTTTTTTTATAATTATTGAATGCTATCTTTTCGTTCTTCACTATTTTGGCCACTTCTGCAGAGTACCACAGTGGTTTCTTCCCTGTTTTGTTTTTTCTAACAAGCCGAATGCAATTGCCTGTGGCCTTCAATAATGCCTCCTTTAAATAATCCCATTTCTCCTGGACTCCCTTTAAACTCCTCCAGTCTGATAATGACTCATTCACACAAAATCTCATTTTAGAAAAACTTTTGTTTTTGTGTGGTGCGGCTCCATCCCTGTTCTTGTATCCGTATGTGCCGCATAATGCCTGTGTATGACAATTACTGCAACACCTTGTATCTGTATGTGCTGCATGATGCCTGTGTATGACAATTACAGCAACACCTTGTATCTGTATGTGCCGCATAATGCCTGTGTATGGCAATTACAGCAACACATTGTATCTGTATGTGCTGCATAATGCCTGTGTATGGCAATTACAGCAACACATTGTATTTGTATGTGCTGCATAATGCCTGTGTATGGCAATTACAGCAACACCTTGTATCTGTGTGTGCTGCATAATGCCTGTGTATGGCAATTACAGCAACACCTTGTATCTGCACTGTACAGGGATTTACAATCATTATAATCCCCTGAATCTTAACCCTGTACAGCAGTGAGTGACACCACAGCTCTCACTGTATTCTGCCCCCTCCTTGGCTGCTGGAATGCAGCAGTAAAGTTTGTTCAGCTTTTTGTTAAACTGAATATGGTGGACTCTCCACCCAGCTCCTTACCGGTAATAAACGGCAACAGGAACAATGTCAAGATGAGGAAGAAATTCAGCCCTGCATTAAAGAAGGCATGTAAGAATTTCTAAATATTTTGTGACGCCCAGGGCTGGCACCTGCAAGCCTCGTTTTAAGTTCCCAAAAGTGGGATTTCAAACAAAGAAACAAAGAGAGGCCATAGCCAAACTGATATTGTTGATGATTGTAAAGACTATCAGGGTTATTCAGAGCGCACCGAAATCTCACCGACATTTCGGTGCTCTCCCGTTCCCCGCACTTCAGAGAGTTCGATCCGCCAAAGCGATCCAAAAAAGCCGACAAGCTGCCAAACGGTGTAAAAAAACCAAACTGCAACTTTAAAAAGGCTTTTTCAAACAAAGTACTTCATTAAAATGCTTGGAAACAATATGTAAGGTCCTATAAATAATAATAATAAAAAGGTCTGTTACAGAAAAAAAGCAACGGCATTTAAAAAATAAAATCGGGGAAAATTTTTTTAGCCAAAAAAAGACAAAAAAAATAGTGTCCCAATACACATGAAATTATTTACTGCCTTTCACACCAAATGTCAATCATTCTACTTCCAGCTGCCCCGTTCGTGAATTAGCTAACGCACGACACATTCCTGTGTCAAAAGTTAGTCGGGGGCTCTATAGATAGGAAGGATAAAGACTCTGTTCCACATGTAAGGTTTAACCCCAACCCTCACACAGCTCCATTCACATAAAGCTCCCACCAGGCCTGCCCTTTGGGTGGGGCGAGCAGGGCACACACCCTGGGCCTAGGGTTGCCAGGTCGGCCATGTTTTTCTGGACACATATGATTTACTCATCATGATGGGCGTTGCATGAAAATTGCCACCCTGCAGCATGTATAATCCATACGCATTCATGTAAGAACTCAGGAATCTCAGGTGAGCTGCCTTGATTTACTACCTGCATCCTATGAATTATTCATGTTTCAGGGCAGCACGTTTCCAGGCACTCACTGTCTGAATGAAATAGTTATATGTGTCCAGGAAAACATGGCCGATCTGGCAACTCTACCTGGGCCCTGCACTTTACGGCTGGGTTCACACCTCAGCGTTTTTCATATGCACTTAATACGCGCGTTTTTGGCACGCGTATCGCACAAACGTGCATTGCAGCGCGTTCACGCTGCAGTCTATGGCTGCGAACACGCTGCAATGTGCCCCAAAGAAGCTCCTGTACTTCTTTGGGCGTATGGCATTTTACAGCGTGTTCCTACGTGCTGTAAAACGCCCAGGCGTGTACGGGCCCCATAGGAAATCATGGGATTTCCGTGTTTGGGCGTTTTTACAGCGCGCAGGAATGCACTGTAAAACGCTCAGGTGTGAATGGGGCCTAAGGGTCCCACACCGCTGCTGACACCCTTCGTGTGATAAATACGGACAGCGGCTGTCACCTCTGTCTCTATCTGAAGGAGAGAAGATGTCTGAGAGGTGTTGAGGGGGTTTGTATCTGGGGGTGAGAGGGGTCAGGGTTGTCTATCTGGGGGGATGGGAGAATCAGTGGGGGTCATTGAGTGAGAGTATAAATAGGTGTGACATTGAAAGCGTGAAGAGGGGCCCCCAAAAAATGTTCTCGCCCAGGACCCCTCAAATGCTAGAGGTGACCCTGGCCCCCTCACTCAATAACGTACGAACCTAACGATACGGCCCCCACATTCTCCCACATAAGGCCCGTGTCAAACGAACGCAGTGATCATGTCTGTGTCGTCGCACAGTTTAATGTCCGTCGTAGCATAGAATAATGATCAATACAGACACACACACGAAGTACGTGCGCACCGAACTGCACACACACACAACGCACGTGCAAACGGACACAAGTTAGGCCAGAACGTAAAACCGCTACCACGGACGCACAGAGTGCGCTATGTCCACGTAGCGTTCTGTGCGAGTAATGAGATGTCAGAAGCAACGCATTTGCGACGTCCAGCACCTTGACGCACAAAATGGCTTTTCATATCCTATTCAAATTTTTATCATTTTTCATATTAATTTTGTTTCCCGTAATTCCCTTTTTTTTTTCTACGTCCGTCAAAAAAAAGGACCATGTGGTGTCTACAGGATCTTCGGTCAGTACGTCTGTCCATTGTGCACGCACGCACTGTGCGCTCAGACTGCGTTCAACTGACATTAGCCTAAACTATAAACACTTACTCGCTGTGAAAATATCAAGCACTGACCAGTTCATTCAGTCCCGGTAAGGAAGGTTTTATCTGACCATTGCAGAACAAGTAGAGCCAGTACCATTAGCGCGGACGCGGCGCACACAGCATTGTTTAACTCCGCCGGTTGGCATTTTAGGGAGTTTTCCTTCCTTGGGCACAAAACAATGCAACGGCAAAACATCAACCGGTAGAACGTCTAGTAGGTATAATAAGAACACAAATAACATGCAGTACTGAGGACCTCGTGTTCTTGTGAAACGGGATGGAAAATCCAGACATTCTCCCTTATTTATACATCAATAAATATAAAAAACTGATTGAGAAGATAAGTCGGCAATACGGGTAAAATGGAGAATAAAAATAGACCTTGACATTCCCAGAAACTCAATGTCTGGTCAAAGAAAGTAATAAATGTTCTAGCTCTAACTCAAAAGAGATGGCTAGTGAGCACGAGAGCAGGTTGCTATATCCTATCACTCTGAATGTACCCAGCTATCAGATATCCTGTATAAACGTATCCTGCTAACATGTAACCTGTATAAATATATCCTGCTGCCATGTAGCCTGCATAAATATATCCTGCTGCCATGTAACCTGTATAAATATATCCTGCTACCACGTAACCTGTACAAATATATCCTGCTGCCATGTAACCCGTATAAATATATCCTACTTCCATGTAACCTGTATAAATGTATCCTGCTGCCATGTAACCTGCATAAATATATCCTGCTACCACGTAACCTGTATAAATATATCCTGCTGCCATGTAACCCGTGTAGCGCTCACTCCCGGAGGAGCCGCTGAATTTGAACCTCGGGTCAGTCTCCCCGCACTAGGGAATAAATATACTCCAGCACCGTCGTGGATTTTATAAATTATATAGTTTACTCAATAAACTGGCATATAATGAGTAACACGGTATACATATATATTTTTTTACAGTACTTCGTAATGCGAGAAACGCGCAGCGGAAAAGGAAATACAGCACTTCGTAATGCGAGAAACGCGCAGCGGAAAAGGAGTGGTTGGAGTGTGAGTCCCGTACAGGTTATGTCCCAAGGAATGTATGTGTATGCGTGTATTGGTACCCGGGTACAATATTCAACTGGCCAGTGAATTATTTAAGAGGTATCTTCGACTAGTCACGTTGGGGCCCTGTAGGTTTTGAACAGACTGCAGCGTGCTTTAGTGTTTTACAATGGCCTGGAAGGCCTCTCACCCATCCGCCAGATACTCTGCGTTCCGCTCGACCCAGGACGTCTCTCCGCTCGATTTTGACTGGTATTTTCTGTGTCACCGGATCCGCTGTCTTGCTTTTCTGTATCGGCCACAAGATATCCAGCTCACCGCCTGCACTCCCTGTTAGATCGTCTGCGGTTCTCCTAACTCGGGGTCCTAACAGCTTACTATGTATCAGCGTGAGATTACTAGCGGTGGATCACTGGGTCTTCGATTAATAATAAGGAAAATCCCAATCTCCAACTCTGCTAGGCCGCACCTGCGCTCTGCCCTGGTTGTAATCCCTCTCTGCTCTCTTGCGTCTTGCTCCTCTCACTCCTCTGCATGCTCTGCCGGCTCTTTCCACGAGGCTGCGGATGTCACTGTCTCTCTCCCACCCACTTCCTGTTCCCGCCCGCAAAGCATGCTGGAAAATGTAGTCCCAATGTCCAGTGTCTTACATTGCGCTTGTCTCCCTCCGGTGGCCAAAAACAAGTACTACAACGACAGGGAATTAAAACCAGCGCTACACTCTCCCCCTCCTAGAACTCTTGGGTCTCTCCAAGGAGGTACAACAGTTGCATTACATTTCAACATATATTAGGCAACATATACAGGCTCAGCAGCAAGCATACAATGGGTTAGGTACACTTCCTTAAGTTGACTCATGTTTTTGACTATCTCAGCTAACATAGCAGACACTTCGGGCAACCTTCGCACTGTGGTGACGGCCTCTTCAGTGCTATGTCCTGGTGAGTCGTAGGCGAGTCTCTGGGGGGGTCGAATAGAGCGTTTTGGTTCCGGTTCAGTCAGTTCCTCTTCAGGTGGAATTACTATAGGTGCGGGTTCAATTCTTCTTTCTACCACTGGAGCAGACATCTCTTCGGAGTATGATCCTTCCAGTGAAGGCATAGAACTGTAGTCATAAGATTCGGCTTCAGGAACTGCAGGGATTTCAATAGTCTCGGGGACTTCTAACTGAAATTCAGGAGCCTCAGGCCTCAAATTACTTTCCCACCATTCAGGAACTGAGATAACCTCCTCAGGCTCTGGTGAGCGCATCCAGTCCAGACAAAAACTTTCTTCCACACTGTCCCTTTTGCTCTCTTCGATAGCCCGGGTCTGCTGAGACTGAGTAACGGGAGTCAAACGTGGAGCAGGCGGATTCGGCAGAGAAAGTCCGTCCCCAACTGGTATCCTCACAGCCTCTCTCAAAGGTAATAAATGATTCCAGTGCCAGTTCTTAAGAGGCCCAGCCTTTCCATCCGGCCAGATTTGATACACCGGCATACCCGGCAGTTGCTTGCAGACAATGTAGACCTGAGAACTCCATCTATCCGCTAACTTGTGCCTTGCAGCAGCACCCAAGTTCTTCAACAAAACCCTATCACCGGGTTGTAGATCCTGTATCCGAACTTTCAAGTCATAGTTCCGTTTATTCCTTTGTTCCCTGTTTCCTGAGGTCAAACGGGCCTGTTCAAACGCAGAGGCCAGATTCTTTCGAAGTCTATCCACATAATTTCTATGAGAAGCTACCGACGTCTGGTCCAGAGATAGCCCAAACGCCAAATCAACCGGCAGTTGAGCTTCTCTTCCGAACATAAGACGGTACGGCGAGTATCCAGTGGCGTCACTCTTCGTACTGTTATATGCATGTACTAGCGTAGCTATGTGACGACTCCAGCTCTGCTTCTCTGTGTTGGACAGTTTCCCCAGCATATTTAGCAGCGTGCGATTGAACCTTTCAGGCTGAGTATCACCTTGAGGGTGATATGGTGTAGTTCGGGTCTTTTGGATTCCCAGCAGTTCCAGTAATTGCCCAACAAGCCGGCTTTCAAAGTCTCTACCCTGATCAGAGTGTATTCTCCTTGGTAGGCCGTAGTGAACAAAGAACTTTTCCATCAGAACCTTCGCCACTGTCAGAGCGCGTTGGTCTTTTGTAGAAAAGGCTTGGGGTAACGTGTGAAGTGATCAGTCACTATTAGAATATTTCCCTGCCCACTAGCATCCGGCTCTAAGCACAGGAAATCAATGCACACCAAATCCATGGGTCCTTGACTTTGCAGATGGCTCATTGGAGCGATTCGGGTCGGTAGGGTCTTCCTTTGAATACACCTCAGACATGAATGGCAGTAACTTTCCACTTCAGCTCTCATGCAAGGCCAATAGAATCTGTCTCGCACCAGCTTAAAAGTCCTTTCTGCGCCCAAATGTCCATGCTCATCATGTAGCGATTGCAGTACACTCTCCCTATGTTTTGTGGGAAGGAATAACTGTTGGGTCTCTTCAGCATTGGTTGAGGGGCCCCTTTGGTAGACCACCCCATCCAACATCTTCAACCATTCCCACTCTTTGTAGACCAATCTGGCTCCATCTGGGGAATTGGTCAGCAGAATTTCCCGTTGGTTCGTAGTTAGGGCCTTTACAGTTAACGCAATTAAGGGGTCTCTAGCCTGATCAGCTTTCAGGTCCTGTTTTGAAAAGGTAGGCAGACTTTCATCCCTCAACTGCGTAGGGTTACAGTAAACCTCCGGAACAGCCGCAGCCATGACTCCTATGGCCTATGCTTCAATCCCTCCCTTGACCCGGCGCTCTGCTCCTTGACACAAAGCTTGTACCCCGTCTGGAGTTAACTGAGTCCATTCTGTAGTGTAGGGTCTTCTCGACAAAGCATCAGCATCTCGATTATTCACCCCAGGGCGATACTTCCGGCTGAACCGAAACCCTGACAGAGCGGCCAACCACCGATGTCCCGTTGCGTCCAGCTTCGCAGTAGTAAGAACGTAGGTAAGAGGATTGTTATCCGTCTTTATCACAAACTCGGCCCCATAAAGATAGTCCTTTAGCTTGTCTACCACCGCCCACTTCAAGGCTAGGAACTCCAACTTGTGGGTAGGATAGTTCTTTTCAGAAGGCGTAAGGCTCCGGCTCAAATACGCTACAGGCCTCAGCAATCCACCATACTCTTGATACAGGACTCCTCCTAGACCTTCTCTGCTGGCATCCACATGTAACTCGTACGGCTTGTGAGGGTCTGCATAGGCCAAGACAGGAGCTCGAGTTAAGCTCTCTTTCAGCTTCGTAAAAGCACCCTCACATTGACTAGTCCATTCTCCCTGTATGGACTCTCGAGCTTTCCTTGGCCCTGGAGCTGACGGATTTCGGTCAGAGACCTTGCAGCCTTCTTCTGTGCTTTCCTTCTGTAGGAGTTTGTTCAGTGGTTGAGCTATTTTTGCGAATCCTCCTACAAATCTTCGATAATAGGAAAAGAACCCCAAGAAAGATCTAAGTTCAGTGACGTTTCGGAGTCTAGGCCAAGAAGCTACGGCCTCCAACTTCCGAGGGTCTGTTGAAACGCCTTCTGCTGAGACCACATGTCCCAGATACGTAACAGACGGTAAACAGAATTGACATTTCTCCAGAGACAGTTTCAATCCCTCTTCATGGAGCCTCTTCAAGACCTTCTCCAAACGTTGTTCATGTTCTTCCAGAGTCTTCCCGAACACAATTATGTCATCCAGGTACACTAATACTTCGATCAGGTTCATGTCACCGACTGTCTTCTCCATTAACCGTTGGAACGTGGCTGGAGCCCCAGTAAGGCCTTGAGGCATTCTGTTGAATTTGAAGAACCCCAATGGGCAGATGAACCCAGTCTTCTCTTTGTCTTCAGGATGCATCGGTATCTGGTGATACCCACTTCGCAGGTCTAGTACACTAAACCATTTTGCTCCCAACAAACACTGTAAGGCATCTTCTATCCGAGGAGTAGCATATTGATCTGGAATGGTTCTCTGATTCAGCGTGCGATAGTCTATGCATAGGTGGACAGAACCATTCTTCTTCCGGACCATTACTATTGGAAATGCATATGGGCTCCTGGACTCTTGGATCACCTTGGTTCTTTGCAGTTCATTCAGCTGTTCTCGTAGATCATCCAAGTCTCCAAGCGGAACTCGTCTTGACCTTTCACAAAACGGCTTGTCCTCTTGTAATCGAATGCGGTGCTCAGTACTTTTAGCTAGGCCCACGTCGAACTCATCTTTCGAGAACAAGTCTCTCCACTTTAGAACTTGGGACTGAAGACGTTTCTTCCATTCAGGTGAAATGGGAGCGTCCTTGGGTTAGAACCTTTCATCTGGAATCTCTTTATCCACTCCCCCTCCTAAATCGGTAGGAGAGAGGGGCATAGCGGACGCTACTTGCTCGATAGGCATTCATGCTTTAAGGACTACTGGAGAATCAGACACATTGCACACGCTGACTGAGACTCTTCCTCGTGTTCTTTTCAAAGCTTTGGTGGAGATTATTTCAGGGATTACTTCTACTCCGGCTTCACTCCCATGATTAAAATCGGTTTCCAGTACCACATAGGGACCTGGTTGCGATCCGTTCAACTTGACTGAAGCCCGGAAACTTGTTACTTCTCCTGCTTGCAGAACCTTCTCTGTTCCTTCCAATCTCCACAGGCGCCCCACTTCAGCAGGTGCCTTCTGTTCTTCGACCATTCTCTGATAGACTGGACGTAACATTGGATGTACTCCTTTAGTAGAACCTTCTTCCAGTACGATAGGTGTCAGGAGACGTCGCACCAAATCAGTATTCGTCCCCACTATCATGGAACTCCTGTTTGCCCCTGAAGGCCGAGGACACACAATGGCCAATGCATCACAACCTCCGGACTGTCCGATGACTTCGGATCCGATCTCCAACTTCACCTGTAGATACCCGTCATAAGGGAGTTTCTCAGTTCCGATACTCAGATTTCCAGATCCTTCAATTTCTGTAGAGGGATGTGCTTCAAGTGTTTCTCATAAAAATCTCTGTAAATCAATGTCACTTGGGCCCCTGAGTCCAGCAGAGCTTTAGTGTAGACTCCCTCCACTTGGATTGGCACAATAGGGGAAGGACCTATCAGCTGGTCAGGAAACTTGGTGGTGGCAACAGGACATTTAGACCCAGTTTGTTGTACCCTGGCCTTCTTCTTGGCCCATGTAGGTTTTGGGTGTGCATTGCTTCCCCATGACATAGGGTCGGATGCCAAGGGAGTGACTCTTTCAGTCCTGGCAGGCTCGGCAGTTGGCCAGACTTTGGGCCCTCTCGCCCTCTTAGTCCTGGCTTGTTTTTTGGAGCGGGTTTCAACCTTCGGGCACCTAGGTTGCTCCTTCACTTGTGCCCTCTGGCGTTTCCCGCTGGTGAGGTAGATAACAGCCCTTCCAAGGCTTTCAAAAACTCCTCTACTCTATTTCCTTCAGACCTTTGGCTTTTGCATTGTGCGCGGAAATGGCCCATTTCTCCACAACTGAAACATCTCCTCTTTGAAGATGGAGACGCATTTGCCCGCTGCGATTCGGTTGAAGGATCCTGGCTAGACGCCACAGCAGCTCCGGTTGTCTGCATGTCTGTAAGGAACTTCTGCATCTCTGTCTGTGTCTCTGTCACCTTCAACAATACTCGGCACAGTTCCGCGTGCGCCTGTTGCAATTCAGCTTGAGCTTCTTGTACCTTCTTAACAGTTTTGTGCAACTCACCATGTGCAGAGAGGTTTAATTCTTTGACAGCCTTCTCTGTGGATTTAAAAGCGATCAGATGCTCTTGTTCGTCCACGTCGGATCCATAGGTATCCAACGAGTCACTTTCAGGCTGCAAACATTCGTTATGCCTCACAGGTTGCGCGTACGCTCTTTCTCCTCTCCTGAAGGATTTTTCTTCCAGTAGAGCCTCCTCCTCTCTGACAGCTCGGATCAGTTCTAGGTACTTCAGTTCTCGATTACCTTCCCTGCTTCTCAGCTGCAGCATCACTGGATCTAGAGGTTGAGCGCCCCTCAGGATCTGTTTTATTCGGATCTTATCTACTTCGGCCGGTTCGGCCCCTTTCTTGAGGAGTATCTGGAGCCGAATCTTATCTAGGCACCTCATATATTCGGTCATTCTCTCACCTTTCCGCTGGTAGGTGTGTTCATACTGATACACGAGCTCTGCAGCCTTTTCCGTTCGCCCAAAAACTTCCTCCAGAACATTTAGATAATCTAAAGCAGTGCAGTCTTTCTTACTCAATTTTAGGTTTCTTACAGCCTCTGACGCAGGTCCCTTTAAACTCTCAGTAATCCTTTGTTTTTTCTGTGCTTCAGGGACGTCCCACTCATCTAGAGCCTGCATCGCCTGTTCCACCCATTCGTCGAAGCTTTCTTCTCCCGCCGGAGTTGGTACGTTTCCTGTAAAATTTCTCAACCGTCGATAACCAAAGTTAGTGTGCGGAGGTCTTGTTCTTTGACATTTAGCCAGCAAATCTCCAATAGCCACTATAAATTCAGGCCCGATCATGGCCAACGGACTGGGTGCGGGAACACTCGCGGATTCGCCACGTGGCGCACTTGGCTGAATCAGTTGGACTTCCATCTCATCGGTCAGCTTCACACTCGCGCCCTGAAAACACACTGGAACACCCTTTCTCCACTCAAAAAGAACATACGTGTGAGAGGTATCTGGGTTCTCTTTAATGTCCAGGATTAACCCCCGAAGATCTGGTGTCACCGTGGCCACGGCCTGGCAAATCTGATCTTCGGCCCAAGTGTCTGCAGTAATATCCATGACTATACACAATTCTAACTGACTACTGTGCTCCTCACACCATTTGGCAGCAGTGTCTGGATCCATATTTAACCCTTTAAATGCGGTTTTTCCAGAGACTGGATCCCGGAAACGAGCCCCCACGTGTAGCGCTCACTTCCGGAGGAGCCGCTGAATTTGAACCTCGGGTCAGTCTCCCCGCACTAGGGAATAAATATACTCCAGCACCGTCGTGGATTTTATAAATTATATAGTTTACTCAATAAACTGGCATATAATGAGTAACACGGTATACATATATATTTTTTTACAGTACTTCGTAATGCGAGAAACGCACAGCGGAAACGGAAATACAGCACTTCGTAATGCGAGAAACGCACAGCGGAAAAGGAAAAAAGTATTTTTAACCCCTTAGTGGTTGGAGTGTGAGTCCCGTACAGGTTATGTCCCAAGGAATGTATGTGTATGCGTGTATTGGTACCCGGGTACAATATTCAACTGGCCAGTGAATTATTTAAGAGGTATCTTCGACTAGTCACGTTGGGGCCCTGTAGGTTTTGAACAGACTGCAGCGTGCTTTAGTGTTTTACAATGGCCTGGAAGGCCTCTCACCCATCCGCCAGATACTCTGCGTTCCGCTCGACCCAGGACGTCTCTCCGCTCGATTTTGACTGGGATTTTCTGTGTCACCGGATCCGCTGTCTTGCTTTTCTGTATCGGCCACAAGATATCCAGCTCACCGCCTGCACTCCCTGTTAGATCGTCTGCGGTTCTCCTAACTCGGAGTCCTTTAGCTTTCTATGTATCAGCGTGAGATTACTAGCGGTGGATCACTGGGTCTTCGATTAATAATAAGGAAAATCCCGATCTCCAACTCTGCTAGGCCGCACCTGCGCTCTGGCCTGGTTGTAATCACTCTCTGCTCTCTTGCGTCTTGCTCCTCTCACTCCTCTGCGCGCTCTGCCGGCTCTTTCTACGAGGCTGCGGATGTCACTGTCTCTCTCCCACCCACTTCCTGTTCCCGCCCGCAGAGCATGCTGGAAAATGTAGTCCCAATGTCCAGTGTCTTACATTGTGCTTGTCTCCCTCCGGTGGCCAAAAACCAGTACTACAACGACAGGGAATTAAAAACAGCGCTACACCCGTATAAATATATTCTGCTGCCATGTAACCATGTAATGATATGGATGCGCTACCTCATAAAAATACTTGTACATCTCATAGATTGTAAGTTCCCTTGGGAGGAGGGTCCCCTTGAATCAGGGCGTATCATTTATGTGTAATATTCCAATATTGTAAAGCGCTGCGGAATAAGTGGCGCTACGCATCGCGGCAGAACTTTTTTATTGATGGTAGAGTAAGTGGAGTGCCTTTCCTGGTGAATATATATATATATATATATGGAAAATATCTTGTTTTTGCAGATCAATGATGTGTGCAAATCTAACTAATAGAACACAGACACCTCGATGCACAATCTACTAATGGATAGTTCATTGTATTCATGGACGTGAGCCAAAGTAAACGACTACCAGAAGCTTTATTCTAGCACATTAGCTTTTTAAACCAAAACAAAGACGGTTCCTCCAATGCGTTTCATCACGTAAGACCTGAGAATGTTTTAAAAGGCTAAATGCATCGGATATTCCTTTCATGATTAAGAGCGCTCCTGGTTCTCAATGACCTTGGCTCAAGTTTAGTAATACCTGGGCAAGTCCATCGGTGCATTGTGAGATTTGCATTGTATTAGCGTCTTAAGTGCCTGGATTCTGCATGTTCCTTGCGAGTGGGTCTCCAGCAGGAAAGTTATTCTTCTTGCATCATCCTGAGAGTACTTCTCTATGTGGTGTTTTGTTCTCTTCTTTTGACATGTGTGGCTGTTTTCTAGAGATATTGTGCATGTACGATGGGAAGAATGGGGATGATTGTGTGAGAAAGCATTGTGTTATGAGACTGGGGGGCTGGATATGAGTCAGGATGAGATGGACAGGCTTTATATGTTTGTGAGGAAGGATGTTTTGGGTGCTTTATATACAATATTGCATGTTTTACCGGGACTGATCCCCTGGTCCTGTTCCCTGCTTCTTATTTTGAGAATCAAAGAGTTAGTGATTTTGTAGTAGTACATTTTTTTGTTATAGTGATGGGCACATATTAAAGGGACACTCTACTAATCCTGACCACTTTATTGCTTAAAGATGTATGAAGTGTCCCCCTCCTACCCTGATCAGGTGTTATTGCTGGCTGAAGTGGAGGAGTTCCCTCCATCCCACCCAGCATCACCAGCAGACAGGATTTTTGAATTTCCCAGCTGCCAGTCACAAGATCATTCGCTAGTGATGTCAGCATGCAGAGTGCATGCCAACATCACCATCTCTGAGACCAAGCAGTGTAGTGAGAGTTCTCAGAGAGACAGACAATCGATCAGATCAGTGCATGCAAAGTGCATAACGAAAAAATTTGTTTGGTTTCAGATCGATTCGTTACTTTTTTCAGTTTGTTTCGGTGCGTTCGTTATGTTACTGTGATTTGTATTTCGGATCGATTCGGTATTTTGGGAGATTAGTAATTTGCATTTCATATCGATTTGTTATTTTGTTTTTACTCCTTATTTCGGAATGTGAAACAGATGAATTAATTACTTAGATTAAAGTTAAAAGAAAAAAAGATACGTAATCCCCCTGTCCTTGGTGTTGAAATATGTTTCAGCACCAAGGACAGCAGCACCGCGGGGCTCTGGAGCAAAAAATCCTCCTGTCCTTGATGCTGAAATATGTTTCAGCACCAAGGACAATAGCTCTACAGGGCTCTGGAGAAAAAGATCCCCCTGTCCTTGGTGCTGAAATTGGTTTCAGCACCAAGGACAGCACCCGCTGAATGCAGTCAGACTAAAGGAAAAAAAAACTCTGCGTTCGGCAAAGAAAAAAGCCTTGTCGTTTTATTATAATTGTGAATCCAAAAATTTCACCAAAAAGATACTCAATAAACTCTAACAAAAAAAACAATAAATAAGAAAGGCTTTTTGCTGCAAATGAAAAGAATAAGGCTAGGGTCAGACGAGCGTGATTTATACGTACTGTACGTCCGTGCACACGGACATATGTCAGTACGGAAGACGCAGTAGTGGCCAGACAGTCCGTTTATTTACTGACGTATATTTTGACGGATGTAGGAGAGAAAATAAAATAAAAAGCAAAACCATTTTGTCCGTGAAAAATACTGGACGTATAACTGTCTGACCACGTTCCATCACTCACACACAAAGCTATGCGGACGTTGCGGACGCAGCGCACTTTGTGCGGCCGTTCTAGGAGTTGTACGTTCTTGCCTGACTTGCATCCGGGGGCCGCGGCTATTGTGCGTCCGCAGTTCAGTGCGGACGTACTTCGTGTGTCGGGCTCCGATGGGCTTTCTGTCATGCTATCACGGACGTACTTTTAGGCGCAATCACGGACATGAACACTACGCTCGTCTGACCCCAGCCTTAACGGTTGAATAAATATTTAATAAAAACAGGGATTTTTTTTTTTTACATTGAAACCTACGGGAATAGCCTGTTTAAACCCTCAAACGAAACCGCCGAAAATCAGGGCATTTCACTGACACTTTGGTGCAATTCGGCATTTTCTGAATAGATTAACCATTACTTGTGTATGGGGAATTTTACTGCAGCTGAATTACACCGAGTGGTAGACATGTGCATTTGTTTTAGTACTAAAACGATTTAGTCTGAATTTTGGGATTATTTAGTTTTCATATGACTCAAGAGATACGAAACTGCTCAGTCCAAAAAACGAAAGAAACTAAAACAAAATGCACTACATTTTAGTTTCAGTCCTTTTTGTGATATTAGATTGAGTGAAGGAGACCAGCAATGAAGAGCGCAACATCGCAAAGCTACAGAAAAGGTTTTAATGCGTAATCCTTCCCGACCCCCTACCCGAAAATCTGACAGTGATAGAGCTCCAGAATACTCACTTGCAGCACAGACAGCCAGCACAGGAGAGGAAACCTTTACTTAACCCTTGCATGTCTATGAGGCAGACAAGATGATAAAAGCAGCTGGAGAAGGAAAACATTCAAATAAATCACACTGAAAGCTAATGACAGAGGAGGGCTGGATAGTAAAAACCCCTTTATAACAAGCAGTGCTGGGAGAAGAGAGGGACTTTATAAAACGTGTATTATCTCCCCTCCTGCTCTGCATAATAGTGGCTTAGGTCTGATACATTTTATCCATCATTATCCAGGATCACTATCCCCCTTTTCTCATCTATAATACACGTTTTATATAAAGTCCCTCTCCTCTCCCAGTGCTGCTTGTTATAAAGGGGTTTTTACGTCTGATACATTAAGGCTGGGGTCAGACCAGCGCATTTTAACGTGCGTTCTGGCGCACATAATTACGGCCGCACTAGCAGCAGATGACGGGCAATGACAGCCAATATACGATGTATGGCAGCACAAAAGTCCGGCCGTGCAACACAAGTGGAATTTGAACGCATTTTTTTGAGAGCGCAGAACCGCTAGTACTGACGTACTGAGTGCGCAGCTGCGGCATAGCGGCGTGTGTGCGTGATTAGAAGATGTCAGACACTGCTAATGTCCAGCCTACATAACGTCCAGACACAACAAGCGTTTTATTGACGATCCGTACAAAATCACACCCGAAAATGCACGTCGTCTGACCGTTTTTGCGCATTCCGTGAAAAAATACGTCAATGCGTTCGGACGCACTTTTTCACGTTCGCGGGGAAAAATGCTTTCGTCTGACCCTATCCTTAGTATCCAGCTCTCACAGTGATTCTGTCATTATGAGCCTTCAGTGTGATTTGTTTGAATGTTTTCCCTGGATTTAAACTGCTTTATTTTATTATAAAAATAAATTTGCGCCAGTCATCTCTTCTCTGAGCTTTCAGATAGATTTTACGTTAATATTTTCCCTCTCCCCTGCTTTTATATTCCTGTGTCTCCCCCACAGAGATACAAAGTTTAAGTAAAAGTTCCCTCTCCTGTGCTGGATAAGCATTGCATTCCAAAGTTCTGCCCCCTCCACATGCCAAAGCAGTAGGATGTTCTATACAGAGAGGTACATTAATTAATGCAGGAGGATGTTCTATACATTATACAGAGAGGGGTATAATGCAGGAGGATGTTCTATACATTATACATAGAGGGGTATAAAGCAGGAGGATGTTATATACATTATACAGAGAAAGGTATAAATTGAGGAGGATGTTCTATACAGAGAGGGACATTAATTAATTCAGGAGGATGTTCTATACATTATACAGAGAGGGGTATTAATTAATGCAGGTGGATGTTGTATACATTATACAGAGAGGGGTATTAATTAATGCAGGAGGATGTTCTCTATATTATACAGAGAGAGGTATTAACTAATGCAGGAGGATGTTCTATACATTATACAAAGAGGAGCCTTTTTTTAGCACTTTTAAATCCAGTGTCTGTGAGCGCTAAGATTGGCTGCTTGTTATATTATCTCTCAGTACAATGTATCAGGCTCAGCTGTTACAATAACTGACTGTAACAGTGCTCAAAGTTTCAGTAAAACAAGGAAATAATATTGTTATAACCTCTTATATATAAAAATATTATTTACTAGTTTTACTGAAACTCTGAGCGCTGTGATGAGCAGCAGTTACTGTAACAGCTTTGCCTGACACATTGTGCTGAGAGTGAGATATACTGTACCAAGCAGCAATCTCAGCCCTCTGAGGAGCCACTACAATAGTAATTGTATCCACTGGTTTTGAATGAATGAAATTAGTGTTCATACTAAAGAACTGAAAACGAATTTCTTTAGCAACTAAATAAATTGCATTTTAGGACTAATCCATTAGTTCAAAACAAAATTTGGTGCTGTGCACATGTCTACCGAGCGGCACCACAGCACTGTCCATGGATGTGGTGCTGAATACAACAGATTTTTGTGCAAAAATTTATTGAGACAGCTCACATCAAAAAATAACGCAATCAAAGATAAAATGAAAATATTTTTAAAAAGTTAGAAAGTAAAAAGCCATAAGTCCATTGGAGGTAAAAAAAAGTCTTTAAAAGTGGGCATAGGGGTCTCCAAGACGCGTTTCGCCGGCTCCCTGGCCAGCTTCATCAATTGATTGCGTTATTTTTTGATGTGAGCTGTCTCAATAAATTTTTGCACAAGCCAACCTCCTGCTGCACCCAGTTGCCATCTTTTAACATCGCCAGCAACCAGAAGCACCGTACAAAGGGAAGCTTTCTGCAGTATCCTGGACGAGGAAATTCAAAAGACAAGGCACGAAGGAGCAGATGCAAAGAGGAATTCTTGGCAGAGCGCAACAGACAGAGCAACATCCGTCACCGCACTAGCGTAAGTGTATCAGTCCTTACTCTCTGCTGTATGCGACAGACGCGGACGTATCCTTAATCCCTTCTTTCTTTCTTGGAGGAATATTGAAGGGACGAGAGGAGCGGAAGCAGTCAAGATCAAAAGGACACACTTGATCATAAAGAGAAAATTCTTTTTCTTTTTTCTTTTTTGTGCAATATAAAAGACTGATTTAATTGTGTTTTTTTAGAGACTGTCATTCATCACCCCCGACGCCAGGGGGTGTATGTTCCTAATAAGAATATGAATATATACACATTTATTTTACACTCTTTTATATTTTTTATATGTTACACCAAGCTGTTAAATTAGCATTGCCATATCTCATTATATTGTTGAAATTCCTTAAGAGCGATTACATCGCTACTTTAACAGACACAACCAGCGAGTAGCGCCTGACTAAGGGGTACCCCACACTTTCCCTCCAATTAACCTGTAGCAGCAACAAGGCTCTGCAACCACCCCTAAATTGGCAGCACACCCGCATAATTAAACACCATAATCTCAACACCGCACAGCGCCTTAGGATACCATTTCCTTTCTTTACAAAGGAACCACCATGTGGCGCCAAAATACAGGATACCTCCTTTTCCTTAAAATAATATTTCAAATGCTCAACACGTTCTATATTTATAATAATAATACAATAATAATAATAATAATAAAAATAATAAATTATAATATTGTGGAAATCTGGGCAATATATGGATAATTAAATGGACACTTTAGGTACCTTAACCATTCAATGTAATTTAAAGGGTCACAGTGATTGGAGTGTTCCTTCTTCCCGAGGGCATTCCATTGGGATTCTCCTCATCCATAAAGCTGTTGTTTAGCTATTGGCAATCTGCTTGCTGGGCAAAAAGCCCTGAGAATGTGCAACAAATCTCTCACTGAGAGATATTGGATTGGCAGGACCCACGCTCAAGCGTCCAGCCAACATGTGGTCACTTCTGGCTATCAGATCCAGACCCAAGTCAAGGGAGTTAAGTTCAGTTCTTAACCCCTTCACTACCAAGTGATTTTTTCCCAAAAAATTTACAGAAACCAGTTTTTTTTGTAAAATCATTTTTAATTATACATCAACACATAGTTATTACTGTAAATAACCTATATGGCCAGTAGATGGCGCCATCTACTGCCAAATTGAGTTACAGAGGTTTGAGCAGCAGATTTATGTTTTTTTTCCCCTGCAACGGCTGCTGAAAGTCTGATATTTCAGAGCTTTCATCAGCTGATTTTACAGTTTTAGCTCTTTGGGCATTATGTCCACAGGGTTAAAACTTTAGGGGCACATTCTGCAGCCCAAAACCAAACAAAATTGGTTTGCAGCAAACAAATTTCATTTGCTTTTGGGCTGCAGATCAGCACATCGAGATATCTTGATATCAAGGCACCAGATGTGCCTTTGAAGCCTGAGTTCTCTCGATATCGGTAGTGAAGGGGTTAATAGAGTCTAAAACGGTGTGCGGCAAGGTTTAGATGGGCTTAATATTTAACCCCTCTGTTAGCAACCCCCACCTAAATTTGGAATATTCCTTTCATTTAATTAATGTGACCCCTTTACTACCAAGATTGACTAAATTTGATCTACAAGGCACCTCCTGGCAACACAATATATAGGATAGTCGATTTGGTTTTCCAAAGGTAAAGGGCAAAATAATTTTGTTTATTGCAAATTAAATTTGTCTGCATTTTGGCTGGAGAATGCGCCCCTAAAGTTTAAACACCATCTCGGAATTTGTGTAAGTGACATCTCCCCAGCTGATCCTGCATGGAGCACAGAAATGCAGTAGCTCCTTTTGGCCAACAGATGGCAAAAACTTTTCAAAACTCCATGATTGTGAATTCTGTCATTTTATTGTTTCTGCAAAAGAAGAATGACCTTTGCCCATGTGACAGGGCACCTCTCCCTCTATATAGATCAGTCTTTTTTCGCTGACCTATATAATGTAAAAAAAAAAATGTTTTTAGGTTTGCCTCTGTATCCCATGTGACGGCGGCATGCCGCAGCGAGCAGGATGGCTGTGAGCAAAGAGACGTGTTATAGGGCCGCCCTTTCTTCACTGAGTGCTGTGCTGTTTGTCTGACACGATCTGAGTGAAAGCAAGTGCAGTACACTGTGCAGGGGTCCGTCCCGGAGGACGACTCTCTGAAAAGTGCAACATGGCACCGGCTCCAGGGAATGGGAGGAATTTTAAAACGGAATATATCCGATTTTTACATTGTATACTGTAGGTCACTGAAAAAACACTGCACTATATAAAGGGAGAGGTGCCCTGTCACTTGGACAAAAGTAATTTTGCCCATGACAGGTGCACGTTAACCCATTCCCTGTGGATGACGTGTGGGGGATGTCCTCTGTTCCACACGTGGCATTCGGGGATGTCCCCCACACATCATGGGTCTCTGCAGGGACAGAGGAAACCTGTGACTACTCGGAAATGAGTCCCGGGGCAGTCTGACTTCCTGAAGTTAGACCATCCCATATGACTCGCCCCGGAGTACTGATGTCATCGCCAGTGTGTTAGTTTCAGGTGCCCCAAGGCAGAGCTGGGAGAGTGCCTGAAAGGGAGGGGGACCTTTGGAACCCTCTCCATCCCAATCAAGGGACAGTAACACAAAAAGAGAGGCATTGCTGGAAAGGTTTCCAGTGATGCCTCTCTTTAACCCCTTAGTCGCCAGTCCGCGATCCAGCTCCAATTGGCCCCAGATCGCGGACTGCTCGCAGAAGTGGCTGACATCTTGGATGTGCGCGATGACATTAGTTAGGGATTTAACACATTGCTGCCAAGGGGTTTCCCTATGGTGGAGATGGGGAGGTTCTTTGGAACCCCGTGTCTCCTGATCAGTGGAAGCTAGAGGATCATGGTTGGTATCATTGGAAAGGTTAGAGCATGACCTTTCCAATTATACCAAACATGAGAAGGTTAAGAATAAAAACAAAAAATAATAATAAAAACATCATTTTATTTTTATTAATGCAGCATTATTGTTCACGTTTCAGTTATAATGTGAACAATGATGCTTCACAATCGATTTTTTTTCAGTTTTTGCTACAATCGTGAATTTTCTCAGAAAAATAAAGTAACGGGTTCCCAGTTCTATTTTTTTTTTAACAAGTGTACCTCATAGAATATATAACTGCAAAGGCTCGGATGATAAAATGTGGAAAAAAATCATTTTACACGCTGTAGATGATTGGAAATTAACTTTTTATTTACATTTTTTCGTTATAGCATTTTGGCAGGGCATGACATATACATATAATAATAATAAGGCTTCCGTAAAAAAGGATATATAATTTGTCTGGGTCATACAATAAAACATGACTTCAAATCCTGTTTAAACATGATGCGCACACAACGGTCAAAATGCGCTCAGCACACAGAGGTGAAATGGCTCAGCAGTGAATGGGTTAAAGTTATTTACAGTATTGGGCAATATCCTGAAAATCTTGTTTTTTATTTAAAAATAGTTATTTTTATACAATGAATTCGGTATCTTTGTAAAGTAACATTCTACATGACGGTATTATGTGTGTGATGGTTATTGCTGTGTACTGCACATTTCTATTTTTTTTTGTAATTATCGTATTTTCATATACATCATATGTCTTAATTATATTATTGCCTCTCATTAGTGCAGAGCTATGCTATGTGTACCAGGAAATAATAAATGCTTTTAATTTATTCTGTAGTCGTAGAATAATTATATAATTAAAAGGAAAACATACTACCCCAGAGTTGGCTTAATAGAATTTTAACTCCCAATCCATTTTTATAAACAAAACACTTACGGAGATTTATCGCGCTACAGAATGGTTCACCAGGATACGATTATATAGAAATATATTTTATTTATAAGGAAACTGAACTTGCCTAAGGTCTTCATACACTTAACTTGCCAATTAAATAAATAGCAGTAATAAAAATGAAATGATAAATGATACGAGCGATGAACCCAATTACTAGCCTAGCCTAGCCGGTCATAGGAGACGATGATAGAAAAAATAAAATGCGATGTAAGTCCCTAATTATTAGCGACTCCCTATTACCATTAGTTATGAGTTGGCCGCCATGTTGGCGGCTCCGCACATAGTGTTTGGAAGTCACTAATGGATAGTGGCAGTGACAGTGCGTGCACACCATCTTGCAGAGTTGCAGTGTTTCACCTGGAGGACACAAGAGAAATATCTGTTCTTAGGTCCTCCGGTCGGCCAGAAGAGGTCAGGAGCCATTTCTACTTTATGGTTGACTTATTAGTGGTAACAGTTGGTCAGAAAATGGCCCTACTTTGTGATTCAAAATTATTTATATTTAATACATTTTTATATGATTTAGATTTATTTTCCATTATTATGAAATTCAGAGTCCGTCAATTCCAAAGGGTTCCATTCACAAAGCACCAAGTGACCGCCAGCCTGTTCAGCTCAGCTCTAACTTGTCGACTTCAGCTCAACTAATCGTTTAAGGAAATATTAGATGATACTTTTTGTTCAGCAGATGTTTTCTTATGCAATTAGCTGAGCCGACTTACCTATACGTCCTGCCCCATCCTGAAGTATAGGGCTGAAGTGAAAGACTTCCACTGTTGACAGGTCCCAGCTTTTGCTTTGATCTGCAGCCAGGTCAGATTCTCGTCAGCAGCCTTGATATCGTCATGAAGGTTCCATAGGTGCGAGCCTCTGGGTCTGTCACTCCGGTGTTATCCTTGGGGATTCCAATCCAGAAAATGCCTACAGATCTCATTTGCACCCTTTCGTAAGGTATGGTCGATCCACCTCTACTTGTGCTATCAGATCTCCATTGCGATCGGTCCTTGGTGGCACTGCTTGAGAAGCTCCGTATTGGAGATCCATATAAGTGGCCACCAGGCATGAATGATGTATCACAGACAACAGTTTACGAAGACATGGAGCTATATTTCCAGTGACTTTAGGAAAAATATGACTGGAAACCTAATAAAAGCTTCTTAGTGTGTGGCAGCCAAAAGGAAACTCCGTTCCTTCTGAGAAAATATTGGAGGAACTACGTTCCTACAATGTTCCTGCTCTACTTGATCCCTGCTCACAATGCCTCTCATTTAATCACTGTCTATGAAAAATGTAGGCTTGTCAGCAATGGTTTCGAGCACTGTGGAACCTGTTGACCCTGCTCTGCCGATTCCCGGTCTAAGTGTCTGTCAATTAACATCTCCAGGGCCCTTGATTTTCGCAAGCATAAAATCACGATCACGCTCCCTTAAATGGGGCAAAATGAAGGATATCACCTTTCCAACTTTCTTAAGCAAAAGCTGGTTAGCTGTTCTTCTCCCTCAAAATTGTCTGTTGGCTTTAAAATTTAGTTAGTGGTGCCAATAAAAATGATAGAAGGAAAAAGCACAGGGAAGATGTACTTCAAAGCAAGGTGGAGGACCTTGTAACTTTTTTCACCTACTCTTATGGCCTGAGCAGAAAAATAATGAGTTACTTGCACCTTGATTAGCCTGGATCCTTTGTATATGCCAAAACAAAGAGGAGGATCAGGTGCTACCACACATACACAAACTACAAACATCCTGAAAAATAACATATGACCCAGGGGCGGACTGACAACTCAATGGGCCCCCGGGCAATAGGAAATCATGGGCCCCTTGTGCTACAACCACCCACAAACCACACCCATATTAAGCTCCGCCCGCATATTTGTGTTATGGAATTTATTTCTCTACACCACAGCAATAAAACTCACAGCAATATGTGGTGTGTATGAGTGGATCACAGAGCTCCACAGCAATAACACTCACAGTAATGTGCACTGTGTATGAGCGTATCACAGAGCTCCACAGCAATAAAACTCACAGTAATGTGTTGTGTATGAGCAGATCACAGAGCTCCACAGCAATAACCCTCACAGTAATGTGCGGTGTGTATGAGCGTATCTCAGAGCTCCTTAGCAATAAAACACACAGTAATGTGTAGTAGTGTATCACAGAGATTCACAGCAATGTGCGGTATATATTTTATTCTCCCCCTCCCCAGCATATAAATTTTCTTATTCACCCCCTCCCCAGTCTATTTTTTTTTTTTGAGAAATGATTTTACCAGGAAGGATACATTGAGATTTCTCTTGTTTTCAAGTATGTCCTGGGTGGTGAGTATGTACCGTTAGATGTCTTGCCCAAGGACACTTACTGGAGAGGTGCTCGTCGGGATCGAACCCATGTCTCCACAGGCTCTCTCCACGCAGAGCAGTGATGTTACCTCTACTCCACCCAGCCGGTTCAAATAATTATCAAATATTTATGTGCACAAATCCCCAATCAGCAATATGACCTAATTAACCGTTGTTGTCATGTTTTCCCCCCCCTGCATATCGTTGTCATCGTATCCCCCCCCCCGGTCGCTCACCATACCGTAATGAAGAATCTTCTGTGGAAGCAGGCAGGCTGGACCGCATGCTTGTTTCTCTGTCCTCTTCTTCTGACACTGCGTGAACTGCCGCATCACGTGAGGGGGCGGCAACGCAGCGTGATGTGCTAGTGTTGTGTTTAGAATGTGGGCAGACACGCTGCAAAGCGCCGCTATCATGGCGGTTTGGGAGGGAGAGGAGTGCGCCGCTGGGCTGGCTGTTGGTCGATCATAGCTCTGTTGACCGTGGTATGGTTACCGGAGCTGAGGGAAACTAAGCCCACTGTGCTTCATGCCAGGACCAGGCCCCTACCAGCCCGCGGGCCCTCGGGCAGTGCCCGAGTACCCGACAGGTCAGTCCACCCCTGATATGACCTCTTATCATTAACTGTGTTGATAGCCCATTCGTTCCATTACAGTGATTGTCGGAATCAAGGATATACCCCATATGGAATATATCCCAAAAACATTACAACCTATCCAGAGACTTTGTATACGAATTCCAGCATATTCGGTCTTACCATTGTGACATCCAGTCCAAATTTACAGCTCAATTTAACGCTATCTGCTGATTTTTTGAAAGAAATATTAACTGCTTGCGTCCAATATTTTTTGCTAAATATCTGGTGATTCAGTTGAAAACATTCAACTGGAGCCAATATTAAAAAAAATGCTGTTGGTCCAAAAATAGTTGACCAAGACGGCCAAAAGAAAGCTTATTTTCGGCCAGCATCATAGAGATTCCTGCCTTTTTAAACCTATTTATTGAAAAAATCCAATGTTTAAAAAAGATTTCAGCCTAATTCCCTTTATTTCCCTGCCTTAAAATCCATGTATCTGCACCTTTAAGCATACGTCATTTCTTCGGAAATCCGCATACCGATAAATTCAAACTGAAAGGAGTAGAGATGATATTTCCATCGAAAAGTATAGCCGCAAGAGCCAATATTCAATCTGGAGCTTCCACTTCCACATTTCTATAGAGTTATTGCAATAAGTCATCCATGCTTACCCAATCTGGGGTCGTCCGGTTCTGCCTTTCCGGTAGACAGTGGGAACACATTCTTCGTCTTGCTGAGAAGTGTTGAATCTACGCTGGCTTCCACTGAGAAATCAAATGCAATAACCAGAGGGAGGAACATGTCCGTCAATCTGCCTTCCTTCATCAGAAGGACCAGCTTTGCCGTGTAGACTTCTAAGGACTTTCTCAGCAGGAGGAAAATTTATTTTCTTTGGCAGTCTACGCAACACTATTGAGTATCAGTGTGCAGATACTCAATGAATGCTTTGGAACTCAATACCCCTCCAAATGAATGGAATCTGGTCTGTAGATGCCACACTGAATTTTCATATACAAATGATGGACATGGATGGACCAAGCTCGGATTTGTTCCAAGATACCATCTACCAGTAACAGGAATACCTTGCTAACTATTGTACCAAATGCTAAGAATTCGAACATCTAGGTTCGAGTTCATGGTGTTCGAAAACAATCTGATTTATTGGGACATATTCTGGAATTACCAAGAAAAACAACATTCCTTATGTTAGTCTGGGGCCACACGAGCACATTAATGCATCCATCATAACGCGTATCATGATGTCCGTCATAGAATTATGAAGGATCATAGAAGGAACAACACATGAAGAACGCGCGTACTTGTTCATGTACGTTACAACAGATGTTGATTTTTGGTTGGTGTAAAAATGCTAGCACGAACGTCGAGACATGTCTACGGACGTGCTGATGCTTTCTATAGGCAGGAGTACGTGACATCAGACAAGCCAACAGCTGACGTTTCCACACGAGATGATACGGGAATTCCACTTCAAATTCAAGAAGACTTTATTGGACTTGCGTCAGACAAAGGCGATGTTTCGACTCTCAAATGAGTCTTTTTCAAGGTTCAGACTTGAAAAAGACTCTTTTGAGAGTCGAAACGTCGTCTTTAGCTGAGGTCAGTCCAATAAAGCCTTCCTGAATTTGAATTGGAGTGCCTGTGTCATCTCTTGTGTGGATAAGTATGCTTGGAGTTGGTCTTTCCGGATACGCGTAGGCACATTTATATTTAGAAAAAAGAAACATGATGTATAAATGGTGCTTTGATGATAACTCGGATCGCTACACGTTCTTTCAAGTGTGGTGTTTCCTTCACCACAATAAATGTTAAAAAATGTGAACCAAGTGAAAGAACAGCGCTCCTTCCTAATATACAATCGTGCGTCCCACGTAATAACACCTAAAGTGCACAAAAGGGCAGCAATTGTCTTACGTTTCTGCAAGTCTTGGGGGGTAATACCTCCAAGGGTATTCTTTCAGTGGGATTGAACGGATAAACAAACAATCCGAACCTCCAATACACAAAGAGAGAAAGGTACAATAGTGCAGATCAACCAATATTAAACTATGCAGAATATAACCAGAGTTCAGTGGTATATTGAACTCACACTTTTTGAGAGCTCCCTAGCTCTATTGTAGTCGCGTCACAAACTGTTATGGGCCAGTCCGTCAGCCAGGCTCCTTTTTTCAATATATCACTTTTCTTTAAATCTCAGAAAAAGAGGGAAGAACTCTCATGGCAAAGTACTGTATCCTTAATTAAAGACATATATCCTCAGAGAAAAGAATATTACTCACCCTCTGAGAAGCCGCACCGAGCTCTAGGGGTCCAGCACGTACAAATTGTTTTGGCAAAAAATTTGTAAAGCCTCTTTCAGAAAGAACTCTGCAGAATCGCCAGAATCTCAAATAAATGCAGGTTTAATTCATAAAATCAATAAAAACATATAAAATTAGGAATGAGAGGCCATCATTTTTATTTACATTTTTATTCTAAAGGGATTGTGCCGCCTAAATTGCTTTTTGGTTGTTGGAGTCCACGGTTGCTGTTCGTCATGTGTGTGTTTGGATCTCATGACTTGTTGTATTGTGCCGATTGCTCGGAGTTATAGATGTCAAACTTTAAAATGAATGCGTATCCTGCCGTGTCAACAAGTACACCAGTGCAAAAGTACTTCCATTAAAATGGTCCTACTTCCTGTACTCGTGTGGCCCCAGCGTTAGCCGTCCAAAAATCTTGTAGACCCAAGAACTTCCAGGAAAGCCATAGACAACTACTAATGTCATATTGAGTAGAGTGTTACTTATAATATGTTACATTCAAAGTGCTTTTCCACATTCCTTATAGAGATGGTTAGGACTTTGAGAAGTCTCTTTTCGGAGCCCCCAGGTTTAGCAGAGGGTGGGTGTATACACAGGACACAACGGTATTAATTCGCAGTTTGCGCTTTCTTTAGTGTTCATGGAATGTTGAAGCTTCCCAGGTTTCCCACGGACATTTTTTTTTTCTCGAAAGGATTTTACCAGGAAGGATACATTGAGATTTCTCTCGTTTTCAAGTATGTCCTTGTTTTGAAGTATGTCCTGGGTGGCGAGTATGTACTGTTAGGTGTCTTGCCCAAGGACACTTACTGGAGAGGTGCTCACTGGGATCGAACCCATGTCTCCACTCCACAGGCTCTCTCCATGCAGAGCGGTGATGTTACCTCTACTCTACCCAGCCGGTACAAAATTACAATATTATATAATATATGAACTTCCTCTCACTGTGACCCATGGACATACTATTTGGTATCACGTGGAGACAGCAATGATTAGCTTTCTATCACTGACACCAAAACCAATACTAACCGCATATGATATTATCCTGTGTTATACTGCTGATACATGAAGCAAGCTGGATACTTCAGGTTGCCGCCCTGATAGGGAATAGGTGTGAAACCGTTTTTTCTGCAAATGTGTATATTTTGTTGTATCCCCAGCCGGGTCATTATTGCTGCTGCCCCTTTCCGTGTTTTCTTTTTAATCCCAAAGTGAAATTGTTCCTGGTGAGGATATAAATATAAATCCATCAGTTTGCCTCTTAGCTGATAAGCAGCATGAGGATTAGGGATGAGCTGAACACCCCCCGAGTTTGGTTCGGGCCCGAACCCGAATTTTTAAAAATGTTCGGGTCCGAACCCGAACCCCATGCAAGTCAATGGGGCTGAAAATTCGGTTTTTAGAGTGCCCTCCAAGAGGGCATATATGCCACATATTTGCCATAAATGGTGTATGGGGGTCCAGGTAGTGCCCTGGGGGACAGGAAACAAGGACAAAAAGTTTAAAAAAATACGCTTTTAAAGGGACAGTGAGTTTTCCATGAAATAAGGGTTAAAAATAATAACGAAAAATTCCTTCAAATATCGTGCCTAGGAGGTCCCCATAACCAGCCCGTGAAGTGGCGGATTTGTAGGATGTATATAAACACTTAAAAACAAAAAAATTATGTTTCAAATGACGGTAAATGCTTTTCCTCTAATCTATCCATAAACAACTGCTTGGGGCGGCAGTCTGTATGAAAAGAGGAGACATTTTCGGACACGCAGAAAAAGGTTACAGATTTTTTTGGCTAAATTATTGTGAAACTTATGCAGGCTTTGGATGAAAGTAACAATAGGTGCTTCAAAATTGGTCCTTTAGCGTCCCCAACAGTGCCGTCACACCGTAACCCCTCTGAGGATATGAATCTGATACAGGCGTCAGTGGCAGTGCACCCAAATATTGTGCTTTTGGTGCCAGGCCTGCAAGTACTATCTTACAGTAACCCCTCTGTGGTATTGTGGAAGAATGCAGGGGTGAACCTTGCAGTCCTATATTAAAAAGATATGATTCTGTTCAAGGCGTCAGTGCACCCAGATATTGTGCCTTTGGTGCAAGACTGCCAGGCCAGCAAGTATCATCATACAGTAACCCCTCTGTAGTATTGTGGAAGAATGCAGTGGTGGACCATGTGGTCCTATATTAAAAAGATAGGATTCTGGTCAAGGCGTCAGTGCACCCAGATATTGTGCCTTTGGTGCAAGACTGCCAGGCCAGCAAGTATCATCATACAGTAACCCCTCTGTAGTATTGTGGAAGAATGCAGGGGTGGACCATGTGGTCCTATATTGAAAAGTGTTTTTTTTTATCTGTTAATGGGCATCAGTGCACCCAGATATTGTGCCTTTGGTGCCAGACTGCCAGGCTAGCAAGTATCATCATACAGTAACCCCTCTGTAGTATTGTGGAAGAATGCAGGGGTGAACCTTGCGGTCCTATATTAAAAAGATATGATTCTGGTCAAGGCGTCAGTGCACCCAGATATTGTGCCTTTGGTGCAAGACTGCCAGGCCAGCAAGTATCACCATACAGTAACCCCTCTGTAGTATTGTGTAAGAATGCAGGGGTGAACCTTGCAGTCCTATATTAAAAAGATATGCATCTGGTAAAGGCGTCAGTGCACCCAGATATTCTGCCTTTGGTTCAAGACTGCCAGGCCAGCAAGTATCATCATACAGTAACCCCTCTGTAGTATTGTGGAAGAATGCAGGGGTGGACCATGTGGTCCTATTATGGAAAAGTTTTTTATCTGGTAATGGGCATCAGTGCACCCAGATATTGTGCCTTTGGTGCCAGGCCAGCAAGTATCATCATACAGTAACCCCTCTGTAGTATTGTGGAAGAATGCAGGGGTGAACCTTGCGGTCCTATATTGAACAGATATGATTCTGGTCAAGGCGTCAGTGCACCCAGATATTCTGCCTTTGGTGCAAGACTGCCAGGCCAGCAAGTATCATCATACAGTAACCCCTCTGTAGTATTGTGGAAGAATGCAGGGGTGGACCATGTGGTCCTATATTAAAAAGATATGATTCTGGTCAAGGCGTCAGTGCACCAAGATATTGTGCCTTTGGTGCAAGACTGCCAGGCCAGCAAGTATCATCATACAGTAACCCCTCTGTAGTATTGTGGAAGAATGCAAGGGTGGACCATGTGGTCCTATATTGAAAAGTTTTTTTTATCTGTTAATGGGTGTCAGTGCACCCAGATATTGTGCCTTTGGTGCCAGACTGCCAGGCCAGCAAGTATCACCATACAGTAACCCCTCTGTAGTATTGTGGAAGAATGCAGGGGTGAACCTTGCGGTCCTATTTTAAAAAGATATGCATCTGGTAAAGGCGTCAGTGCACCCAGATATTCTGCCTTTGGTGCAAGACTGCCAGGCCAGCAAGTATCATCATACAGTAACCACGAATCCTGGGGTCCTTTAGCAGGCTTTACATTATTAGGGAGCCCATGCAGCATAGGTTGGAGGTGGCATTAGCTTCCGAGTCTTCCTGGTCAATGAGGATGACCGTATCGTGCACTTCCTCCTCCCAGCCATGCACTAGCCCTTCTGTTTCTGGGCACACGAAACCCTCTCTTGAGGAATCCCCACCTTCAATGCCCCCACTACTTAAATATTCCTCCTCTTCCTCCTCCTGTCTGATCTGAGTAGGACCTGCTGGAATGCTGTCTGCGGAAAGACTGGGGCCTTGAGAGCTAGGGAAGGCCTCCTCTTCCTCCCGCTGCTCTGCCTCTAGAGCCACATCTATAATTCCCGCAGAGCGTGCTCCAGCAGGAACACTAAAGGAATTGTGTCACTGATGCATGCACTGTCCCTGCTCACCATCCTCGTTGCCTCCTCAAATGGTGACAGTACAGTGCATGCATCCTTGATCATCAGCCACTGCGGGGGGGAAAAAAAACCAAGTTGACCTGAACCTGTCCTTGTGCCATACTCACACAGGTACTCGTTGATGACCATCTGCTGCTTGTGCAGACGCTGCAGCATTGCTAATGTTGAGTTCCACCTGTTGGGCATGTCACAGATCAGACGGTTTGTGGGAAGGTGGAATTCTCTTTGAATTTCTGCCAGGCGAACGCTTGCTGGGAATGACCGTCTGAAGTGGCTGCAGACTTTTCTGGCCTGGCTGAGAAGCTCTGGCAGCCCTGGGTACTTGGTTAGGAAACGCTGTACCACTAGATTTAGGACGTCTGCTAGGCATGGTACATGCGTCAATTTACCCTTGCGTAGGGCGGAGAGAAGGTTGCTGCCATTATCACAGACGATCATTCCCAGCTCAAGCTGGCGTGGTGTTAACCATCTCTGCACCTGGCCCTGCAGAGCTGACAGAATTTCTGGCCCGGTGTGGCTCCTGTCCCCTAAACAAACCAGCTCAAGCACAGTATGGCTTCTTTTTGCTTGAGCCATTGCGTAGACCCTGTCAGGTGTCGGTTTAACTGCCACTTCGCCAGAGACAGAGAAGGAGGAGGAGGAGGAGTTAGAGGGAGAGGTTGTGGTGGTGGAGCAGACAGACCTCATACAAGCAGCTTTCTGGAGGCGTGGTGGGTGAACAAGCTCCAGCACAGAGCCCCGTCTTGGATCCCTCCCAGCTGCAATCAGAGTTACCCAGTGTGCCGTGAAGGAAATGTAACGACCCTGTCCATGCTTGCTGGACCATGTGTCTAAAGTCACATGCACCTTGTTGCTGACTGCCTTTCCCAATGACTGGATAACATTGTCTTCCACGTGCTGGTATAGTGCTGGAATGGCCTTGCGTGAAAAGTAATGGCGTTTTGGAACCTGCCACTGTAGTACAGCACATTCAGCAAATTCACGGAAGGGAGCCGAGTCCACCAGCTGGAAAGGCAGCAGCTGCAATGCGAGTAATTTTGCTAAGCTGGCATTTAGACGCTGTGCTTGGAGATGGTTGGGACTATATTTTTTCTTACGCTGCAGCAGCTGCGGCAACGGAATCTGACTGCGTAAATCTTCAGCTGCTGGGAGGATGTCACATTGTGAGGAAGGACCTGGTACATCCATTACTGTAGCATCATCCCTGTCAGTGGAGGTTGTAGGCAATGACATGGCAGGACATACAGTGGGGGTAGAGACAGATGAGGAGGAGGAGAAGGACCTATGCAAAGTTTTGCGCCAACGGGATGTGTGGCGGGTGGTCATGTCGCCTCAAGCACGTGGTACCCAAGTGTCTGGTGTTTATCCCACGCTTCAGCCTCCTCTGACATAGATTACAAATAGCAACGGTGGGGTCTGCTGCACATTTCTTAAAGAACTCCCAGACAGCAGAGTTCCTGCATGTGTTCTTTGAGACAACAGCGCTCTGCATCGGAGCAGCTCTGACATGTGATGCCTTGTACTGGCTAGTGCTACGGTTTGTCACAGAGGATGTTGTGCCTCGTGATTGCTGTGCCTCCTCCCCCTCCTCCTCACTTGATTCCTCAGTTCGATCTGGCACCCAGGTGGAGTCAGTGACCTCATCATCAATGTCATCTTCACCCCCTATCTCCTCGTGACTGGAGCCAACTTGGCAGTATGCTGCAGCTGCTGGGGCAACATGAGTGCCAGTTATTTGTGTGTCATCACTGGCACCCCCTTCCTCTAGGTTGATTATACTCCCTTGCTCAACCTCAGAGATTGAATCAGAGCACTGTAGTTGTTGCGCATCCTCAAGCAGCATGTCACTGTCATTGTAGTCAAACAATTCAGCTGACTGGAGTAGCTGTGGACATGGAGGCTGCATTAGATGCTTTGGCAGCTGAGGTGGACTGTAAAGCACTAGAAGCCTGGCTGGCAGAGGACTCGGAGGATGAGGATGGCCTGGCTAGCCAATCCACCAAATCCTCTGTATGTTGCTGCTGCTTAAGACGGCCAGCACCATTTAGAAAGGACAAGCATGCCCCTGCAGAGGATGCACCACGTCCACCACAACCAGAGGCACAGCCTCCCGACACAGGGGCTGCTTGCCCTCTTATCTGTGTCTGGGAGCGTCTGCCTGTCCTTTTTGTTCTTTCAGACATGATGAGTGATATATAGATTAATATATACAGAACTCTGATTCAACTCTGGTATAAAGATTTAAATAACTCTGGTATAACTCAGTGAGACACACTGATAGCTGGCAGCCAGTGACAAGAGACAGATCACCTTAATTCCCAAGTGTTTTAAAGAAATTAGTGAGCCCCAAAATACAGCGTGGTACTTTTTGTATGACGAGACACAGATCACCTTAATTCCCAAGTGTTTTAAAGAAATTAGTGAGCCCCAAAATACAGCGTGGTACTTTTTGTATGACGAGACACAGAAGATCACCTTAATTCCCAAGTGTTTTAAAGAAATTAGTGAGCCCCAAAAAAAATTGCTGGCTGTGTGACGAGACACAGAAGATCACCTTAATTCCCAAGTGTTTGAAAGAAATTAGTGAGCCCCAAAAAAAATTGCTGGCTGTGTGACGAGACACAGAAGATCACCTTAATTCCCAAGTGTTTTAAAGAAATTAGTGAGCCCCAAAATACAGCGTGGTACTTTTTGTATGACGAGACACAGATCACCTTAATTCCCAAGTGTTTTAAAGAAATTAGTGAGCCCCAAAAAAAATTGCTGGCTGTGTGACGAGACACAGAAGATCACCTTAATTCCCAAGTGTTTTAAAGAAATTAGTGAGCCCCAAAATACAGCATGGTACTTTTTGTATGATGAGACACAGATCACCTTAATTCCCAAGTGTTTTAAATAAATTAGTGAGCCCCAAAAAAAATTGCTGGCTGTGTGACGAGACACAGAAGATCACCTTAATTCCCAAGTGTTTTAAAGAAATTAAAGAGCCCCAAAAAAACTTGTTGGCTGTGTGACGAGACACAGAAGATCACCTTAATTCCCAAGTGTTTTAAAGAAATTAGTGAGCCCCAAAATACAGCGTGGTACTTTTTGTATGACGAGACACAGATCACCTTAATTCCCAAGTGTTTTAAAGAAATTAGTGAGCCCCAAAATACAGCGTGGTACTTTTTGTATGACGAGACACAGATCACCTTAATTCCCAAGTGTTTTAAAGAAATTAGTGAGCCCCAAAAAATATTGCTGGCTGTGTGACGAGACACAGAAGATCACCTTAATTCCCAAGTGTTTTAAAGAAATTAGTGAGCCCCAAAATACAGCGTGGTACTTTTTGTATGACGAGACACAGATCACCTTAATTCCCAAGTGTTTTAAAGAAATTAGTCAGCCCCAAAAAAAATTGCTGGCTGTGTGACGAGACACAGAAGATCACCTTAATTCCCAAGTGTTTTAAAGAAATTAGTGAGCCCCAAAAAAAATTGCTGGCTGTGTGACGAGACACAGAAGATCACCTTAATTCCCAAGTGTTTTAAAGAAATTAGTGAGCCCCAAAATACAGCGTGGTACTTTTTGTATGACGAGACACAGAAGATCACCTTAATTCCCAAGTGTTTTAAAGAAATTAGTGAGCCCCAAAAAAAATTGCTGGCTGTGTGACGAGACACAGAAGATCACCTTAATTCCCAAGTGTTTGAAAGAAATTAGTGAGCCCCAAAAAAAATTGCTGGCTGTGTGACGAGACACAGAAGATCACCTTAATTCCAAGTGTTTTAAAGAAATTAGTGAGCCCCAAAATACAGCGTGGTACTTTTTGTATGACGAGACACAGATCACCTTAATTCCCAAGTGTTTTAAAGAAATTAGTGAGCCCCAAAATACAGCGTGGTACTTTTTGTATGACGAGACACAGATCACCTTAATTCCCAAGTGTTTTAAAGAAATTAGTGAGCCCCAAAAAATATTGCTGGCTGTGTGACGAGACGCAGAAGATCACCTTAATTCCCAAGTGTTTTAAAGAAATTAGTGAGCCCCAAAATACAGCGTGGTACGTTTTGTATGACGAGACACAGAAGATCACCTTAATTCCCAAGTGTTTTAAAGAAATTAGTGAGCCCCAAAAAATATTGCTGGCTGTGTGACGAGACGCAGAAGATCACCTTAATTCCCAAGTGTTTTAAAGAAATTAGTGAGCCCCAAAATACAGCGTGGTACTTTTTGTATGACGAGACACAGCTCACCTTAATTCCCAAGTGTTTTAAAGAAATTAGTGAGCCCCAAAATACAGCGTGGTACTTTTTGTATGACGAGACACAGCTCACCTTAATTCCCAAGTGTTTTAAAGAAATTAGTGAGCCCCAAAAAAAATTGCTGGCTGTGTGACGAGACACAGAAGATCACCTTAATTCCCAAGTGTTTTAAAGAAATTAGTGAGCCCCAAAAAAAATTGCTGGCTGTGTGACGAGACACAGAAGATCACCTTAATTCCCAAGTGTTTTAAAGAAATTAGTGAGCCCCAAAAAGATTTGCTGGCACAGTGACAAGACCCAGAAAATCACCTCAATTCACAAATGTTTTAAATAAAGTTGTAAACCCCAAAAAAACTTGCTGGCACAGTGACAAGACACACATCACCTAAATTCCCTGATATTAGGTCGAAATGAGACCCCCCCCCAGTAGCGTGGCAGACCGGCAGTAACAACACACACAACTATCTTCTTTGAAATCTCCTCTGAAATGCGTGCAGAATCGGCGCGTTGAAACCTTATATAGTGTGCTGCGGGACTTAGCTCTGTGAGCCCATGATTGGGCAAAATTTATATTACTGTAAAGAATCTATTAGAGCAGTCCCAAACCTCACTGTAAGAAAAAGCTCAACAAGCTTTACTGCTGCAATACAGCAGCCAGGGATTTGGCAGAATACAGGAAGAGCTGTGGGGTTACTCACTGCTGTACAGTAATAAGATTCAGGGGGTTATAATGAGTGTAAATCCTCGTATGGTGCAGATACAAGGTGTTGCTGTAATTGCCATACACAGGCATTATGCAGCAAATACGGATACAAGATGTTGCTGTAATTGCCACACACAGGCATTATGCAGCACATACAGATACAAGGTGTTGCTGTAATTGCCATACACAGGCATTAAGCAGCACATACAGATACAAGGTGCTGCTGTAATTGCCATACACAGGCATTATGCAGCAAATACATACAAGGTGTTGCTGTATTTGCCATACACAGACATTATGCAGCACATACAGATACAAGGTGTTGCTGTAATTGCCATACACAGAATTATGCAGCACATACAGATACAAGGTGTTGCTGTAATTGCCACACACAGGTATTATGCAGCACATACATACAAGGTGTTGCTGTAATTGCCATACACAGGCATTATGCAGCACATACATACAAGGTGTTGCTGTAATTGCCATACACAGACATTATGCAGCACATACAGATACAACTGGTGTTGCTGTAATTGCCATACACAGGCATTATGCAGCACATACAGATACAACTGGTGTTGCTGTAATTGCCATACACAGGCATTATGCAGCACATACAGATACAAGGTGTTGCTGTAATTGCCATACACATGCATTATGCAGCACATACAGATACAAGGTGTTGCTGTAATTGCCATACACAGGCATTATGCAGCACATACAGATACAAGGTGTTGCTGTAATTGCCATACACAGGCATTATGCAGCACATACAGATACAAGGTGTTACTGTAATTGCCATACACAGGCATTATGCAGCACATACAGATACAAGGTGTTGCTGTAATTACAATACACAGGCATTATGCAGCACATACAGATACAAGGTGTTACTGTAATTGCCATACACAGGCATTATGCAGCACATACAGATATTGCATTGCTAATAATCTCATTCTGATCACTATCAGATCACTATCTGTCTGCAGCACATTCACTCAATGTGACACAAATGAAAAAAATAACATTAAAAAAATCCCAAAATCTTACCTGTCAACTGCTATTGCCAGTAGAGCATTTGTTGAGACGTACAGAGACACTGTCCGCAAATAATTGACAGACGCACACAGCACGTGCCCGTGCTCCCACGACAGCTGCTTGACTACGTAATAATCCATTTCAAAGGGACAGCACACGATGGCGACGATAAAATCAGAAATGGCCAGGTTGGCGATGAGCAGGTTGGTTAAGTTCCGCAGTTTTTTGTAGCGTGCAAGCGCAGCAATAAAGATAAAGTTCCCAATGCCACAAATGAGCATGATGCATATCAGAGCCACCCCGATCACTATTTTAGCTGCGTAGAAAGTCCTCGTCTTCGTCACATCTTCGTCTTCGTTAACCTCATAGTCACTGTAACTGAAGTTAAAGGAATAAAAGCCATCAGAGTAGTCCAGGTCCTTCCCCTGACCACCCGGGGAAGCTGCACTGGTATCCACCATGGTTGAAGTGGCCCGAAGGTGCTGAAGACAGTACGTGGAGTAAATTTGCTCTCACTCACTTCTTGACATCAGGAAAGACAGAGCGGAGGAAGCTGTGCTCCATGTGCCAAATCATTCCTTTGCTTCCGATCATGTGAGGATTAAAAGCAAACATTGCCAGAGCTAAGACTGACCTGCAAGAAAACAGTCCGTGGTCACCAGAAACGAATTACAAGCCATTAACGTACAGAGATATGTAAAGTGAAGACTTGCGGTGGGTGCACTGATTCTGTATGTCTGGGGTCGACAACCCTCCAGATGTTTTGGAACTGCATTTCCCATGAGGGTCATCCAAAATAATGGGTGCTTGAGCATCATGGGAGATGTAGTTTCAAAACACCTGGAGGGCCAAGCTTGCTGCCCCCTGGTGTACATGGTTAAATGTATCCTGGGAATAAAAACAGGTTTGTGTAGCAATATAACACAATGTGTGTGCTATTTCATATTTGTAAAATTCAACTCACTTTTAATTCTGATATTAAGGTAAAGGGGGTTTATTTCTAACACTAGTTTCTAACCCTAACCCTAAATTCTAATCTTAACCCTAATAACACAATCCAACCCTAGTCCTAATTTTTAACCTTAGCCCTAACCCTAATATTTAACCCTAACCTCACTTCTAAATTCTAGCCGGCTGCGTGGAATAGAGGTAACATCACTGGTCTGCGTGGAGAAATCCTGTTTAGACATGGGTTCAATCCCAGCGAGCAACCTCTCCAGTAAGTGTCCTTGGCAAGACACCCAACGGTACATACTCGCCACCCAGGACATACTTGAAAACGAGAGAAATCTCAATGTATCCTTCCTGGTAAAATACTTTCACAAAAAAAAAAAAACCCTAATTTCTAGCCTTAACACTCGTTTTTAAACCTTATCCAAAAACTTATTTCTAAACCTAACCCTAATAACTAACCCTAACTTCTAAACTAAACCTTAATTTCTAATTTTAACCCTACTCCTAATATCCATCCCTAATCCTAATTTCTAACCTTAACCCTAATCCTACCTTCTATCCTTAACCCTAATCCTAATTTTTAATTTTAACCTAAACCCTAATCCTAATTTCTAACTTTAATCCTAATTTCTAACCTTAACCCTAATCCTAATTTCTAACCTTAACCCTAATCCTAATTTTTAATTTTAACCTAAACCTTAATCCTAATTTCTAACCTTAATCCTAATTTCTAACCTTAACACTAATCCTAACTTCTAACTTTAACCCTAATCCTAATTTCTAACCTTAACCCTAATCCTAATTTCTAACTTTAACCCTAATCCTAATTTTTAATCCTAACCCTAATCCTAATTTCTAACCTTAACTTTAATCCTAATTTCTAACCTTAATCCTAATTTCTAACCTTAACACTAATCCTAACTTCTAATTTTAACCCTAATCCTAATTTCTAACCTTAACCCTAATCCTAATTTCTAACTTTAACCCTATTCCTAATTTTTAACCCTAACCCTAATCCTAATTTCTAACTTTATCCTTAATCCTAATTTCTAACCTTAACCCTAATATTTAACCTTAATCCTCATTTCTAACCTTATCCCTAACCCTAATTTCTAAATGTATTCCTAGCCCTAATATCTAATCCTAATTACTAACCTTAACCCTGACTGTAACCCTAATCCTCACCCTAAATTCTGAACGTAACCCATTTCAGACGCGGACGATTTGGACATGCAGAATTCTGCCATGGATGAATTGGAAGCATTATTAGCTAGGGTTAGTCTTTGGGGTCAGGGTAAGAAAAAAGGGTCAAGATTAGTGTTTGGGTTACATTTGTTCTTGATCCCAGGACATACTTGTAAATGAGAGAAATCTCAATGTATCCTTCCTGTAAAATACTTTATAAAATAAATAAATACATTTAGGGTTGGATTATACCCTAACTCTTATATAGAGCTAAATCGGGGAGGCTAAGGAGAAACCTGCAGGCGCACATTATCCACTTTAGTGTCCCCGATTTAGAGGGCACTTTGTAATAGGGCCCATAGAATATACAGTATATAGAGAAAAATCGGTTTTGATGAGAATCAAAGCTACTTCTCCTTAAATGCATTGTGTAGATCACAGCAACCTTGGCTGTCCAGATATTTTGGAACTACATCTCCCATGATGCTCAGCTACTCATTAGGATGGCAGAGCCACATGGGAAATGCAGTTCCAAAAACCTCTGGAGGGACAAGACTGAGTGCTGACGACTCGTGCGACGGTCTCTCCAATTTCACGGCTGTAAAGTCACAATTTTATACAACGAGCTAATTCTAAACCTTGATTAATGATTAACCCTTAAGGCACCCCCCCTAATAAATTATTACTTCGCTCAGGTTTTCTCCGCCGGGCGCAGGGTATAAACTTTACGAATGAAGAGACGATCCGTGTCAAACGCAGAAGAGGAAAGTGCAAATTCTCATTCATATTTTAAAGAGTGGTTAATTAACCCTTTCCCTCCAGGCACCCGCAAAGCGAACCAGAACCCCTTCAAAGTCAGACTGCAGAAAATGTGAAGGTCAGTGAACGCAGAGCGCATTCCCGATGAGGATCGATCATAAGAGGATTCTTACGGCCCCACAGAAGGAGACATGTGAAGGAAGCGATTGAATGCTGCGCGCAAAGCGTACGGTGGATTTAGAGAGAAAGTAAAATATTCACTTGCTTGGGGCAAAAATCAGAGCTTTGTGAAGAGAACAAACCACAAGGAAGGACTGCTTTACGATGCCGCGCTCCGGTCTCTGCTTAGCAAAGCAGCAATTATCTCCATCCACCCGCCTGAGGGCGGCACTGCCTGCAGACCTGCTGCTGCCGCGCGTGGAAGAAGGTACAAGTTACTTAGTCGTGGACAAAACACGACTTCGTGTGACAACCTGATGGCTTATTCACCAGAGGATCGCTGAGGAATTGCACACTTTGCGGCACGACTGCTCAACCCGGCCCACCTGATGTTCAGGAACTACATGTCCCACAAGGCTCTGGGGACCCAATCAGTGAATATGCATCATTGGAGATGCAGTTCTGTGGAGGGCGGAGAAGGCTGAGTGCCCCTGCTCTATCCCACCATCTATCCCATATCAATCCATATGTATGTATGTATCTATCCATCTATCCATATATCTATTTATCTATCCATATTTATCTCTATCCATATCTATCTATCTATCCCATATCTATCTATCCCATATCTATCTATCTATCTATCTATCTATCCCATATCTATCTATCTATCTATCTAGCTATCTATCTATCTATCCCATATATATTTATCTATCTATCTATCTATCTATCTATCTATCTATCTATCTCATATATCTTATCCCATATATATTATTCTATCTATCTATCTATCTATCTATCTATCTATCTATCTATCTATCCCATATCTAATCATCCCATATCTATCTATCTATCTATCTATCTATCCCATATCTATCTATCCCATATCTATCTATCCCATATCTATTCTATCTATCTATCTATCTATCTATCTATCCCATATCTGTCTATCTATCTATCTATCTATCTATCTATCTATCCCATATCTATCTATCTATCTATCTATATTATCTATCTATCCCATATCTGTCTATCTATCTATCTATCTATCCCATATCTATCTATCTATCTATCTATCTTCTCTATCTATCTATTCCATATCTATCTATCTATCTATCTATCTATCCCATATCTATCCATATCTATCTATCTATCCCATATCTATCTATCTATCTATCTATCTATATGTATCCATATCTATCTATCCCATATTTATCTATCTATCTATCCATCCATATATCTATCTATCCCTCTATTTATCTATCCATCTCTATCTCTGTCATCTATTTATCTCTATCCATATCCATATCTATATCTATATCTATATCTATATCTATCTATCTATCTATCTATCTATCTATCTATCTATCTATCTATCTATCTATTCTCATATCTATCTCTACCATATCTATCTATCTATCCATATCTATCTCTGTCTATCTTCTATCTATCTATCCATATATCTATTTAGCTCTATCCATATCTATCTATCCACATCCATCCATATCTATCTCTGTCTAGCTATCCATATCTATCTGTTTATCAATCCATATCTATCTCTGTCTATCTTCTATCTATTTATCTATCCATATCTATCTCTATCCATATCTATTTATCTCTATCCATATCCATCTATCTATCCATATCTATCTCTGTCTAGCTATCCATATCTATCTATTTATCTATCCATATCTATCTCTGTCCATCTATCTATCATCTATCTATTTACCTATCCATATCTATCTCTATCCATATCTATTTATCTATCCATATCAATCTATTTATCTATCCATATCAATCTATTTATCTATCGACATCTATCTCTGTATATCTATTTATCTATCCATATCTATCTCTGTCTATCTTCTATCTATCTATCTATCCATCCATCCATCCATCTATTTATCCATATCTATGCCTTGCAGCTTGTTAATATTTTCTATTGATGACATGATATCATACGAGCCCTGCATGTACAGTATACTGTATGTAAAGCTCTGTCGCAGTGAATGTGTCACCTCCGAGGCTTCTCGATGTGACTGGATCCCATACATAACTTACTATTACGTGAAGCCGGTGTGTTTCTTTACAGCCTGTGGCTCCGTATTAACCGTGACCTAAACACAAGACGCTTTACCGAACACGATTGCTCTGCAGCAAAATTGCCAATGGTTTCAATCCTTCGCTTTGCAAATTCCGGCAAAACATTCCGGCTGGACGAACTAACGGAGTTTGGAGAAGTGTTCAAATACAGCTATTCTGTCTTAAAACTTAAAATTCTCCCATAATCCAGTTATCCGTTTCTCCCGATCATTAAAATCCGTGTTAGAATATAAGCAGAGCAGTATGAAAGGGATTTAAGAAAAAATAAGTTTTTGGATGTTTTGAACCATTCTTAAAAACCGTACACATGGCTGCAGAGAGACACGATTTGTGGAAGCCATTTTTATTTATCTGTTCGATACATTGCGCTTTAGGTCTACATCTGCAGGTCAAGTCACATCTCCAGGACCTCTTCATTGAGCAACGTGACGTTGGGCAGACCATCGCTGAGCCCTCTGGTAGAGCAACAGTGTTCAGTCGTGTCTATCTGACCACAGACACACAAGATGCCGGAGAAACATGAGAACTGTAGCCCAACAAGGCTAGGGAGAGAGTGGCGGCCAATGTCATCACGTGGAATCAAGGTGCAGGCATTGAAAAAGTTGGTGCAGAGCCATAATTTTCGGTAAAGTGTCTTGTGTTCAGGTCATGGTTAACGTGGAACCAGAGCTGAAAAGAGGAACATCAGCTTCACTTAATAGTAAGTTGTCTGGATTCAGTCACATCGAGAAGCTTCGGAGGCTGCACATTCCTTATGATAGAGGACATGTTTTACATATACATGCAGGGCTCGTATGATATTATGTATACATAATATGGAGGGATGTATATAGATAGATAGATGCACGCTAGAAACATAGATATGGATATAATTAATATTATGCACTAACACATTCTGCTGCGCGGTACAAAGGTGACTTGGATAAAGACAGGACAATTCTACAATACATAAAGGAGGCCGGTCAGTATCCCACCAAGAGATATAGGAGGACATGATGACAGATAAATGGATAGATATGGGATTGATAGATAAATATGGATAGCTAGATAGATAGATATACTGTATATTGATATATAAGGATAAATAGATAGGTGAAGGTCTGGAGAAGTGACAATTCTAGGTCAAAATAGCCAAACCAGAAAAATTTCATTTATCTCACTTTCCAAATCTGCTATTTGGTCTGGATTGTTCTTTTCCCCTGCCAGTTCTCCTGGTTTTCACCTTTCTCTGAATAACCCTGATAGATGGATAGATAGAGATGGATAGATAGATGGATATGGATAGATAGATAGATGGATATGGATAGATATGGATAGATATACATGGATACATGGATAGATGGATAGATATACATGAATACACGGATAGATGGATATATATACATGGATACATGGATAGAGATCGATGGATATGGATACATGGATAGATAGATGGATAGATATGGATAGATATGGATATATAGATAGATATGGATAGATAGATATGGATACATGGATAGATATGGATAGAGAGATATGGATACATGGATAGATATGGATAGATAGATATAGATAGATAGATATGGATAGATAGATATGGGATAGATAGATAGATATGGGATAGATATATAGATATGGAATAGATAGATAGATAGATACATATGAATAGATAGATAGATATGGATAGATACAGATAGATACGGATAGATAGATAGATATGGATAGATAGATACGGATAGATAGATACGGATAGATAGATACGGATAGATAGATAGATATGGATAGATAGATATGGATAGATAGATAGATACGGATAGATAGATATGGATAGATAGATGGATAGATAGATATGGATAGATAGATATGGATAGATAGATCCGGATAGATAGATAGATAGATATGGATAGATAGATAGATAGATACGGATAGATAGATATGGATAGATAGATACGGATAGATAGATAGATACGGATAGATAGATAGATACGGATAGATAGATATGGATAGATAGATAGATAGATACGGATAAATAGATATGGATAGATAGATAGATATAGACAGCGATAGATATGGATAGATAGATATGGATAGATAGATAGATATGGATAGATAGATACGGATAGATAGATACGGATAGATAGATATAGATAGATAGATACGGATAGATAGATAGATATGGATAGATAGATAGATACGGATAGATAGATAGATACGGATAGATAGATATGGATAGATAGATACGGATAGATAGATAGATAGATAGATACGGATAGATATATAGATACGGATAGATAGATATGGATAGATAGATAGATAGATACGGATAGATAGATATGGATAGATAGATATAGACAGCGATAGATATGGATAGATAGATATGGATAGATAGATAGATAGATATGGATAGATAGATACGGATAGATAGATAGATATAGATAGAGATAGATAGATATGAGAGATAGATATGGATAGATAGATAGGTAAATATGGATAGATAGATAGATATAGATAGATATAGAGACAGATAGATAGATAAATAGATAGATATAGATGGATAGATATGGATAGATAGATACGGATAGATAGATAGATATGGATAGATAGATACGGATAGATAGATATGGGATAGATAGATATGGATAGATAGATATGGATAGATAGATATGGATAGATAGATATGGATAGATAGATAGATAGATACGGATAGATAGATACGGATAGATAGATAGATAGATACGGATAGATAGATATGGATAGATAGATAGATAGATACGGATAGATAGATATGGATAGATAGATATAGACAGATAGATATGGATAGATAGATATGGATAGATAGATATGGATAGATAGATACGGATAGATAGATAGATAGAGATAGATAGATATGAGAGATAGATATGGATAGATAGATAGATAAATATGGATAGATAGATAGATATAGATAGATATAGAGACAGATAGATAGATAAATAGATAGATATAGATGGATAGATATGGATAGATAGATAGATAGATACGGATAGATAGATAGAGATGGATAGATATGAGAGATAGATATGGATAGATAGATAGATAAATATGGATAGATAGATAGATATAGATAGATATAGAGACAGATAGATAGATAAATAGATAGATATAGATGGATAGATATGGATAGATAGATACGGATAGATAGATACGGATAGATAGATAGATAGATATGGGATAGATAGATACGGATAGATAGATATAGATATAGATGGATTGATATGGATATATAGTTATTCCAGCCACATGTAACCTCTGGCAGCAGGGCTCAGTTGTCTGGCAGATTGTATTTACAGGGAATATTAGTTCTAGATAGCCCGTAGCATAATAATAAATAATCAGAGCAATGCATGTTTTTCTGTCTGCGTGCGGGGCTGCACATCCCGGACCCCCTGACCTTATTTCCATACAGACCGCGCGGCGCACATTGTAAAGCTCCGCGCATACAAGATTGCTCATACACAATGATACATAGAAATTGCTTTCGCCTTTGCCGCTGCTTGCGACATAATACAATTTGTTGAAGGATGCTGATCTCTTCTCGCTGCGCAGCCAAAGGAACACCGTTAATCAAGACAAGAATATTTCTGTTCTAATCACTGCCGGGTGAACGAGGCTGAGCAGCCGCTGCCCCAAACAAGCCCGGACTGAAGTCATGCATTTCGTGCTGGTTTTTAGTGCTTTGTGATCAATTCACCCAGTTGGGGAAAATAATAAAAAATATATACTTTTAACCAATTGTAGATTTTAAAAAGAAGTGATTTATGCGTTTCTGGATGAATTAGAGTTTTTCCCAAATCTAAGAATAAAAGCTTAGAGGCAAAATCAAACTATTATTGAAATCCTGTCAGTGGAAAGAAATGTATCAGTGAGATAACGGAATGCATTGCTATGTTTTATGTGCTATCTATGGAAGATAAAAACATCTATCTGTCCGTCCATTATTCCATCCCTGTCTGTCCGTCCATCCGTCCATCCATTCGTCTATCCGTCAATCATCCTTCCACCAAGACGTTTGAACGTCCGCCCCATCTGTCCATCCAGCCATCCATCCATCCATCCTTCCACCAAGCTCTTTGCCGGTCTGTCCGTCCATCCATCCATCCTTCCACCAAGCTCTTTGCCTTCTCTGTCTGTCCGTCCGTCCGTCCGTCCATCCAACCATCCATCCATCTTTCCATTCCTTCTTCCATCTGTCCGTCTGTCCATCCATCCATCCTTCCGTCCATCTGCCCATCCATTTGTCTGTCTCTCCATCCGTCCAGCAGTCTGCCTGTCCATCCATCTGTTCATCCATCCATCTGTTCATCTGTCCATCCATCCATCCATCCTTCCACCAAGCTCTTTGCCTGTCTGTCTGTCTGTCCGTCCGTCCATCCATCCATTCATCCATCCAACCATCCATCCATCCATCCATCCATCATCTTTCCATTCCTCCTTCCATCTGCCCGTCTGTCCATCCATCCATCCTTCCGTCCATCTGCCCATCCATTTGTATGTCTCTCCATCCGTCCAGCAGTCTGCCTGTCCATCCATCTGTTCATCCATCCATCTTTTCATCTGTCCATCCATCCATCCATCCATATTTAGATCTGTCCATCCATCTGTTCATCCATCCATCTTTCTATCCCTCCTTCCATCTGTCCATCCATCCATCCTTCCATCCAGCTTTCTGTCCATCTGCCATCCATCCTTTCACCCATTTGTCTGTCTCTCCATCCGTCCAGCAGTCTGTCTGTCCATCCATCCATCCGTGTATCCATCCATCCATCCATCCATCCATCTGTCCATATTTTCATCCTTCCTTCCATTATCTATCTATCTATCTATCTATCTATCTATCTATCTATCTATCTATCTATCTATCTATCCATCAATCTTGACACATAGAACTGCCTCCACAATCATACTAAGCTCAGAGTTTTTAAGTTACATACAAATTTAAGAACTTTGAACAAACTTCCTATTAAATTCTATAAAACACATATATTTAGCACTATATGAAGGCAGCTTTAGTCATGTATCAGTAAATGATGAGCATGAGGACAATGCATGAACTATACATTCCAGATGATAAAATATTAGGCATGTATATCTGTTAAATACATTCACTTAACTTCTAAAGACAACAAAAGTTCAGCTGCTGTTAATCTATAATAGCAATACATATATACGGTGAGAGAAATCATTTTTACCTGTTGTTTGCAAAATAAAAAATAGAGTGTTTTATCTTCTGGGGATGAAGACACCGGAGTCCTTTAAAGATTAGATATATGTGTATTTTCGTAAGTTAATGTTAGTGCTGTATAAGAGCCTCCTTCCCCTCCTCAGTGATGCAGAAAGTGATGTGTCTGTGACTCCCCAGCTCCTGCTGTACCTCCTTCTTGTACAGCTTCATGATGGAAGATGTCCTTTATCAGGGTGTGCTGCTGCCACCTCCTGTTTGCTCTTGGGAACTGCATCACTCTGGACCCCGACTCCTTGTGTGTCGGAACCCTATCGTTTGCATTCAATTAGGAGTATCTATAAAGCGCCAACAAATTCAGTAGCGCTGTACAATGGGTGGGACAAAACAACCAAATATACCTACACGTTAGACACACTGAAAACCGTGAGAGACGAGGACCCTGATCAAGAACTGACGATCATTCCTTTATATAATATTAGCAATAATACTTGTTTTTTGCATAGCGCCACCATATTATGCAGCGCTGTACAAGACATGTGTCAAAGAGGGATGATACATTAGAACTGCAAACATGGCTTAACAGTGAAATTTCGGTGCTTTCTCGTTCGGCGGACCTTGGTGCGTTCCGCAATTCCAGTCCATTGACCTGCGAGGACTTAGAGCAAACAAATTGACAATACCACAAACACACACACACACACACAAATGCAGATGGATTCTGCTGATGAAGCCTGTGCTAGGGCGACACGTGTCGAGCAATATGAGTGTTCCTCGTTTTTAACAGTTCTCTGCTGCTTTTTATTGCCGATATGCGGCTCTATTTGGTATTTTATAGACATAAAGGGCTCTATTACATTCTCCGCGCAAATTCGTACGCGCAGTCTTAAACGTTAACGCGCGTTAATTAACGCAGGTATTACGATCCGAGCGCATTTTTTCATCCATCAAAAAATAACCTGCGTAAAATGGACGCGCAAAAACGCAGAATAATATTCGTGCAGTAATGTTGCGCGCAGAAATCGGTGGGCAGACTGATTTTTCACTCGATTCCGCCAATCAGAATTAAAAACGACAATTGTCTCCCGTTCAGTTTTTGGCCTGTCAAAATCAATCTGTGTATACAGTACATGCTGCAGCAATAATAATAAAAACACACACGAATTCACAATTTTATTGTTTGGGTATGTGTAGAATGTGTAACTATACTGTGCTGTATTTTTTTTTCGTGCTGGTGTATTTGGTTTCGGCCAGAACGTTCAGATTTGCAGTTACCACCAGCTTTTCAAAGACGTTAAAATTATGCGCGCAACCGTCGTTCGTAAAAAGTTGCGCATCGATTGTAATGCCAGCCGCGTACCAGCGCACGAATGCATTTGCGCTCACAATGTTAAGTATGGGATGCGCGCACGAACTTGTTTTCGTGCTGGGTCACTTGCGTTAGACGTTAACACGCATCATATGTGCGAACGTCGAAATACGACGTTCAGCGCGAAGGGTTTTGCCCCTCGCGTTAATGCGCTTTTGTGCGTGCGAAGAATGTAATGGAGCCCTAACTTTGTTGGTATCCCAGTTTGACCACTTGTGAGTATGTCCCGTTTTTTCTCTATGGATAGATAGTTCCTGGGTAAGTAGGCAGCAGAAACCGCCGAGGTATTAGCCACGAGCCAGTACTCGAGCCATCTATGTGTCTGGACAAAATCAAATGACACGTCGCTGACCACAGTCACTGCTCTCAGATATCTAGGTATGTGGTTGGACCCTGTCACGTGTAATGCCACCGGGGTGAAGTTGCGAATCCAGGATGCAAGTGATACACTTGACACTCGGTAAGGTGAAAATCAGATGGGTGGTTTATTAATTAAAAACAACAAACATGGAGGAGCAATGCTGGAAAGTCTCTTGTTGGGGAGTGTAGAAGGAGAGTCTTGGGACAGGCACAACAAAGGGGTCTCGAGGGACAATACCAGAAGGGATGACCCAGAGTGCAGAGTCCAGGGGGAAAGCCAGGGGTCCGGTACACAGATATCAGGTCAGCAATGGAGCTTCTGGGCAGACTGGAAGTGGTGGCAGTTTGCAAGCAAAATGCAGAAGTATCCTGGGAAAGGCGTGCCCAGGGGCGGACTGACAACTAATGGGGCCCCCGGGCAATAGGAGACCATGGGGCCCCATGTGCTGCACCCACATGAGACCACACCCATAAAAAACCCCACCCCCTACAACGCAACACCCACATGTACATTATTGTGCTGAAGAATTTATTTCTTTACACAATTTTTAAAAAGATTATTTTAATGAGTTAAGAAAATCCACTTGGACCCAGCAACGAATTGGGGAATCCACTTTGCCCCCTTCAGACTTACAGATGGCGGCCGCTCTGCTGCAGCAGCCAACACCCACTCATTGCAGCTAAGGCGGTGCCGCTGCACAGCATGTCCCTGAGGCAAATGTCGGAACTACTGATCATTTCAAAAGATTCTGTAAATTAATGATACACTGCCTATTACAGAGCTCCACAGCAATAAAGCTCACAGTAATGTGTGGTGTGTATGAGTGTATCAGAGCTCCACAGCAATAAAGCTCACAGTAATGTGTGGTGTGTATGAGCGTATCAGAGCTCCACAGCAATAAAGCTCACAGTAATGTGTGGTGTGTATGAGTGTATCAGAGCTCCACAGCAATAAAGCTCACAGTAATGTGTGGTGTGTATGAGCGTATCAGAGCTCCACAGCAATAAAACTCACAATAATGTGCGGTGTGTATGAGCGTATCAGAGCTCCACTGCAATAAAGCTCACAGTAATGTGCACTGTGTATGAGCGTATCAGAGCTCCACAGCAATAACACTCACAGCAATATGTGGTGTGTATGAGCGGATCACAGAGCTCCACAGCAATAACACTCACAGTAATGTGCACTGTGTATGAGCGTATCACAGAGCTCCACAGCAATAAAACTCACAGTAATGTGTGGTGTGTATGAGCGGATCACATTGCTCCACAGCAATAACCCTCACAGTAATGTGCACTGTGTATAAGCGTATCACAGAGCTCCACAGCAATAAAACTCACAGTAATGTGCAGTGTATATGAGAGTATCACAGAATCCACAGCCTCCCCGTGAGCAGGCCCTCCTAACTTTATTCCTTCCCCACTCACATTATTCATCCCACTTCACTTTATTTTTCCCCCTCCTCACTTTTTTCACCCCCTTCTCACTTTATTTCACCCCCTCCTCGTCACTTTTTTTCTCCCCCCTGCTTTGGTTGTAAATGTTACTTTACCACCCCGCCCCCCCCCCAAAAGGAAAAAACGGCCTCTCGGGAGTCTGTCCACCAGCTCCATTCAAGTGCAGGCTTGCAGGCAGGACCACTACAGGCTCGCACCCTTTGGCTCCTTGGTTGTTCTGTCGCCTGCGGTCACTGCGCATCACGTGATGTGGAGGGGTGGCGCCAATGCAACATGCCTCGTGGTTTCAACGTGGGAGGCACGCTGCGTTCGCAATCATCATGTGGGAGCTGAAGGGAGGCTGAGAGCGCCTAAGCCGACTCAGCCAGGCCCACCCATCCTGCAGGACAATTAAGGCTGAGGGGGCACAAGAACCCAGTGGCCGTGGGGCCCCCTGAGTCAGGACAGCACATCCCCAGAGCGGGCCCCTACCACCCACGGGCACTCGGGTAGCGCCCGAGTGCCCGATGGGTCAGTCCGCCCCTGGGCGTGCCTCTGCTAAATACAGGTCCTAATTGGAGGCACCTGCTGATTCTGCAAGTGTGTGTTTCACAGTGGAAAAGTCCAGCAGACAGGACATGAAGGGAGATCAAGGTTGTGCAACACCAGATCTGCCTTTCTTCCATCAACGGTGGCGAGTCATGTGACAGACCCAAATCTATCCTTTGGCCCCACATCGAAAAACTCTCATCTAAACTTTACCCCAAACTAGGTGCCCTGTACAGACACAAATCCTGCCTGAGCCCCGCGGTAAGAAAGCAGATTGTACAACAAATGCTTATGCCGGCTATTGATTACGGAGATGTGTTTGCGGGGCCGCTGCATACACTACACCTTCATAAACTTACTACATTGTATAACTCATTCTGTCGCTTTGTGCTACAATGTAACTACATGACCCACCATTGTGACATGTTAAAAGAGCTAAACTGGCCGTTGCTGGAATCTAGACGCACCCTTCACCTTTCCAACCTGGTGTTTAAGAGCTTTTCTGAGAAGCTACCACCCTGCCTGAATAGGCCACTTCCCCCAGCAGTTCCCTCATCCTATAACCTCAGATCCAGGACCAGCACCTTACTTACAATACCACAATACAAAAAGACAATGTCTCGATCCTCATTTTCCTACAGAGCACCGCAAATATGGAATAACCTCCCAGTCGCCATCAAATCTTCCCCCAGTCTAAAGTCACTCAAGAACTCCTTATTAACATACCTCAGTACAGAATGCCGGCTGCTGCTGACGCTGGGTGGGGTGGAGGAAACTCCTGCACTTCCTGACCACTTTAAAACACTGAAGTGGTCAGGTTGAGTAGATTATCCCTTTGTTGAACCTGCTGGCCAGTGATTAAATTACAGATACGTCTGGATTAGATTTACCTTCTCCTAGTACTTTGCATTCATACTATTTTAAAATTTGAATGTGTACTTTTTCAGTGATAAATAAAAACATCCTTCCTGTAATTAGCGAAAGCCACACACCGACATGAAACTCTCTTTCCTGCTCGGTGCCTATAATCTGATTCCCATGATGGTTGCACTCAGTGGCGTCGTAACGTGGGGGCGGTGGGTGCGGCCCGCACCAGGTGACACCCGCCTTTAGGGTGACACCGTCACCCTAAGGGCGGGTGTCTCACCCACCGCCCGCCACCGCCGCGTATTCGCTCCGTGTGAGCGTCCGAAGCATGCAGCTTCGGCGCTCGCCTGGAGGAAATACGTCACCAGCCAATCGCAGCTGGTCACGTGGCTCCCCCAGACGAGCGCCCAAGCTGCGCGCCGCCGGACGCTCAGAAGGAGCGAAAAACGCGGCGGAGAGGTGCTGCCTGGGCCGCTATCCATGTGCTGGGACCAGGACCAGGAGGTGAGCTGGGGCAAATCCATGAGCTGCTGGGGCAAATCCATGGGGGCCTGGGGCAAATCCATAACCTGCTGGGGCATATCCATGAGCTGCTGGGGCAAATCCATGGGGGCCTGGGGCAAATCCATAACCTGCTGGGGCATATCCATGAGCTGCTGGGGCATATCCATGAGGAGCTGGGGCAAATCCATAACCTGCTGGGGCAAATCCATGAGCTGCTGGGGCATATCCATGAGGAGCTGGGGCAAATCCATGAGGAGCTGGGGCATATCCATGAGGAGCTGGGGCAAATCCATGAGGAGCTGGGGCATATCCATGAGGAGCTGGGGCAAATCCATAAGCTGCTGGGGCAAATCCATGAGCTGCTGGGGCAAATCCATAAGCTGCTGGGGCAAATCCATGAGCTGCTGGAGCAAATCCATAAGCTGCTGGGGCAAATCCATGAGCTGCTGGGGCAAATCCATGAGGAGCTGGGGCAAATCCATGAGGAGCTGGGGCAAATCCATAACTGCTGGGGCAAATCCATAAGCTGCTGGGGCAAATCCATGGGGGCCTGGGGCAAATCCATAACCTGCTGGGGCATATCCATGAGGAGCTGGGGCAAATCCATAACCTGCTGGGGCAAATCCATGAGCTGCTGGGGCATATCCATGAGGAGCTGGGGCAAATCCATAAGCTGCTGGGGCAAATCCATGAGCTGCTGGGGCAAATCCATAAGCTGCTGGGGCAAATCCATGAGGAGCTGGGGCAAATCCATGAGGAGCTGGGGCAAATCCATAAACTGCTGGGGCAAATCCATAAACTGCTGGGGCAAATCCATAAACTGCTGGGGCAAATCCATGAGGTGCTGGGGCATATCCATGAGGAGCTGGGGCAAATCCATGAGGAGCTGGGGCAAATCCATGAGCTGCTGGGGCAAATCCATGAGGAGCTGGGGCAAATCCATGAGCTGCTGGGGCAAATCCATGAGCTGCTGGGGCAATCCATGGGGGCCTGGGGCATATCCATGAGGAGCTGGGGCAAATCCATGAGGTGCTGGGGCAAATCCATGAGGTGCTGGGGCATATCCATGAGGTGCTGGGGCATATCCATGAGGAGCTGGGGCATATCCATGAGGAACTGGGGGCATATCAATGAGCTGGGGCATATCCATGAGCTGCTGGAGCATATCCATGAGCTGCTGGGGCATATCCATGAGCTGCTGGGGCAGTATATCCATGAGCTGCTGGGGCAGTATATCCATGAGCTGCTGGGGCAGTATATCCATGAGCTGGGGCAAATCCATGAGAGCAGCTGGAGCATTATCAATGAGAGCAGCTGGGGCAGTATATACATGAGAGGAGCTGGGGCAATATCCATGAGAGGAGCTGGGGCATATCCATGTGTGCTGGGGCAATATCCATGAGAGCTGGGCAATATCCATGTGTGAGCTGGTCTGGGGCAATATATCCATGTGTGAGCTGGTCTGGGGCAATATATCCATGTGTGAGCTGGTCTGGGGCAATATATCCATGTGTGAGCTGGTCTGGGGCAATATATCCATGTGTGAGCTGAGGCGCAATATATCCATATGTGAGCTGAGGCGCAATATATCCATATGTGAGCTGGTCTGGGGCAATATATCCATGTGTGAGCTGAGGCGCAATATATCCATATGTGAGCTGAGGCGCAATATATCCATATGTGAGAGCTGGGGCAATATATATCCATGGGTGAGCTGCTGGGGGCAATATATATCCATGTGTGCTTTCACTGCCTTCGAACAGGCAACGTACTTGCTGGCAGTTGGCAAAAAGTTGTGTGAGCATATGAGAGAGCTCCACAGCAATAAACCTCACAGTAATGTGCGCTGTGTGTATGAGCATTCAGTGTTATATGGGAGTACTGATTTAGGAGTAAGAGTAGTTAAAAAAAAAATCTGAAAAACTCGGGGGGGGGGGGGGGGTGACACCATAAATTACCGCACCGGGTGACACCGACCCTAGTGACGCCACTGGTTGCACTTGGTATAGGTTTGCATCTCGTGACATTAGCGCGGGAATTTACATTCTCCACCTGATTATTATTACGATAAATGATAGTTTAAGTCTTAAGAGAACCAAAATGAACTCTTGTACTACCAAGCATAAAATAATTTATCGTGACATTTATTTGAACCATGGGATGTGTAGTTAACAATTAAATATAGGTTACAATAGAAATTGTGCACAGAAATTGTTGTTCTGTTAAAAAATTTAAATAATGTATATTCGCTCTCTTTAATTTTTCATATATTCGTTTATCCCTTACAGAAGTATTGCTGGGATGAAAGGTTCTAATCTCTAGATGGCGTCCCTTATCTCTCACAATGTCACACGGGGTCTGCATTATCAGCATACAGGCAGAAATGGCCTTTGTGCCAGATGCAGTAAATGTGCTGCAGACAGATAATAAAATGGTGAGATCTCCTGTTTATGGGAATTTGTAGTGATCAGAATGAGTTACAATTACAAGTATTTATAAAGCGCCAACAAATTCCTTAGCGCTGTACAATGGGAGAGACAAAATAACAAGTATACATACACGTTACACGCATGGTACAGAAGGAGGGAGGATCGTGCTTGAGAGATTACTATCTAAGAGGAGAGGGGACCCTGCTCGAGAGCTCACAATCTAAGAGGAGAGGGGACCCTGCTCGAGAGCTCACAATCTAAGAGGAGAGGGGACCCTGCTCGAGAGCTCACAATCTGAGAGGAGAGGGGTGACCCATTAGGTGAGGGTGAATAGGGTAGGTGAAGTGGTGGGTTGCAGGAGGCTGAATGGGAAGAGGAGCAGAAAATAACAGTGGGGAGATCTGATAGGATTCTCTAAAGTAATGTGTTTTCAGAGACTTCTTGAAGGACTGGAGAGACGGAGAGAGTCTGATGTTGCGTGAGAGATAGTTCCATAGAAAGGGTGCAGCTCGAGTTAAGTCTTGAAGGCGAGAGTTGGGGGTGGGGGAAAGAGGAACTGATAGCATCAGATCATTGGCCGAGTGAAGTGGTCGGGATGGGATGTACCTGCTAATAAGGGAGGAGATAGAAACATAGAAACATAGAAAAATGTCGGCAGATAAGAACCTTTCGGCCCATCTAGTCTGCCCAATTACATGGATACTTTACCTGGATTTATCTTTTGTTTAGGATAGCCTTATGCCTATCCCATGCTTGCTTAAATTCAATTACTGTTTTGGCCTCTACCACTTCTACTGGAAGACTGTTCCATGTATCCACCACCCTCTCAGTAAAATAATGCTTCCTGATGTTACTTTTAAACCTTTGCCCCTCTAATCTAAGACTATGTCCTCTTGTTTTGCTATTTTGTTTCCTTTTAAATATACTCCCTTCCTCTACCTTGTGGATTCCCTTTACGTATTTAAATGTTTCTATCATATCTCCTCTGTCTCGTCTTTTTTCCAAGCTGTACATGTTAAGATCATTAAGCCTTTCCTGGTAACTTTTCTCCTTCAAGCCGTACACCATTTTAGTAGCCCTTCTCTGAACTCTCTCTAAGAGGTCTATATCCTTCTGGAGATACGGTCTCCAGTACTGCACACAGTACTCCAAGTGAGGTCTCACCAGTGCTCTGTACAGTGGCATGAGCACTTACCTTTTCCTACTGCTAATACCTCTCCCTACACAACCAAGCATTCTGCTAGCATTTCCTGCTGCTCTATTACATTGACTACTTACCCTTAGATCCTCTGAAATAATGACCCCTAAATCCCTTTCCTCAGATGTTGAGGTTAGGACTGTATCAAATATTCTATATTCAGCCCTTGGGTTTTTACGTCCCAGGTGCATTATCTTGCACTTATCCACATTAAAACTCAATTGCCACAACTCCGACCGGAGATGTAGGCAGAGGCGCAGTTATGGAGAGCTTTGTATGTGAGCACCATTATTTTGAATTGGATTCTATAGGAAACAGTAGCCAGTGTAGAGATTGACAGAGAGGTGAGGTGTATGAGTCTGGCACAGGCGTTCATTACAGATTGCAGAGGGAGAATCTTGGACCTCTTAAGGCCAGAGAGAAGGAGGTTACAGTAGTCAAGGCGGGAGATAATAAGAGTTAGATGAGCATTTTAGTAGAGTCTGGATTAAGAAAGGGACGGACGCGTACAATGTTTTTTAGGTGGAAATAGCAGGATTTGGTTAGAGACTGAATGTGAGGAGTAAAGGATAAAATTGGAGTCCTAGAGGACCCCGAGGCACCAGGCCTGAGAGGTAGAAGTAACGGTGGCACCATTCACCCGAAGGGAAACGGGCGCAGGAGTAGGTGGTCTTAGAGGGAGGGAAGATAAGAAGTTCCATTTTTGAGAGGTTGTGCTTTAGGAAATGGGAAGTTATCCAGTCGGAGACAGCTGACAGGCAGGCAGTAACACGGTCCAACACCGGAGGAGAGAGATCGGGAGAGGAAAGACCCCACAGCTCTCCCTGTATTCTGCCAAATCCCCGGCTGCTGGAATGCATCAACAATAATTCCGAACTTATTGTTACAATGTGTGTGAGAGCTGCTCCTTGTGGCTTGTTTACTGCAAGATAAAGTGGTAAGGTGGCAGAAGAATAAGAAAGTGGATTTAATTTCTCCGCATTGGACACACTAATCTGGTTTTAAAACGATATGCAAATGAGTTTGATATTATAATGATTGCATTTCAATGTAATACAATGCAAAATCAAGTTAACTTATATTTTGGGAGTGATGGGGTTAAGATTGTGTAGCGCTCACTCCCGGAGGAGCCGCTGAAAATGAACCACGGGTCAGTCTCCCCGCATTAGGGAATAAATATACTCCAGCACCGTTGTGGATTTTATAAATTATATAGTTTACTGAAGTAAAAGGCAAATAATGAGACACGGTGTTCGTAGATATATTTACAGTATTTCGTATCGCGGTAAACGCGCAGCGGAAAAAGAAATGCGAGACTTCGTATTTCTGAAAAATGCGCGACCCAACAGAAAAATACAATGCTTCGTAATTACGAGAAACGCGCAGCGGAAAGAGAATACAATATTTCGTAATTCGAGAAACGCGCAGCGGAAAACAAAATAAGATGCAAATCTTTGCCCCTTTTTCGGATGCTAGGGAGTGAGTCCCGAACAGGTTAAGTCCCGAACTGTGAGTGTATGTGTGTGTTATGGTACCCGGGTACTATTCAACTGGCCAGTGAATCTCTTAAACGATGTCTTCGACTAGTCAAGTTGGGGCCCTGTGGGTTTTAGAAATAAACAACAGCGTGCTTTCTTGACTTTGTAAAACCGGCCTTGGAGGCCTCTCACCCATCCGCTCGATCACCAAGGCTCCGCTGACCCAGGACGTCTCTCCGCTTGATGCCTTGCTGGGATACCGGCTACTGGATCTGTGGTCAGGCTCTCTTTGCTCCGGCCTGGACTTGTCCAGATACCGCCTGCTCTCCCATCCAATGGACTTGCGGTACTCCTTACTCGGGGTCCTCAGCTTTTCTTGATAGCAGCTTGGGTGATGTCTGTAGATAACTAAGGCTCCTTCTGGCAAGGCAGGATAACCCCACTTAGAATCCTGATAGGCCACACTTGCGCTCCGGCCTAGTCACGGTTCCGCTCTGCAGCACTGTGTCCTCTCTCATGCACTCCCTGGCGCGCTCTCCCAGCTATCTCTGTCCTCAGACTTCACAGCTTGATGTAGACAGATCTCTGCAGGGTCACTGTCCTGATCCCCCAGCACCAGCGAGGTAGCCCCCTGCGCTCTGGCCTGGTCACGATCCTGAACAGCCCTGCCTGCTTCTTTCTCCTTCCAGCTCCCAGCTCACTCTGAGCATGCTTTCCACGAGGCTCAGGATGTACAGCGTCTCTGTCCCACCCACTTCCTGTGTCTGTTGCAAAGCACGCCGGGAAACGTAGTCCCAATATCTTCTGTGTTTGTCCAGCATGCTTACCATGGTCTCTGTCTCCCTCTGGTGGCCAGGGCCGCCATCAGGGCATTACGCCCAATACTGCCGTAAGGGGCCCGGGCCCGGTGGGGGCCCGGGCCGCTGGGGCCTGGGGGGAGGATCCCGGGCCCCCGATGGCAGCGGCGTCGCCCTTTAACAGCTCCGGTATCGGACTCGATGAGTCCGAATCCGGAGCTGTGTCCCTGCTGCTGCTGCAGGAGCCGGAGGAGACTGAGACACTGTGTCTCCTCCGGCTCCTGGCAGCTTCACTTCCTGGCTGGGCGGGGCCAAGCAGCGTGTGAGGGCCTCCCAAGCACATTGCTTTGGCTCCGCCCCTCCACTCAGTGAAGCTGCGCGCCGGAGCTGGAGGGACCAGGAAGAAGACAGAAGAAAAGAAGAGAAGAAAATTAAAGAAAAGGTGAAGAAAAGAAGAGCTGAAGACAGAAGAAAAGAAGATAGAAGACAGCGAGTGGTGAGCCAGGGCCCAGACCCTAAGACCCAGGGCCCAGACCCCTAGGCCCAAACCCAGACCCCAAGGCCCAGACCCAGGGCCCAGACCCTATGGCCCAGACCCAGGGCAAAGGCCCAGGGCCCAGACCCCTAGGCCCAAACCCATGGCCCAGGACCCAGACCCTAGGGCCCAGACCCTTGGGCCCAGACCCAGGGCCCAGACCCCAAGGCCCAGACCCCTAGGCCCAGACCCAGGGCCCAGACCCCCTAGACCCACACCCAGGGCCCAGACCCCAAGACCCAGGCCCAGACCCCAAGCCCAGACCCAGGGCCCAGACCCCTAAGCCCAAACCCAGGGCCCAGACCCAAGGCCCAGACCCAGACACTAGGGCCCAGGGCCCAGACCCTGGGCCCAGACCCCCTAGGCCCAAACCCAGACCCAGGGCCAGACCCCTAGGCCCAAACCCAGGACCCAAGGCCCAGACCCCAAGGCCCAAACCCAGGACCCAGACCCAAGGCCCAGACCCCTAGGCCCAGACCTCTAGGCTCAGACCCAGGGACCAGACCCAGACCTCTAGGCCCAGACCCCAAGGCCCAGACCCAGGGCCCAGACCCCAAGGCCCAGGGCCAAGGCCCAGACCCAGGCCCAGACCCAAGGCCCAGGGCCAAGGCCCAGACCCAGGGCCAGACCCCAAGGCAAATGCCCAGGGCCCAGACCCCAAGACCCAGACCCAGGGCCCAGACCCTATGGCCCAGACCCCTAGGCCCAGACCTCTAGGCTCAGACCCAGGGCCCAGACCCAGACCTCTAGGCCCAGACCCCAAGGCCCAGACCCAGGGCCCAGACCCCAAGGCCCAGACCCTAGGGCCCAGGGTCCAGACCCCTAGGCCCAGGGCCAAGACCCAGACCCAGGGCCCAGACCCAAGGCAAATGCCCAGGGCCCAGACCCCAAGACCCAAACCCAGGGCCCAGACCCAGGGCCCAGACCCTATGGCCCAGACCCAGGGCAAAGGCCCAGGCCCCTAGGCCCAAACCCATGGCCCAGACCCCAAGGCCCAGGACCCAGACCCAGGGCCCAGACACTAGGGCCCTGGGCCCAGGCCCCCTAGGCCCAAACCCAGGGCCCAGACCCCTAGGCCCAAACCCAGGACCCAAGACCCAGGGCCCAGACCCCCTAGGCCCAAACCCAGGGCCCAGACCCTAGGGCCCAGACCCTAAGACCCAGGGCCCAGACCCCTAGGCCCAGACCCCTAGGCCCAGACCCCTAGGCCCAGACCCCTAGGCCAAACCCAGGGCCCAGACCCCAAGGCCCAGACCCCAAAGCCCAAATACAGACTCAGGGCCCAGACCCTAGGGTCCAGACCCCATACCCAGGGCCCAGACCCAGGGCCCAGACCCCAAGGCCCAGGGACCAGACCCAGAGACCAGGGCCCAGGCTAGACCCCAGGGACCAGACCTCAGGGACCAGACCCCAAGGCCCAGTCCCAGTCCCAGGGACCAGACCCAGGGCCCAGACCCAGACCCAAAGGCCATCATACACAGCCCGTTTCTGTGAGATTTATTGCTGTGGATTCTGTGATATGTTCAGACACACCGCTCATTACTGTGAGTTTTATTGCTGTGGATACTGTGATAAGCTAATACACACTGCACATTACTGGGAGTTTTATTGCTGTGGTGTTATGTTATGTCCTTTTTTTTTGAAGGGGGAGAAAAGCTGTTAGATGTTGAGGGGGTGGGGCCCTGGGGGGCCCCATCGTGAGGTTTAGTAAGGGGCCCCATCATTTCTAATGGCTGCCCTGCTGGTGGCCATTTCAAATAAATGCAGCAGAACAGTCTTTTTAAACACAGCGCTACACTCTCCCCCTCCTAGAACTCTTGGGTCTCTCCAAGGAGGTATAACAGATACATAACATTGCAATATTTACATTAAGCGATACATTCAGGTTCAGTAGCAGACATACAACGGGTCAGATATACATCCTCAAACTGACTGGTGTCCCTAACTACCTCAGCTAGCGTGGCAGACACTTTGGGCAACCTTCGCATAGTCGTAACAGCTTTCTTTGTGCAGGGTTACAATATAGTTCAGGAACACCCGCAGCCATGACTCTCATTCCCTCTGTTCCAACCACTCCTTGGGTTCTTTTCAGTTCAATTAGGTCTCTCGATGAAGCTCGCCTTGACCTTTCTCGAGAAGGCTTATCATCCTGGAGACGAATGCAGCGTTTAGCGCTCTTAGCCCATCCCACGTCAGACTCATACCTGGAGAACGAATTTTCCAACTTGAGTATTAGAGACTGAACCCGCTTCTTCCGCTTGAACGAGATAGGAGCATCTTTAGGGTAGAACCGTTCAGCTTGAATCACTTTATTCACTCCCCCCCCCTAGATCGGTAGTGGAGAGGGGCTTAACAGAAGCCACTTGCCCGATCGACATCCGTGCCTTCAAATTTACTGAAGAGTCAGTCACATTGCATACGCTGACGGAAACTCTCTCACTTGTCCGTTTCAGAACTCTTCCAGAGATTATTTCGGGGACTTCTCTGGACTGCATAACCTTCTCTGTTCCTTCCGCTTTCCTCAGCCGCCTCACTTCTGCAGGGGCTCTCTGTTCTTCGACCATCCGTTGACATACCGGCCTTGACATCGAGTGTGCCTTCTTGGGAGCAGGACTCTCTTCATTCCTCAGCGGGGTTAGAAAACATCTCACTAAGTCAGTGTTCGTCCCCACTATCATAGAACTTCGATTAGTTCCCGAGGGACGAGGACACACAATGGCCAACGTGTCACATACTGCCGGTTGTCCAACAGTCGCTGAACTGAATTCCAGCTTCACCTGTAGATATCCATCATATGGAAACCTCTCAGTCCCCATACCCCAGATTTCAAGATCCTTCAACTTCTTCAAGGGTATATGCTTCAAATGTTTCTGATAGAAATCTCGGTAAATCAGAGTTACTTGAGCACCTGAATCTAGAAGAGCCTTTGTGTAGACCCCTTCCACTTGGACCGGGATGATGGACGAAGGACCGATCAACTTGTCAGGGAACTTCTCCGCTGTAGTACAAGGTGGGGACCCAGTTTGCTCATTCAACCGGGGTCCTCTAAGATTCTCCCCTTGCAAGACAGGCGACTGCTCCTTCAAGGCCTTCAGGAGTTCTTCGACCGATCTCTTTATGGGCCTCATTTTTGGGCACTGAGCCCTGAAATGACCCTTTTCCCTGCAGCAGAAACATCTTTTCCTTGAGCGTGTGGGCACATTTTCTTCTTGCGCCTCATTGGAAAACCCCTTGTTAGGAACCACAGCCGCTCTTGTCATTCGTATATCTGCTAGAAACATCTGTCCTCTTCGCGGTTTGGGTGGGCTGGGGCAGTCACGTCGATAGTGGCCAACCCCCCCACAGTTGTAGCAGATCAACGACCCAGAGGGTTCTCCAGCAGGAATACTCTGCACTGCCTCTCCCTCCTCAGGTACGGCAATCCTAGAAGACAGCAACGTCATCAACTCTATCATTTTCGACATCAGAGTTTTCAAAGCCATCACTTCAGTCTGTATGTCCGCTACACCAAGAGTTTCTACTTCGGCGGTGAAAACTGCATGTGAAGCATTAGCAATCTTTTTAGCCTCAATTAAAGCCTCTCTTCTCGGATAGCTTTGACCAGTTTGGAATAGGTCAGTCTCTTGCTCTGGTATCTAGTGTGAAATTTCAACATTATGGGATCCAGTGGGAGTGCACCTTTGAAAATTTGATCCATCAAAGCTTTGCTTGCACGACTCGGCTCCATGCCTCTTTTTAGAATAACCTGATGGAGGATTTTATCCAGCCGCCAGACATAGGTGGACAATTCTTCTCCTTCCTTTTGATAGGTGTGAGAGAACCTGTGGATAAGCTCGGCACAATCCTCCACTCCTCCAAAAATTTCCTGTAAAGCTTCTAGATACTCAGCAGCAGTGCAGCCTGGCTTGTCTCTTTTCAGATTTCGGACGACATCTGAAGCAGGACCTCTTAAGCTCTCGATCAACCTTTGTCTCTTCACGGTGTCCGCAACTTCCCATTCTTCCACAGCTTGCACTGCCTGATCTATCCAAGTGTCAAAGTCCTCTTCTCCAGCTGGCACAGGGACCTTACCGGAACAGACCCCCAACTTGCGATATCCATAATTTGCAGACGCAGCTGAGTTTTGGGCCAACGTTTCCACCAGCTTTCCCATAGTGGTAAAGAATGTAGCGGGAGGGAACCCTGCAATTGAGGTAGGGGTAGCATCGGGTATCTCGTCTCCTGACGTTGTTGGTCTAGTCACGGGAGCATTCGCGTGATCACCACGTGGCGTACTTGGCTGGACCAGTCGAACCTCCACATCATCGGTCAGCTTCACACTCGCGCCCTGAAAACACACTGGAACACCCTTTCTCCACTCGAAAAGAACATATGTGTGAGAAGTCTCTGGGTTCACTTTAACGTCCACTATGAATCCCTGCTGGTCAGGTGCCAACGCTGCCATGGCCTGGCAGATCTGTTCTTCTGCCCAGGTGCCTGCAGGAATGTCCATTACTACACTCAACCCTAACTGGCCATTTTGTGCTTTACACCACTCTGCTGCTTCTTCTGGATCCATATTTAACCCTTTAAATGCGGTTTTTCCAGAGACTGAATCCCGGAAACGAGCCCCCACGTGTAGCGCTCACTCCCGGAGGAGCCGCTGAAAATGAACCACGGGTCAGTCTCCCCGCACTAGGGAATAAATATACTCCAGCACCGTTGTGGATTTTATAAATTATATAGTTTACTGAAGTAAAAGGCAAATAATGAGACACAGTGTTCGTAGATATATTTACAGTATTTCGTATCGCAGTAAACGCGCAGCGGAAAAAGAAATGCGAGACTTCGTATTTCTGAAAAATGCGCGACCCAACAGAAAAATACAATGCTTCGTAATTACGAGAAACGCGCAGCGGAAAGAGAATACAATATTTCGTAATTCGAGAAACGCGCAGCAGAAAACAAAATAAGATGCAAATCTTTGCCCCTTTTTCGGATACTAGGGAGTGAGTCCCGAACAGGTTAAGTCCCGAACTGTGAGTGTATGTGTGTGTTATGGTACCCGGGTACTATTCAACTGGCCAGTGAATCTCTTAAACGATGTCTTCGACTAGTCAAGTTGGGGCCCTGTGGGTTTTAGAAATAAACAACAGCGTGCTTTCTTGACTTTGTAAAACCGGCCTTGGAGGCCTCTCACCCATCCGCTCGATCACCAAGGCTCCGCTGACCCAGGACGTCTCTCCGCTTGATGCCTTGCTGGGATACCGGCTACTGGATCTGTGGTCAGGCTTTCTTTGCTCCGGCCTGGACTTGTCCAGCTACCGCCTGCTCTCCCATCCAATGGACTTGCGGTACTCCTTACTCGGGGTCCTTAGCTTTTCTTGATAGCAGCTTGGGTGATGTCTGTAGATAACTAAGGCTCCTTCTGGCAAGGCAGGATAACCCCACTTAGAATCCTGATAGGCCACACTAGTCACGGTTCCGCTCTGCAGCACTGTGTCCTCTCTCATGCACTCCCTGGCGCGCTCTCCCAGCTATCTCTGTCCTCAGACTTCACAGCTTGATGTAGACAGATCTCTGCAGGGTCACTGTCCTGATCCCCCAGCACCAGCGAGGTAGCCGCCTGCGCTCTGGCCTGGTCATGATCCTGAACAGCCCTGCCTGCTTCTTTCTCCTTCCAGCTCCCAGCTCACTCTGAGCATGCTTTTCCTGTGTCTGTTGCAAAGCACGCCGGGAAACGTAGTCCCAATATCTTCTGTGTTTGTCCAGCATGCTTACCATGGTCTCTGTCTCCCTCTGGTGGCCATTTCAAATAAATGCAGCAGAACAGTCTTTTTAAACACAGCGCTACAATTGTATTAAAATAGTAATCAGAGAGAGATAATGATTACAACGGACGCACTGAATACTCGTCACGTGGAACGGCAGCGCACGTACTCGTCACGTGGAACGGCAGCGCACAATCACGTTCATTATTTTCTGTCTTTAATTTTAGTGGCTGCATCAGTTGCTTCACTCGTAAATATTTTATAAGGCAGTTTAAACATGACCACAGGCAGATTCTGTGCTGGCTTTGATACATGTTGCACGAAACAGATAAATAATAATAATGCGTGTATAAACATTAAACAGTGTATATATATATATTTTTTTTTTTTCTATCCTCGCTCCAGTAGCCTTGGAGCTATACAGCTAGTTTAACAAAGCAGACTGAAATAGCGGGGTTTCGTCTTCTGAAAGACTGAGTTTATTCCTGTATAAGCCGTTATGTTAATATAATAAATGACAACACATACAGGGTTATTCAAAGAGAGGTGAAAAGCAGGAAAATGGCTGGTGAATGGAAAATTCTATGTCAAAATAGCCAAACCAGAATAATTCTCCCTTTTATCTCACTTTCCAAATCGGCTATTTAGACCTAGTATTTTCCATTCTCCTGCCATTCTCCTGCTTTTCACCTTTCTCTGAATAACCCTGAAAACAAAATGAAAAAACAAACAAACAGGGGGTTATTCAGATAAAGGTGAAACTCAGGAGAGTTAGCAGGAAAAGAGAACAATCTAGACCAATAGCCGATTTGGAAAGTGAGATAAACGGGAGAATTTTTCTGGTTTGGCTATTTTGACCTAGAATTTTCACTTCTCCTGAGTTTCACCTTTCTCTGAATAACCCTGTTAGAAAAGATTTAACATGCAGAGAGAATTATAACATTTACACATAAAATATTTTTTCCGCACAGGAACCTGACTCAATAATACAAACAGTAAAAAGATTAATCTTCAATATGGGCTCGATGGTGTCTCTTGATACAGTTCATGTATTAAAGGGCCAGTACCACAAAAAAATGAAATGTCCTTCTTGTGTTTATTTGATGTTGCTGATATCTTACATGTGCTTTGTTTTCCTCTTGTGTGTTTAGTTAAGAAAATATTTTCCTCTATATGTGTCACTAGGTGCACCCATTGTGTGATATTCTCCTCTATATGTGTCACCGGATGCATCCATTGTGTGATATTCTCCTCTATATGTGTCACTGGGTGCATCCATTGTGTGATATGTTCCTCTATATGTGTCACTGGGTGCATCCATTGTGTGATATTTTCCTCTATATGTATCACTGGGTGCATCCATTGTGGGATATTTTCCTCTATATGTGTCACTGGGTGCACCCATTGTGTGATATTCTCCTCTATATGTGTCACCGGATGCATCCATTGTGTGATATTCTCCTCTATATGTGTCACTGGGTGCATCCATTGTGTGATATGTTCCTCTATATGTGTCACTGGCTGCATCCATTGTGTGATATTTTCCTCTATATGTATCACTGGGTGCATCCATTGTGTGATATTTTCCTCTATATGTGTCACTGGGTGCACCCATTGTGTGATATTCTCCTCTATATGTGTCACTGGATGCATCCATTGTGTGATATTCTCCTCTATATGTGTCACTGGATGCATCCATTGTGTGATATTTTCCTCTATATGTGTCACTGGTTGCATCCATGGTGTGATATTTTCCTCTATATGTTCACTGGGTGCACCCATTGTGTGATATTCTCCTCTATATGTGTCACTGGATGCATCCATTGTGTGATATTTTCCTCTATATGTGTCGCTGGGTGCATCCATTGTGTGATATTTTCCTCTATATGTGTCGCTGGGTGCATCCATTGTGTGATATTTTCCTCTATATGTGTCACTGGGTGCATCCATTGTGTGATATTCTTCCCTATATGTGTCACTGGATGCATTCATTGTGTGATATTCTCCTCTATATATGTCACTGGATGCATCCATTGTGTGATATTTTCCACTATATGTGTCACTGGCTGCATCCATTGTGTGATATTCTCCTCTATGTGTCACTGGGTGCATCCATTGTGTGATATGTTCCTCTATATGTGTCGCTGGGTGCATCCATTGTGCGATATTTTCCTCTATGTGTCACAGGGTGCATCCATTGTGTGCTATTTTCCTCTATATGTGTCACTGGGTGCATCCATTGTGTGATATTTTGTGTTGTAAACTGACCCCCCCCCAGTATCTTTCCATCACTTGCTCCTCACTGTGTGGCTTTGGCCATAGAATGGAGTGAATGGGTCAGTCACCGACTCACATCATTGTATTGTATGGGTTGTATTCAAAGGACATCACCAGGGGGTGGATTAGCAAGGTTTTTCAAAGAGAGCTGAACTGGCCATGAAATTGCGCCAAACTGTGAATTTTCCCGTTCGGTTCAATTTCAGGACCATTCGGCTATTCAGAAAGCAGGCAGTTTTCCAAGTATTGGCGACAAACAGTGACCTTCTGCAGCAGTAGAATCCCCATAGAGAAGAAATGGCTAATCTAGTCAGAGACACCGAACAGCAGTGAAATGTCAGTGAAATGCCCCGACTTTTAGTGCTTTCATTGGACAGGTTTAAACAGGCAAATCCCATAGGTTTCAATGTAAGAAATATTTCACGGTTCTTATTAAATATTTATTCAACCATTTTTACTTTTTTGACTCGCAGCAAAAAGTCTCTTATTTATTTATTTTTTTAGGCATTTTTCAGGATTTTTTCGGCATTTTTTTTCCAGATTTTTTTTTTAATTATTTTTTTTTTCTGTAACAGACCTTTTTGTTATTATTCATAAGACATTTTATGTAATTTTCAAAGCTGCAGTGTGTTTTTTTAACCCATTTGTCGGCTTGTCGGCTTTTTCCGGCGGCTGGTCGGCGCTCTGTTCGGCAGATCGTCGGTTTTTTTTCCGATGCATTTGGCGGATTGGATCTGATGTTTCTCGGCAGTTTTGCAGCAGCTTATCGGATCGGGTCCGATGTTTTTGGCGGTTTTTCCATTCGATTCGGCGGTTTTTGCAGAGGTTTTTCGGATGCGTTCTGCTCACTTTACCTTCACTAGGGAAACCTGTGATGAATACTCATTTCACCGCAGGGTCGAGGGACTTGATTCCCCAAAGTACGGAGGAACAAAAGAGCAGCAGTGGAATTTTGGTGCTCTATGAATGACCCTGATAGTTATCCTTTCTCTGGGCCTATTATGGGGCATGGGCCTGGAGCTGCTGCTCCAATAGCCCCAAATGTTAATCCGGCCCTGATCCAGGTACAACATGCTGTCCACTACTATACACCAGACTGTTCTAATCTTGCAATTCTGTGTTATGTCTGCACTTATTAATTGCTGATTGATTAGGTGTCCTTTAATTTCCCCTCTCTTTTTGTTGGAATATTCCCCTCTGCTTCTCCATCCTCCCTCTTCCAATGTCATGAATACCTCCAATACAACCAAGGCCACTGCTGCTAAACCTCACTCTTTTTCCATACAGCAATCAGATCATCCACAGACTCTCAGACTGGACGCCATTTTCTCCACTGCACTACCTCACCCACGCTCTCCATCCACTCTCCCACCATGGCCCGGTCTTACATTTCAGCTCTCCTTTCCAGCTGCTTCCACTAAGCCCAACCTTCTGGCCCTTCCTGTGCAATTCCTGATATATTCTTTCTGGCCTCCAGCTCTACCTTCCCTCTGCTCCCATTTGGTTCACATACCCCGTCCCTTAATTGTAAGTTCACGGGATGTCTGGCTGAGCACTTGGGGTCGGTTATTCAGAGAGATCCGAAATGTGGCCGATATGTAACCGGACACTGAATTTCAGTGAACAGGGACATTTCGGGGCCATTCCTCTATTCAGAGAGCAGGCAGTTCGCCAAATTCTGGTGAATTGCCTGCACGAACAGTGCCTTTTCAAGGGCAGTGAAATTCCCTGTAGAGAAGCAATGAACATAGAGAGACACTGAACAGCAGAGAAAAGTTGCCGAAATGCCCTGCCATTCGGTGGTTTCTTTCGGCAGGTTTATTCAGGCGAATCCCATAGGCTTCAATGTTAAAAATATTCCCATTTTAATTCAATATCTAATAAACCGTTTATCATTTTATTCTGCAGTAAAAAGTCTCTTTATTTTCAGATTTTTTAGGATCTTTCAGGCATATTTGGGGATTTTTTTGGCAATTTTCTTTTCTTTTTTTTTTAACCGTTTTTCCATTTTTCTGTAACAGCCCTTTTTATTATCATTCATTGGATCTTTTATGTAAATTCCAGACATTTTCGTTGTGTAGTTTCTTTGCAAACAGCGTTTCAAATTTCAATATTTCAAGCGTACAGTTTTATTTTATTTTCATTAGCCCGTTCGTCTGCTTGTAGGGTTTTTCTGGCGGCTGCTCTGCGCTGTGATCGGCGGCTTGTCGGGTTTTTCCGGTGGGGTTTTTGCAGCGGTTTCTGCGGGTCTTCGGTGAGTGTTCGGGGAGTGTTCGGCAGGTTTTGCGGTGAGTGTTCTGCGGGTTTGCGGCGAGTTTTCCCTGCACTACTGCGGTGCTTGCTGAATACACCGCAGGGTCGGCGAACTAGGAATCGCTGAATCACCCCGAAGTGCGGTGAACGAAAGGTCACCGAACGTGTGATGACTTTTCGATTCTCTCTGAATAACCCTGTTGGTTTTCGTGCTGTATTTGCAGGACCGTTATCCTATGGGCAGGGTCGTCTCTTCCTCATGTATCATTGTTACATCTCATATTTGTGCCCCCCCCCATTGTAAAGCGCTCCGGCTGTATAAATAGCCGTAACTGTATCTGTTCTACCTGATATTGTTTGCGGAGCCTTGTGCACCCCCTGTGATGTTAATAGAGTCAACACATCCACATCGTTACAGGAGGAAACATAAGTCAAAATATTTTTCTTTTTATAACTTTTATTTGTATCTCTCCCTTCGCTGATAAATGGTCTCGCTCAGTTTTCCGTTAATTGGGATCTTGTACAATAAAAGTTTAACCGGCTTGTTCCACCCCGTCCTCGGAGTCATCGGTGATCACCTGCTTTTCCACTGGATTTCTTCTCTGCATTTGGCCCGTCTCGCTGAAACACGATTCTAGGTTAATAATTGTGAATCCTTTTTTAATCTCTTGCGTTTTGAAACATTTGTATAATAACTGGATAATGACCCAAAGCTTTATTCCCCGTTACTGAGTATTAATAGCAGATAATGGCAGTCAAGGTCACAACCTGTAAAGTTGCGCTCAAATTACACTGTCAGCAAACTGCAATTGTTTAGTGTCAAATGATTAAATGCACCGTTTCCTTTTTATTTTGCGCAGTAACTCGATGTGCTGAAACATCAGCCTCACTTTATTCATTTTCTTTTCCAAACTTGACCTCTTCTTCTCTCTTAAAAATCATTATATTTGTGCAAAATGAAAAAAATCATAGGACTATAGGATGACATTGACCATATATGGTCATATGTTAGGACCATGGGATGTTATACTGATCATATGATGTATAACTAATTACACTTAACCCCTTTGATGCTGAGCCATTTCACGCCTGTGTGCTGAGCTAATTTTTATCGTTTTCTGCTCATCATGTTTAAACGCGATTTGAAGTCACATTTTATTGTACGACCCAGACAAGTTATATATCCTTTTTTTATGGCAGACTCAGCAGATTCATAATTTATCAATATTATATGTATGCGTCATGTCCTGCCAGAATGCTATAACAAATAATGTAAAAAAATTTGAATTTCCAATCATCTACAGCGTGTAAAATACTTTTTTTAAACATTTTATCATCCGAGCCTTTGTAGTTATATATTCTATGGGGTACACTTGTTAAAAAAAATTAGAAATGGGAACCTGTTACTTTATTTTTCTGAGAAATTACGTGATTTTAGCTAAACCCTCCCAAAAAAATTCATTACTGCAGCATCATTGTTCACATTATAATTGAAATGTGAACAATAGTGCTGCATTAATAAAAATGGAAAATGTTTTTTAATTTTTTATTATTAACTTTTGACGTGGTCATGTTTGGTATCATTGGGAAGGCCATGCTCTGGCCTTTCCAATGATACCAAACATTAACCCCTAGCTGCCATGATCAGGAGATACGATGGTCTATTTTACTCTCCTATCTCCACCATAGGTGGCAGCTAGAGGTTAACTCCCCAAACTAACGTCATAGCGTCCATGCGCGATGATGTCAGTAGGCAGGGGGAGATACCGGAGGCTTGGCTGACATACAAGATGTCAGCTGCCTCCAGGAGAGGAATCGTAATTCAGCCTCTAAAGGGTTAAAGACAGGAGCTGCCAGGAAGGGCAGACTGTGCCCTTCCCAGCAGTGCCAGCCATTATTTGCTGGCACTTACTGATAGGGAGAGAGAGTGGTCCAAGGACCCCACCCCCTTCAGGTACTCTTCCTGCTCTGGCGGAGGTGCCTGAAATAGATGTCTTCGTGCCTGGTGTGATGACGTCACTGCACTCGCGGGAGTCCCAGAGGTGTGGCTGACATCCAAGATGTCAACCCGCACAGGGAGACCACAGCAATCGGCCGAAATAACAGCCGATCACTGGCAGGTAAGTGAGAATGCGCTCAGTGCGTCGTCCGCAGGCTGAGCACGGTCGAGAAAGCTGCAGCCAAGTGGTTAAAGGGATATTCTATTAAAAAATACATTTCCCTTTTATTGCCGTTAAGTAATTGGGCAGATGCTGCTAATTATTTTTTTCATTTTGACCCATTTTACTCACCTTTTGTCCCTTGGTCCCTCCTCTTCGGCTCAGGGACTCCTGAACCCAGGAGAACCCTGAAGCTTTTCTGCGTAAATTGCGCTCCTACTTTCTTGTACAGTGTAGGAGACGCAAATTGCGCAGCGCTGCAGGCCACTTAGCGTACGCAGGTTTCGTAGCGCCTGCACAGAGCGATGGATCGGCGCATGCCTGTCCGTCAGCTGCCTCTCTGAGACCGCAGGTTGTCTCAGAGATGGTGGCGTCAGCACGCTGCTCTCCGCGTGTTGACGTCACTAATGGCTGATCTGGTGACCGGCAGCCTGGAAATTCTAAATCCCGGCTGCTGGGGACGTTGGGTGGGGTGGAGGAGTAGAGTGTCCCTTTACCGGGTTTACTCCAGGGGTCAAGTCCTGAAAAAATAAGTGTGGTTACTCGCTGAGATTTTTGTCCCACTCCATGGCTCCCATCACAAAAGCCGATTGCTGGAAGCTGTAGCAACTGCAGCGCTTCTTTATGGATGAGAGATTGCATGTGCACTTCTTGTTGCCATATTAGTCAGGCCCTATTTTGGGGCCTGAACTCAGAGCTGCTGCTTCAATTGCCCCTGTGGCACAAAAAGGAGATGCAAGCGTGTGTTCTTTCATAGGCCAACTAGGCCTGGACCTAGGGCAGTAGAACAGAGCGTGGGGGGGGGCAGAGACGGGAACGAAAAACTCTTCTGGATTCCATGCAACAACTCTCGTTTATATCTCCTGTATCTAAAAATAATATATTGGAGATTCTCTTTTTCTAATTATATATAAGATCAGGTATTTCTGACACCTCATTTATGATTTTTTTGACCCAAATAGGTCATTTTTTTACGTAGCTGTAAAATAAGCTTACCCTCTGTTTGTTGTGTGTCAACCTCTCCCACGCCTCGGGTGGCATCAAAGTTTCATTTCCAATCTATTTTGTGTTAAGATTGCGTTTGGACGGTTCGATCTGAACCTAAATGTGAAAAAAATGTAATTTTCTTTTTTTTTTAAGAAATCAATTCTTTATCTGGTGCTTTTGCCGTGGACTGAGCGCGAAGGAGGCGAAGCTGGGACTGCAAAGAATTGCTACAGCTTTGTCGGGCCTTGAGGGCTCGACTGAAAATAGCTGAAGCTTCGTAGCAATTCTTGAGATTCGCCTGATATTTTCCAGATCCAGTGTACCTCCAGAGTGTAAGCTCTTGTGATCAGGGCCCCGCACAGGTCTCCCATTTCTGTCTCTGTGAGCTGTGCTTTTTGTATTTGTATTGTATTACGCAATACACAATGCAAAATATTCATTCTATATAAAATACGTAAATAATAACAACAACAATAATATAAGTTGTAAATAATCAATTCATCAGAATTTAACTCCTTCATTACCAAGTGTTTTTTACATTAAACTCACTGTAAGGAACCTGTTTTTTTTTTAATATGACTTAGGCTGGGGTCAGACTAACGCATTTTTATTGTGCGTTTAGGCGCACTTAATCACGGCCGCAGTAGCAGCAAATGACGGCCAATGACGGCCAATATACGAAGTACGGCCGCACAAAAGTGCAGCCGCGCAACACAAGCGGCACACAAACGCATTTTTTCGAGAACGCCGAACCGCTAGTACTGACGTACAGAGTGCGCTGCGTCCGCTAGCGGCGTGTGTGCGTGATTAGGAGACGTCAGACGCTGCTCATGTCCGGCCAACATAACGTCCAGACACCCAAAGTTTCCCGGTTTGGAGCCGTAACAAATCACGCACGAAAATGCGCATCGTATGACCGTTTTCGCGCATTCGGTGAAAAAAATACGTCAATGCGTTCGGTCGCTGCGAATAATGCGTTCGTTTGACCCTAGCCTTAATTATACGCAAAAAAAAAGGGATATTCACGGTGTATTTTTACTGGGTGTACCATAGAAAAGACCCATTAACCCCTTCACTACCAAGTGATTTTTCAAAAAAAACATTGTTAGGAACCAGTGTTTTTTAAAAAAAATAAAAAAAAATTAATTAACCCTTTCGCTGCTGAGGCTTTTCCCGCCCCTGTGCTGAGGTCATTTTTTACCTGTTTTGCGCATCATGTTTAAACCTGTTTTGAAGGCTTATTTTAGTATATGACATCGACATATTATATATCGTTCTTTCCGTCAGACTCGGTAGATTCATAATATGTCATTATTATATGTATACGTTATGTCATGTTTGTATATTATAACAAAAAATGCAATAAAATATGTATTTTCAATAATTTACAGCGTGTAAAGTGTTTTTTTCCACATTTTAACATGCGAGCAATTGCGGTTATATTTTGTATGGGGTGCGCTTGTTAAAAAAATTAGAGATGGGGTCTCGTTACATTTTTTTTTGGGGAAAATGACACCATTTTTAACAAACGCACCGCATACAAAAATCGTTAATGCAGCATCATTGTTCACATTATAATTGAAATGGGAACAATATTGCTGCATTAACAACAAAAAAAAAAAAAAAAAAGTGTTTATTTTTTTTTTTATTTATTTTTTTAATTTTTTTTAATTTTTTTTTTATTTTTTTTTTTTTTACAATTTTTTTTACTTTCATGTTTGGTATCGTTGGAACGGCCATGCTCTGGCCGATCCAACGATATCAAAATTTAACCCCTAACTGCCACGGATCGGGAGATAGGGAGTTCATTGGAACTCCCTATCTCCACACTTCGTGGCAGTTAGGGGTTAATGCTAGGACTGGCGTCATCGTGCTGCGCACGATGACGCCAGTCCTGGGGGAGTTCCCGGAAGCTTGGCCGACATCCAAGATGTCGGCCAGCTCCCGGGAAGGATCGCAAATCGGCGCTTTTCAGCGCCGATTTGCGATCCAGCTCCCCAGGGGTTAATGCCAGGCATCATTTGGAAGGGCAGGCTGTGCCCTTCCAAATGATGCCTGGGTTAAGCCCCTGTGAGCCGCCGATCGGGAGGGAGAGAGATCCGAAGGACCTCCCCCCCTCCCTTTCAGGCGCCTCCTCCGCACATGCGGGGGGGGCGCCTGAATTATGTGTCATCGCGGGGGCGCGATGACACATAATAATGGCGGCCACTGCTCCGGATGCCGGGCTGACATCCAGGATGTCAGCCCGCACCGGAGGGGCCAGCGATCGGCCGGAACCCGGCCGAACGCTGACCCCAATGCGAGGACGCGCTCAGCGCGTCCTCCGCATACCAGCGGGAATGCTGAGGACGCGCTGAGCGCGTCCTTAGCATTCAAGTGGTTAATCATACAGTAAGAAATATTTGGGAATTTTCCCAGTGTAATCCTAACTGTAAAAACCTATTTGTCAGGGAGATGTCGCCATCTACTGACCTAAAGGAGTTACAGCAGTTTGTGCTGCATCTTGTGGTTCCCTGCACCGGCTGGTGAAAGCCCGATATGTCAGGGCATTCTTTAGCCGATTTTAAACCGTTTTAGAACCTTGGGCATTATGGGGGTGCCTTCTGCAGCACAAAAGCAAAGAAAATTAGTTTGCGGCAAACAAATTTCAGTTCCTTTTGTCCTTCAGAGCTGCAGATCGAGGTAAATTAATATCGGGACCTGATGGTGTATTGGAAGTCCTGAGTTATCTCAATCTCGGAAGTGAAGGGGTTAAAAAGGCACGTTAAAAAAAGACACATTTATAAAAATGACACCAATTCGGTCGCGACTGATTTTTGAATTCGGATCTTTCCAAAATGGAGCAACATTTTTTTATAGCTAGGATTAGGGCTAGAAATTAAGGTTAGGGTTATATTTAGGTTTAGATCCAATCTAACCCTAATTTATAACCCTAACCCTAAATTTAGCCCTAATTTATAACCATAACCCTAATTTCGAACCCTAAATTTTACCCTAATCTCTAACCATAACCCTAATTTCTAACCATAGTACTTAGATTAACCCTAATTTCTGACTGTAACCCTAATTTCTAACCATAACCCTAACCTTAACCCTAACTTCTAACCCTAAATTTACCCCTAATCCTGAACCATAACCCTAATTTCTAACCATAGTATTTAGACTAACCCTAATTTCTGACTCTAACCCTAATTTCTAACCATAACCCTTATTTCTAACCCTAACCATATTTTGTATCCATAAATCCTCACCCTGATTATCAAGCAGAAGAACTGGTCACTCCTCGGTGCAATAAAAGTATGCTGATTTATTATCGAAGCAAGTTGCAAATTTTCGATTTTGTCTCGAAAGTTTTATCAACCCTGTAACCGAAGCTCCCTCTACCTTTGTGCCCTCACCCTCCTTGGCACCCTTGCCAACAATTTACTTGGCCTCTGTGCCTGTTGGAGGGGTGTGGATGCTGGCCTCCTGCCAAGAGATCGTGGACCAATTTGGAAAAGCCAGTTCTCAAGGACAATGGGCATAAGGGTCACCTAACAGTTAATGTGCTAGAAATACATTTATCTTGAAACTGTATTTTAGGAATTAGTTTGTGTTAGGAGAATACGTCTGCATTGTATCCCTATCTGTTTGTCCTTAGATTAATCTGATGCTCTGTGTTTGTTAATCCCACCCATTGTGGAACTAATTAGGTTTCAGTGTCTCCTCTAGGAATTCAACTCCCCCCTCACGTAGATAATGTATTCGATTGATTGTGTCATGTTACATTCCCCCTCTCTGCGGTCCATAAAACTGCTCTCATTTTCATTAAAGGTATTCATTCATTCATTCATTTACCCTGCATTAAGCTGTGTCTGGTGTTTTGGGGAGAGATACATATGAATCTATTGCACTCCCTTAAGCTCTGGCTAAGGGTTGCGAGAAGAGAAGCTGCAACGGATCAGCTTGGCTGAAGAGAAGGGACAGACGCTGTAGCAGCTTTGGGTTGGGTCCACAAGCTGGAGACCAGTATACCCCTGTTGCTGTTACAATCCCTTTAGCCTTTATTAATCAACGTTTTCTAATCCAAAATTGGAACGCTAAATTCTGCATGTTCAACATGGCCCGCATCTGAATTGGAAACGCGTTCACTTTGTCCATGTCCAAATCGGTGCGTAATTTTTAAAGACTCATCTGTTTTAATGCGTCTGTTTTTGACACTTCTAAAAAACATACGCCTTTTCCATAGAGTATCTTTTTACTGTAGTAGCCCTGTTAGATAGGCAGAGGTCACCATCTACTGGCCAAAAAGTGCTACTACAGCTGGGGCTCTCTGCTGAATCAGCTGGGGAATCGTGTTCTAGAAGCAAAATCCCAGTTATTCAAACTGTTTCAGCACAGCAAGGGTCATCCCTGAAGTGGTAAAACTTTTGGGTCACATTCTGCAGACTATATGCAAACAAATTTTGATTGCAGTAAATAAAGTACCTTTGATTACTTCCAGAATTAGCCCACATTGAGTATACTCTATTTTAGGGCTCCTGCAGGTGCATTTGAAGATTAACGGGGTATTCAAAGAGATCCGAACTGGCTCTAAAATTGCACTGAACAGTTAATTCCCTTTTTAAGATTTTTTAAGGCATTTTTCGTGATTTTTTTTGACAATTTTTTTTATGATTTTAATAGCGTTTTTACTTTTTCTGCAACAGACCTTTTTATTATTATTCATAGGACCTTATATGTTAATTCCAGAATTGTTCTTGGAGTATTTTTTTGCAAACAGCATTTAAAATTTTAAAAGTTGCATTGTTTTTTTTTTTTTGTTTTTTTTACCCCGTTCGGCGGCTTGTTGGCTTTTTCCAGCAGCTGGTTGGCGCTCTGTTCGGTGGATCGCCTGCTTTTTTTGGATGCGTTTGGGGGGGTTTTCGGCGGTTTTGCGGCAGTTGGTCGGCTTTTTTCAGATGCGATCAGTGTTTTTTTGTGATTTTGCAGCGGTTTTTCAGTTCGATGCGGCGGATTTTCGTATCTGGTCGGCGTATTTTTCCTGCACTTCGGGGACCCTGCGGTGACTACTGAATTCACCGCAGGGTCAGAGAATTTGATTCTCCGAAGTGCAGGGAACGAAAGAGCACCGAAATACCGGTGGAATTTCGGTGCTTTTTGAATAACCCTGTTAGTATACTCGATCTTTGCAGTGAAGGGGTTAAGAAAGAATTTTCATAAAACTCTCAGTAAAACGCATAGCACTTGAATTAATATTTTCATGCAAATCAAATCACATGGCAACAGGGATTGCGGTCTTCTATCTTTGTTTTAATTATAGAAATGTAAATAGATAGCTCATGGGACGGAGGCAATTATGCTGATGAGATGCAATTACCACTGGGTTTGATGTAAATAGAGAAGATTGTTGAAATAAAGCAAAATTACACGACCGAGCGAACTGAGTAAAGCAAAGGTCCGTTAAAGCAAATAATTTGGATTCATAACAAAACGATGGATATTATTTAACAGACAGTGACGGCAGTTTAGATTAAACCTATAGATTATTGTTTGTGTTTTCTTGTTTATAAACAGAACGGTATTATATGTAACAACGCATAAACACACGTCCGCAAACAATGGGCCGGTTCTGTTACACAGGCGAATTGACAGCGAAATACAGTGGAGTTCGGCGCCACCAAAATTGTCTCACAGAAGAGTATCATGTCTTCTATTCAAAGAATGCCGAACTGCACCAAAATTCCAGCGAAATGCCCTGATGTTCAACGATTCCGTTCTAAAGGTTTAATCAGGCGAATCCCATGTTCAGTGTAATACAGGGAATATCTTTTTTTATTTTTTTTAAAGCCCGTTTGTTCTTTTTATTTTTTTGTAAAAACCCTTTTTATTTTTAAAATACCTTTTTGTGTTTTTTTTAGATAACATTTTGTTTTTTTTATTTTGTTAAAAGACTTTTTTATTTTGTAACAGACCGTTTTATTATTTTTTAAAGGGACCTTCTGTTATTTTTTAGACGCATTTTTACTACGTTTTTATCGATTTAAGCTCCTATTAGGAGAAATACGAGGCTTCCTTTTTTTTCCCCTCAGTTCGTTGGAATTCGCCGATGCCAATTTGGCGTAATTCGGCGGTTATCACCAACGTCCGATAACTGCTTTGATGACTCCATTTTCAGCAAAATACGGTGAACATTTGAAAAATAGTGAATTCAACATATTTTCAGTTTAACCCTTTCGCTGCTGAGCCTTTTCACACCTCTGTGCTGAGCTCATTTTTACCGGTTTCGCTCATCATGTTTAAATGCGATTTGAAGTCACATTTTATTATGCGACCCAGACATATTATATATCGTTCTTTCCAGGAGACCTGGCAGATTCATAATATATCATTATTATATGTATACATTATGTCCTGTCTTTATATTATAACATAAAATGCAATAAAATTTGAATTTTCAATCATTTACAATGTGTAAAGTGTTTTTTTTTTCACATTTTAACATGCGAGCGTTTGTGGTTATACTTTCTATGGGTTGCGCTTGTTAAAAAAATTTGAAACGGGGAATCGTTACATTTTTGGGGAAAATTACGTGTTTTTTAGCAAACGCCCCCCATAGAAAAAATCGTTAGTGCAGCATCATTGTTCACATTATAATTGAAATGGGAACAATATTGCTGCATTAATAAAACAAAACAAAAACAAAAAAGTTTTTAATTTTTTTAAATTTTTAATATTTTTAATTTTATTTTATTTTTAATTATTTTCTTTTACACTGTACATGGTCATATTTGGTATCATTGGAAAGGCCATGCTCTGGCCGTTAACATTAACCCCTAGCTGTCACGGATTGGGAGATAGGGGTTAATTGGAACCCCCTATCTCCACCATAGGTGGCAGCAAGGGGTTAATTGCGGAACTGGCGCCATTGCGCTATGCGCAACAACGCCAGTCATTAGGGGGATATCCCGGAAGCTTGGCCGACATCCAAGACGTCCACTCTCACGGATGTTCCTTCCATGCTCGTCTGTCCCCTGCCTTACCTGGTGGTTTTGGGTAATGTCAGGATTACCCGGGTAATTTTAGGCTAGGGTCAGACTAACGCATTTTTCGCGATGTCCGTGAAAAAGTGCGTTCGAACGAATGGACGCATTTTTTCACGGAATACGCGATAGTGGTCATACGATGCGCATTTTCGTCCGTGATTTTGTACGGAGCATCAATAAAACACTTTTTGCGTCTGGACGTTATGTTGGCCGGACATTAGCAGCGTCTGACGTCTCCTAATCACGCACACATGTTGCTAGCGGACGCAGCGCACTCTGTATGTCAGTACTAGCGGTATCACGTTCTCGAAAAAATGCGTTCGTTTGCCACTTGCGTTGCGCAGCCGCACTTTTGTGCGGCCGTTCTTCGTATGCTGCCCGGCATTGGACGTCATTCGCTGCTAGCACGGCCGTGATTTAGTGCTGCTAAACGCACGTTGATACTGCGTTAGTCTGACCCTAGCCTTAAGGTTAACCGCACTTCGGGCTTTAACCGTAACACATATATATATATATACACACACAACAGACGACAAAAGCACAAAGAAAGAGAGATAGAAAGACACACTGCCTGCCGGCCCCAACAACAGACTGATAGACAGGTTCTCATGCCTTTGTCCACACAGGTTTCATGCTTTGTTGACAGCGGCAGACCTGATTCAGGTGAAAAAATGCACTGAAAGCCTTTCCTTTCAATGGAATTATGTGATTATCTGTTTTTTTTTTTTTTAGCTTCTGGAAAGATTGCCGTACAACGAAAATCATTGTGACAGAGAGCAAGTCGCGTGCTCCTCTAATTAAAAATGCTTTTAAAAGGCACGGCCAGACGACAAAACCATTACTTCAATGAGAAATGTTACTGATTGCGCAGAGATTACACTTTTTATAACTTGCTGATTGCTGGATTTATTTATGAACGTTACAGAGATACATTTAGTACATTTGGGTTCCACAGTGTACGTAAAGTTTGTAACTTCGATATATATACGTATATTGCTCTCCTAATACAGTATGTCTCATATTCTTGTGTGGTCCAGTTCAGGGGCTCCCATGAGGCTCAGTCAGTCTAATGAGTAGCTGAGCACCATGGGACAGTTAAGGGGTATTTCAGAGAGGTCCGAAATGTAACCGAACACTGAAAATCAACATACAGTGCCATTTCGTGGCCGTTCGGCTATTCAGATAGCAAGCAGTTCACCAAATTTTGGCAAACTGCCAGCCAGTACGGTGCCTGTTCGAAGGCAGTGAAATCCCCCATAGAGAAGCAATGGTTAATCTATTCACAGACACCGAATAGGGATGAGCTGTTCGGGTTCGGACGGTTCGGAGTTCGACCCGAACTTTGGCAGTTCGAAAGTTCGCGAATTTCGAACTTTTTGGACGTGTTCGGTTCGGGTTCGAAAAAATAAAGAAATTTAAAAAAAAGTATAGAAAATGCTTAAAAAAATACAAAAAAATCTAGAAATAAAGAGACTCTTTACTGCAGAATATTATAAGCAACGGTTTATTAGATATTTGAATTAAAAACTAATGTGTATGTGGAATGATTATCAACTCTAAGGCTAGGGTCAGACGAACGCATTTTTCACGTTGTCCGTGAAAAAGTGCGTTCGAACGAATGGACGTATTTTTTCACGGAATACGCGATAGCGGTCATACGATGCGCATTTTCGTCCGTGATTTTGTACGGATCATCAATAAAACCCTTTTGCGTCTGGACGTTATGGCTAGGGTCAGACTGAGGCAGTGCGAACGCGCGTTCTGGCGCACTTAATCACGGCCGCACTAGCAGCAGATGACGGGCAATGACAGCCAATATACGAAGTACGGTCGCACAAAAGTCCGGCCGCGCAACGCAAGTGGAAAATGAACGCATTTTTTCGAGAACGTTAAACCGCTGCTACTGACGTACAGAGTGCGCTGCGGCCGCATAGCAGCGTGTGTGCGTGATTAGGAGATGTCAGACGCTGCTAGTGTGCGGCCAACATAACGTTCAAACAGCCGGATTTCCCTAGACTTCTTTTCACCCCATCGTCATGAAATACGTCCAGAATTGCGCATCGTCTGACCACTTAAGCGTATTCCGTGAAAAAATGCGTGCGCACGCATCGACGTACATTTTGACGGTGGCCGCAGAAAATGCGCTCATCTGTCCCTAGCCTTAGTTGGCCGGACGTGTGCAGCGTCTGACGTCTCCCAATCACGCAAACACGCCGCTATGCGGTCGCAGCGCACTCTGTACGTCAGTAGTAGTGGTTTGACGTTCTCGAAAAAATGCGTTCGTTTGCCACTTGCGTTGCACGGACGAACTTTCGTGCGGCCGTTCGTCGTATGTTCCCCGGCTTTGGACGTCATTTGCTGCTAGCACGGCCGTGATTTTGTGCGGCTAAGGCTAGGGTCAGACTGAGGCAGTGCGAACGCGCGTGCAGCCGCACATAATCACGGCCGTGCTAGCAGCAGATGCCGGGCAATGACGGCCAATATACGAAGTACGGTCGCACAAAAGTGCGGCCGCGCAACGCAGGCGGCAAACAAACGCATTTTTTCGAGAACGTGAAACCACTAGTACTGACGTACAGAGTGCGCTGCGTCCGCTAGCGGCGTGTGTGCGTGATTAGGAGACGTCAGACGCTGCTAATGTCCGGCCAACATAACGTCCAGACCCAAAAAGTGTTTTATTGATGATCCGTACAAAATCACGGATGAAACTGTGCATCGTATGACCGCTATTGCGTATTCCGTGAAAAAATAAGTCCATTCGTTCGAACGCACTTTTTCACGGACAACGTGAAAAATGCGTTAGTCTGACCCTAGCCTAAACGCACGTTAAAACTGCTTTCGTCTGACCTTAGCCTTAATGACCTCTGTTCACAAATGGGCATAACACCAGGTGTTTTTAGTCTGGTAATCAATTTGATACATTGTACAATATACTGAGGGTGGGGTGGTGTCTGCTTCTGATTGAGATTTGAGAATTAATTTCCCTAAAACATCCTAATATGCTGCATTTAACTGGTGTTTGAAAAAAATCTAAAGCAATGTTATTTTTCACGTCGGGATTAAACATTCACAGGGTTATTCAGAAAGCGGTGAAAAGCAGGAGAATAACTGGAGAAGTGAAAATTCTAGGTCAAAATAGCCAAACCAGAAAAATTCGCCCATTTATCTCACTTTCCAAATCGGCTATTTGGTCTAGATTGTTCTCTTCTCTTGCCAGTTCTCCTGGCTTTCACCTCTCTCTCAGGGTTGTTCAGAGAAAGGTGAAAACCAGGAGAATGGCAGGAAAAGTGAACAATCTGGACCAAATAGCCGATTTGGAAAGTGAGATAAGGCTAGGGTCAGACTAACGCATTTTTCGCAGCGACCGTCAAAAAGTGCGTCCAAACGCATTGCCGTATTTTTTCACGGATTGCGTGAAAACGGTCATACGATGCGCATTTTTGTGCGTGATTTTTTTTACGGATCCAAACCAGGAAACTTTGGGTGTCTGGACGTTATGTTGGCCGGACATGAGCAGGGTCTGACGTCTCCAAATCACGCACACACGCCGCTAGTGGACGCAGCGCACTCTCTACGTCCGTACTAGCGGTTCTGCGTTCTCGAAAAAATGCGTTCATTTTCCACTTGCGTTGCGCAGCCGGACCTTCGTGCGACCGTACTTCGTATATTGGCCGTCATTGCCCGTCATTTGCTGCTAGTGCGGCCGTGATTAAGTGCGCCTAAACGCACATTAAAAATTCGCTAGTCTGACCCTAGCCTAAATGGGAGAATTTTTCTGGTTTGGCTATTTTGACCTAGAATTTTCCATTCTCCAGTCATTCTCCTGCTCTTCACCGCTCTCTGAATAACCCTGACAGGGTTATTCAGAGAAAGGTGAAACTCAGGAGAATGACTGGAGAATGGAAAATTCTAGGTCAAAATAGCCAAACCAGAAAAATTCTCCCATTTATCTCACTTTCCAAATCGGCTTTTTGGTCTAGAAGTTTCCATTCTCCTGCTTTTCACCGCCAAAAAATCAGTAAACTTTTTCTGCGTGTCCGAAAATGTCTCCTCTTTTCATACAGACTGCCGCCCCAAGCAGTTGTTTATGGATAGATTAAAGGAAAAGCATTTACCGTCATTTGAAATGTCATTTTTTGGTTTTTACATATTTCTATACATCCTAGAAATCCGCCACTTCACGGGCAGGTTATGGGGACCTCCTAGGCATGATATTTGAAGGAATTTTTCATTTTTATTTTTAACCCTTATTTCAAGGAAAACTCACTGTCCCTTTAAAAACATTGTTTTTAAAACTTTTTGTCCTTGTTTCCTGTCCCCCAGGTCACTACCCAGACCCCCATACACCTTTTATGGCAAATATGTAGCATATATGCCCTCTTGGAGGGCACTCCAAAAAACCGAATTTTCAGCCCCATTGACTTGCATGGGGGTTCGGGTTCGGGTTCGGACCCGAACAAATGGGAAGTTCGGGTTCGGGCTCGAACCGAACTCGGGGTATGTTCGGCTCATCCCTAACACCGAACAGCAGTGAAAAGTTGCTGAAGTGCCCTGCTGTTCGGTGGTTGCATTCGGCAGGTTTATTCAGGTGAATCCCATAGGATTCAATGTTAAAAATATTCCCGTTTTAATTCAATATCTAATAAACCGGGTGTTTATTATTTTAATCTACAGTAAACAGTCTCTTTATTTATAAATTTTTAGGATCTTTTAGGCATTTTTCATGATTTTTTTCGACAAAATATTTTTTCCGTTTCTCTTTTTTAATCGTTTTTTCTTTTTTCTGTAACAGCCCTTTTTATTATCATTCATTGGATCTTATGTGTAAGTTCCAGGCATTTTTGTTCAGTAGTTTTTTTGCAAACAGCGTTTCAATTTTAAAACTTTCAAGCAAACTGTTTTTTTTTTTGTTTTTTTTTACTCCATTCGTCAGCTTGTCGGCTTTTTCCGGCGGCTGGTCTGCGCTGTGATCAGCGGCTCATTGGCTTTTTCTGGCGTGTTCGGCCCATTGAAGACAGTAGGGCGTATTAGGCCGCCCCGCGGATTCAAGAAAGGATAAGGCTAGGGTCAGACGAGCGTGATTTCTACGGACTGTACGTCTGTGCACACGGACGTACGTCAGTACGGAAGACACAGTAGTGGCCACACAGTCCGTTTTTTTCACTGACAAATATTTTGACGGATGTAGGAGGGAAAATAAATTAAAACGCAAAACCATTTTGTCCGTGAAAAAAATGCTGGACGTATAAATGCATTCCGTCTGACCACGTTCCATCACTCACACACAAAGCTATGCAGACGTTGCGGACGCAGCGTACTTTGTGCGGCCGTTCTAGGGGTTGTACGTTCTTGCCTGCCTTGCGTCCGTGGGCCGCGGCCGTTGTGCGTCCGCAGTTCAGTGCGGACGTACTTCGTGTAACGGGCTCCGATGGGCTTCCTGTCATGCTATCACGGACGTACTTTTAGGCGCAATCACGGACGTGAACACTACGCTCGTCTGACAGCAGCCTTAAGGACTGGCACCTCACCTAGGGCCCAATTACGATCTTCGCGCAAATGTTTGCGCCGGTGCCAACACGCATTAACGCAAGGGGTAAAACCCTTTGCGCTGAATGTCGTATTACAATGTCAGCGCAACAAACACACGGAATCGTCTACCGCAGGTGAACCTGTGCGAACGCTGCGCGAGCTTACTGTACTTCACGCGTCCTATACTTAACATTGTGAGCGCAAATGCGTTTGTGCGCTGGTATGCGGATGGTATTACAATCTATGCACAGTTTGTAACGCACAGCCTTTGCGCGCATAATTTTAGCAACTCCTAAAAGCTGGTGTTAGGCTGGGGTCAGACCAGCGCATTTTTAACGTGCGTTCTGGCGCACATAATCACGGCCGCACTAGCAGCAGATGCCGGGCAATGACGGCCAATATACGAAGTACGGTCGCACGAAAGTCCGGCTGCGCAACGCAAGTGGAAAATGAACGCATTTTTTCGAGAACGCAGAACCGCTAGTACGGACGTACAGAGTGCGCTGCAGCGGCATAGCGGCGTGTGTGTGTGATTTGGAGACGTCAGACCCTGCTCGTGTCCGGCCAACATAACGTCCAGACGCAAAAAGTTTCCTGGTTTGGATCCGTAAAACATCACGCACGAAAATGCGCATCGTATGACCGTTTTCGCCTATTCCGTGAAAAAATACGTCAATGCGTTCGGACGCACTTTTTTACGTTCGCGTGTAAAAATGCTTTCGTTTGACCCTAGCCTTAATGGCACATTCTATCAACCTGCCGAACCCAAATACACCAGGCCAAAAAAATACGCAGCAAAGTATAGTTACACATTCTACACATACCCAAACCAATAAAATGGTGAAATTGTGCGTGTTTTTATTATTGATTCAGCATATATGCGCAGATTGACTTTGACAGGCGCAAAAACTTAGACTGGGGTCAGACCAGCACATTTTTAACGTGCGTTCTGGCGCACTTAAGGCTAGGGTCAGACTGAGGCAGTGCGAACGCGCGTTCTGGCGCACATAATCACGGCCGCACTAGCAGCAGATGACAGGCAATGACAGCCAATATACGAAGTACGGTCGCACAAAAGTCCGGCCGCGCAACGCAAGTGGAAAATGAACGCATTTTTTCGAGAACGTTAAACCGCTGGTACTGACGTACAGAGTGCGCTGCGGCCGCATAGCAGCGTGTGTGCGTGATTAGGAGATGTCAGACGCTGCTAGTGTGCGGCCAACATAACGTTCAAACAGCCGGATTTCCCTAGACTTCTTTTTACCCCATCGTCATGAAATACGTCCAGAATTGCGCATCGTCTGACCACTTAAGCGTATTCCGTGAAAAAATGCGTGCGCACGCATCGACGTACATTTTGACGGTGGCCGCAGAAAATGCGCTCATCTGTCCCTAGCCTAATCACGGCCGCACTAGCAGCAAATGACGGGCAATGACAGCCAATATACGAAGTACGGTCGCACGAAAGTCTGGCCGCGCAACGCAAGTGGAAAATGAACGCATTTTTTCGAGAACGCAGAACCTCTAGTACGGACGTACAGAGTGCGCTGCGTCCGCTAGCGGCGTGTGTGTGTGATGTGGAGACGTCAGACCCTGCTCGTGTCCGGCCAACATAACGTCCAGACGCAAAAAGTTTCCTGGTTTGGATTCGTAAAACATCACGCACGAAAATGCGCATCGTATGACCGTTTTCGCCTATTCCGTGCAAAAATACGTCAATGCGTTCGGACGCACTTTTTTACTTTGCGTGTAAAAATGCTTTCGTTTGACCCTAGCCTTAACGTGAGACAATTGTGGTTCTAAAATTCTGATTGGCTGAATCGCGTGAAAAATACAGCGCGCACACAGATTTTTGCGTGCAGCGTTACTGCGCGCACATTTGTGAGCTTCCGTTTTACGCGCGTTATTGCTCGATGGATGAAAAAATCCGTGAGGATTGTAATTCCAGCGTTGATTTACGCGCGTTAACGTTTAACGCTTGGCGCACAAATTCACGCACTGCATGAGCGTTTTAACGCGAAGAATGCAATAAGACCCCTAGTGTATAGATTTCTTTGTTCTTCATTTGGGTTTTTCCAGAGACATACCGAAACCGTTGCAGTTTGTTTGAAAAATGGGTTGGTAGTTTAGAGATTCACAAACTTTTTCTTCAATAAAAAGGATTCCTCATTAGGCTTGTGCACCGATTTTTTTTTCGGTTCGATTCGGTTCGATTTTTCGGATTTTTAAACTTTTCGATTCGGCTCGTTTCGACCGATTTCTGTTTCGATTCGGTTCGGCTCGATTAGTTTTTCGTGTACTTTTTTTTTCGGAATATCGACCATTTTTCGTATTTTCGTGTCACTTAGCTCGTTTTTGTATCGACTTTTCGTGATTTCGGAAATTTTCGTTTTTCGGAATTGTACATGTTTTCGGAATTTCGACCATTTTTCGTATTTTCGTGTCACTTTGCTCGTTTTTGTATCGACTTTTCGTAAGTTCGGAAATTTTCGTTTTTTCGGAACGTCTGTTCTCCTCGTTTCAAAGCAATAAATTTCGATTTGACACATTTCAAGTCCATTCGAAAATTCCGAAAATATTTCGTTTCGGCTCGGAAAACTTTTCGGATCTGCCATTTTCGGATCTAAAAATTTTCGGAAATTCGGCCGCATCCGAAAACACGAATCGGGAAATTTCGTGAAAATTCCGAAATTCCCGAAACCCGAAACGCACATCCCTATTCCTCATGTTCGTCCTGTTCGAATATTTAGAATCACATGTGAGACTTTATGAAGTAAAGAGTTACTGAATGAAAAAAAGAAGCCGAGCGAGCCCAGGGAGCATATAGAGATAAATCAGAATCGGCACGACACACAATAATTGTCCAGAATGTTTCCGAAAAGGGCAAAAAATAAACAAGACTAACAAGGGCACTCCAAGAAAACCAAGTTTGATGTGATGAATCATTCCTCCTCTTTTAAAGGTCTGCACATCTAAACTCCAAACATTGGACAATTGATCGTTGACCTTTGCTCGGTGGATGGTTGAGTTTTCTGTCTACGGAATGACATTGTGCTGAACTTAACCCTTGACAAGCCAAAGGCATTTGATGCCAGCACTTTATATATACGACTTATTCAGCATCAATAGATCCATGCATCACACGGGTTGATAAATGAGTTTGATGTCTTTTAGTGGACAAAGCCATAGCCTGCTTGCCATACTCAGAGACTCTGATAGCCAATCATTGACTTGTAATGCCAGTTCTAACCTAGTTTGCTGCTTGTGGGATTAACCCGAAGTTCCGTTAAATGACGCCGACGCTAAAGTAATAACTGGCGTTACAAGTCAATGACTGGCTATTTACTGCCAAGCTCTTGTGTGATGTATGGGTTGTTAGACTGTGTTAGAATATATGGTGTGTGTGTGTATGGTGAGGTATCGACTGCTGTTGGTTGTGAATGATGCATTGCTTTTCTTCTGACTTCCTACTTCCTGTTCTGCTCTGAGGGGATTTCTCACTTCCTGTTGTCGGTTGGGGGGGAATGTTCTGAGGTCCGTTCAATACCTCAGCAGCTGCTGAATTGATGCAGCGCAGCAATTCAGTTTGCTCCAGCAGTGACTCTGAACACTTTGGATGCGAATTGCAAAACAAAATGGCGATTTCTGTAGTTTCTGCAATATCCGCAGATTTATTAGCAGAAACTGAGACTGAGGCCGGCTTTGAAATAACTAAAAGCAGTCAGCACAATTCCGTTTTGTACGCACACACCACAAATGATAGTTTTTATTGAATAAACGTAATGGTTACTTCTGAAAAAAATATATAATTGAACCGTAATATATGTCTATGTGCATGCTGGTAAATAATAAATAAATATTTTGTGCTCAAAATTAACACTGCCGTACTGAATTTTACTTGCTTCATGGCGGCGGCCATCTTTACATACGTCACACTCAGCTACTCGCAGCATCTCCTCGAGTTGCTGCAAGTGCTAAGTTAGCAGTGCTGAGCGCTGAGCGGCTGAACGGCGTTCAATGGCAAGTTGCTAACTTAGCACTTGCAGCGGCTGAGGTATTGAACGCGCCTCGTGTAGATGTAAAATGGCGGCTGAAGCAGAGCAGGGTTATGAGGCAGCTCTGTGAGGAAACTGGTCTACAGAGATTAATAAAGTACAACTTGCTTATACGGAAGTAAGTGACTGTTTTTATACAAGTCAACCAATAAAGTAAGAATATAAACACGGTTGTGGAAAACATCACATCTTGGACCACTAGCACCGGTAACCGTTCTGGCTTCCCATGCGTAGGTACAAGCAGAAATTACTTCTATTATTAAGAAATTGATATTAATAGAAGTAAATACCATTAACCCCTTACCTGCCATGGGATTTTCCAGAATACCACTGTCAGGAACATGAGTTTTATATTTAATCATTTTAATTAACCCCTTGGCTGCAGACAACGTATGGGGAACGTCATAGGGCTTCCTTGCTATATGAGAAGGACGTTTCCCACACATCATGGGGATTCCGCAGCCAGGAGGGAGCCCCTTACCTCTCCGGTGGGAGTCCCACGGTGGTCTGACTTCCTTGAAGTCAGACCGTTCCAGGGACTCGTGCCGGCGCACTTTATGTCATCGTACTGGCAAGCGATGATGTCATTTTCAGGCCCTCCCCGAGAGAGCCTGATAGGGAGGGGTGGGTCCGTTGGACTACTCTATTTCTCCATTAGTAAGGGGTAGAGGTACAAGTAAGGCATCACTAGAAAGGTCATAGTCTGACCTTTCCAGCGATGCTTCTCCTAACCCCTTACTTGCCAGTACTGCGATCTGGCACCAATCAATGCCTTCAAATTGCGTTTAAACATGATGGCAACAAAACGGTCAAAATGAGCACAGCACACAGGGGTGAAATGTCCCAGCAGTGAAGGGGTTATTTAATTATACAGTAGGGAATAAATGCTAATAAACCAGTGAGATGGGAGTTACTGCTCAGCGCTTTGCGAGCGACATGCTGTAGAGAGGCAGCATGTCTCTCGCTGTCTCTTTGCATAATGTCACCTGCTGGAGCTGCACATAGTCTTCCAGCCAGGGCCGGATTAACATAGGGGCAGATGGAGCAGCAGCTCCAGGCCCATGCCTCAGAATAGGCCCAGAGAAAGGATAACTATGTCTGCATTTGGACCCCTGTATCTCCAACGCCATAGCAGCTACAGGGTCAAGTATGGTATCACTGGAAAGGCCAGAGCATGACTTTTCCAACGATTTCAAACATGACCAGGTTTTAAATAAACAATAATAATAAATATTTACTTTTTCTTTCCAAAATTAATATTTTTCACTTTTCAATTATAAAGTAAACAATGATGCTGCACTAACTCACCATCACATTTCTCATGTCACCAACAAGTGTGTAGGTGATGGGTGATGTAACAATTCGTAACAATGGATTGTACCATCAGAAACCTAAACCGCGGGCACTGGTTAAAATTTTATATTTTCTGAGAAAAAAGCAGTAACAGGTTCCCATTTCATATTTTGTTTTAACAAGAATGCCCTATAGAATATATAACCACAAATGTTTGGATGATAAAATGGGGAAAACATTTTTACACTCTTTAAATGATTAAAATCTGAATGAAAAATTAATCACACAGTATCTGCCTGATACCCGTATCTGCACCATTAAACAACCTCAAATATGTTCGCATTTCACTAAATTATAAAAAAAAGCCCACCAAAATATTCAGCTCCAGGCCCATAGAGATCTTAATCCGGGCCTGCTTCCAGCATGTTCCTCGTGGTGCTGCGGAGCATGTTGGAGCACCGGGACTGCAGGAGGATCTGTCCCGAGTGTCAAGGCATTGAGTAAAAATTCAGTCTGGAAGATGACAAAATCTCTGGTTTTCCGAGCCTTACGCAGGGCTAGAGTCCTGCGGGAACACGCGGGAAAGGGCGGGAACGGCGTACCTGCACTTCTCCTGCAGCGGGAACGCAGCAGGAACGCAGCAGGAATGCAGGTTCCCACTGTGAGCCGACGGAGCGGACCCCTGGGGCTGCTAGCGGAATGCATTAACAGCATTCTGCTAGCCCTCCGAGTGCCCGGCATGCTCCCAGCCTCCCACGTGCGGCCGCCGAACAAAAGGATTGGACGCAGCCGAGATCTCACGAGAGTGCATCACAACCTTCAGAAGCCGACAGCCACATGAAGGTGCATGCTGGGCACTCGGAGGAACAACGTGGGTCTGTGCTGCCCGGGTAACTATAATTCTGGGGCTCTGGCAGCTATACAATTCTGGGGCTCTGCTGGTTATACAATTCTGGGGCTTTGCTGGTTATACAATTCTGGGCTCTGCTGTGTATACAATTATGGAGGTCTGCCTGTGTATATAATTCTGGAGCTCTGCTGGCTATACAATTCTGGGGCTCTGCTGGCTATACAATTCGGGGCTCTGCTGGGTATAAGATTCTGGGGGTCTGCTGGGTATAAAATTCTGGGGTCTGCTGGTTATAAAATTCTGGGGCTCTGCTGGGTGTATAATTCTGGGGCTCTGCTGTGTATAAGATTCTGGGGGTCTGTGTATGTAATTCTGGGGTCTGCTGTGTATATAATTCTGGGAGTTTGCTGTGTGTATATAATTCGGAGGGTCTGCTGTGTATATAATTCTGGGGACTCTGCTGTATATATAATTATCGAGGTCTGCTGTGTGTACATAATTCTGGGGGTCTGCCTGGGTATATAATTCCGTGGCTCTGCTGTGTATATAATTCTGGGGGTCTGCTGTGTATATATAATTCTGGGGACTCTGCTGTATATATAGTTATGGTGGTCTGCTGTGTGTACATAATTCTGGGGGTCTGCCTGGGTATATAATTCTGGGGCTCTGCTGTGTATATAATTCTGGGGGGCCCTGCTGTGTGTATATAATTCTGGGGGTCTGCTGTGTATATAATTCTGGGGGCTGCTGTATATATAATTCTAGGGTCTGCTTGGTATATAATTCTGGGGGTCTGTGTATATATAATTCTGGGGGGCTGCTGTATATATAATTCTGGGGTCTGCTGGGTATATAATTCTGGGGGTCTGCTGTGTGTATAGTTCTGGGGGTCTGCTGTGTGTATATAATTCTGGGGGTCTGCTGTGTATATATATAATTCTGGTGGTCTGTGCTGGGTATAATTATTTCTTTTCAGGTTACATGATTCTTGGTGTGTGTGTGTTTGTGTGTGTAATATATATCTGAGGTGTGTGGTCAGGGTGTAAATGTCATTGTGACGTGGCCAAGGCATGGCACACATGCACATTGTCTTTTTTTTGTGTATGAGAAAGAAGCGTGCGTGTGTGTGAGTGTGTATTTTTTTCAGGTATGGGGGCTAGTGGAAATCTTGGGTGAGTTCCCTCACTTTTTTTCCCCAGGAATTGACCCCTGGCCTGAAATTCTGTATAAGGGTTGCCCAACCTAAAGACCATAGACATGCAGGGCCGGTGCATCCATTAGACCAACTAGGCAGTTGCCTAGGGCGCCACTAGGAGGGGGCGTCGTTATGATCTAATATACCTGTGGGCACTATGGCTGAGGTTATGTCTGTTTTGCGCAGATGTGGAGCTTGCAGCAGCTCTCTTCTGCCGTTAGCCAGGCAGAGCTGATAGCTGTGAGAGCTCACCAACTGCTAGTGCCCTCTGCATATGAGCTCACTCACAGTGAACCAGGTTGCTGTCCCTTGGTCTAGACCCCACAAGACATTCAGGGTTATGCAAAGAGAGCCAAAATGGCCACCGAATTGCACCGAACAGTGAATTTCCCCGTACGGTGCAATTTCATTGCCATTCGATTATTCAAAAAGCTGGCAGTTCGGCAAATATTGGCAAATTGCCAGCGAAATATGGCGATCTTCGGCAGCAGCGAAATCCCCCATAGAGAAGTAATGGTTAATCTATTCACAGACACCGAACAGCAGAGAAATGTCAGTGAAATGCCCTGATGTTCGGTGATTTCATTCAACAGGTTTAATCAGGCGAATCCCATAGGTTTCATTGACGAAAAAAAATCCCAGTTTTTCCTAAATATTTATTCAACCGTTTATTCTTTTCATGCAGCAAAAGACTCTTTATGTATTTATTATGATTATTTAGGCAAAACAAATTCTGTGACAGACCTTTTTATTATTATTCTTAGGACCTTATTTATTATTTCCAGGCATTTTCGTGCAGTAGCTTTTTTACAAATGCGTTTTAAAAGTTGCAAGGTTTTTTTCCCCCGTTCGACGGCTTGTCAGCTTTTTCCAGTGGCTGGTCGGCGCCCTGTTTGGCATGTCACTGGCTTTTTTCGGATCAATTCGGCGGTTTTGCAGCGGAACGTTGGGTGTTTTTTTCGAATCAATTCGGTGTTTTTTTTGGCGCTTTTTCTGATCAATTCGGAAGTTTTGCGGCAGTTTTTCTGATCCATTCACCTGTTTTGCGGCCCTATTTCATATACGTCTGGCAGCTCATTTTCTGCTCTTCGTGGACCCTGCGGTGAATGCTGAATCGAACTCGCCGGAAGTGCGGGAAACTGGAGAGCAGCGAAATGTCGGTGACGTTTCGGTGCTTTTTGAACCATGTATGAGACGTATTAAAGGAGCAGAGACAAAATTTGGTGGGAAACACTGGGAAGTGGGGGGGGGGGGTCCTAAAAATAATTTATTGTTGCACCGGCCCAGTAGACATATATTAAGAAACAGTGACGGTTTGTCGAGTAACCCTGCAAAATCAGGATTATTTTAATACTATAAAAGCCCCATGTAAGGAATAAACATACAGAGAATATAAATCGAATTGAAGGATCATCTGATTAAAACAAAAGGATTTGCAATTTCATTGGTCGATACATTTAACTGATACAATTATGTAGCATTGCACTTCTTTTGTAGCTGTTAATCTAATCCATTGTGCACAATGATTCGACGAGGCAGGAGAAACATCTCTAAGTGAACAATAGCAATCTATTGGAACAACATAAACGCTGACTAACAGTGGAATGACAGAGAACAGCTCCCTCGTGGCTGCTTGCTTCGACTTTTATTTGATTTGGTCAGTTATCGCAGATTGGTTTCTGCACAGGAGGGACCGACAGGGGAGTTTCTATCCGATGTCTATGAGACATTCAATCAGATAGTTTTGGCCAGGGGAGAGGAGAAGCTGCACAGGGAAAAGACAGAGGAAGATGTACAAAGCCAGCTACCTGCGCGAGGTGCGCAAGGAAAAGTATGAGCGATCCGAAGGCTACGATGAGCAAAGTCTTGTAGACTTCAGCAACCTCGGCTTGGATCAGGCTCAAGGCCTGGAGAACCTGCAGGAACTCAACGAGAGGTTTGCGAACTACATCAATCGAGCCCGGGTGCTGGAACAAAGAAATGCCATCTTCAGGAAGCAGCTGGACACGTTCCAGAGGATGGACGAGATCTCGGGCCTTGAAGAAGCTTTCGCCGAACAGATCGAGCTGAATCGACAGAGGATCCGGGAGCTGTCATCCGATCGATTAAAACTTGAAAGGGAATATAAAGATGCCCAAAGAATGGTCGATGAATTTAAAACCAAGTAAGCTGTTATTAAATATTAGCACGTCTTATAAAAAAAAGGAAAATGTCACTTAACCCCTTTAATGCCAGGGTCAAGTATACTCAATCTTCAAAGAACCTACAGGTGTCTCGATATCGAGTATACTCGTTTTGGTCTAACTGGAAATATGCAAAGGAATTTTGTTTTTTGCATCCAGAATGAGCCCCACTGGGTTATAGGAATATTAAGAGTAAGACCTGTTTAAAGTTTAGGAGAATAAGAGTGTTAATAAAGTGGCCTAGGGTTAGGAGGGTTTACAGCAGGGGTCGCAACCTCCAGATGTTTTGGACCTAAATCTCCCATGAGCCTCAACCACTTCGTAACACGGCTAAGCCTCATGTGAAATGTAGTACCTAAAACATCAGGGGCTCTATTACGCTCTTCGAGTTAAAACGCGGCGCTTCGGGAGGAAAAACTGCGCCCTCAGTTTTCCCCCTTGCGCCCGCGTTTTAATGCTGGATTACAATGCAGGCGCAAACAACACTGCCTGCATTGTTTCCGAACGTAAAAATCAGGGATGCTCCCGGCAGCGCTGAGCGCAGCCGCGAGCATCCACTCGCTGGAGTTCATAGGACTCCATTGAGTTCCTCCCTTCCAGTCACATGACCAGCCGGATCTTGCCTCGCGAGATCCGGCCGGTCAGCGTAGTGATACGCAGGGAGATACTGGGGGGGGGGACTTTTTCCCCCAGTCTTTCCCTGCTCCCACCGGCCGGAGGAGGCGGTTGGAGCCCCGGTCCTCGCCGCGGGACAGGAGGTGAGTATATGATTGTTATTTTATTTTTTAAGCCTGGTGTTAACGGATTCTGCAGAAGTGGAATCCGTTAACACCAAGTCCTGTACTCTGGTTAACTTTTTGCTGACCAGAGCCAGGCGTTAATCAGCGTTAGGACTTTGTAATACCATCGCTGATTAACACTTTGCGCTTCCTATACTTAACATGGGGAGCGCAAAGTACAGTAACCTCGCGCAGAGAAGCGCAAGGTACCAAACGCAAATGGTTTTTTAAACACGTTTGCGTTCGGATTGTAATGTGCGGTAAATACCGCAGCAAATGTTAATGCTCACGCATGTGAGCGTTAACGTTTGCGTGAAGAATGTAATAGAGCCCCAGGAGGGCTGAAGGGTCAATGTTGCTGACCCCTGCTTTATGAGAGTTTATATCACGTTAGGTGCTAGAGAAGTGCCCTGCGTGTTAGGGTGCCTGTAATCAGCTTTATGGCTCAATGGTGTGCCTCCTGTGAAGAAATAAAATTATTTGTTTTGTCTCTATCCAATCACCCTGTATTATCACCCTGTAAAATAATATTGACTTTTCTGCTATTTTGACCAATATCAGGATTTTAAAAAAAAAATAATTTTTACACTAATATAACTGTATAATTCACAGATATAAAAATGAATGTGAATACCAGCTCCTCCTGAAAGAGAGCCTGGAACGTCTTAATAAGGTAAGTGTCGGCCGCTGACTAGGGATGAGCTGTTTGGGTTCGGACGGTTCGGGGTTCGACCCGAACTTAGCCTGTTCGGGCGGATCGCGAACCCCGAACATTTCCGGGTGTTCGCCGCATGTTCGACCACAATGGACCACAATGCATTTTCCCACTGCCTGAAGCTCGTAATTGGCTACAGCCTTGCACCTGACCACAGGTCTGGTGCAAGACTGGTTGAACACTATGCCAATCACCGCTCAGAGCCCATGATTGGGCAAATTTTGCCCAATCATGGGCTCACAGAGCTAAGTCCCGCAGCACACTATATAAGGTTTCAACGCGACGATTCTGCACGCATTTCAGAGGAGATTTCAAAGCAGATAGATGTGTGTGTTGTTACTGCCGGCCTGCCACGCTACTGGGGGGGGTCTGGGGGGGTCTCATTTCGACCAAATATCAGGGAATTTAGGTGATGTGTGTCTTGTCACTGTGCCAGCAAGTTTTTTTGGGGTTTACAACTTTATTTAAAACATTTGTGTATTGAGGTTATTTTCTGGGTCTTGTCACACTGTGCCAGCAAGTCTTTTTGGGTCTCATTTATACCAAATATCATTGAATTTAGGTGATGTGTGTCTTGTCACTGTGCCAGCAAGTTTGTTTGGGGTTTACAACTTTATTTAAAACATTTGTGTATTGAGGTGATTTTCTGTGTCTCGTCACACAGCCAGCAAGTCATTTTGGGCTCACTAATTTCTTTAAAACACTTGTGAATTAAGGTGATCTTCTGTGTCTCGTCACACAGCCAGCAATTTTTTTTGGGGCTCACTAATTTCTTTAAAACACTTGGGAATTAAAGTGATCTGTGTCTCGTCATACATACCGTACCACGCTGTATTTTGGGGCTCACTAATTTCTTTAAAACACTTGGGAATTAAGGTGATCTTCTGTGTCTCGTCACACAGCCAGCAATTTTTTTTGGAGCTCACTAATTTCTTTAAAACACTTGGGAATTAAGGTGATCCATGGCTCGTCATACAAAAAGTACAAAAAGTGTAAAGATTAGTGACGCAGGGGTCCAAAGTCCCCCCCAGTGCTCTTCACTGCAGTGCAGCGGTTTAGGTTTTTGATGCAACAATTCATAACGGATTGTGTCATCACCGCCACACTTGTTGATGACATGAGAAATGAGATGGTTAGTTATCTAGAATCATTATTCACTTTATAATTGAACAGTGAAAAATATTGCTGTTAGAAAGAAAAATAAATATATATTTACTTTATTTTTTATTGTTACATAAAACCTGGTCATGTTTGGTATCATTGAAAAGACCATACTCTGGCCTTTCCAGTGATACCTCACATGACTCTTTAGCTTCTATGGAGTTGGAGATACAGTGGTCCAAATACCCATCAATGCAGACATAGTTGTCCTTTCTCTGGACCTATTCTGGGGAATGGGCCTGGAGCTGCTGCTCCATCTGCCCCTATGTTAATCCGGCCCTGGGTGCATCCTCTGCAGGGGCACGTTTGTCCTTTCTAACTGGTGCTGGCCGTCTTAAGCAGCAGCAACATACAGAGGACTTGGTGGATTGGCTAACCAGGCCATCCTCATCCTCCGAGTGCTCTGCCAGCCAGGCTTCTAGTGCTTTACAGTCAGGGCCGGCCCAAGCCACCGTGCTGCCTGGAGCGATGGATGAAATGCTGCCCCCCCCCCCGAAAAAAAGACCCGTGACATTTATGAGCGTGTCACAGAGCTCCACAGCAATAAAATTCACAGTAATGTGCACCGTGTATAAGCGTATCACAGAGCTATAAAACAAACTAGTATAGTCTTTAATGGACGCCCTGGACCACATACCAAATTCAGAGCACTGCATTCTAATATAGTTTTAAAGCTTTTTTAAATGTCTGTTTTGTTGCATCATTGTGTGAGTTAATTTAAAGTGTGGGGGGGGAATCAATTTTGGAATAAATCTGCAACATGAAGAAAAAAAATGAAGGGGTCTGAATACTTTTTTTGAATGCGTTAGATTTTCGAGTAATTTTTACTTGAAATTTTAACTTGAGGCAGACATAGAGGAGGTGATTGTGTATGTAACCGGGACAAGACAATATTTTGTACAGCAATGACCCCTCTGCCCCCCCACATGTCGCTTTTCTAATTAACAAGCAAATTAAATGCTACTCAGAGCTTGCATAGCAAACTACAGCAGTGTCCAAATTAGCAGTGATATGGATGATTACTTTATTATCCTGCTAATAGCAGGCAGGCAGCCCCCCCCCCCTCTGCTCCTTCTCCCGCACACACACTCCCCACGCCAGCCCGGGTCACCTCACCTTGTTAACTTGCTGTAAATCTTCAGGATCTCATGGCAGGCTGTGATCTCCAGGATCTGATACAAAGTCCATCTCTTGCCTCGCCATGAGATTTAACCCTGTGAGATTACACATCATATAGGATAAATCTCACAGGGTTAAATCTCATGCGGAGGGAAGAGATGGACTTTGTATCAGATCCTGGAGATCACAGCCTGCCATGAGGTCCTGATTACAGCAAGTTAACGGGGTGAGGTGACCCGGGCTGTTAGAAACAGTTGCCAGGGTAAGTAAATAGGGGAGGGTTGGCGTGGGGAGTATGTGCGCGGGAGAAGGAGCTGAGGGGGGGGCTGCCTGCTTCCCACTTAGCAGGATAACAGCGAGCTGGAGCGTAGGCACGAGGCAGGGTCTCTTACCAGATGGATGGTCACAGGGACGGGAGACAAAACCTAGCTGCCGCAGTCTGTGGAGGATTCGTCCACTGCTGTAATCCCGTGCTTCCATACTAGGCACCGCCCACACACATGCGGCCAGGAATGGAAGTGCAGGATTACGGCGCGTGTGGGCGGATCCTCAGGCACCTGGACAACATTCACTTCCCGGCGGCGCCACAGCAATTGTAGATGCTGCCACCGCCGATTTAAATAAAAAATAGTGCACCAGTGGGTAAAATTTGCCGCCCCCGGTACTCGGCCGCCTGGCGCCGGTGCTCCACTCTGCACCATGGTCGGGTCGGCCCTGTTTACAGTCCACCGCAGCTGCCAAAGCATCTAATGCAGCCTCCATGTCCACAGCTACTCCTGCCGTAGCCTCGCTATCACACACGGAGGAGTCAGCTGAATTGTTTGACTACAATGAGAGTGACATGCTGCTTGAGGATGCGCAGCAAGTACAGTGCTCTGAGTCAATCTCTGAGGTTGAGCAAGGGAGTATAATCAACCTAGAGGAAGGGGGTGCCAGTGATGACACACAAATAACTGACATTCATGTTGCCCCAGCAGCTGCAGCATACTGCCAAGTTGGCTCCAGTGATGAGGAGATAGGGGGTGAAGATGACATTGATGAGGATGAGGTCACTGACTCCACCTGGGTGCCAGATCGAACTGAGGAATCAAGTGAGGAGGAGGGGGAGGAGGAGGAGGAGGAGGCACAGTAAACACGAGGCACAACATCCTCTGTGACCAACCGTAGCACTAGCCAGTCCAAGGCATCACATGTCAGAGCTGCTCCGGTGCAGAGCGCTGTTGTCTCAAAGAACACATGCAGGAAATCTGCTGTCTGGGAGTTCTTTAAGAACTGTGCATCAGACCCCAGCGTTTCTATTTGTAATCTATGTCAGAGGAGGCTGAAGCGTGGGATAAACACCGGACACTTGGGTACCACGTGCTTGAGGCGACATATGAACAAGTGCCATACATCCCGTTGGGGCAAAACTTTGCGTAGGTCCTCCTCCTCCTCATCTGTCTCTACCCACACTGTATGTCCTGCCATGCAATTGCCTACAACCTCCACCGACAGGGATGATGCTACAGTAATGGATGTACCAGCAGGTCCTTCCTCACAATGTGACATCATCCCAGTAGCTGAAGATTTACGCAGTCAGATTACGTTGCCGCAGCTGCTGCAGCGAAAGAAAAAATATAGTCCCAACCATCCCCAAGCACAGCGTCTAAATGCCAGCTTAGCAAAATTACTCGCATTGCAGCTGCTGCCTTTCCAGCTGGTGGACTCTGCTCCCTTCCGTGAATTTGCTGAATGCGCTGTACCACTGTGGCAGGTTCCAAAACGCCATTACTTTTCACGCAAGGCCATTTCAGCACTATACCAGCACGTGGAAGACAATGTTATCCGGTCATTGGGAAAGGCAGTCAGCAGCAAGGTGCATGTCACTTTAGACACGTGGTCCAGCAAGCATGGACAGGGTCGTTACATTTCCTTCACGGCACACTGGGTAACTCTGACTGCAGCTGGGAGGGATCCAAGACGGGGCTCTGTGCTGGAGCTTGTTCATCCACCACGCCTCCAGAAAACTGCTTGTATGAGGTCTGTCTGCTCCACCACCACCACCTCTTCCTCCTCCTCCTCCTTCTCTGTCTCTGGCGAAGTGGCAGTTAAACCGACGCCTGACAGGGTGTACGCAATGGTTCAAGCAAAAAGATGCCATACTGTGCTTGAGCTGGTTTGTTTAGGGGACAGGAGCTGAAGATTTACGCAGTCCATACTAGGCACCGTCCACACACATGCGGCCAGGAATGGAAGTGCAGGATTACGGCGCGTGTGGGCGGATCCTCAGGCACCTGGACAACATTCACTTCCTGGCAGCGCCACAGCAATTGTAGATGCTGCCGCCGCCAATTTAAATAAAAAATAGTGCACCAGCGGGTAAAATTTGCCGCCCCCGGTACTCGGTCGCCTGGCGCTGGTGCTCCACTCTGCACCATGGTCGGACCGGCCCTGTTTACAGTCCACCTCAGCTGCCAAAGCATCTAATGCAGCCTCCATGTCCACAGCTACTCCTGCCGTAGCCTCGCTATCACACACGGAAGAGTCAGCTGAATTGTTTGACTACAATGAGAGTGACATGCTGCTTGAGGATGCGCAGAAATTTTGTCAGCTCTGCAGGGTCAGGTGCAGAGATGGTTAACACCACGCCAGCTTGAGCTGGGAATGATCGTCTGCGATAATGGCAGCAACCTTCTCTCCGCCCTACGCAAGGGTAAATTGACGCATGTACCATGCCTAGCACACGTCCTAAATCTGGTGGTACAGCATTTCCTAACCAAGTACCCAGGGCTGCCAGAGCTTCTCATCCAGGCCAGAATAGTCTGCAGCCACTTCAGACGGTCATTCCCAGCAAGCGTTCGCCTGGCAGAAATTCAAAGAGAATTCCACCTTCCCACAAACCGTCTGATCTGTGACATGCCCACCAGGTGGAATTCAACATTAGCAGTGCTGCAGCGTCTGCACAAGCAGCAGAGGGCCATCAACGAGTACCTGTGTGAGTATGGCACAAGGACAGGTTCAGGTCAACTTGTTTCCCCCCCCCCCGCAGTGGCTGATGATCAAGGATGCATGCACTGTACTGTCACCATTTGAGGAGGCATCGAGGATGGTGAGCAGGGACAGTGCATGCATCAGTGACACAATTCCTTTAGTGTTCCTGCTGGAGCACACTCTGCGGGGAATTATAGATGTGGCTCTAGAGGCAGAGCAGCGGGAGGAAGAGGAGGCCTTCCCTAGCTCTCAAGGCCCCAGTCTTTCCGCAGACAGCATTCCAGCGGGTCCTACTCAGATCAGACAGGAGGAGGAGGAGGAGGACTATTTAAGTAGTGGGGGCATTGAAGGTGGGGATTCCTCAAGGCAGGGTTTTGTGTGCCCAGAAACAGAAGGGCTTGTGCGTGGCTGGGAGGAGGAAGTGCACTATACGGTCATCCTCATTGACCAGGAAGACTCGGCAGCTAATGCCACCTCCAACCTACGCTGCATGGGCTCCCTAATGATGCAAAGCCTGCTAAAGGACCCCAGGATTCGTGCTATCATTGAGAGGGATCATTACTGGTTGGCAACCCTTCTTGATCCACGATACAAGGGGAAAGTTGCAGAGCTCATTCTGCCTGCACAGAGGGAGCACAGGATGACAAAACTTGAGGACGCTCTAAAGCGAAACTTGTGTAACACCTTTCCAGGCACTGTTAGATTACCAAGTGCTACTGCTGACACACGTGCTTCTGAGGCTGCAGGTGATCAGAGGAATAGCGGTGAAGGCCAGGGCCGCTTGACTGATGCATTTTTAAATTTTTTTACTCCTCGACGCCCAGGGACGTCAAATGTAGGCACCCATTGCCAGCGTCTTCACCATATGGTGCAGGACTACCTAGGGGCAAGGGCAGACCTGGATACCTTTCCAGCAGATGATCCACTGGCTTACTGGGTGTTGAGATTGGATCACTGGCCAGAATTTAGCCAATATGCTATGCAGCTACTAGGTTGCCCTTCATCTAGCGTGCTTTCCGAAAGGACGTTCAGTGCCGCTGGAGGTTTTGTCACAGACAAAAGAGTGCGTCTGTCCACCGACTCTGTAGACCGGCTGACATTTATAAAAATGAATCAGTCCTGGATCAGCAGCTATCAATGCCCTGATGCCGAAGTAACGGAATAGATCGGGTATGTCTTCTGCATGCACAAAACCTCCAGCACTGAACTCTTCCACAATACCACAAAAGGGTTATGGTGTGAATGCACTTGCTGCCATGAAAGGCACAATATTTGGCTGCACTGACGCCTGTGCCAGATTTATATCATTTTAATTTTTTGAACAGCAGGGTCCAACCCTGCACTCTTCCACAATACCACAGAGGGGTTACTGTATGATGATACTTGATGGCCTGGCACCAAAGGCACAATATCTGGGAGCAATGACGCCCATTACCAGATTCATATCTTTTTAATATAGGACTGCATGGTCCACCCCTGCACTCTTCCACAATACTACAGAGGGGTTACTGTATGATGATACTTGCTGGCCTGCCATTAAAAGCACAATATCTGGGTGCACTGACGCCCATTACCAGATAAAAAAAAAAAATTCAATATAGGACCAACCACATGGTCCACCCCTGAACTCTTCCACAATACCACAGAGGGGTTACTGTATGATGATACTTGATGGCCTGCCATTAAAGGCACAATATCTGGGTGCACTGACGCCCATTACCAGATTCATATCTTTTTAACCCCTTAAGGACGGGAGTAATTTTACAACTTCGGCGCTGTTTCGGAAGTAGAAGTTTGCTGAGCTCATTTTGACCATTTTTAAGTCACGTATTCTTATAACCACCCAGACAAATTATATATCGTTCTTTCCGTCAGACTCGGCAGATTAATAATATATCATTATTATATGTATATGTCATGCCCTGCCAAAATGCTATAACAAAAAATGTAAAAAAATGTGAATTTTCAATAAAATTTCAATCTTCCACAGTGTGTAAAGTGTTTTTTTTTTTAAATTTTATTATCCGAGGCTCTGTGGTCATATTCTATTGGGTAAATTTGTTAAAAAAATTAGAACGGGGAACCCATTTTTTTTTGGGGGAGAGATTGCGTGATTTTCGCTAAACCCCCCAGAAAAAAAAAATCATTATTCACATTATAATTGAAATGTGAACAATAGTGCTGCATTAAAAAAAACAAAAAAATTTTTTATTATTATATTTATTATTTTTTTATTATTTAATTTATTATTTTTATTTTTACTTTTTTTACACTTTTATTTTACTTTTACCATGGTCATGTTTGATATCATTGGAAAGGCCATGCTCTGGCCTTTCCAGCAATATGAGCCATGACCCCCTAGCTGCCACCGATCAGGAGATAGGGGGGTTCTTTGAACCCCTTTATCTCCTGCAAGGGATTTCCATAGGAAATCCCTTTGCAGCTAGGGGGTTCCCGGTTAACTGACATCATCGCGCATGGAGCGATGAGTCAGTTGACCGGGGGGTGACCCAGAGGTGGGGGCTGCCATCCAAGATGGCGGCCCCCACCGGAAATAGGCCGCGATCGGGCACAAATTAGTGCCCGGTCGCGACCTGGCAACTAAGGGGTTAACCCCCCATACATCGCTGGAAAGGTCAGGCTGTGACCCTTCCAGCGATGCTGGCCACAGCCGCCGGGGACCAGGCGATCGGGAGATAGAGGGATCCGAAGGATCCCTCCCCTCCCCTCCAGGCGCTTCCCCTGCTCTGGCGGGGGGGGGGGGACGCCTGAAACTGACGTCATCGCGCCACCGGCGCGATGACATCACAGCGCCGGAGGAGGGATCACACTGATCTGACTCCGCGGGAGTCAGAGCAGCGTGGGAGCGACCGGAGGAGGTAAGTATTAAGCGAGGGGGGCTGTAAACGCCGAGGACGTACATTTACGTCCTGCGGCGTCAAACCCCGCCTAATGCAGGACGTAAATGTACGTCCTGCGGCGTTAAGGGGTTAATATAGGACCGCATGGTCCACCCCTGCACTCTTCCACAATACTACAGAGGGGTTACTGTATGATGATACTTGCTGGCCTGGCACTAAAGGCACAATATCTGGGTGCACTGCCATTGACGCCTGTATCAGATTCATATCCTCAGAGGGGTTACGGTGTGACGGCACTGTTGCCGACGCTAAAGGCCCAATTTTAAAGCACCTATTGTTACTTTCATCCAAAGCCTGCATAAGTTTCACAATAATTTAGCCCAAAAAAACACTAAACTTTTTCTGCGTGTCCTAAAATGTATTTTCATACAGGCTGCCGCCCCAAGCAGTTGTTTATGGATAGATTAAAGGAAAAGCATTTACCGTCATATGAAACGTCATTTATTTGTTTTTAAGTGTTTCTATACATCCTAGAAATCCGCCACTTCACGGGCAGGTTATGGGGACCTCCTAGGGACGATATTTGAAGGAATTTTTCGTTTTTATTTTTAACCCTTATTTCATGGAAAACTCACTGTCCCTTTAAAAACGTTTTTTTTAAAACTTTTTATCCTTGTTTCCTGTCCCCCAGGGCACTACCCAGACCCCCATACACCTTTTATGGGAAATATGTAGCATATATGCCCTCTTGGAGGGCACTCTAAAAAAACGAATTTTCAGCCCCATTGACTTGCATGGGAGTTCGGGTTCGGTCCCGAACAAATGGGAAGTTCGGGTTCGGGCTCGAACCGAACTCGGGGGTGTTCGGCTCATCCCTACCGCTGACATCACGTTGTTGTTTGTTGAGTATGAGAACGTTTCGTTTTTTTTTTTCATATTCATCTTTATTAAAGATTATGCAAAAGTTACAGTCAGCAATAACAGAGCGCCTTCATAATATCCGATAAGGTACAAGAAAAGAACATTCATATGATACAGAGAACATGGACACATGGCGGTATTAACCCTTACATGCCGTGGGGCGTGCTATGCCGTCGCTGCCGCGGGTGGGTCTAAATGTCACGGGTCGGCATAGTATGCCCTGCAGCCTTCCCATAGATGTGATTGGCTCACCTACATTGCGAGCGTGCTGGTCATTGGACCTGCAATTGTCAATTACGCGTCCAGCGTCTGAGCATTGTAGGCGAGATAAAGGCTGGCCTCAGCGCCAGCGGGATGTGTTATGCCGCCCCACGGCATTACGGTACCACCTTGTCCCTGCCCAGGGAGCTCTCAGCGGCAAGACGTTAAGGGACGCTGTGTAGGGTTTTGGTCACTGGTGGACAAGGCAAGTGAATATTACATGGAAGAGCATTACCAATCCACTAGCATGGTAGGAATCTGGAATCTGACAGGTACAGGTGAGTGAAGGTGGAAAGAAAAGCGGAGGATGGGTTATATCCACTCCATCAACCTAGAGATCTGGGGAGGAGTACGTTCATTTACTAATATTAATGTTTTTTAGAGATGGGCAATTCGTTTCGTTCCGAATCCAAATTCGAACAAAATTCTGCATTTTTATATTTCGGGAGCATTTCCGAAAACGAAATATCGGCCATCCAAAAATTTCGGATCGATCCTAAATTTTGACGCGATTCGGATCGGAGATTCGGATCGTTTCGCGATTCGGATCCTTTCACCAATTCAGTGGTTCAGATAGTTGGTTTTTCGCTTTTTTTATGAGTTATTTTGTTTTTTATTGCTTATTTAAAAATTGGAAGTAGATTACTACCAATAGAATGAAAGTTTCTTTACTTATTTTTTTTTTTAGGACTTTTCAGGCATTTTTTGAGTGAAATTTTAGATTTTCTAACTTTTTTTGAAGAAACAAGGATTTTTAACCTATAGGTTTCAATGCAGCATATGAATCCACACACTGCTAAAGTAAAGAAACTCTAATTTTATTGGTAGTCATCTATTTCCCATTCTTAAATAACCGATGAGAAACAAAATAACTCATAATAAAAGAAAACTAACAGATCCAAATCACCCGAATCACCAAATCGATCCGAATCAACGAATCGATCCGAACCATAATGAAAGAAAAACTGTCCGAAATTATCTGAAACGGAAAAAAAGACCAGAAAAAAGAAACGAAATGATACAAAAAAAAAAAAAGTCATGCACATCCCTAATGTATATGTTTGTAAATGTGGAAATATTCATCTAATATATGGCATGCACTATGTGCAAGATATTCATAGCTAGGACGTCATTTGCGTATATGAAGTTTGAGAAAGCTGCTTGGAAGCACAATATGGTGGATATAATTAAAACGTAACTTTTAATAAATTTCCACTAAGAGAACCTGCTGCTTTAACTCAGACAGACACAAACTGACAAACAGATAAAGGACACGTGACAGATAAAAAACTCAAAAGGTTCCCCTATGGCTGGGAGACAAAATGTTATTGAATAACCAAATTCTGAAATTATCGCAAAAATTTCTGACACAGGAGGAATGTGAACCTTTGTGGGTTTACAATAAATAGGAAAGGAGGAAAAGTTATTGCACTAGTATAATCAGAGCAGCCGCATAGCGAGCGTATCCTGCATACAAAGTAACTAGTCCACCTGAACTGGACATACACAAGGAAACAGAGAGCGACTAGAAGCGCTTCAGATCAGTCCTCTCTGAAAGTAACACCCATTGCCATAGGAGACCAAAATCAAAAAAGGGGATTTAAAATCACTCATCACCCATCACTCTACGCATTTCGCCTACAGAGTGGCGTCCTCAGGAGTGTACTGGGAATGATAATAAGTATAGGGTCTGTGAAGATACAACAGATACAGCGTGATCCAAAAAAACGAAGTGATCTGAAATTTCGTATTGGTCTGAAAATACAAATCGCGGTAAAGAAGCAAACAACCGAAACAAAAAAACAAACAAACTGAAATGACCCGAAACTAAATATAAATCAGACGAAAAAAATCTGAATGGCCCCATCTACTGGCCAAATATGTTATTTACAATAAGAAATTCATTGGGAAAATGCCCAAATATTTCTTACTGTATGATTAATTAAAAATGAGTTTTCAAAAAAACACTGCTTCCTGACAATGTTTTTTTTGGAAAATCACTTGATTTTTAAGGGTTTTAACCTCAGGGTTTTGTCTCCTTCCCTGCTGCACCCCACACAAAGACTGCCCTCTTAGGGGGAGCCACCTTACCTATAAGAAACGGGGCAGACTAAATCAGGGTCAGCTTTATCCATCCGCCTGTTAATAAACCTGTGGTCTATTACCCTGCCCCTAATCACACTGTCACAATATCTATATATGATAAAGAGATATAGATGTTGGATAGATAGATATGGATAGATGGATATGGATAGATGGGTACAAAGATAGAGCAAGAATAACAAATATACATACACATTACACACACGGAACAGTAGGAGGGAGGACCCTGCTCGAGAGCTCACAATCTAAGAGGAGAGGGACGACACGCTAGGTGAGGGTGAAGAGAGTACAAGAAGTAGCGGATGCATGAGGACTGTGTGGGAAGAAGGAGCAAGAAGTGAACAATGGGGGATTAGGGAGTGAGCCGATAGGCTTCTCTACAGTAATGGGTTTTCAGCCACGTCTTGAAGGACTGGAGAGACGGGGAGAGTCTGATGTTGCGGGGGAGGGAGTTCCATAGAAAGGGGGTGGCTCGGGAGAAGTCTTGAAGGTGGGAGTTGGGGGTGCGGGTATGAGGAGACGATAGCATCAGATCATTGTCCGAGGCAAGTGGCCAGGACGGGATGTACCTGTTAATAAGGGAGGAGATGTAGGCAGCGGCACAGTTAAGGAGAGCTTTGTATGTGAGCACCAGTATTTAGAATTAGATTCTAAAGGAAACAGGAGCCAGTGTAGAGATTGACAGAGGGGTGAGGTGTGAGAGGTGCAGGATGTGAGGTGTGAGAGGTGCGGGATTTGAGGTGTGAGAAGTGCGGGATGTGAGGTGAGGTGTGAGAGGTGCAGGATGTGAGGTGTGAGAGGTGCGGGATTTGAGGTGTGAGAGGTGCGGGATGTGAGGTGTATTAGCCTGGCACAGGCATTCGTAACAGATTGCAGAAGGAGAATCTGGGATCTTTTAAGGCCAGAGAGAAGGAGGTTACAGTAGTCAAGACGGGCAATAATAAGAGCTTGGATGAGCATTTTAGTAGATTCCTGATTAAGACTAGGGATGGGCTGCCGGTTCGAATCGGTTCAAAGTTCGATTGGCACACCGGCTGTTCGAAAGTTTGCGAATTTCGAACTTTTTGGGATCTTCGTGGAAAAAAAAGAAAGAGACTCTTTACTGCAGAATATAATAATAAACAGTTTATTAGATATTGAATTAAAACAGGAATATTTTTAACATTGAAGCCTATGGGATTCATAAACATTTCCCACTCCTTGTTGGTCAAACATCTCTCATGGCTTCTTGCATTTAAACATGAGCAAAAGCAGTAAAAATGAGCTCAGCGCACAACGATGAAATGGCTCAGTCAGCACTCAGCAGTGAAATGGTTAAAAACGTTTTTTTTTTTTTCTTTAAATGTCATTGTTTCCTGTCCCCCAGGGCAGTACCCGGACCTCCATACACCTTTTATGGCCAATATCTTGCATATATGCCCTCTAGAGGGCACTTTCATTTTCGAACGTTCAAGCCCCATTGACTTGCATGGTGTTCGAATTGTGTTCGAGTTCGAGGTCAAACTTTTTTGGGTGTTCGAGTTCGAATGCGAACCGAACACGAGAGTGTTCGGCACATCACTAATTAAGACAGGGACGGACGTGTGCAATGTTTTTTAGGTGGAAGTAGCAAGATTTGGAGAGTGACTGAATGTGAGGAGTAAAGGAGAGATAGATAGATAGATAGATAGATAGATAGATAGATAGATAGATAGATATGAATTGATAGATAGATAGATAGATAGATAGATAGATAGATAGATAGATAGATAGATAGATAGATAGATAGATATGGATAGATAGATATGGATAGATAGATAGATAGATAGATAGATAGATAGATAGATAGATAGATAGATATCTAGATATGAATAGATAGATAGATAGATATGGATAGATAGAGATAGATAGATATCTAGATATGGATAGATAGATAGATAGATAGATATGGATAGATAGATAGATATGAATAGATAGATAGATATCTAGATATGAATAGATAGATAGATAGATAGATAGATAGATAGATAGATAGATATGGAGAGATAGATAGAGATAGATAGATATGGATAGATAGATAGATAGATAGATAGATAGATAGATAGATATGTGATAGATATGGATAGATAGATATAGATAGATAGATAGATAGATAGATAGATAGATAGATATTGTAACACAAATGCAGGAACTCTTTAAACTATACAACTTATCCTTATTAATATAATATTGGAATAGGCTGTTAATTTGAATAAATCTGTATATTTGTAAATTTCTTTAGATAGAACGTTACACAGAGGGCACCAATAACAAACCGGCTACATCCGCAAATATCTCATGCGGCGTCTAGAAATAACAAGATCTGATTGCTATCTCTCAGTAAACATAATTATCCTTTTTGTTTGTTTTGTTCCAGGAAGCCGATGAAGCTTTGCTAAGAAATCTGGATCTTCAGATTGAATCACAGTTCCTGCAGGATGATATCAACGCAGCCAAGGACAGGTACAAGAAGGTAAAACAATACCAGAGCCGGCGGGGATAGAATGGGCCGCGGCGTGAAACTATCACCATATATTGATTAAAGTGATCTGTAACTAAAAGATAAACAATAAATCTTCATCTTGTGAATGCTCTGCATATCCACCAATAAATATTCAGCACAAATATCCCGGGTAATTACGTTTTACATTATAATTCCTTTAGTCGGTTTGCAGACGATTTCTACAAAGAACTGTCGTCCAATAAGAACGAGAAATAAATAGGGATAAATAAATAAAGCAGCCATACTAGTAGTGAGAACTATATCCCTGACAAATAAGAACTCCAATATTTATATACATATATAAAGAGGCACTGAATAAATAAATATAATAATGGATAATCAAATAAAGAGACCTATGACACTTATGGGTTAAATAATTACTGTATCACGTTACATATGTAGCATATTAAAGAATGTGTGTGTACACAGGGGTCAAGTTCGGGGGAAACGCGTGGGAACGCAGTTCCCCTACTTTTTTTGCAGTAACTGAGCTCCCATTGGTCCTATACAGTATAAAGCTTGTATTCATGTGTTCAATAAGGGGTTAATTCCAGGGGGAATTCGTGGGAATGCAGTTCCTGCACTATTTTTGCAGAGGGAACTGAGTTCCCTTTAGTCCCTTAGACTATAAAGTTTGTATTCAGGTGTTCAATAAGGGGTTAATTCGAGGGGGATCGCGAGGGAATGCAGTTCCTGCACTATTTTTGCAAAGGGAACTGAGTTCCCTTTGGTCCCTTAGACTATAAAGCTTGTATTCAGGTGTTCAATCATATGTTTCCCTGTTAAGTCACAATAAATATAGGATTTATCACGCATTTTTGCTGAAATCCATATATATACTTAAATATATCAGCTCTGAGTGTGTGTCTGTTTTAAGTGCGAAATAATAAGTGTTAACTGGGGGCAGTGGCGACTCTAGGAACAATATATAGGGGGGCACATAAGATACCACAATCAAAACTGGGGGGGCACTAATAATTTTCGCCACTAAATCATACCACTGAAAAAAACTAAATAAGTATAATAAGGTTCCAGAATCCTAGAGTAATGTGATGCAAATATACCTTTTTGTTGTACTAACCCGACAAATACTGTATTTTTCGCTCCATAAGACGCACCTGACCATAAGACGCACCTAGTTTTTAGAGGAGGAAAATAAATATTCTGAAATCAAATAGTGTAATAATGGATATTGCCCCAGCTCCTCTCATGGATATACTGCCCCAGCTCATGGATACTGCTCCCAGCTCATGGATACTGTCCCCCAGCTCATGGATACTGTCCCCAGCTCATGGATACTGTCCCCCAGTTCATGGATACTGCCCCCAGCTCATGGATACTGTCCCCCAGCTCATGGATACTTTCCCCCAGTTCATGGATACTGTCCCCCAGCTCATGGATACTGTCCCCCAGCTTATGGATACTGTCCCCCAGCTTATGGATATGCCCCAGTTTATGGATATGCCCCAGCTCATGGATTTGCCCCAGCACATGGATTTGCCCCAGCACATGGATTTGCCCCCCAACTTATGGATATGCCTCAGCACATGGATATGCCCCAGCTCACTCATGGATTTGCCCCAGCTCATGGATATGCCCCAGCTCGCTCATGGATATGCCCCAGCTCATGGATATGCCCCCAGCTCGCTCATGGATTTGCCCCAGCTCATGGATATGCCCCCAGCTCGCTCATGGATTTGCCCCAGCTCATGGATATGCCCCCAGCTCCCTCATGGATATGCCCCAGCTCGCTCATGGATATGCCCCAGCTTGCTCATGGATATGCCCCAGCTCGCTCATGGATTTGCCTCAGCTCACCTGCCGCCGCGTTCGTCTCCCTCTGAGCGTGCGTCCGGCGGCAGGAAGCTTGGGCACTCGCCTGGGGGAGCCACGTGACCGCGATCTCGCGAGATCGCGGTCACGTGGCTCCCCCGGGCGAGTGCCCAAGCTCCTTGCCGCCGGACGCACGCTCAGAGGGAGACAAACGAAGCGGCAGCAGGTGAGCTGGGGCATATCATCATGGGGCATTCGCTCCATAAGACGCACCCACTTTTCCCCCCACTTTTTGGGGGGAGAAAAGTGCGTCTTATTGAGCGAAAAATACGGTAAATTCAATATTTCATTAGTCGCAATTTGGCGTTTTTTGCAGACATCCAATAACTGCTTCAGCAACTCCAATTTTCACAAATTACGGTGGCCATTCGCTAAATAGAGAATTCACCATATTTTCGGCAAAATTGATTCCCCGAAATGTGACAAAAAGCAAAATATCTAACTATGAAAAGACCCTTTAATTTCTAACTTCCATAATAACCCTAAAAATGCCATTAAAGCAGGGAAATATGATAAAAGTAATAAGCAGTGTGGCATGTAGCCAACCCATTAACCCCTAAAATGCCATCAATCAAGGTAAAACATGAAATGAATAGACTGAGGCATGTAGCCTGTCCATTAACCCCTAAAATGCCAGTAATCAAGTGAAAGCATTAAATGTATACACTTTGAGGCATGAAACCTACCCATTAACTCCTAAAATGCCATTAATAAATGAAAAGATAAAATGTATACTGTGAGGAATGAAACCTGCCCATTAATCCTTGATATACAACTAAACCAAGGCAAAAACAAAAGTAATACACAATGTAATATATAGTCTGATCATTAACCCTGTCACTGCTGAGACATTTCCACCCTGTGAAAAAAAATTGTTAAGTTTTTATTTTATTTTTTACGATTTTGTCTTTACACTGAATATGGTCATGTTGGGTATCATTGGAAAGGCCAGACTCTGCTCTTTCCAATGACACTTCAATCGACCCAGGGGCCAGAGATACATCAGTCCGAAGATGTGGGGAAGCTAGCGGCTGAATCCTGGGGGGGGGGCATATGGGGTGGGCAAGGAATAAACTAGGGAGGGCAATTGCCCCCCAAGCCCCTCCCTAGAGATGCCTATGACTAGGGGACAGACATATTGGTGAGTTCCTATATTTCATTTTTTTAGGACTTGACCGACATGTACATATAACACGTCTCATCAAATCTACACTATATATATATATATATATATATATATATATACTGTATATATATAAAGTTACAGCAGTATCTATTGATAAGTCGTTGCTAATATTTCTCTATACTATCCCCTGTGGTGAATTGTGGGGTTAATTGTTGGTAATACAAGAATAGTAATAATAATCAATATTTTTTTTGCAGAATTTGATGGAAATTCAGACGTATGTCAACATATTACAGCAGATCATCCAAACCACTCCTCCTGTGTCAGCCATTACTGTCGGCATGTATGAGGTATGGATAGAAATAAAGAATAAACGTGAAAAGTGCATTTATTTGGCAAGTCACCTCCCCAAATATTTTATATATAAGACAGCGGGGTCCTGCACACAGTTACACTCCTTCACTGCATCAGTGCAAACGCTCAGCCAGTTTCATACAGGGTGAAAAATTCTATTTTTCCATTATAATTACCATAAACCTTTTCCAAGTTTCTTCTTATATATCAAACTGAAGTAAGAGCTGCGCTACGCCATGGCGGAGACCCCCAAAAAGAATCAATCACAAGACCGTGTTGGTCTTTCAGAGAAGTCTAACCTTCCTTGTTAAGCCAGATCTATTTATTAAAATTCACAGAATTTATAGCCAATCAGTGTACATATACATTACAACATCAAGGTTTAGCCACTCAGTTAACTTATTACCATATATGCTTCACAAGAAATCCTTTTCCCATCTTGCCGCTTCTGCGCACATTTTCCTGCACTGAACATAACAGGAAATCGGCCACAGCTTATATCCTATAGAAGGAACAACGGTCTATGCAGAATTGACACTAACAAAATGGAGGGGTGGAATTTCACAGCCCATTTAATAAGGACAGGCTTTTCAAGACAAAATATTTATTATATTTTACATGAAATTAAAATCTAACAATTCTTTCCTTTCATCACATATCACCTGTGATCATCTAAAAGATAAACCAAACTTAGGCAATTAAACTAATTATACCTGGGCTACAGTGTCCTTGCCTAAGACCTCTAGATCATTCTAGATGCTCAGAGGGGAAGAAAAAAATTCTGGTATTTACTCCTAAAATACCTTTATAATGTACAAAAGGAGGCCCTTGGAGGCCCCAAGGAGGCCCTTTATGAGCATAAAATACACTTATCTATCTAGATTCGCTCTTCCAGCGAACCACTTGGAGCGTAGGCAAAAATACCTAATCTAGACATTAAATAACTATTTATTCCCATTTCCCAAAATATAATTCACCGAACAAGAAAAGTATAATAAATTAACTTTTACATTCAAGTTATCTAATAATCAACAAGAGTCAGATCTATATCTGTGTGTTTTCCTATGTTCAGCTTCACTCCACAGACCGCATACACACCTGCATTCACACACACTCTCAAGAAATACATTCTCATTTTCCCAAATCCAATCCTTTCTCACACTTATCTAGGGGATTAAAAAAAAAAAAATAATATCAGCTAATCTAATACCGTAGTCCAAAGTGCGAAATCAAGGTTTGGTCTTTTTCAACATCCCAGCTTGAGACGCATAATCATTGACTGTCATCAGAGCTCCCGCCATAGGGACTCCTGAACAAGCTGTCTCTTTGCGCTGGTTGCTTATTACCTGTGACCTTGACACAAAATGTCCATGATTCGTTCCATATGCAGTCATTGTGACTGTTAGGTGTCTTGATGATGTGATACGGTTTTAGCAACAATAGAGAAAATAAAAAATAAAATAAAATATGGTATACCCCACTAATCATATACATCCATTTATTCATTGTCACTCTCAAGTGCAGGAAAACAATAAAATGTTAATTTACACAAGAAGAGACACAGATAATAAATTTAAAAATTTCCCTGCAAAGCCTATCGGCCTCACGCAACGAGAAAAAAAATTATACTACTTCTGACTCATTGTTAGAGAAAAATATATATACGCAACTTTGGCTCAAAAGGGAAATAGCCGTAGTGCATACTCCACCCATTTTAAATATCAAAAAATAATTAATTGATATCTTATCCATTCTTGCTTGGTGTTTTGAAACAAAACTGGTGTTTATAAAACACACCGATCTTAAATAAAATAATTTTTTTTTTATTTTTTTTATAATTTTCCTGAATTAAAACTTTCCATTTACCACTATATATGTCATGAAACGTATTTATGCAAATGCATTAAATTATATGTTCCTAAATACAATAATTAACTCTAATTTTAATTGGATGTGATCTCCAGCAATCCTAAATGTGTCAGGGAATTTGAAAAATATTGATTGTAACCGAACAACAAAAATAATAAAATATAAAATAATAAAAGACACAAAATAATTATCACTTAGACAACACAAAGAAAATCCATCAGCATATAAAAATACATTATCTTCTTTCTTTGTCTTCTGTCTAAGGCTAGGGTCAGACGAACGCATTTTTATGTTGTCTGTGAAAAAGTGCGTTGGAACGAATGGACGCATTTTTTCACAGAATACGTGATAGCGGTCATACTATGCGCATTTTCGTCCGTGATTTTGTACGGATCATCAATAAAACACTTTTTGTGTCTGGACGTTATGTTGGCCGGACATTAGCAGCGTCTGACGTCTCCTAATCACGCACACACGCCGCTAGCGGACGCAGCGCACTCTGTACGTCAGTACCTGCGGTTTCACGTTCTCGAAAAAATTCGTTCGTTTTCCACTTGCGTTGCGCAGCCGGACTTTTGTGCGACCGTACTTCGTATATTGGCCGTCATTGCCCGGCATCTGCTGCTAGTGCGGCCGTGATTAAGTGCGCCAGAACGCGCGTTCGCACTGCCTCAGTCTGACCCTAGCCTTATTGGTTGAAAATAACTGTTTTGTAAAACTGACATGTCTTAAGTTTTATTTCCAAATCAATGATCTTCTTTAATCGCAAGATTTATTGAGGAGTTATTGATAAATTAGAATGTTTTATTGCCTGGTGTCTGATAATTCCTTATTATCCGGTTGATGTAACATTGCAATGTGAAATGATAATGTGTTTGAGTAAATATCCTTCAATTCCAACAGCTTTATCAATATTGGTATTCAATAATCTTCCATCTAGCTTGATCAAAGTTGGCATGCATGGGTAATTTTCACCTAAAGTAAAAAACTTGTGAAAAAAATGTATTATTAACCACTTCAATGCGGAGGACGCGCTCAGTGTGTCCTCCGCATTACTGCTGGTATGCGGAGGACGCGCTGAGCGCGTCCTCCCATTGGGGTCAGCGTTCGCCCGGGTTCCGGCCGATCGCTGGCCCCCCCGGTGCGGGCTGACATCCTCGATGTCAGCCCGGCATCCGGAACCGCAGCCGCTGAAATTAGGTGTCATCGCGGCAGCGCGATGACACCTAATTCAGGCGCCCCCCCCGCATGTGCGGAGGAGGCGCCTGAAAGGGAGGGGGGGAGGTCCTTCGGACCTCTCTCCCTCCCGATCGGTGGCGTTGCGGGGGTTAACCCAGGCACCATTTGGAAGGGCACAGCCTGCCCTTCCAAATGGTGCCTGGCATTAACCCCTGGGGAGCTGGATCGCGAATCGGCGCTGAAAAGCGCCGGTTCGCGATCCTTTCCCGGAGCTGGCCGACATCTTGGATGTCGGCCAAGCCTCCGGGAACTCCCCCTGAGGACTGGCGTCATCGTGCGTAGCACGATGACGCCAGTCCTAGAGTTAACCCCTAACTGCCACCAACGGTGGAGATAGGGAGTTCCATTGAACTCCCTATCTCCCGATCCGTGGCAGTTAGGGGTTAATGTTTGGTGGTTGGATCGGCCAGAGCATGGCCGTTCCAACGATACCAAACTCGAATGTGAATTTTTTTTTTTTTATTTTTTTTAAAAAATTGAAAATAAAAATATATTTTAAAAAAATTATAAAAAAAAATAAACATTTTTTTTTGTTTTTTTGGTTCGTTAATGCAGCAATATTGTTCCCATTTCAATTATAATGTGAACAATGATGCTGCACTAACGATTTTTGTATGCGGTGCGTTTGTTAAAAATCGTGTAATTTTCCCCAAAAAAAAATGTAACGAGACCCCATCTCTAATTTTTTTAACAAGTGCACCCCATACAAAATATAACCGCAATTGCTCGCATGTTAAAATGTGAAAATAAACACTTTACACGTTGTAAATTATTGAAAATACATATTTCATTGCATTTTTTGTTATAATATACAGACATGACATAACGTATACATATAATAATGACATATTATGAATCTACCGAGTCTGACGGAAAGAACGATATATAATATGTCTGAGTAATATACTAAAATAAGCCTTCAAAACACGTTTAAACATGATGAGCAAAACCGGTAAAAATGACCTCAGCACAGAGGTGTGAAAAGCCTCAGCAGCGAAAGGGTTAACCTGTCAAAAACTTTAAAATTTATACGGTTAAAATACTTTTAAAATGGAGAAAAAAAATGCAACACATTTTTGGACACAAAGAAAAAGGAGTGGTCATGAGAGAGAGAAAATGGAGGAGACTAAGAAAAGAATGTGAAAACTTCCTTTTACTTTTGCAACGGTCACCATTTTTTCCCAAAATGCTCTTCAATTCAAATAAAAAACACATGACAAAAATATCATAAACTGGGAAAGAAAGTATAGAAGGGCATGTTAAAACTTGACGCGTTAACTAGCACAAAGTTCTCAGAGGAATACTCAGAGAAAAAGATACTTAATAAACATCTAAAACTGCAATCATTATTAAGGACATTGTTAAAAACAAACATTCAAACGTGAGATGTTTGTGCAGCTATTTTACAACCTGTTTTATTCCCTCTAAGAAAATTCAATGGGGGCACAGTCATACATTGTTGCACTTCACACCAAAAGACAAAAACATCAGACAGCAAAAAATAAAACTAGACATATGGCTACCACGGCAGAAAAAAGAAACAAACAAACAATACTCAAGATACCAAACTACAACCTTCCATCTCCCTTAGTCAACTAAAATAAAACAAAAAAAAACACCTTCTCTCATTTGAAATCTCCTTTTTTTCCTTTGTACAGTGCTACAAAACCTGTAGGCGCTTTCCATTAAACTTTCACTCAAATCCTTCAGCTTTATATCACTTCATCCTCTTAGATTTTAAACAATTAAACATGACCTTTTTGCTTACTGTATTATGATGAACCTACATATATATTCCATTATACAAGTTACAAAACCTGTAAATGACCTCAGTCAGCCATTTTGGCAAAACATATAACCTATATTAAGTTGTGGTCAATCCCTTTGTGCTAGACTCAAACAAAGACCAGAGGAAAATAACCGACCACGCCTCTTTTGGGAAAATTTATAACTTATATTAAGGCAGATTGACGCCCATCACCTTGATACATTAATTTTTTTATATATCATACATCAATTTATATCATCCATGTACAGTAAATCCAGCTCCTATAATTACGTTTTTTATTCCACATCTGTCTCCATTGTATGATGCAGTAACAGTTTCACAACTCAACTATCCAACTTGCTTTGCTAAACTGCACTACACATTCCATTATACATTACAAAAAAAATATTTAATTAAAAAAAACAAAGAGAAGACAAAAAAACTTTTTCTACAAAAAAAAGCAGATGCTTTTGAAATTTACTGTAAAGTAAGCCCTATTGTCTCCATTTCCTGTTCCTTTTTTTAATTATTTTTTTTACACAAGGCAAGGCAGTAAATACATAGAAACGAAGCAACCTGTAGTAAGAGAAGCAGTCCCTATACAGGGAATATATGATACGTATTATGAGAAGATACATGTTGCCGGCACATGGTGTCTATACCCAGATAAACCTTATTGAGATGAAGGTAACAGCATTATTCAAAAGAGAGCTGAACTGGCCGCCGAATTGCACTGAACAGGGACTTTCCCATACGGTGCTATTTTGGGGCCATTCGGCTATTCAGAAAGCAGGCAGTTCGTCAAATTTTGGCTAATTGCCAGTGAAATACAGTGCTGTTCGGCTGCTGTGAAATCCCCATAGAGAAGCAATGGTTAATCTATTCAGAGACACTGAACAGCAGAGAAATGTCAGTGAAATACCCTGATTTTCGGTGGTTTCATTTGGCAGGTTTAATCCCGGCGAATTCCATAGGTTTCAATGTTAAAAATATTCCTGTTTTTCTAAACCCCTTAAGGACAGGGGCAATTTTGCAAGTTCGGAACACTTCTAAAAGTAGAAGTGTGCTGAGCTAATTTTTACCGGTTTTTTCGCTCATCATGTTTAAACGCGCTTTAAAGTCACATTTTATTATACGACCCAGACAAATTATATATATTTTTTTATGGCAGACTCAGCAGATTCATAATATATCATTATTATATGTATACGTCATGCCCTGCCAGAATGCTATAACAAAAAATGTAAAAAAAAATGTGAATTTCCAATAAAATTTCAATCATCCACAGTGTGTAAAGTTTTTTTTCCCACATTTTATCATCCGAGCCTTTGCGGTTATATATTCTATGAGGTACGCTTGTTAAAAAAATTAGAAATGGGAACTCGTTACTTTAAATAAATCGTTAGTGCATCATCATTGGTCACATTATAATGGAAATGTGAACAATAGTGCTGCATTAATGAAAAAGAACAAACAAACATTTTTATTTTTTATTTATTATTATTAATTTTTTTTTTTTTAAATTGTATTTTTACTTTCATGGTCATATTGGTATCATTGGAAAGGCCATGCTCTCTTGTTTTGTTTTGTTTTTTTCTTTCCTTCAGTCTGGCTGCTTTCGGCAGGGGCTTTCTATGGTGCTGAAAACTATTCAGTACCAAGGACAGCAGCTCCTCGAAGCTCCGCAGCCCAACAGACCTGCTATCCATGGTGCTGAAACCGCAGCCCTGCGGGACTCTGCGCTGGACTCATTGCCTGCCCCGTAGCAGCCACTAGGCTCCAGGATGCTCGGGGCAACGCTAAAGCGCCATCACACATGACGGGCAGAATCTCGCCTCTGTATGTTCAAACACATACACACATTTATATATTTTGATATAGCCACTGGACGCAGGGATCAGTGCTTCGGCTTTTCTTTATTGTGAAGGCATGACATTTTAGGCTATCATATATTTTACCTTGATAAAGGCCTCTATGGGTCGAAATATCGGGACTTTCTCATGTGTATTAAATATAAATGTGGATCTTTTAAAGACCCTGAGTGCCTCCTGCCTCATATTTTCTCTAATCTTTCCTATTTGAGGAGATTGCACGGGGGTGACATTGCAGATTTTGGGCACTACCTAGGATTGCCTACATTTGGATACGAGTGCCCGCTCCTCTATGACATGATTGCATCTTGCCTGAGACAATTAATGTTTCTTTTTTTTTTTTTTTCCCCTCTGACCATGCCATTTGGCGATGTACAACATCTAACACCCCCAACTGTGAACCCTATGACTGTACCAATGTTTAATTCTATTATTCTGATCAGTTAGCTTCTATACCTGACGAAGGGAGGAATCCTCTCGAAAGCTTGTACTTTAAATGTAACGTTAGTCCAATAAAAAAGGTATCACTACAGACTGCTATACTCGTGATTTTGGCATCTGGACTAACACGGCCTACCTAATCTATATATATATATATATATATATATATATATTTAAATGTAACGTTAGTCCAATAAAAAAAGGTATCACTGCGCATTGCTATTCTCCGGGGATTTGGACAAACACGGCTTATCAAATCTACATATATATATATACATATATATATATATATATATATATATATATACATACAGGGCTGGTGCTCCCACTAGGCAAGCTAGGCAACCGCCTAGGGCGCACTGCCGCCTAGAGGCACAGCCGATCCCAACCCGGGTTCCATTATTGTACCCATTCCTCATTGTGCGGCACGTGTAGCAGGAAGTGGTGGCTCGCAAAGCTGACATTGTCAGCTCTCGGACCCCCGCTAGAGGCTCAGAAGGTGGGCGTCTTATGGTGACGCGCAGGCGCCACCAGATGACGTGCAGGCGCCACCAGAGGCAGATTAAAGAAAAAAAAGAGACAGAAGAAAGAAAGGCAAGAAAGGAAAGAAAGAAAGAAAGAAAGAAAGAAAGAAAAAAAGAGACACAGAATAAAGAAGGAAATAAAAGAGGCAGATGAAAGAAAATGCGAAAGAAAGAGGCACAGAGGGCGCAAAATAGTCTAGCACCGTCCCTGCATACATATACATACAGATGCAGTTTATGTATTCAAAGAAAAGAGTATGCTTTAAGGAAATGAAGTCCATCAAACCCAATGCAATTCTATCCGCTATGTAAAGGTAATTAGAACATACTAACGCTACTAGAGATGTGCATTTGTTTTGGAAAAATTCGGAATTTGGAACGAAATTTTGATAATTCGTATTCGGAATTATTTCCAAATAACGAATCGATACGATACGAATTAGAAATGAAATGGTATGTAACAAATCTATTTCGTTTTCCAATGTGTCATCATCATAAAAGAAAAATTTGATTAACTGATATCAATTATTGAATTTGAAATGAACTATCGAATTGATATCAACTATCGAATTGATCTCAACTTACAATACAAGTAATAATCAGCAAAGGACTTTATGAAACAAATAAATTTAGGTTCACTGTTTAATTTGCTTCAAATACTAAATCTGTGACACAGCTTAAAATTTAACCCTAGCTTTTCTTTTAACAGCAAAATTTGATTAATTGGGACTTTATCCAGTGAGCCAAAATTAAAATTGATATCAACTATCGAATTGATATATGAAATTTGAATCGATTCGAAACTTCAAATTGATTCGAAATTTCAAATCGATCCAAAATGAAATACGAACATCATCATCCAACATAAGAGTTCACATAGATCAAATTCAGCGATCAGTTCTGTTTCCTATAAATGTGCATTTGTGTTTATGCATGAAAACACTGTTTTGGGGCATTTTAGTGTGGTTTTAAGGACGAGTTCTGCTGACTAGAAATGCGTTGCATTATTGTAGCATAAATAATGAATATACGTTTTCTTTGGGATGTTGTTGCATATTATATATTTGTTGAGCAAACCATAAGCTGCCTCCTCACATACGTGAGTATAATGTATATATGTATTCAATGCAGAGCTTGAAAACATTTCTTCCATTACACACATTCACCCGAGACACTAAAATCCATGTTTTAGAGCATTGTAATCATTTCAGGCTTGTATGTGTTTTCTGTTATGATATCCGCTAAGGATTTGTACGTAACCATGTGTAACAGTAAAGCGCGGTGCATGAAATAGAGGGCACCGAGGTCCCATCACCTACACTAAGGCAAGATTACAATATGAATTATTCAGATTCCTGTGTGCACGCAATGCCTTGATGTGTGTATGGGGGGATTTATCTCCACTTTCACCTGACGCCAAATGGCCTACACAATTCTATTGCTCTTGACTCGGACACATGCAGCACATTTCACTGGAGTGTGCACGACCCATGGAGTTTTTATTAATTAAAAATTTTAATTTTTGCTGAATTCAGCACAAAATACACATTTTTTTTGTGTCCAGCATTAATCAATTTGATAATAATCAAGAGATATATATCAAATAATAATAATAATAATATAAAATACATTATACATAATGTAATATTAATATTTTAAAAATAATGTAAAGCCCAAGTAATAATAATAATATAAAATATATTAGTTATAATATGCTAATATTTTAAAAATAATGTAAAGCCCAAGCAATAATATTAATGTAAAATATATTAAACATAATATATAATATTAATATTTAAAAAATAATGTAAAGCCCAAGCAATAATAATACTGTAAAAAAAATTAAATTTAATATTAATATTTTAAAAATAATTTAAAGGCCAAGGAATAATACTAATATTATATATATTATTTATAATATAATATTAATATTTTAAAAATAATAAAGCCCAAGCAATAATAATATAAAATATATTATACATAATATAATATTAATATTTCAAAAATAATGTAACGCCCAAGCAATAATACTGTAAAAAATATTAAATATAATATTAATATTTTAAAAATAATAAAGCCCAAGCAATAATAATATAAAATATATTATTTATAATATAATATTAATATTTCAAAAATAATGTAAAGCCCAATCAATAATAATCATATAAAATATATTATTTATAATATAATATTAATATTTCAAAAATAACATAAAGCCCAAGCAATGCTCCTGTTTCTTTACAAACCTTTTTTTCCTATCTTTGGGTTGGAAAAACATCATATGTCTTTTATCGACTCGATAAATGACTACCAAGAAAAACTAAAATACATTGGTAGAGTGTGCACTCCAAAGAAACCAGCAGCAGGTGTAAGTCAGGGATCCAAGGGACTCCCATGGGCTATGTGGGGTACCTGCTACAATATATGATTAGGGGTGCCAGAGCGACCATGCTTTCCTGGACATATTATTTTATGTAGAGGGTAGTACAGGGAAGAGGGCTGCCCTGCAACATATAGAATTCATATGCTGCAGGAAGGGAGTCAAGGCAGGTCACCTGGGATTCCTTTTTGATTTCTTACCTGCAGCATATAGATTCTACATACTGCAGGGTTTAATTTTTCATGCTCTGCCTATCAGCATGAATAAATTATATGTGTCCGGGAAAAAATGGCCGACGTGGCAGCCCTACATGTGATTCATCACATATCGATTACATCAGGTTCATATTTAATTCCTGGTGCTGGTCAGAATTCTCAATGCATCTTTTTTTTTGTGTCAATGCAGGAAAAGTTGATTTCTGAAAGAAGGATTCCCATAATACAGACTCAGCTTGAAGAATATAAGAGCATCCTGTGCCAGCTGCAAGCTCAGAAATTTAAACTGCAGTCCGAGGTATGCAGTATTCACCTGTCTGTCTGTCCTCGTCTGCGTCTGTGCGTCACAGTGATTAGTTATATCTCCTATGTATCCTCTTTCTTTCAATGTTTACATATGGAATACTAACGCTGATTAATATTTCAATGATTTTCATTCAAATTAACCACTTCACTCCCAAAATCGACTATACTCAAACTGCATGGCACCTGGTGCCCCGATATCGAGTATATACAATGTGGTGAGATACTGGAGCAATGCAAAGGAGATTTGTTTGTTGCAAACTAAATTATTTTGCAGTTGGGCCCCAGAACATGTTCCAAAGGTTTTAGCACCATGGGCATTAGAGCAGAGATGCGAGCGCTCTTTGAACAGCCAGGAACATGTCTCTAATCCACATATTCCCAGCACATCCTGCACAGAGCCCGGTGATGCAGTAACTCATTTTGACCAGCAGATGGCGACATATCCCTACCAAATAGGTTATTACAGTAAGGAATACATTGGGAATATTCCCAAATATATCTTACTGTATAATTAATTACAATTGCCCCCCCCAAAAAAAAAACACAGTGATGAAACAAATTCCATTGTTTTATCTCTCTCCAAGCACCATGGGGAGACATAAAACAAGCTGCAAATAGCAGCCCCAAACCTAACTGTAACAAAAAGTTCAAACACTTTGCTGCTGCATTAGAACAGGCATGGATTTCTGTCACTGGGGTCTGAGGTCACTCACTGCTGTACAGGGATAAGATTCAGTAGTTTATAATGAGGGTAAATCCCCGTACAGTACAGCACATACAGATACAAGGTGTTGCTGTAATTGCCATTCACAGGCATTATGCGGCACATACAGATACAAGGTGTTTCTGTACTTGCCATACACAGGCATTATGCAGCATATACAGATACAAGGTGTTACTGTAATTGCCATACACAGGCATTATGCAGCACATACAGATATTATAGAAACATAGAAAATGTCGGCAGATAAGAACCTTTCGGCCCATCTAGTCTGCCCATTTACATGGATACTTTACCTGGATTTATCTTTTGTTTAGGATAGCCTTATGCCTATCCCATGCCTGCTTAAATTCAATTACTGTTTTGGCCTCTACCACTTCAACTGGAAGACTGTTCCATGTATCCACCACCCTCTCAGTAAAATAATGCTTCCTGATGTTACTTTTAAACCTTTGCCCCTCTAATCTAAGACTATGTCCTCTTGTTTTGCTACTTTGTTTCCTTTTAAATATACTCCCTTCCTCTACCTTGTGGATTCCCTTTACGTATTTAAATGTTTCTATCATATCTCCTCTGTCTCGTCTTTTTTCCAAGCTGTACATGTTAAGATCATTAAGCCTTTCCTGGTAACTTTTCTCCTTCAAGCCGTACACCATTTTAGTAGCCCTTCTCTGAACTCTCTCTAAGATGTCTATATCCTTCTGGAGATACGGTCTCCAGTACTGCACACAGTACTCCAAGTGAGGTCTCACCAGTGCTCTGTACAGTGGCATGAGCACTTCCCTTTTCCTACTGCTAATACCTCTCCCTACTTGCATATTGCATTGCTAACAATCTCATTATGATCACTACAAATCCCCATAAGCAGGAGATCTCACCATTTTCTTATCTGTCTGCAGCACGTTTACAGTCAAAAAAGGCCATTCCTGCCTGTATGCTGATAATGCTGACCCCGTGTGACATTGTGTGAGATAAGGAACACCATCTAGAGTTTAGAAACTATTATCCCAAGAATATTTCTAGAAAGGATAAACAAATACATGAAAAATAAAAAATGAGCAAAATTACATTATTTAATTATTTTTTTTAACCATCTCAAAAACAACAATCTCGTTTTCTGTTTTACCCTGTATTTAATTGTTAAGTACACATCCAATGTTTCAAATAAATGTTCAAATAAACCTAACTGTAGTCCTAACCCATACTAACATTTGGGGTTGGAGAGGGGGTTATAGAGAGTAGTATAAGGGGGGTTGGAGGAGGGAGGTTTAATGTGGGTTAGGGGGATAGATTGAGGTATAGGGTAGGTAGATATAGGGGCTAAAAATATGCGTGCCAGAAAAAATTCAGACATTTCCAAAAACTTTTAGATTTCTGTGAGATTTCAGATGTATCCGATAAATCCACAAATTCTGAAAATTCTGAAATCCGATAGTTTTGGATTATGAAATCGAATCTGACTGTATAAAATCTAACTATTTTGTCTATTTTTATGAAATTGTGTGTTTTTTTGGCAACTTTTTGTGTGTGCGTGTGTGTGTGTGTGTGTTTGCAGACACGTTGGAACACTTTTGTTTTTTCTATTCATGCCTTTAGTCGTGTTTGAGCCGCACTTGCCTAATTAAATTTTTCCATTTTGGGAGGTGCTCCCGTCAACCCCTCTGGGGTCTTAGACGCATAGTTATGGAGCGATGGGGGGTCCGTAGCACTTCTGCAGATCATAGCGACGTTCACGGTTATCCATCAGTGATTTACTCGCAGGAACTCACGGTCCAGCCGTCCTTTCAGATTTCGATGCCATATGATTGAGCGTAGTGCGCGTTTATATTTGTAGTAATCTGGCGCCATCTAGTGTAAGGTTTTGGGTAATACAGGTATATGCCTGAAATTAAATATACGTGAAGGCAATTCATTGACTTTTCCCGAATGACATTCCTAATGTGTGACAGAGGGCTTCTAAAATGGAATGTACTTATTTTTATCCAAAACCTGCGCTCATTGGTAATCCACATGTGATTATTGAAATTATAGAATAGATAAGGTCTTAAATTAAAGATATTTAATAACTTGAAAACGAGAGAAATCTCAATGTATCCTTCCTGGTAAAATCCTTTATAAATAAATAACAATTTATTGATACGTTTTAAGTGAAACAGAAACATGTCTTCATAACACCCCTGACTGTGCTGCAAGTGTTGTAGAGCGCTTTGTCTAAAGCTGCACTGCCCTTAACCCATTCAATACCAAGCACTTCTGATTAAAAACATTACACAACATTATTCTGAAACGCGGGATGCACAGATGGTGTAAATGTTGGATAAAACAGAAACATTGCTGTTCATTTTCCTAATAATCAAAATTCTAAGAAGATTATAACGTATTTATTCTTCACTTTGTGATGTGACCTCCAGAAGGAAAAAAAAGGAATAGGTATAGTAACAATAACTATTTATACTATATGGGACTTTGCCAACTACTTTAAAAGCCTTTAAATAATTCTTATACTGCATCCAGTGTGATTTGAGCCCTCCTTTTGTATGTGGCTGCTAGATTGCTGCACTAAAGTTTGATCTGCAAAGCTTCCTTTGCAGTGTAATCTGGAATCCACCCGTTTACAGTGCATTTGCAGCAGACAGTTTTGCTCCATAATAAACAACAGCGAAGATACTTTTGAAAACAATAGCGCATAAAACCCGCCATCGTGCACTGTAAAAATTAAAAAGGGAGATGTTTCAAGTCACACAAGGTCTCTTACCCTGCAGATATAGTCCCAAAGTTAGCGGTTTTAAACAATGGCCACCAACAATACCAGGCCCCTACAAGCCGGTCTGTCTCCCTGGTACACAGATGGCATGAGTGACGTTGCAGGAGAATGGCACTGCAGCTAAAAGCACTTCCATATATACTCTATATTAGTAAGTCATATTAGTAAGTATGGAGAGAGAGTTAACAGGATAATTTCATATTGGCTGCATCAATAAATATAGCAATACCTAATATTATAATACTCCTATTTATTATTATTAGTATTATTATTATATTGATTACTGTTATGTCATGTATTATATGATTATAATACTCCTATTTATTATTATTAGTATTATTATTATATTGATTACTGTTATGTCATGTATTATATGATTATAATACTCCTATTTATTGTTATATTTATTTTATTATCTATTTAGATTATTTTTATTATTGTTATGTCATTTATCATACAATTATAATACTCCTACTTATTCTTATATTTATTTTATTATCTATTTATATTATTTTATTATTATTATGTCATTTATTATACAAATATAATACTTCTACTTATTGTTATATTTATTTTATTATCTAAACAACCACGATCTCTGCACTCCGCCTCTGCCAGTTCACGGCTCCGGTGCTGGGTAACGGCTGTGTCCATACAAATATCCACTGCAACTCACGCCTCGTAGACTTAATACATTTTTTTAAATCTTTATTTGATAGATATAATTATCTATTTGTGTTATGTTTATTATTATGTCATTTATTATACAAATATAATACTTACACTTATTGTTATATTTATTTTATTATCTATATATATTATTATATATATTATTGTTATGTCATTTATTACATATTTATATTATTACATTTACTATTGTTATATCGTTTGATTATTTATTTCTATTATTTTATTATTGCTATATTATTTAAATTTTTATTTATCTTATAATTAGTATTATTATATTTATTATTGCTATATTATGTTACTACTTATTTATATTATTATTTTTATATGATGCTATTTTTTCTTTTATTACACAATCTCTCGACGTTCCGCAGCTAAAATATTTTTTTTATTATTACTATAGTTATTATAGCTTTATTATTTTATAAATTATTTTATTACTATGTTTATTGTTTTACTAGTTCGATTATTTTTACTTTTGTACTTATAATATCATTTTAATATTGATTTTTATTATATTTTTGATTTATTTATTTATTTTGTTCGCATTATGGGTCTTTTCTTCGCATTATGGGTTGCTGTAGGTGTTTGCATTTTTTTTAATGCATTTTTCAGAATTCTTGTATACTTTGATTTCTTTTAGGGAAAGAATTACCAACGTGGTTAATAAATCTAAATAAAGGGTACATTATGATATCAATGCACAGTGGGTGGTATCTCACTGCTATATAGCGTGCATACAGTGAAATATAATAAAAGGCAATTACTAATGCTCCTGGTGAAATGGGGAAGTGGTTTAACCATGTTGCCGCGTTGTTAATTCTATGCTTTTTAATGCAGACTTCCATGCTGGAGCAAGCTATTAAAAACACGCAGGAGAGCTACGACGATGAGATCCAGCTCTACAACGAGCAGATTGAAGTTCTGAGAAAAGGCACCGAAGAAGAAGAGAAACATTTGGAAAAATACACAAACGATTGCCGTCAGCTGGTGATATTCCAGCAGTCCCTGGAAAACGAGCTGGAGAGATACAAACGCATCATCGAAAACGAAGATAACAGGTTAGTGTATCACAGGAGGAATAACTGCTTCCATATACTGCAGTGAAGTTTTGTCGAAAATGCTCTGATTTTCGGTGTTTCAGTTCAACAGGTTTAAACAGGCAAATCCCATAGGATTCAATGTAAAAACCTAATATATTTTTCAATTTTATTCTTTAAAAGACTTTTTACTTTTTTCATTTCCAGCAATAATTCTTTTTCTTTTTAATTTTTTTTTTAGAACTTTTTGTACTTTTTAGATGAAATTTTCTTTCCCGATTTTTTTGTTTAATTTTTTTTAAAATGCCATTTTTTTTTGTTCTGTAGCAGACCTTTTTTTTTTTTTTTTAACCCCTTAGTGACCGGGCGGTTTTACACAAATCCGTCCTTCAGTGACCGCTGCTGTTTTTACGTTTCTGCGCTGTTAGTGTTTAGGACAAATTTTCCTCTTACTCGTTTATGCAACCTACACATATTTTACACTGTTTTTGTCGTCATTAAATGGACTTTATAAAGATACCATTTTTTTCATCATTTCATATAATTTACTATAAAAAACATTGTGAAATATGACAAAAAAATTGAAAAAACACCACTTTTTCGAACTTTGACCCCCAAAATTTCTTATGTATCAACAACCGTCAAAATTTTTTAATTCCTTAGTAGTTTCTAAATTTAGTTCTGAGTTTAGCAATACCCAATGTTTACATATTCCTCGCTTTTTTCCTTATTTTATGTAACAATAAGTGCAAGTAGCACTTTGCCATTTCCAAAGAGTTTATTTTCAAAACTAGTGCTAGTGACATTGTAACACTGATATCTGTCACTAATTGCTGAATAACCCTCCACATATACATATTTTTTTAGAGTACACAAATCAAGGTATTAAACTTGGGGTATTTTGACTCTTTCCATGCAAACCATTTTACCACAAATCTATGCCAAAGTTTGAGAAAAAAAAAAGTTTTGCTGATTTTTTTTTTTGAACGCAATTTAAGAATACATGTACTGTGAACTTTAAGGTTTACTGCCAAAAAGCACCCCAAAATATGTTCAGCAACATCTTCTGAGTAAATTGATACCACCCATGTATAGGTATGTTGGGTTATTTGGAGGCTAATAGGCCTTATTTGGGGGGTGCGCATTTCAGTTTTCCAACTTGGAATTTTCACATTTCGTCATCATGCACCCATGTCCTATTTGGGACATTTTTGAAGCCGGCAAAAGTAATTTACCCCCATCAAACCATATATTTTTAGAAAGGTCACACCCTGGGGTGCTTCAAAGAGTTGTATTTTAACACTTTCCATGCACTAGCTCTATATCAAACTTTCAGGTAGTCACTTTTTGTGTTATTTTTTCACACACATTGTACTTTAGGCGTGAATTGTCAAATCCAGTTATGGGTTACTGCCAAAAAACACCCCAAAATATGTTCAGCAACATCTTCTGAGTAAATTGATACCACCCATGTATAGGTATGTCGGGTCATTTGGGGGCTAATAGGCCTTATTTGGGGGGTGCGCATTTCAGTTTTCCAACTTGGAATTTTCACATTTCGTCATCATGCACCCATGTCCTATTTGGGACATTTTTGAAGCCGGCCAAAGTAATTTACCCCCATCAAACCATATATTTTTAGAAAGGGCACACCCTAGGGTGCTTCAAAGTGTTGTATTTCAACACTTTCCATGCACTAGCTCTATGTCAAACTTTCAGGTAGTCACTTTTTGTGTTATTTTTTCACACACATTGTACTTTAGGCATGAATTGTCAAATCCAGTTATGGGTTACTGCCAAAAAACACCCCAAAATATGTTCAGCAACATCTTCTGAGTAAATTGATACCACCCATATATAGATTTGTTCTGTTGTTTTTGGGGTGCTACGCCAATCTTTTGACATGTGCTTGTCAATTTTCTAATTTGACATACAGTATCTTCTTTGCTTATCTTCTTTTTAGGGGCCTTTTTACATACCCCAATTTTATTAACGTGCATATATTTGGTAAGCTAACACCCCAAAGTATTGTAAATGGAGTGTTTTTATGCCATGGATGCAACCGTTTGCTCCAAACAAATTGTATACTGTTTGGTGGTCATTTTTCATTTTCACACCCACATCAGTTTTGGACTGTGATTTAGGAGACACTGTTTGTTACTGCATGAAAACTCTCCAGGTTGTTTTCTGCAAGGTCTCCTGAGTACACCCATGCCCCCCATGCATAGGTTTGCCAGGATTTTGGGAAGGTTCAAATACAATTTTTATGACTTTGTCATTGGAGTTGAAATTGAGATTATTTCTTCAGCTAGGCCTATCTTTGGTTTTGGGTCTACCGCATACCCCAGTTTGAATTATTGCCAGAAAATTGTTTATATTTGTTATGTTGACACCCCAAGGTATTGCATATGGAGTGCTTTGATGCCATGGATGCAACGGTTTTAGCCCAAAACATTGAGAAGGTGTGTGGTGTAATTTTTCAATTTTCAGATTTTTATGCCCACATTAGATTTGGACTGTGATTTAGGAGACACTGTTGTTTGTTACTGCATGAAAACTCTCCAGGTTGTTTTCTGCAAGGTCTCCTGAGTACACCCATGCCCCCCATGCATAGTGTGCAAAGATTTTGGCAAAATACAGCACCAATTGTAGAACATAAAAATGTACGAATAAAATGTAAAAGTCTGGTGCAGTAAAAGAAAAAAAAAACTAAACTGAACTAACTAACTGGAGTGTGAGAAAAAATAGAAAGGAAAAAAAAAAATCACAGATCACGCACAATGTGATATATCTTGAAACAGTACCCAAGACACAGACCGGGTTGTCCAGGGCATTCTGGGCAGTAAAAGATTGTGTCTCTCCTCTGCCCCCTCTTGAAACACACCCTGCACCTTTTTTGGGGTTTCTGTTTGCCCTCAGTAGGGGGGATTTTATAAATAAAATGCGTAGCCCCAACTCTGTCCCCCATCACCGCCCGGGGAGCAGGTGCATCCTGGTACAAAAGCCCCGAAATGACCTGGAGCTGAAACTGTAAAAAGGACAGCGTCACTCCGGGGTTTGCCTTTTTGCAGAGCAAAAAGGCATTGTGGGTTGCAATTTGCATCAGGTAAATTGCAACCTTTTTGTACCAGGCCCTTGACTTCCGCATAATCTGGTAGGGCTGGAGCCGCTGATCTGCCAGATCAACCCCACCCATATGCCGGTTATAGGCTTTGATGCACACTGGCTTCCTGATGCGCTCAGCTCTGCCACGTACAGAGACCTCCACAGACCTCTCAGTGTGGATGGTGGATAGAAGGTATACATCCTTCTTGTCTCTGTACTTGACCGCCAACAGCTCCTCTTGGCGCAGAGCTGAGGTCTCCCCCCTTTTTAACCGGGTGCGGACAAGCTGTGCTGGGAAACCTACGTGGTTCTTGCGAACAGTACCGCATGCTGCTGTATCAAAACAATACAGCAGCTTGAACAAAGGACACTCGTATAAAAATTATCAACATACAAGTGGTACCCTTTGTTCATCAGGGGAAAAAGTAGGTCCCACACAATCTTGCCACTGGTTCCCATGTGTTCTGGGCAACCTGGAGGGTCAAGGCTACTATCCTTTCCCTCGTACACCCGGAAGGCCTGAGTATACCCACTCTCGCTGTCACAGAGCTTATACACCTTCACTCCATACCTGGAGCGTTTGGAAGGAATATACTGCTTGAATCCCAGCCTTCCCTTGTATTTCATTAGGGATTCATCCACGCAGATATTCCTTCCAGGTGTATAAGCCTCTGCAAACCTGGCGGCGAAGTGGTAATCAGGGGGCGGATTTTATACAGCCTGTCAAACTGGGGATGCTCTCTAGGAGGGCACAGGCTGTTGTCACTGAAGTGCATGAAACGCAAAATGTTTTCATACCTTCTACGTGACATTGATTGGGGGTAAATGGGGGTAGAGCAGATGGGGCTACTGCTCCAGTAGGAGCGAATTGAGGGCTTCTTTATGATGCCCATCAGCATAGTAAGTGCCCAGAATTTCAGAAATTCTGGCACATCTAGCGGGGTCCATTGCTGCCTTGCCAAGTAGGAGTCTGGCTTCGCAGCACAATGCTGATGGGCATTAGACATGTGCACAGCACAAAATTTCGTTTTGAACTAATGGATTAGTCCTAAAATGCAATTTATTTAGTTGCTAAAGAAATTCGTTTTCAGTTCTTTAGTATGAAAACTAATTTCATTCATCCGAAAACCAGTGGATACAATTACTATTGTAGTGGCTCCTCAGAGGGCTGAGATCGCTGCTTGTTACAGTATCTCTCACTCTCAGCACAATGTGGGCCATATTACACAGTTGGTGCTAACTTAATGCCCTGGACGCGATCTTGAGTCTGGAGATGCACAGGAGCAGCCTTCTGCCAGGAGGACGGCGGCTCCTGGGTCCTAATGCCGCATGGCTGTGCTTTTTTTAGCACAGCCACAATTCGCGGTTTTTCAAAATTCGCGGGGTTACGTTCCAACAACCCCCGCGAATTTTGAAAAAACCGCGAATTGTGGCTGTTCAGGGGATTACTGTATAATATAAGGAAAAAAAATTGAGAAACATAGGGCCATATTACATAGTTGGTGCTAACTTAACCAGAGCTGTTGTAAACTTCCCAGAGCCATTATAGCCTATGGAGGTTTTAAGTTTACAACAGCTCTGGTTAAGTTAGCACCAACATTGTAATACTGCCCCATGTCAGGCAAAGCTGTTACAGTAACTGACTGCTGCTCATCACAGCGCTCAGAGTTTCAGTAAAACTAGTAAATAATATTTTTATATATAAGAGGTTAGAACAATATTATTTCCTTGTTTTACTGAAACTCTGAGCACTGTTACAGTCAGTTACTGTAACATCTGAGCCTGATACATTGTACTGAGATAATATAACAAGCAGCCGATCTCAGCGCTCACAGCCACTGGATTTAAAGGGCTAAAAAAAAAAACGCTCCTCTCTGTATAATGTTTATAACATCCTCCTGCATTAATTAATACCCCTCTCTGTATAATGTATACAACATCCACCTGCATTAATTAATACCCCTCTCTGTATAATGTATACAACATCCACCTGCATTAATTAATACCCCTCTCTGTATAATGTATAGAACATCCTCCTGAATTAATTAATGTCCCTCTCTGTATAGAACATCCTCCTCAATTTATACCTTTCTCTGTATAATGTATATAACATCCTCCTGCATTAATACCCCTCTCTGTATAATGTATAGAACATCCTCCTGCATTAATTAATGCCCCTCTCTGTATAGAACATCCTACTGCATTGGCATGTGGAGGGTGCAGAACTTCGGATGTTGCGCTCTTCATTGCTGGTCTCCTTCACTCCTCAATGTAATATCACAAAAAGGACTGAAACTAAAATGTAGTGCATTTTATTTTAGTTTCTTTCGTTTTTTGTACTGAGCAGGTTCGTATTTCTTGAGTCATGCGAAAATTAAATTATCCCAAAATTCGGACTAAATCGTTTTAGTACTAAAACAAATGCACATGTCTAATGGGCATACAGATTTGATTGGGCTACGATGTGGCCCAACAAATCATCCCCCATAAACACCTGCAAAAACTGTGTGGCGGTAAATCCTGCAACATCAATATTGATGCCAGGATTTGCCGTGAAAGGAGGGATATCTGGCCTCTGGCGATGAGGCACTACCCACTCCTCAGCTGGAGCTGTGCGTCTCCTGCTGGCAGGTGGTGACCCAGGATCTGCATCAGAAACATCACTAGATACATCAGCCAGCGTAGATAATGTATCTAGCGACGTCTCTGAGCAGTTAGCGGGGTCGAAATCTGGGTCTGAGTCTGACGCAGATGCCTCAGATTCTGACGCCAGGATGGCATATGCCTCCTCGGCGCTGTACACCCTCCCAGACATTATATATAATAGATTATAACATTTTATAATTATTATATATAATAAGCGGATTGTTGGTTCTTAGAAGAACCGTTGGGTTTCACAAGAAAATACAAATAAACACCTAAATCTCTCTAAATCCCTCTAAACCTGCCTCAATTCTTCTAAATCTCCCTAAAATCTCTCTAAATCTGCCTCAATTTTTCTAATCTCACTAAAATCTCTCTAAATCTGCCTAAATTTTTCTAATCTCACTAAAATCTCTAACCTGTCAAATCTGATCTCTCTCTCTCGCTCACCAAAACACAAGTGAGGAGAGGGAGGGAGAATCACAGAGGTCACGGCCAATATTTACAAAATATTGACCTGACCTGACAAATTAGAAATTTTATTTTGATTTTTTTTTACTTCTGATTGGATGTTGCTAGCCTGCCTCTCTGATGAGGCAGGCTAGGAACATCCCACTCAGCCCCAAGATGACCCTGCCCTTAGAAGGGCAGCGCCATCTTGGCTGTCAGTTTATTTTATTTTATTCATTTTTATTGATTTTTATTTTACTTTTTTTTACTTTTTTTACACTTTTTTTTACTCTGCTGGGTGCCTTGATCCCTCGAGGCACCCAGCAGAGCACCTGATCACTCATATGATCGTTTTTGTACTGAGTGCCACAATACCTCGTGGCACTCAGTACTTCCTGCCGCTACCGGAAGTGATCGCTCGGGGGGAGCGATCACTTAGCGGACCGGCGGCAGGTAAGCATATTGCAAGGTTGCCTTGATGTCGAGGCATCCCTGCAATATACACAGAGCAGCTGGAAGCGATCCGATCGCTTCCAGCGCTCTCTAGAAGTGCCGGGCACCTCTCCGGTAAAACCGGATGTTGATCGCTCCCGGGGAGCGATCACAAGGTGCCCCGGCACTTCTCACCGCCATTGCACGGATGCCTGGACTCCCAGGCAGCCTGCAATGGCGTTTGAGCTGCTGGAAGCGATCCGATCGCTTCCAGCGCTCAAAAAACCGCAGGACGTACCATGTACGTCAGCGGGTCTAAAAGAGACCCGCTGCAATGACGTACATGGTACTTCCTGGGTCCTTAAGGGGTTAAAGGACCTTTTTTATTACTGAGACGCGTTTTAATGCATTTTTATTGGTTTAAACTCCTATCAGGAGAATAGGAGAGTTGGTTTCTTTTTTCTTTTTTTTGCAGCTCGGTGGAATTCGCCAACGCCACTTCGTCACTCTTCGGTGCTTTTTGGCGGCGTTGTCCAAGTTTTTTCATGGGGCTTCGGAAACTCCATCTTCATCCGAAGTACGGCGATGTGAAAAGCACCGAAATTTCAGTGAATAGACCCTCTATGAATAGACACTAATGTTTCAAACAAATGATATGGTATACAGAATTATATTCTATTATAATGGTGATACCCATAAAGGATCACAGGCCAAAAAAATACACACATACTCAAAAAGACAACATAATGTGTTAAAAATAAAGTGAAATCTATAGAATTTTTTTAAAAAATAAAAAAGTATAAACCCGGTGAAAAAGCACAACATTGGAAAATGACTTCAGATATATATGAGGTGTAGGGTGACACTTACTCCCCCACAAAACTCTTCCCAGTTTGGGCCTTAGAAACAAAAATATGATTGAAAACATGGTTGACAAACGCAACTGGGGCAAAAATACCAATACAGCTCAATCGTACAAAAAGTAAATAATCATCAGTGAGCATTGCACACATGGAGACTATAGGGGTTATTCGGAGAGCGTCGAATATGCCACTGAATTACGCCAAACAGTGAAACCTTTTTATTAATATTCATAGAACCTTATATATTATTTTCATGCATTATTTTTGTTTAAAACGCTTTTTAGAAATTGCATTTTTTTTTTGTTTTGTATTGTTTTTTTTTACTCCTGTTCGGTGGCTGATTGGCTTTATTCGGCTGCTGGACTGGTCATCGTTTTTCAGTGGCGTTCGGCAGCTGTTCTGAGGCGTTTGGCAGCTGTTCGGAGGCACATGTCGGTCTATTTGTCGGATCGTTGGCTGCGTTCGACACTGTGCAGCGGCGTTCGGCGGTTTATCGGATGCGTTCGGCAGTAAATCCAAGGCGTTTGGCGGTTTATCAGCAGCATTTGGCGGATCCATTCAGCACACTTCAGGATCGGTGAATTGAACTCACTGAAGTGCGCTGAATGAAAGCGCAAAGGAATTTCAGTGAAATTTCGGTGCTCTTTGAATAATCCCTAGTGAGTTATCATTCCACGAGATGCACAAAACCACTATTCCATCCAGCGCAGGCAGAAAATAAGTAAATAGTCAAATTTGCTTTTATCAGACTATATTTACTTAAACTTACTTTAAAATACACCAGATTGATCCTTTATTAGAAGAGGTGGCTACTGATTGAAATTGTCTGAAGTTACCAGTAATGTCTAGGTAAATACCGGCAAGAAACCTGCTAGAGAGTGTTATAATTTTAATAAAACATTCAATAAAGTTGCTGTGACATGAGTGATTAAACGCTTTTATGGTTGGATACATGGATAGAGAGATAGACATGGATGGATAGATAGATAGATATGGATAGATAGATAGATAGATAGATAGATAGATAGATAGATAGATAGATAGATAGATACTGGATGGATAGAGAGATAGATATGGATATTAGATAGGTAACCAAAGCTTCCTCTATCTTTGTGCCCTCACCCTCCTTCGCACCCTTGCCCACACTATACATGTCCTCGGTGCCTGTTGGAGAAGTGTGGATGCTGTCCTCCTGCCAAGGGACCATGGACCAATGTAGCAAAGCCAAGTCTCATAGACTTTGGGCATACCAAGGGTTAATTTCATAGAAACAGAGAAACATAAACACAGAATATGTCAGCAGATAAGAACCTTTCAGCCCATCTAGTCAGCCCAATTTTATGGATACTTTCCCTGGATTTATCTTTTATTTAGGATAGGATGTTGTTATATATCTTAAAACTGATTGAGCACTATCAGCCGCCCGGAGATAAAACGTCCCCTTAGCAGCCCGGTTTGCGCAGCAGATCGTGGGCAGGCGCCGAGACCGGTATGTAGATAGATATTCTTGCATCCCTACTCAGTCGTTGTGAATGCTGCATATCCCACATTGCTTCATTAGGCTTTAGGTTTACTGTAGTAGAGAGATGTTGTATTGGTAGAAATTCTGTGTTTAGTTTCTACATGACAACATATTGTCGACGCACTTTGTATCAGTAAATTGTCACATAATAGTGTCAATTATTTTGTTCGTATAATAGTGTCGTTTAGAATTTTCATTTTACTCACCATTTTATTCTCTACCAGACTGAATTCTGCAATTGTTGGGACTCCCATAACACTGTTCATGCAAAGCTACAAATCATCCCAAAGGTCGCCGACCAGAGGAAAAGGTACGGGGTGTGAGGTCACATTCAACAATCTAATAAAGAAGCATGTGTGGTTTACGATATGTGTTTGAAACGGAACTTGTGCTCTACTCTTCCCTATACTCTGAACCAAGTATCAAGAGGTCGGCTCACTTGATACAGTGAATAATTGCCTTAGGGAGTCTTTTCTAAGATGACTTTTCATGCGGTCCGAGTTGGTTATGAAGTCCCCAATGACAGTTGAAACACTGCTTGGCTTGGTTGGGATTGGGAAGGTCTTGTGGAAGCATCGAGCTATTGTTGGCAAGGCAATTCATCAGTCGTTGACATTTAATTGACTTTGGAACAGAGCTGGGGGTGTTTTCCACATAGGGGATTATACGATTGAATGCTTTTGAATTTATAGCTAACCAACCAACCATTGTAGCAAGTCTCTTGATAGACCAAGCCGGCCAGCGGAGAAACAGTCGAAAGTAAATTAATTATGAAACTCTGGAAATAGAGGATCGTGTCGGCAACGGAAAGACTTTGTTGATGCTCACTTCCTCTGGCTTCCGAAAACTATCAACCAGGTGGTCCTTGAGAGGATCCAACATGTCAGTATGGTTCCTGGATAGTCTGGATGGTTCCAGGATAGTCTCAAGGAAAGGGTTCTTCAAAAAGAGCAGAGCAAAATGGTAACTCCAAACTATCATTGTCCAAATCATCTCCGCTCACTGAAGATCCAGCACTGGTGATGTAGCCCCTGACAATAGTGTTGACTATACACTCTCTCCACATTGTTCATTATTATTATCCTTTATTTATATGGCGCCACATATTCCACAGCACTTTACAAGATCAGTGTACAAGGTATTGATACATTAGAATACCATACATGGATGATATGGCCTGATTCAGGGGGATCCTGTTCCCAAGGGAATTTACAATCTATGAGAAATGCAAGTATTTTGTGAGGTAGACGCATCCATATCATTAGGTGTCTTGCCCAAGGACACTCGCTGGTGGCGTCTTCTGAGTGGGATCGGGTCGGCTTTCCATGATTGTAGATCAGCGACCTGGTGGTTAGGTTGAACCCGCTTCTCTGTGTGTCAACACACAGAGATTACATGGAGCGTACATGGTAAACCACTTTTGGATGATGCAAGTAAGCAAGGGATGCCATGGACCCCAGTGCCCAATCAACAAAATGAATGTCCATCGGTTTTAATAGTTTTTGTACGTGCTATATATGCAGTATCTATCTAACAGGATAAACATCTCTTATCTGGAATTCCAAAAAACAAGATGTACCAAACTCCAATTTGTCACCAAAAGTGGAAAATTCCACCCCTGACCTCAAGTGACAAGGGACAGGTCTTATCCCAGAGATAGCTCATTATTATATGAAAATATTCCAAAACTTGAAAAGATTCCAAATCTAAAACACTTGTGGTCCCGGGCAATTCAGATAAGGGACACTCAACCTGTATTTGCTTCAAATCATATAGAACAAATACATTCAACCCCTTCACTACAACCGAATTTCCAAACAACCACTGACTGGAACCAGTGGTTTTTTTTGGAAAACATTTTTAATTAATTATACAGTAAACAATATTTGGAAATATTCCCAATGCATTTCTTACAGTGATACCCTATTTGGTAGGGAGATCTCGCCATCTGCTGGTTAAAAGGAGTTACTGCAGTTCTGGGCTCCGTGCAGGATCAGCTGGGAAGATGTCATTCCGACACCTTCCCAGCTGGTTTTAAAAAGTGTTTGCACCTTGGGCATCATGCCCACTTCGCTAGAACTTTAGGGGCATGTTCTGAGCCACAAATGCAAATTAAATTTGTTTGCAACAAACTAATTTCAATTGCGATAATACAGCATAGTTCCAGATCCCTTTAACCCCCTTTGTGGTGTTCCCGAGTGTGGCACTCAGGGCTGTATACATACCTGGCCCTGCGCTCCCTCACTGACCCCCGCGATCACATTCTCCGGCGATCGTGGCTTTTTGCTTCCTGGTCCCCTTCTCGCAAGAAGGGAACCAGGAAGTGTGACGTCGCAATCGTCCGGAGGCGACAGCGAGGGAGCGCAGAGCCTGGTAATGTGTACAGCCCCGAGTGTGGCTCGGGGTTACTGCTTTCAGCACTGAAAGTTAACCCTGAGCTGCACTAATACCACTAGGAGGCTAAATATATTGTAACAATTCTGACATAGAAAATATGTCAGAATCGTAACGCCAGGGAAGTTAAAACAATCTTGAGCTGCTGTGCCTTGTACTGCTGATCGTGTAAACACAAATGTGGCAGTGAAGGGCTAAATTGTCATATTGACATATTTTTTAGCCAAAGAACATTACTTTTTTCAATCCAAGATGTAGGAAATGGTTTACATGTATTTGATTTTTGTGAAGAACAAATACCTACAAAAGAAAAAGAAAACCCACATATACAAGGTATCCCTTTACTTCTAGTCCTCTATTTTATTGTATGTTTTATGCTAAAGCCCTTATGTTCTTCCATAGAGTACTTTTAGAATGGAAGAGATGGACAGAATGTGCCCTTGGGTCAAGAATATAACTATCGCTCATTGGGCCATTGGGTTTGGGGATGTGACATGTAGCTCAACACACTCCTTGCCCACGTTTTAAAAACTTGGACCAACTGGTCCCCACCTTGTCCTGACTCTTTTCAGAGTAATGTGTACTATGTGGTGCCCTCCAGACATGTGCGATTCGGTTTGGACCTATTCAGAAATCGTCCAAAATGTCATCAGTTCCAGCAATCGGAATTCTGAACTGCCGATGTCCGAACCGAATCATTTTCCGAATAAAATAAATACAATGAATCCCAATTTTTCTGAGCATAATTGACCAGGTCTGAATATAGTTGGAATGTTTTGGATTTAAATGGAATAGTAAAAAATATCTTAGAAACAAGATCCCTAACCCTAAACTTACTCTAGACCTAACTCTGCCGCTAATCAAATGACACCCAGAAACTGTAACCCTAACCCTAGTCCTAACCTAACTCTAGTCCTGACTCAAATCATATGACACACTGAAACTGCCACCTTCAGCCTAAATCTAAATCTAATCCTAGCACTAGCCCTAATCCTAGTCCTAAACCTAGCTCTCATTCTAGCCCTGACCCTTACATCCCTAACTAATTTTTTAACACATTATACATAAAGGTTCTGGATACCAGAAATGGCTATATATATATTGGATGTTTACGACATTCCAAATTGGTCCCATAACAAAATATCGGAAGCTTCCGATATTCTGAATTGGCTGATTCCGATTATTTACGAAACCGACATATTCCTACTCCGAAAACAAACCAAACCGAGAAAAATTTTGCAGCACTTCCCATGTCTAGTGTCCACAATGGTCCATTCTATGTTCCTGACCAAATTTTTATCTTTGACAGATATAACCCTGGCAATACAAGATATTGCAACTGCAAAACCACGGCAGAAAGGATTCACAAGGAAGACTTCAAGAAAGAAAGAAATATCGATGGACATGGGAGATATGAGTAGTGAAGATAGAGGGACAGAGAAAAAGCAAGAGAGTTTAGATCGAGATCAGCCTGAAATAAGATATATTTCTTCATATGTGGAAGGTGGGAACGATTTTGACATAACCGAAAGTGATGTGCTTCCAGAAGATGTACCAGATGGAGCACAGATAAGTAAAGCCTTTGACAAACTATGCAACATGGTAAGAGGCAGAATAAAAGGCTACACAAAGCCAGAGCCTTCACTTGAGTTTTTCACCAAGGGCCGGTATGTGCTCGTAACAGGAGAGTCGAGCTACGTGGACCCTTGCTTCATATCATCTGTTCCTCACACAGGCGGAAGAATATCCGTCAACATCATCCACGATGTCACCCCTGGAGATGACATTGTTTTGCCAATTCCTGAACTGCCCGAACCTTCAGATTCTTCAGAGAGTGGGGAAGACGAACCTGGCTCTGAAGATAGAAATGAGGATGACCAAGGAGATCAAGAGAAGTCAAAGGAAGGAGAAGGAGAAGGAGAGGATGGCGAGCAGGGCAACAAACAGCCAGGTGAGAAAGAAGGTGAAGCAAAAAAGCCTTCAGATGACAGGCAGCCAGAAGATACGCAGTCAAAAGGCCAACGCGCTAGTGCAGATTCCACGAAATTGGACAGATACAGCAAGGGCAGGAACAATGACAAAGGAGTGGAGGGCTTGAGGTCTTTCATAGGAAGAGATTTCCCAAGTTCGATGAGCTATGAGAAGGTAGAAGTGGTGGAATCTATTGAGAAGTTTACGGATGACAGAACGAAGAGTTACGAAGAAACCGCTATGATTGTGGAAACCATGATTGAAAAAACGAGGAAAAAGTAGAATCCGAGACACGAGCTCTTAAATACAGCTGGTGCCCCTTATGAGGATATATTGTTATTGATTTTCAGCAGTGAGATGTGGTTGGAAAAGTTTTAAGTATAACCATTAACTACTCTTAATACAATGGCTGGGGCCGAAAGAAAGAAGATGCTGCCTTAGTGTATATTCAATTTGTATTTTGGTTGTAAAAAAATAATAAAATAACTGTGCATTGGTTGCTGACACACAGCGGTACCATTGCCTGCTAATAAAAAAATGAATAAATACCCAGCAGAGTTATGTATAGGTAGCTTTATCTCCTGTTCATTGATAACAAATTTGCCAAAAATGCCAAGTAGAAATGGAAATTGTATGATAAGTGCTGGATGACCTGATGTAGGTTTAAGTTCGCTCCATCTGACTAATTTGAATTCCAATAAAAAAATTTGGCTTTTTGAGCATTTACCAAAAAAATCGATCATTTTTATCTTTTTAAACATTTATTTTCGAACAAAACGTCTACTTACTGTGTGCCTAAACCATTCTAGATTCAAAGACATTCATGGTAATAATGTGTGGGAAAATGGGGGGCCCGGAAGTGGAGCTGCCATCTAAGGTGGCTGCCCAAACCGTAACTAGGCTGCGATCCAGCACCGAATGGCGCGGGATCGTGGTCCGGCACCTCAGGGGTTAAAGACAGGCATCGCTTGAAAGGACAGATAATGCCCTTTCGAGCAATGCCTGCCTTTACCTTCTACCTCCTCCTGATCGGGAGGGAGGGGGATCCAAAAGGACGCCCCCTCCCTTCAAGCGATCTCCCGGCTTTGCTGGGTGGTCGTCTCAAAATGACGTCATCGGGTTAGACACAATGACGTAATTACGCCAGGAGGGGCCTTAAAGGCAGCGTCTAACTTCAAGGAAGTCAGAACGCCGTGGGATGCCGGAGGAGAGAGGTGAGTATCCACTGGAGCTCCCGGTAAGCGGATGACATGTGGGGAACGTTCTCCGCATACAGCGGGAGACTCCTAGGACATTCCCCACACATCATCCGCAGTGAAGGGGTTAAAGCTCACAAAAGTTAGATTTTGTCAGGGACAAAACCTTAGCCTTACACCGATCCTTAAAATGGTCGGAAAATCCAAAACTAGCCTAAGACTGAATTAGAGTGTTACCATAAACATGCCAGAGGTCAGGGATACAGAGGTACACAGAACGAAAAAACAAGGCCAAGGTCGGGATTCCAGGAAACCGAGTAGATTAACAGATCCGGGTCAGAACCCGAAATCAGCAAGGAATATAGACAACATATTACTGGGTCTACACAGCAAGAACCACAACATGGCACTGGGGAAAAGGGGCGTAGGCTATTTAAAGGGACAGAATGTGACTTCATCATTGTGAGATGCAGGCTACTCCATGCGGCTGAGGCGTTGTTCAGAATGATGAACGGAGGAGATCGTAGAAATCACAAATGTTAAACAGCATCCTGTGTCGACATGGCTGTCATTTGAAGGAAGAATGCCATCCGTTACCTGACCAGTGTCAACCTGGCTGTAAGTTGATGGAACAATGACACATTGGATACGATTGGCCAGAATAACGTGAGGTGGTGCAGGAGGCTAGAGGGAGTCAGATCCCAGCCACAGGACGTAAGGGACCTGCATGAGTTTGGTCAGGAACCGTGACAGAATTTGTTAAAGAAAAATATATGCTTTTTTTCCCATCAATCTTCCATTTATCACTGGCCAGACCAGTCAAAATTGACAAGTAAAAAAATAAAAATGCAAACTATGCACAGGGTCCCCAAAAGAAGCCCCTCAAACCTTGTTGATATACCTGATGTATGTGAGTGAAATGAGGAACAAACAATACAAGTGGAGGACTCATAGGTCTTTATTAAACCGGGTATAAGACAAGCTGCACTATCTCTGTCCTGACCTACACAGTCTGAATGGTTTAGAGAATGACATTATTATTTGATAGGAGAGTTTGCTAGGGCGAGGTAAGTCATTCCACAGGACCGGAGCTGCCCTTGAGAAGTCCTGGAGGCGTGAGTTGGCAACGCAGGTGTAGACAGATGACAGGTGGAAGCTATCAGATCCCCTCTAAGGCCCCATTTATATTTATATAAAGTTATCAGATCCCCTCTAAGGCCCTGAATATATTTATATAAAGTTATCAGATCCCCTCTAAGGCCCAGTATATATTTATATAAAGTTATCAGATCCCCTCTAAGGCCCAGTATATATTTATATAAAGTTATCAGATCCCCTCTAAGGCCCAGTATATATTTATATAAAGTTATCAGATCCCCTCTAAGGCCCAGTATATATTTATATAAAGTTATCAGATCCCCTCTAAGGCCCAGTATATATTTATATAAAGTTATCAGATCCTCTCTAAGGCCCTGAATATATTTATTTAAAGTTATCAGATCCCCTCTATGGCCCAGTATATATTTATATAAAGTTATCAGATCCCCTCTAAGGCCCTGAATATATTTATATAAAGTTATCAGATCCCCTCTAAGGCCCAGTATATATTTATATAAAGTTATCAGATCCCCTCTAAGGCCCAGTATATATTTATATAAAGTTATCAGATCCCCTCTAAGGCCCAGTATATATTTATATAAAGTTATCAGATCCTCTCTAAGGCCCAGTATATATTTATATAAAGTTATCAGATCCCCTCTAAGGCCCAGTATATATTTATATAAAGTTATCAGATCCCCTCTAAGGCCCAGTATATATTTATATAAAGTTATCAGATCCCCTCTAAGGCCCAGTATATATTTATATAAAGTTATCAGATCCCCTCTAAGGCCCAGTATATATTTATATAAAGTTATCAGATCCCCTCTAAGGCCCAGTATATATTTATATAAAGTTATCAGATCCCCTCTAAGGCCCAGTATATATTTATATAAAGTTATCAGATCCCCTCTAAGGCCCAGTATATATTTATATAAAGTTAACAGATCCTCTCTAAGGAGCCATTTCTCTAAACTAAACAGGTTTAAGCTTGTTAGCCTTTCCTCATAGCTTAACCCTTCCATTCCCCATATTCATTTAGTTGCACCCTATCTTTTTTAAAACATGTGCCCAAAATTGCACGGCATATTCAAGGTAGGGTCTCAAATAAAATGATTGCAAATTCCTTGTTTGGTTCTGAGTTTCACAGTTGCTCAATGTTTGTCCCAGCTCCTGCTCCGCACTGGAAGATAGTTGATTACCCACCGTAAGCGCTACAGCTTCCCAAGCACTACTCTGAGAGCAACCTGACCTTTAACCCTAGTGTTACTGAAAGGACAAAGTTGCTGATAAAGCAGCCTGTAACAATATACATTAAAATGATGCTTTAAATGCATGTTATGCAGCATTGTTAGTTGCTAAATTGGAAATCTTTTCCTTCCTTTATCCAAATTATAACATTTTACACCTGAAAACAATACTATAAGGCTGGCGGCACACTAGCAAACATTTTGCGTCCGTCTGACCGTACTGTTTGCCGTCCGCATAAAGGAGTCAATTAAACACACCACACAAAGCACCTGCGCACTTGTTCACGGACGGGCAAAGTATAAAGCCGCGGACACAAAAATAACATCGACGTTAAAAAGCTAAACAGACGCAAAAACAATGCTGCCATGTATTTTCCTAGGGTGTGGAGACATCAGACATTACGGACGCACTTTATGTAGTGCTCACAATATCTCCCGTGAAAAAGTGCGTCCGTAATGGACGCAGCACAGTATGCTCATGTGGCGGCTGCCTAAGGAAGAACTGTGCACCCCCCCCCCTCCACAAAATAAAAGAATAACAATTCAGACTCTGGAAAATCCTGTAAGTAAAAAAAAAAAAAGTGAGGTCTTAGGCTAGGGTCAGACGAACGCAGTGCGAACGCACTTTATCACGGCCGTAGTAGCAGCAAATGACGGCCAATGACGGGCAATATATGAAGAACGGCCGCACGAAAGTCCGGCCGCGCAATGCAAGCGGCAAACAAACGCATTTTTTCTAGAACGTGATACCGCTAGTACTGACGTACAGAGTGCGCTGCGTCCGCTAGCGGCATGTGTGCGTGATTAGTAGACGTCAGACGCTGCTAATGTCCGGCCAACATAACGTCCAGACGCAAAAAGTGTTTTATTGATGATCCGTACAAAATCACGGACAAAAATGCGCATCGTATGACCGCTATCGCGTATTCCGTGAAAAAATACGTCCATTCGTTTGAACGCCCTTTTTCATGGACAACACGAAAAATATGTTCGTCTGACCCTAGCCTTACTAGAAAGCATTGGATTCTGGTTAGTAAACCCCTTATTCTACTTTAATGTGATTGAATGGATTCACACAAAGCAAGTTCAGTGCATCACTGATTATCAGGTCTCCTGCCTAGGTCTGTTAATTACATCAGGTTTTAATTCTTTCACTTCACATGATAGCATCTCCACCATCTAATTATCATTTGGCCCCTTTCAGCCCACGAGAAGCTGAAGGCACCCTGTGGCTTCTAAAAGATGTCTGTTTCTTGCTGTCCATAATCATAGTGAATGAGTGACTTCAGAAATCTCTTAAACTGACAGACTGAGCATGTGCAAAGTGTCCTCAGACAGGTCAGAGTTACAAAGAGAGAACGTGCAGAAATAATGACATGCTCATTTGTCACTGCTCCTTTTGGCACATTGCCTCCAGTAAGGAAAGAGGAGACACAGACAATAAAATGTCACAAGAACTTCATTTTTAATGTATTTTTATATTTTAAGATATTGTCCATCAAGAAGATACTAGTATAGTACTAATAAAATATGTGTATTTCCTATACAGCATGAAACCAGCCTTGGGAATAGGAAGCTTCATATTTTTACTCTCATATACAATGTTTCATGTGTCCTACCTTATTTTCAATGCATTAAATTCAGCCACAGAAGCCTGGAAATCCTCATACCGTGGCTGCTACCCATTCTCAGTGGTCTCACAATTTCGTTTATGTTCACTACGAGCCTAGAGCGTAATACAGATGTCGACCCATTGTTAGAGGTGCCTAGGGAAGAATATCCGACTGACGAGGCCTAACAAAGCCAAAATGATCCTCGTTAGTTGCCGTATCTCTCGCACAGAGATGACTTCCTTGGCATTCAGTACTGGCCGCCGTTTCTGGATGATAGCAGACTGATTTGCATATGGAATAGTTCTCTCACTATTTGTGTCCTGGTTATTTCTCGGCTTACTGGATTCTTTCCTTGACGGTATAGCGCTGCACGGTGGCAGGACTCATTCATGACCCGGACATTGAGATTACACATGACAATGTTTTTCAGCCAGGGCCATTTTGCGGACAACAGGTTCAGAACATATCCTGAAAAAGCTATGTATAGCGACTAAGCGCTAGCTTACATACTGAATAGATGTGTGTTTTGTTCCGAATCAAAATTCTAACGAAACTTAACGGATTCCTTTTTCGGAAGCACTTCTGAAATACAAACTGGATCCGTCGAAAACGAACGAAAACTAATCAGAATGGAACGAAACGGAACGAAATACAATGAAATTAATTCAGTTTTTTGAAACTAGTTAGTTGTATTTTGTTCTGCACTCCGAAATTGTTTCAGCACCACGTAGCAGCTCTTCAGGGCTTCGGAGCCTCGTGGAGCTGCTATCCATGGTGCTGAAACCTATTGGATTATTTTGAATAGCTGCTATTTTTATTGTAGTATCGGCTGTAATTTATTTTAGTACCAGCTGTATTTTATTTTAGTACGGCAGGTATTTTCATTTTGTTGTTGTACCGGCTGGCTGCTGTCCTTGGTGCTGAAATATATTTCAGCACCAAGGACAGGGGGATTGCGTATGTTTTTTTTTTACCCTTATCTAAGTAATTTATTAATCCATTTCAAATTCCAAAATAACTAATAAAAAACGAAATAACTAATAGAAATACCGGTCGTCCAAACTAACGAATTGGTCCAAAACACGTACGATCCGAAAACGAGAAGAAAAAAACGGAACGAAATGATCTGAAATGAAGGCATGCGCATGTCTAATACTGAAAGCTAACTGTAGCGTTTGGATATGTATGCATTAAGGTCAGGATAAGTGACTTTAACTTTTGTGTGTCCCCATGCACAGTATGCACCCTTCCTTCTCGCGCAGTGTGTCCCCCCCCCGCATTTCAACAGTTAACAATTATTTCTGAGGAGGGGGTGCAAGTAGCTGGTTTTACCTAGGGCGTAAAATAGTCTAGCACCGGCCCTGATTGCGCTAGCTTGCCCAAACTTACTGAACTTTGTGCATCCTATACTTAACATGGGGAGTGCAATCAGTAATTAGCGTTAGGAGAAGTGAGTTATTACAAAGTCCTCGTGCTATTTACCGCATCGATGGGCTAAAAGCCCATTCCGCTTTTGCAGAATCATGTAGAAACCCCTATAACCTCTCCGAATAAATCCGATACTCACCTCTCATCCCGCTGCGAGAACGGCGGCCTGATCCACTGCTTCCTGTCCCCGGGAGCAGAGTGAGACTGGGGACATATAGTCCCGATTCACCCTCCGAGATCACACGTGATCGAGAGTGCCCAGCAGCATAACCCTCCATAGAGTCCTTTGGACTCCAGGAGATGATACTCGTGGCGACGCAGAAGCGCTGCCGTGACTATCCCCGAGGGTAACGCGTGGTTCCAGGACAAGGTGCTGAAGTAGCTCCTGCCCCAGAATCTCACGCTAAGGTGGGGACGCTACGGGTTAACCTGAAGGTGCGCATTATCCCCGTTTAGTGTCCCCATTTTAACTTATTACCTAACTTATCTTAGGTGTTTTCTGGTTTGTACCTAGAATGTGGAGCTAAAAACATATTGAAACAATCACTGATTTGTGATTTTTTTTCGACTAACGAGAAAAAGGAAATGTTTTTTTTTTTAATACAAAATCTCACAAGCATTCGCATACAAACATCCACTCCCACATCTTAATGTCACATTAAACCCATGATTACAGTGTGTCAACTCGACTTCCTCGCTAACGTGGCAGTTTCAAAGCGCATCGGATTCAATTCACCATTCAGGTAAAGGTCATTTTATGTAGCAAATTAATTAGAATTTTCATTTTTATTCAAATTCCAGAAAGCCATAATATCTAAGAAATATAAACAAACATTTTTAAAAATTGCTGCTATATAAGACATTTAATGTTTTGACATAGATCTGTGTGATTACAAGAACGCAATGCAAATTAATTTACATGGTCATTTCAGGTTGTTTTTTCCGCACAGCTGGTATGAAGATCAAGACTTTCCATACGAAACACAATGATTCTTAAAATGACCCATATCTGATTAATAAGAATTACGGAAGGACATTTTTATAACTTTACATCATCTATTTTTTTATTTTATAATGTGTATCTATGAATACCTTCATGTACATGTACTCATATACATATATATATTTATATATATGTGTATATTCCTTTGGTTTATTACAATATATCTCCGAATGAAAGTTTTGCCCGCCGCTAAAAACCTGGATTTTAATATGCCATAAAAACATATGATTTAATGGGATCGGTTGTAACAATATAGAAAGTTAGTACCCTGACCTGCACAAATAGGCCGAGCTAGTATATTCTAATTTTATAGCTGTGAAACATATACAAATGGCCAAAAAACGACTTGTATAATTCAGTACAAAAGAAAAGAAGATACATTGTGCTTTGATATACTTCTATCGGTTAATTGGAACGAGAAAGGTCCTTCAATATGAGGTTTATAGAGCGTTGGCAGTAAGCTGATTAAAGAGAAGCCATCGTAAAAAAAATCATAATAATTCTGTCGTCACATTAATTTTGGTTTCGAGTTTTGAAGATTTTTTTTCACTGTTTAGTAGACATGTACATGGGCAAAAAAAATTGGCTTGTAATTTTCGGTGTGTTCGAAAACTATGGTTGCTTCGGTTCATCCGACCGTCGGTTTGGTTCGTCTGAAATCTGGATTTCTGGAAATTATTTCATTATGTTAAAATGGTGCAGTTGCTGGAAAATGTGCACAGGATTGTCGCTACTGCACAAATAATTAATTATTTGACTTAGAACTCGGCAGCGGGTGAAGAGTTAATCATTATGGCAGGTGGACTGCTGGGAAGTCCACCCACCTCAAACCAAATGGCCTACAAAGATATAGGGACTCCTGTCCCCAGTGGTTGAGCGTTAACTCCCATTGTTCTTGACTCCCATCCTCTGGCCTGTGGGCTGGGGGCAAAATGAATTAATTTGGGGGACACCCATCACTTCTATTTTCCCCCCACCCAAGGCCAATGGTATTCCCCCAGCTATATGCAGTGGTTGAGGGGTTACCTCACACTGCTCTCATCTCTCATCCCCTGGCCTGTGGACTGGGGGCAAAATTAATTAATTGGGGGGGCACCCATCACTTCTATTCCCCCCACCCAACGCCAGTGGTTGAGGGGTAATGTCACACTGCGCTCATCTCCCATTCCGTGGACTGGGGCAAAATTAATAAATTGGACACACCCATCACCTCTATTCCCCCACCCGAGGCTAGTGGTTGAGGGGTTACCTCACACTGCTCTTATCTCCAAGCCTCTGTCCTGTGGATTGGGTTTAAAATGAACTAAATGAGAAGACACCCAACCCCTCAGTTCCCCCCCACCCATGGCCGGTGGTTGAGAGACTATGTCATTATAAACATCAGTCGTCTATTCAGAGTGTATTTAAGGTGAACCTGTTTTAAAAAAGTTAATTTTTACATAATATCTTCATAAGTCATGACATGATTGTGATCATTAAAATCAGGGATATATCAAAACTTCCTAGTGAGGTGTTATATCTCATCATACCACAACCACAATGGTGAGGAGCCTTCATGCCAATATGTTCCTCTACTCCCGTGTCGTCTCTGAATTCCCACCCCCTCCTAACTAACTGACTCTGCTTGGAAACGCATGTCAAAGAAGGATAGCATGGCATGGTGGCTTCATTGCCAGCACGTAACCATGCTGTGATTGGCCAGGTGGTGATGTAGGAGGATCATCCGCCTTCTCCTATCACTCAGTGTTCGACATATGGCCTTTCTCTTGGCATCGACCTCCAGGCAAAAGAATTGGCTTCCATTTGGGGATGAAATGCTTTTGCTCAGCTAAATCATGGGTGCTCAACCTTGGCCCTCCAGATGAGTTGGAACTTCATCTCCCATGATACTCAACCACTCATTTGGTTGACAGATTCTTGTGGGTAGTTCCAAAACATCTGGAGGGCCAAGGTCGAGCAACACTGCCCTAAGTTTTTAAGAAAAATTGGTTTGAACAATGTGTAGATAGTATTTGAGGTTTTGAGCTAAAGTGATCTCGTGCATTACAAGATAGAACCCCAACTGTCGATGAAGTACAAATCCGATGATGCTTTATCAACCTCATGAATGGAAAAGCATCAGAGGAATGGTAGTTTTACAGAAGCTTTGGGTTTACCTTGTGGCCAGTACGACTGAAAGTCATTGGTGGATAAAGTTGCACTTCGCTCTCTGATTTCAGTATTCGAGGATCATTGGCAAATCCAGAGTCACCATCTGAGATGTCTTGGCCACTTGGTCAATGATCCTAGCATAGGCAGGTGACTCAAAGAGAGACAACGCAATTGTTATCATTTATTCAATGAAATAAGTCATGGAAGCCACTTACCTTGATAGTTACTGTCGATTCTTCCTGGTAAAACCAGATGTGGGTGTGGGGTAAACCACTGGTGTTACTAGCAAGAATTGACATTAACTATCAAGTTAAGGGCACACAAGAGGTGCAGAGTGTGACACCAGGCGCTCACTGGCTTCCATTACTTTTTTCTCAATCTGTACGTGTGGGGTGATTGGGGAACACCTTGTATACCAATTATGGCGACGGTAGTCTCATTATATTTTGGGCTATATAAGTACCCGTCCATATTTGCTCGCCTTGTACGAGATCTATTTGAGAATTAACAAAATGAATACGCGCCACGTACATTTTGTCGATTAAGTTAGTCTATTATGTCGAAACTATATTGGTGTCATTTTTTTAAATTATTCAGTCTAAAAAATATGGTTTGAGAATTAAAAAATGATAAAAATCTGAAAAACAAACATTTCCAGGGGAAGGCAAATTCAGATGAATGCTAGCCATTTGAAGAACGTTCACCGGTTTTCGCAAGATAAGCTGTAGACCATTAAAAAAAAAAAAAAAACATGTCACAAAGTGTTTATATATTTTAAATAATCAATACGTAGGGGATTGCTCTGTAAAAAATATATATATATTTATATTTATTTGATTCCTAATAAAGGAATTGTTGGCTATAAATTCTTACAATTTAAGATATATAGAGAGGCAATTATATCTAATAATACAGACGTCGAGGTGTTAAAAAGGTACACAAAAAATAAATAAATAGAGAGCTGAAAGGGAAACGTAAGACAGACATGCAGAGAGTAGTGCTAGTTTTTGCTTAATATACTCTTGAGGCTTCTTTCAACGGCTTCGTCGAGCTCCTCTTCTAACTCTTCTTTCTTAGACATTGCTAATTTTGACTGATAATCCCTAACTATTTGGTCTATGTACGGGGCACTCTGAGTCCCATGCAGCATCAGGGTCCATTCTTTTAAAACACCTTTCTCGGGCATGCTCCCAGCAAACCCGACTTCGAGAACCCAAGTCCCCCTCGGATCCTCTCCCCACGTGTGCGTCGTCATGAACGGCCATTTGTCAAAGCCCACCTTCGAGTCATTATCCCTTGGCCGGCGACTCAACAAGATGGACTTAGTTCCCATCGGTGAGGTCATGTTGATGTTTAAGTCACCTCGTCTGGTGGAATTTACGGTGATCACAGCTTGGACGTGCTCAAGGTAGCGGACAAAGTTTTCTTTGCCTTCGCATGCATCTGTTGTAAGGGTAAGAATGAGCTTTCCACTTGAAGGAATTCTCCTAGAATGAAGGAAACATAAAAAGAGATAATAATTAAAGCGTGCAAAACTCTTATTATAATTTTTTAAAGCAATTGTGAGTTTTGCATGGCGAGTCGTGTGCATAAAATAAGTAGCAGGAAGAAAGGGGTAGGTATGAGGAAGGGTTAATAAAAGTATACATGGGTGAATGTGTGGTGAGTAGAGATGTGCATTCGTTTTGGAAAAATTTGGAACGAAATTTGATAATTCGGAGTTCGGAAATTCTTCCGAATAACGAATCGATACAATACGAATTTGAAACAAAACAAACATTTATAACGGTATATAACGAATTTATTTAGTTTTACACTGGACTATTGAATTTGAAATGAACTATCAAATTGATATCAACTATTGAATTGATCTTAATTTAAAATACAAGTAATAGTCAGCAAAGGACTTTATGAAACAAATTAATTTTGTTTCACTGTTTAATTTGACTCAAATACTAAATTTGTGACAGCTTAAAATTTAACCCTAGCTTTTCTTTTAAAACCCCAAAATTTGATCAATTGGGGTTTTATTTAGTGATCCAAAATTCGAATTGATATCAACTATCGAATTGATATAAGAAATTCTAATCTATTCAAAATTTCAAATCGATTCAAAATTTCAAATCGATCTGAAACGAAATACGAAATAAAATTAGTTACGAAATTCCGAAAACAAAATTATTTAAAAACCTAACGAAACACAACTAAACGAAACAAATTTTTCAGCCATGCACATCCCTAGTGGTGAGCTGTATGTATGTGTTTGTGAGTGAGACACCAAGGGACCTATTCCATAGTTGTCCATAAGATAACTACAGGAGACATTAGCAGGGTTATTCAGAGTGCATCGAGATGTCTCTCCCGTTTGACTCATGTTGGCAAGTAAAATTCGCGACCCTGTGGTGAAGTGTGGCGAATCGACCAACCAAACAAATCGAAAAACCGCCGAATCGATTAAAAAAAACACCGAATGTATCTGCCGAATCTATCTGAGAAAAGCCGATGACCCACCGAACAAAGCAAGGACAAGCCGCTGGAAAAAGCTGACAAGCCGCAAAACGGGGTTAAACCCCCCTCGCAAATGTTAAAAGGCGTTTTTAAAAACAACTACTGCATGAAAATTACTGAAAATAAAAAATAAGGTCCTATAAATAATAATAATAAAGAGGTCTGTTACAGAAAAAAATACCTGTAAAAATCCCAATAAATGCCTAACAAATCCTAAAAATAAATAAAGAAACTTTTTGCTGCAAATCAAAAGAATAAACGCTTGAATAAATATTTATGAAAAATGGGGAATATTTTTGACATTGAAATCTATGGGATTCACCTGATTAAACCTGTTGAACAAAACCTCTGAAAATCAGGGCATTTCACTGACATTTCTCTGCTGTTCGGTGTCTCTGAATAGATTAACCATTGCTTCTCTATGGGGGATTTCACTGCTGCTGAAGATCACCGTATTTCACTGGCAATTTGCTAATATTTGGCAAATTGCCAGCTTTTGAATAGTCGAAAGGCCATGAAATTGGTGCAATTTCATGGAAATTCGGTGCTGTTTGAATAATACTGTATGTGTGCCATCTCCTGTAGGTATCTTAATGCTGGGAATTGCTATCCTATTCTTGTTGGAAGCTGGGCTTGCAGCTCGAGTCGTGCATTTCTCTGCACAATGTTCCTGTAAATTAATGTCTTCTATACATGGTATAGAAGACGATAATTTGCACCTCCGGATAGAAGCGGAAGCTGAAAAATACCATCTCACTGAAAAATACCATCTCCTCAGAGCTGGTGTTAAGTGATTTTGCATTTACAAAATCACTTAATACTCTGTCCTATCCCAAAAAATCCCTTACCTCTCATCCCACGGTGCAGAGGGCAGGACGATCTGTCAGTTCCTCTCATCAAGAACAGAGTGAGACTGGGAACAAATAGTTCCTAGTCTCCTTCCTCAATTCCTCCTTGGCGCTGTGTGATCTCACGCAGGGCTCGTAGCTGGGATGCACAGGGCTTCATGGAGTCCTATGGAGTCCAGTAGCAGATACTTGCTGCAGCGCGCAGTGCCGTTGCCGGTATATGGCAGCCTAGTGCTACTCTCTGCGGCTACACTCTAAAGCCTGAGATACACTGAGCGCGAAGCGACACCCAGCGCCTGCAGTCGGCGCCGTGCCTTGAGAAGCACTCAGTGTGTCCAGTCTTCTTCCATCATCTTCTTCATTCAGCCAGTGTCACGTTGTGTCGCTGAGCGGAGGGAGATGGAAAAACACAACTTTCCCCCGAAGCGGAGCGTCGTGATGATAGGAGGGACAGGATCTGCAAGCACATGGCGCATGCGCAATCCCGGAGACCGGACCCTGCGTCTCCTGTGCGCATGTGCCATGTCCTTTAGACTGGCTGCGAGGTGGAACGGAGTGAAGTAAAATCCGCAAAAGCTTTGCTTCGCTACACTTGCAGTGTATCTCAGGCAACAATACACCTACCCCGGAATACGGACTGTAAAACAGAGATGGCAAGGAAAATCTGCAGACCCACATTATCTTTTTTACCATCTCCGTTATCCCGACGACAACAATGGAATACGGTCATAAGTGTGTCTGAGTTACTGATTGCGCCTAGATGTGTGTAAATTAGCCAGTATGTCAAGGTGTGTATAAATGCACAAACGTACCTAGGTGTGTGTGAGTGCAATAGATTTACAATTTATCTATGGTGGATCCACAAATGCGCTGAGCGTCCAGCAAGGAAATCACAGCTCAACAAGCGCAATATTCACTAAGCCCCACTGCTTAAACCAAAAGCCTCAATTTTCTCACCACATAATTATAGAGCTTGTGCTTAAGGCGAAAAGTGCAGGATTCAACGTTCGGCCAAACCAAGAGTAATTTCTATATGGAAAAATAAAACACTGGGAAAAAAAACCACACTGGAAAAAAAAATGGAGAAAAACCATAAATGAAGAGACACGGCAAACTCAGAGATAGTGAGGAGCGAATGCGAGCCAAGACAACTGGAAAATCACTTGCAGAGTCTATAGGGTCTAGTGCCTGACCAACAGATTGTTTACTTCCCGCTAGAAACGGCACAAATCACTTAGTGCGTCGCAATCAGCGATTCGTAGCGTAAGCTTAATGTTCTTACCGCATCCTATACTTAACATGGGGAGCACTAGAGAGCGCTTGCGCTGTTGTAACCAACAGATCACTTGGTGCCAGTGATAATTTCTACACGTACGCTAATCACAAAAATTTACCTACTGCTCAACCCTCGTGTTAAATGACGAAAAAGGGGAAAAAAACTATGAAAGGTCCTCACCCAAAATCAACAGGCAATTAACAGACAGTTGAAAGGAATGCAGCACAGGTGTTCTTTTGGCCCCATACACCATAGTACTGGATCTGGTCAGCAATGTCGCTGCTGGTGCAGTAGGCTCTATTATAAATGTATCCTTTTGTCCACCTATATCCTAATTCAAATATATAGCCTAATTTTAAACATTTTATGCTGGGGGTTAGTCACAGTATGTAAGCGGTTGATTATTAGGGTGACTGTTTGGATCATGTTTAAAAGGGACACATGGATAAGTCTTGCCCTGAAACATGTATTATTTATATGCTGCAGCAGGGAAGTTATTGTCGCTCACCTGGCCTTCATTTTGGATCTATTAAATGCAGTGTAATGATTCTACATGCTGCTGGGTGGCATTTATCAAGTAATGCCCATCAGCCTTACTATATGTGTGCATCAAAACATGGATGATACGGCCACCATGGAGGATTTTAATAATGCAGGGTGTGAGGGATCTTCACTGGATGTGTTCAGTTCATACTTATACAAGCTTGTGAGTGTGGGTGGGGGATAGGTATGGCCCGGCACTCTGTACTGGAAAAAAAATGCTTCTATCCTGTACACAACCGCAGTAGCGCTGGTTCTCAGCCTGGGTCTTAGCGTTTCCCTAGCGTGCACTAAACGACCATGTACACGGACTCCCGCAGAGAAGGTGATCTATTGGTGGGTCATCCGGTGCCACCTTTTAGAGGCTTGCACTATATTTTTCCATTGGCGATGGCATTTTAGCTCACACCAGGTGATAGGGCCCAATATTGTATATGATAACTCTTGCTCAGTGAGTGTGCCTAGGTGTGTGGCTAAGAGTTTGTGTGTATAAGTCTGGGTGTTAGTGTGTTATTCAGTGTTTGTTCCCAGGCATGTGTTCTCTTCATTGTGTCTACCTGAATGTGTAGGTGTGCAGAAATCAGTGAGTGTGTGCATATGAATTGTGTGAGGGAGGGCGCTGATTTAACCCTTTCACTACCAATATTGAGTTAGCTTAATTTTGCATTGAAAAGCACTCATTAGCACATCAAACCTCATTTTCATACTATTTTAAAGCAAGATTAGTGTGCCCCTTGCAGAGAAACTACATTCTTTATTTACTTTATCTCTCTCCAGTCACCCTGTGTTACTGTAAACAAAGTGCAAATAGCAGCCACACACCGTACTGTAACAAAAAGCTTAACAAACATCCCTGCTGCAGAGATTTGGCAGAATACAGGGAGAGCTTTGTTGTCACTCACTGCTGTACAGGGATAAGATTGAGGGGGTTATAATGAGTGAAAATCCCTGTACAGTCCAGATACAAGGTGTTCCTGTAATTGCCATACACAGGCTTTATGCAGCACATACAGATACAAGGTGTTACTGTAATTGCCATACACAGGCATTATGCAGCACATACAGATACAGGGTGTTGCTGTAATTGCCATACACAGGCATTATGCAGCACATACAGATACAAGGTGTTGCTATAATTGCCATACACAGGCATTATGCAGCATATACAGATACAAGGTGTTGCTGTAATTGCCATACACAGGCTTTATGCAGCACATACAGATACAAGGTGTTACTGTAATTGCCATACACAGGCATTATGCAGCACATACAGATACAGGGTGTTGCTGTAATTGCCATACACAGGCATTATGCAGCACATACAGATACAAGGTGTTGCTATAATTGCCATACACAGGCATTATGCAGCACATACAGATACAGGGTGTTGCTGTAATTGCCATACACAGGCATTATGCAGCACATACAGATACAAGGTGTTGCTGTAATTGCCATACACAGGCATTATGCAGCACATACAGATACAATGTGTTGCTGTAATTGCCATACACAGGCATTATGCAGCACATACAGATATTGTATTGCTAACAATCTCATTATGATCACTACAAATCCCTATAAGCAGGAGATCTCGCTATTTTATTATCTGTCTGCAGCACATTTACTGCATCTGACACAAAGGCCATTTCTGCCTATATGCTGATAATGCAGACCCCGTGTGACATTGTTTGAGATAAGAGACGCCATCTAGAGTTTAGAACCTTTCATCCCAGCAATATTTCTGTAAAGGATTAACGAATGCATCAAAAATAAAAAAAATTACATTATTTTCATTTTTTATCTATTTCAGAACAAATGTCTCTGCAAAATGTCCATTTTACCCTACATTTAAGGCTAATGTCAGATGAACGCAGTCAGAGCTCACTCTGCGTGCGTGCATAACGGACAGGCGTACTGACGGAAGATACTGTAAACACCACACGGCCCGTGTTTTTTTGACGGACGTAGAAAAAAAATGGGAACTATGGGAAATAAAAATAATATGAAAAATTATAAAAATTTGAAAAGGATATGATGCCATTTTGTGCATCAAGGTGCTGGACATCGTAAATGTGCTGCATCTGACATCTCCTCATCACTCACACACAGAGTGCCGTGGCGCACTCTGTGGTAGCGGTTTTACGCTCTTGCCTAACTTGCGCTCGTTTGCCACGTGCGTTGTGCGTGCGCAGTTCGGTGCGGACGCACTTCGTGTGTGGGTCTCTATTGATCATGATTCTATGCTTCGACGGACGTTAAACTGTGCGGCGACACGGACGTGATCACTGCGTTCTTCTGACGCCGGCCTTATTATTAACTTCACATCCCATGCTTCAAATGAACCCAATGATAAAAATGTTTTTCAACAAAACAGTGAAAGGATTAAGCTGTAGTAATCAAGAAAGCTGCATCAAGGAGGGATATATATATATATACATAATAAACATTGATCTGTAATTAAAGCCCATCCATGTTTAAAACATTGATACATTTCATAAAAAAAATATTCACAGTTTATTAGATGAATATTATTCCTATAATATTATATTATATCCATTATTCATACAATGTGTTAGCCAAAGTCAGGCATGATGCATATGGATGAGATTATTATTATTATTATTATTATTATTATTAAAAGAACTGTGGTCTTTACAATATATTATTCAATGCGCTGCCCCTTTTATGATGCAGATAATAAAGCAAAGCATTTAACATTCTAATGGATTTTCCCTTCTTCGCTTGTTATTCGCGGCGGATTTTTCCCAGCTTGTTACTACTAATTGGCAGGGTTGCTAAGGTACACCACCGAGTGGGTTCATGCCACTAAATATAGAAAGTGCTTCTGCAAGTGTATGCAGAGGGAAAAAAAAAAATCAATTGCTTGGGAGTGAATCAAATTGCAATGACAACTGTAAGTGTTCGATGTTGTTAGTTCATTTTGCTCAGTGTGAAAATAATTCACACTTGACAGCTGAAAATATCAGCGGCACATAGCGATTCATAGCAAGGTAAACAGTATTTTATTCCCAAAATAAACCCTCTACCAACAACAGACATTAAATGCATTACCTCTCTTTAACACTATTGTTAAACTGAGGTGTTGAATGTAGAGCTGCGACAGTATCTTAGAAGGATACAACGGAACTACATTATCACGTTACGAATTTAATGTCAGACGGGGACTGTTAAGAGACCCTAATCAAGCAACGCAGGATTTACTTCGGCAAACTGTGGTGGATGAGCTACAGTGCAACTACGGCGAAGTTACGATTGTGGCAGTGACTATAGGACCCAACACACGGATAGCAGTTTAAACAAAGGACACAGATAACCCGTGATAGTGCCAGTCCTTTTGTTGGAGAGCTACACATATGCAGGAATGTAGTTTCGGAACAAGCTGTGGTCAAGGAGTGGAGTAGGCAGGAATGTAGTTTAGGAACAAGCCATGGTCAAGGAGCGGAGAAGGCAGGAATGTAGTTTTGGAATAAGCCAAGGTCACGGAGCGGAGAAGACAGCAACGTAGTTTAGGAACAAGCCAGAGTCAAGGAGCGTAGAAGGCAGGAATGTAGTTTAGGAACAAGCCAGAGTCAAGGAGCGGAGAAGGCAGGAATGTAGTTTAGGAACAAGCCAAGGTCACGGAGCGGAGAAGACAGCAACGTAGTTTAGGAACAAGCCAACGTAGTTTAGGAACAAGCAAGGTAGGAAGGCAGTTTAGGAACAAGCCAGAATCAATAAGCAGAGAAGGCAGGAATGTAGTTTAGGAAAAAGCCAGTGGTCAAAAACCAGGAGATCAAATACAAAGAAGAAAAAGGAACACACAGTGGGGTAGCAAAACTACAAAAGGGCAAAGGCAAAAGGAAGTGGAAGTCCTATAAACCCTGGCTGGGAACCCTATAGGCCAGGAGACGAGAGGGGCGGGCTAGGAACACCACTGGCCATGGATGAGAGTGGTGGAACTATGGTTTCCTGTCCTAACCAGGTAATATAGCATAGAGATTAGAAGACCAGCGCACCTACAGCGATGCTCCACCAAAATAGATGGAAAATAGTAGCTTCTCAGGCTATTGCAGAGATGGGAGACCTGACAAGGTGCAAAGAGCTGTAGGAATCCCCAGAGGGCATGGCAACGATCTAGAGAAGTTCCATCGCAGTTTGCGTTATTTACCTTTACTATGCTACCAAGGACGAACTGACCAATAAGGCAATGTCCGAGGGCCCTGGCCTAGGAAGGGGCCCCAAGTGGCCAGGCCTGTCCTGTCGAGACCAGCGCCACCGCAGATACAAATAATGGAGAAATATTATCAGCAGCCAGATTTAACTGTACATTTATCTACCCTGCTTAATATCAATATACCCGTGAGTACTTGATGGCTGCCACAGCTCAGCAGCGACTATATTTTCATTTTTAAACGAGCATCGAGAAATAAATTCTGTAATTCAACAATGTACATATGGGCGGTGCTTGTATGTTGGTGTTGCTTGAATCAATGTGGGGTCCCATGGGCTTCTATTGCCCGGGGGGGCCCCCAAGTTGTTAGTCTGCCCCTATAGTCTACTATTACATGTCAAGGAGTAATTCCTGTTACAGATTGACTTGTTCTCCAGCTTGCTGTACATTTATGCACCGTAGTACAAATACCCAAGGAATCTGAGTGTAACAAGTGGTTTCCAATATCTCATTATTTAAGTCAAAATACATAATTTTGTGATTGCAAATTGGAGATTCGTAGCGAGTTAATAACTGTAGCGACCAATGTCTGCTTTGACGAACAGTAAAATCAACCTGAAGGTTGTGTGACCAGCATGAAACTGCCACCTTTTATGTATCTCACTCACCTTGGTTCTTGTATCGATCCACCAATGCAGTGAAATCTCTCAGGAACGGTTTTCCACTCCTTCGCCATTTTGACCATAGAACCGGCATCCAGAACACCGTAGCCAAACAGGTGATTAAATTCCAAGCCGACACCATTCCTCCTCCACTTGTGGACTTCATCGTGCAGCTTGTTCCGTTTCGACGTTAGCACTGTAAGATGTTGCAAATCCCTCCAGGTGAGACCTGGGCTATTTAAATACAAAAATTAAATGATAATACTGAATTATTTTAAAGGTTAGTTAGGAAAAAGCAAACAGTGACTTGATTAAATGTATAAAAATATGAGTGGCCATGTTATATGGATTTCAGTATTTGATACATAAATTTTGGTATATAATATATGGATCTCAGTATATGACATGTGGATTTCACTATATAATATATGCAGGGCCGGCCCGTCAATGGGGCCGGATGGGGCCATGGCTCCTGGCGGCACTTGGCCAGGGGCGGCATTTTGGTCCTCAACTAGACACACAACACTTTACTGTGAGTTATATTCCCGTGGAGCTCTGTTATATACTCATGCACACAACGCACATTATTGTGAGTTTTACTCCTGTGGAGCTCTGTGATACTCTCATACACACTGCACATTACTATGAGTTTTATTGCTGTGGAGCTCTGTGATACAATAATGTGCATTGTGTATAAGCCAATCACAGAGCCCCACAGGAATAAAACTTACAATAACGTGCATTGTGTATGAGTGTAAGTTTTATTGCTGTGGAGCTCTGTGATACACTCATACACCCCGCACATGACTGTGAGTTTTATTGCTGTGGAGCTCTGTGATACAGTAATGTGCAGTGTGTATGAGTGTATCATTCACAGAGCTCCACAACAATAAAACTTACACTCATACACAATGCACATTATTTTAAGTTTTATTCCTGTGGGACTCTGTGATACGCTCATACACAATGCACATTATTGTATCACAGAGCTCCATAGGAATAAAACTCACAGTAATGTGCGGTGTGTATGAGTGCATCACAGAGCTCCACAGCAATAAAACTTGCAGTAATGTGCAGTGTGTATGAGTTTTATTGCTGTGGAGCTCTGTGATAGCTCAGCTCTGAAGTATAGGACTCGCGCAGTACATTACACTCGCAAAGGGTTCGCGCAGGTTCACCCACGTTAGACATTAACGTGCATTTTTTGCGCGGACGTTATAATACGACGTTCAGCGCAAAGGGTTTTGCCCCAGCTGAGGAAGTAGCCTAGTGTGACGAAACGCGTCCTGGGTACCTGTTTTATCCATTTGTTTTACATGTTTTTATTTTATTAAATTTTCTTTGGAGAAGAAGATCCAGCCTGTGTCTTTTTGGTGGTTTGTGGATTTGCCCGAGCCTGAAAAAATCCATATGCGCAAACCTTAGAGCTATTGAAGCTCCAACAAGTGTAAGTAAACAATTGGCTGAAAAGCATATATACACTTATATTTTTTCATTCTGCACAAGGAGAGTTGCGCTGTCTTTTCTTGTCTTATAGGGTTCCTTGATATGTGAAGGGAAACAGCCGTGTAAGGTGTGGGTCACCTGTGAACAATATAGAAGAAAAAACAACCCATAACGTGCAGTTGCACTTCGAGCCAGTGCTAGGCTCTATGTTTGTGAGTGAAACATCATTCAGCGCATTTTATTTATAATATATATTCGATATACTTCACCATTGTGTATTTTTATATTTTGTTTTATGTACCAAAATATCATAGGCGTGCGCAGCCTATTGTATTAGGGTGTGCACCCAAAAGTTCAAACACACACATATATTCATGCACCCTTATGCAAACATACACACACACACACTCACGCATTCAGCCAAAATATATCATTACTATAGGGGTCATTCACAGAGCACCGAAATGTCGCTGACTGTTGTTCCCCGCACTTCAAGGAATCAAATTGCCCCACCCTGTGGTGAATTCACCATTCACCGCAGGGCCCCCAAAGTGCAGAGATTCAGCCACCCGCAACAGGAATCAGGACGCCGCGATCGGCCGGAGGTGACCGCGAGAGGATAGCGAGGGAGTGCAGGGACAGGTATGTAACAGCCCAGGTGTGGCTCGGGGTTACTGCTTTCAGCATTGAAATTTAACCCCGAGCCACACTCGGAAAAACTGCCAGGGGGCTGAATAAATGCACCGATTTTGACATAAAAATGACAAAATCAGACCGCCAGGGAGGTTAACCTTCTGCTGCCAAGCACCAATATTTAGTCTCCTACCTGCATCTCACGATGCTTTATTCACTACTCTTACTTTGTGGAGTGCAGGCAGAAGATATAGCAGCGATTCTAGGAGCAATACCAGCCTTTTGGATGCAGGGCAAGGGTCAATGCCGGGTTGAGACAAGGACACAGGTGCCGAATTTTACGCACAGCACAGTGAAAAAAGACTGTTTAAAGACAAATACATGCATTTACACACACAACCATACAGTGCAGTCAACACAGAATCCACAGCAATAAAACCCCCAGCCATGTGCGGTGTGTATGAACGTATCACAGAATCCACAGCAATAAAACTCACAGTAAGGTGCAGCGTATATGAGCATACCATAGAATCCACAGCAATAAATCTCCCAGCAATGTGTGGTGTGTATGAGCGTATCACAGAAACCACAGCAATAAAACTCCCAGCAAAGTGCAGTGTGTATGAGCTTATTACAGAATCCACAGCAATAAAACTCACAGTAATGTGTGGTGTGTATGAGCATATCACAGAGCTGCACAGCAGTAAAACTCACAGTAATGTGCGGTGTATATGAGCATATCAAAGTCCACAGCAATAAAACCCACAGTAATGTGCAGTGTATGAGCATATCACAAAGTCCACAGCAATAAAACCCCAGTAATGTGCAGTGTATGAGCGTATCACAAAGTCCACAGCAATAAAACCCCAGTAATGTGCAGTGTATGAGCGTATCAAAGTCCGCAGCAATAAACCCCCCAGTTTAAATACAAAAGTTGCCCCCTCTCCTGCTTTCCTTTCTTTTTGCAGGGAGGGGGGTATTGCTGGTCCAGAAGCAGGCCCGGACTGGGGATAAAAACCCATGATGAAAAAAAATTTCATACCAGCCCCAGTAATATGCGGTGTGTTTGAGGGTATCACAGAGCTGTACAGTAATAAGCAGCTCACATTTGATATATTGCCCCCAGCTCACATGGATATATTGCCCCCAGCTCATATGGACATATTGCCCCCAGCTCACATGAATATATTGCCCCCAGCTCACATGAATATATAGGTGCTCACACGGATATATTTGCCCCAGCAGCTCATACACGGATATATTTTCCCCAAGCAGCTCATACATGGATATATTTGCCCCAGCAGCTCATACATGGCTAGATTTGCCCCAAGCAGTTCATACAGGGCTATATTTGCCCCCAGCAGCTCATACATGGCTATATATGCCCCCAGCAGCTCATACACGGCTATATTTGCCCCCTGCAGCTCATACACGGATATATTTGCCCCTAGCAGCTCATACACGGATATATTTGCCCCAAGCAGCTCACACATGGATATATTTGCCCCAAGCAGCTCATACAGGGCTATATTTGCCCCCAGCAGCTCATACAGGGCTATATTTGCCCCCAGCAGCTCATACACGGATACATTTGCCCCCAGCAGCTCATACATGGATACATTTGCCCCCATCAGCTCATACATGGATATATTTGACCCCAGCAGCTCATACACGGATACATTTGCCCCCAGCAGCTCATACATGGATACATTTGCCCCCATCAGCTCATACATGGATATATTTGACCCCAGCAGCTCATACACGGATACATTTTCCCCCAGCAGCTCATACATGGATATATTTGCCCCCAGCAGCTCATACACGGATATATTTGCCCCAATGCTCATACATGGCTATATTTGTCACAATGCTCATACATGGCTATATTTGCCCCCAGCAGCTCATACATGGCTATATTTGCCCCAGCAAACCCCATTACTGGGGTTTTATTGCTGTGGACTTTGTGATACGCTCATACACTGCACATTGTACACTTTTGTATTTAAACTGCGCACAGACCGCAGAGCACATCCCACAGTGAGCGAGTGACTGGACACGAACGCCAGAGGTGACATGTCACCTGACCGCTGGCGCTCTGACACAGTCATTGAGCGCCGGCGGTCAGGTGACAGGTCATCAGCGATCGCCGGTGCTCGTGGCCAGTCAATCACTGTGGGACATGCTCTGCGGTCTGTGCGCGAAGCACAGATCACAATGCAGCACCCCACAGCCACCGGTCCACCAGGGAAGCAGAGGCTGCCGCCAGGCCTGCGGGAATGAAGGGTCCCGGCGGCTATCCATGGGATGCAGCCAGCCGGGACCCAAAGTGTTCGGCGGGCCTGCGGGGGGCCGGTATTAGGGTGTGCCCAGGCACACCCGGCACACCCCGTGCACACGCCTATGTCTGCTGATCTATGAGAGACACCAAGATCCTGATAGCAATTTTTATTGCGCTGATCAAGATACGTATATGTTTTTTTTATTCACCTGGTATAGGGAAGACCACTGTGATCAAGCTTTTGGGAGATTGCTGGAGGACGTGATTTGTGGCGCTGACCTGCTTGTTTTATAGAGCCCTATATAAGTTGGGAGCTTCCCATGGTTTTTGTGAATGAATGAGCCCGCTCTTTACCAGTCACTGACTCTGGGAAACCGTGGTAAAGGTTTGCATTCTGCCAGCTCTGTCCGGGAAATAGCCGGACTGTGCAAACTCGATCCGTAAGCCTTCAGCCTTCCTATTCGCTTTGAATGCTACGTGCAATGTGTTACAAGGACCTGCATTTAAAGTATTTGCATGAAAATGCTAATTGCCATCCTTCTTAGCGTCACAGTAAACAAAGTGTCATGTTATGTGTCAGTACAGAAGGTCGTGTGAACATACTTCGCCTCCAGGGCTAAAGCGAACACTCCAGCTGCTTCTGGTGCTGCTGCAGATGTTCCAGAATGACGTAAAGTGCAGTTCCCATACAAATCTGTTGTCGCCTGAAAACACAAATTAAAAATTTATAGGTCAGTCCATCTCATCATATTATTCATAAATGGTGCTGAGGACATCACTGAAATATTTATTCGGAAAACCCGTCGAAACAAAAGCTTTGAGCGTCTGATGCCGAGTTCGATACAAATAATTTAAAGGAAAAAGAACAAAGCTTGGGGTGAAATGTTTGACAAACGCCAGGCGCTATTTCAGCTGAACCGTTATTAGGATTAATGAGTTAGCTATATTAATTAGGACAGCCCCGCTTCTTAACCCCTTCACTATTATGATCGTGTGTACACAATCAGCGGTAGCAGACACAGCAGCCTGCGATCGCGTTAACACCATCTGGGGCTGTGCTGTATGATTGCAACAAACACGTTTTGTTTGCTTTTGGGCTAGAGAAGGTGCCCCCAAAGTTTTGGCACTGTGGGCAAAATGCCCAAGGTGCTATAACCATTTCTTTCCCCAGCCGACATGGAGACATGAGCAGCAGCTCTACCTGTAGTAAATCTACCTGGCCAGCAGGTGGTGACATCTCCCTGACAAATAGATTACTACATTAAGGAATACATTGAGAATAATACCAAATATTTCTTACCGTATGATTAATTAAAAATGATTAATTTAAAAAAAACACTGGTTCCCTGACAGTGGATTTTTGGAAAAATCACTTGGGACTGAAGGGGTTAATTCTGACAAAAAGGGACCAGGCACCTCCGGGAAGGTGTAATGGCACTTTTTATTCCATCAGATGCAAATATCACCTTTTACCCGTAGTATGTCAGACTGCAAACAAAGGGAATTTTTCTTTTGGTTGCATGCTTTAACCCCTTAACTACCAGTGTTTTTTTGTAAAATCATTTTTAACCCCTTCAGTGCTGAGGCATTTCGCTGAGCTCATTTTTACCACTTTCGCTCATCATGTTTAAACGCGTTTTGAAGCCTCGTTTTATTATATGACCCAGACATATTATATATCGTTCTTTCCGGCAGACTCGGCAGATTCATAATATATCATGTATACGTCATGTCCTGTCTGTATATTATAACAAAAAATGCAATTTGAAATTTTAATCATCTACAGCGTGTAAAGTGTTTTTTTTTCACATTTTATCACATAGGAGTTTGTGGTTATATTTTCTATGGGGTGCACTTGTTAAAAAAATTAGAGATGGGGACTCATTACATTTTTTTTGTGGGGAACTATGTGATTTTTAGTATGGATGTGCGTTTCGGGTTTGGGAATTTCGACGAAATTTCCCGATTCGTGCATTCGGATTCGGCCGATTTTCTGAAAATTTTCAGATCCGAAAACGGCAGATCCGAACAAATTTTCGTGCCGAAACGAAAACTTTTTGGAATTTTCGAATGGACTAGAAATGTGTAAAATCGAAATTCATTTTCGTTCCATTCGTGATTTCGGCTCCATTCCTAATTTCAGTTCCATTTTAGTAATTTCGGACATCGTATTTATATCGCTGATTCTGTAATTAAATTTTGTATCATTCCCATCTCAATGTATCCTTCCTGGAAAACCAGAGAAATCTCAATGTATCCTTTTTGTAAAACATGAAAAATCTCAATGTATCTTTCTTGTAAAACATGAGAAATCTCCATGTATCCTTCTTGTAAAACATGAGAAATCTCAATGTATCCTTCTTGTAAAACATGAGAAATCTCAATGTATCCTTCTTGTAAAACATGGGAAATCTCAATGTATCCTTCTTGTAAAACATGGGAAATCTCAATGTATCCTTCTTGTAAAAAATGAGAAATCACAACGTATCCTTCTTGTAAAACATGAGAAATCTCAATGTATCCTTGTAAAAAATGAGAAATCTCAACGTATCCTTCTTGAAAACATGAGAAATCTCAATGTATCCTTCTTGTAAAACATGAGAAATCTCAATGTATCCTTCTTGTAAAACATGGGAAATCTCAATGTATCCTTCTTGTAAAACATGAGAAATCTCAATGTATCCTTCTTGTAAAACATGAGAAATCTCAATGTATCCTTCTTGTAAAACATGAGAAATCTCAATGTATCCTTCTTGTAAAAAATGAGAAATCTCAATGTATCCTTCTTGTAAAACATGAGAAATCTCAATGTATCCTTCCCGGGAAACCAGAGAAATCTCAATGTATCCTTCTTGTAAAAAATGAGAAATCTCAATGTATCCTTCTTGTAAAACATGAGAAATCTCAATGTATCCTTCCCAGGAAACCAGAGAAATCTCAATGTATCCTTCTTGTAAAAAATGAGAAATCTCAATGTATCCTTCTTGTAAAACCTGAGAAATCTCAATGTATCCTTCCTGGAAATCCATAGAAATCTCAATGTATCCTTCCTGGAAATCAAGAGAAATCTCAATGTATCCTTCTTGTAAAACATGAGAAATCTCAATGTATCCTTCCCAGGAAACCAGAGAAATCTCAATGTATCCTTCTTGTAAAACATGAGAAATCTCAATGTATCCTTCTTGTAAAACCAGAGAAATCTCAATGTATCCTTCCCGGGAAACCAGAGAAATCTCAATGTATCCTTCCTGGAAATCCAGAGGAATCTCAATGTATCTTTCTTGTAAAACATGAGAAATCTCAATGTATCCTTCTTGTAAAACATGAGAAATCTCAATGGCAGAATTATCGTATTGGCAGAATTATCGTATCGTATAATTATCGTATCCGAAAAACCATTAGTTTACGTCAAAACGAATAGACACTTTGAAACGAGGAGAACAGACGTTCCGAAAAACACGAAAATGTCCGAAATCACGAAAAAAAAGTCAATACGAAAAACGAACCGAAACTAACCGAACCGAAACTCGGCCGAAACGAGTCGAAACGAAAAATTTACAAAATCCGAACGAACCGGACCGAATCGAACCAAAAAAAAATTGGTGCACAAGCCTAATTTTTAGCAAATGCAACCCATAGAAAAAAATCATTAGTGCAGCATCAGTGTTCATATTATAATTGAAATGGGAAAAATATTGCTGCATTAATAAAAAACACACAACAAAAAAAACATGTTTTTTTTATTTTTTTATTTTATTTTTTATTTATTTTTTCTTTACTTCAAACATGGTCATATTTGATATCATTCGAAAGGTCATGCTCAATTTTTTTTAAGCTGTTGATGAATTTCTTGGAATATTCTGTATTTTACATGTACCGGGACCATTGCAGCTTAACCCCTTTGCTGCTATGGATGCGCTCAGCGCATCCAACCGCAGGTATCGTTCCTTGCGGTGGACACGCTGAGCGCGTCCTCCCTTTGGGTTCAGCGTTCGGCCGGGTTCCGGCCGATCGCTGCCCCCCCCCCCGGTGTGGGCTGACATCCTCGATGTCAGCCCAGCACCCGGAACCGCCGCTGGAGTAATTAGGTGTCATCGCGGGGGCGCGATGACACCTAATTCAGGTGCCCCCCCTGCATGTGCGGAGGAAGCGCCTGAAAGGGAGGGGGGGAGGTCCTTCGGACCTCTCTCCCTCCCGATCGGCGGCGTACAGGGGGTTAACCCAGGCACCGTTTGGAAGGGCACAGCCTGCCCTTCCAAATGGTACCTGGCATTAACCCCATGGGGGCCGGATCATGAATCGGCGCCGAAAAGCGCCGGTTCGTGATCCTTTCCCGGAGCTGGCCGACATCTTGGATGTCGGCCAAGCTTCCGGGAATGCCCCTGAGGACTGGCGTCATCATGCATAGCACGATGACGCCAGTCCTGGAGTTAACCCCTAACTGCCACCAATGGTGGAGATAGGGGGTTCCAATGAACCCCCTATCTCCCGATCCGTGGCAGTTAGGGGTTAATGTTTAGTATTGTTGGATCGGCCAGAGCATGGCCGTTCCAACAATACCAAACATGAGTATGAAAAAAGTTTATACAAAAAAAAAAAATATTTGAAAAAAGAAATTATAATAAAAAAAGAAAAAAAGTTTTTTTTGTTTTTTTTTGGTTCGTTAATGCAGCAATATTGTTCCCATTTCAATTATAATGTGAACAATGATGCTGCACTAACGATTTTTGTATGCGGTGCGTTTGTTAAAAATCGCGTAATTTTCCCCAAAAAAAAATGTAACGAGACCCCATCTCTAATTTTTTTTAACAAGCGCACCCCATACAAAATATAACCGCAATTGCTCGCATGTTAAAATGTGAAAAAAAAACACTTTACACGTTGTAAATTATTGAAAATTCATATTTTATTGCATTTTTTGTTATAATATACAGACAGGACATGACGTATACATATAATAATGACATATTATGAATCTGCCGAGTCTGACGGAAAGAACGATATATAATATGTCTGGGTCATATACTAAAATAAGCCTTCAAAACGCATTTAAACATGATGAGCGAAACCGGTAAAAATGACCTCAGCACAGAGGCGGGAAAAGCCTCAGCAGCGAAAGGGTTAAAGGATGCTTCAGCTATCGCTGGGATAACACACACTGTAATTCTCGTGAGGCGGCTGAGGGATCGAGCACTGAATTATTTAATATGGATTCTAAGAAAAGAATACCGAGGGATACAAGGTAGCAATGTCTGCACTCACCACACCAGCTTCAGGATTCCGTTTCCTTCCATTACTGAACGTGGAGGCCAGCGTTGAGGAGCAGCTCTCATCGTAAAGTGCGGTCCGACCATCGTTAATTGCAGAGTTAATGGAGATGGTCCACATGCTTGAAGCATAACCATCACAGTTGCAATCATCGTAGCTTCCTCCGTCACCTGAGGCCCAGACGTAGATGCTGCCCTTTCCTCCTCGACCCTGTCAAATGAGAAATCATCGTTATGTCTGTATATAAAGGTATGCAAGACATCTAGGAAAGGGTCTGAAAAGCGCGAGTATGTAATGGTTATTCGCCTTTCAGTGATCATTAATATTCCAAAGAAAGTATCAGTCGGTGATTGTGAGGGACCACGATGCCTTAATGGAGCAATCGTCAGGCATTATGGCTTCGGATGTTCAGAATGTTTCCATATTCTATTTTTACAGATAAATGAAAAGTAAAAATGCTGGAATTTCTACACAAATATATATTTTTTTATAGCAAAACATACATAAAAAGATTTATTTGTCCACTCAATAATGCACTCTATATAAAGAGGAGACGTGCGTTTTATTTATGTTACCTAAGGCTAGGGTCAGACTAACGCATTTTTCACGTTGTACGTGAAAAAGTGCGTTCGAACGAACGGATGTATTTTTTCACGGAATACGCGATAGCGGTCATACGATGCGCATTTTCGTCCGTGATTTTGTACGGATCATCAATAAAACACTTTTTGCGTCTGGACGTTATGTTGGCCGGACGTGTGCAGCGTCTGACGTCTCCCAATCACGCACACACGCCGCTATGCGGACGCAGCGCACTCTGTACCTCAGTAGTAGCGGTTTGACGTTCTCGAAAAAATGCGTTCGTTGGCCACTTGCGTTGCACGGACGAACGTTCGTGCGGCCGTTCGTCGTATGTTCCCCGGCATTGGACGTCATTTGCTGCTAGCACGGCCGTGATTTCGTGCGGCTAAACGCACGTGAAAAATGCGTTCGTCTGACCCTAGCCTAAAAGAAATCTCAGTAATAAAGAAAAGACAAATCTATTTATTTACATATTTGTATCATTCATCCATATCTCTGTCCATGTCTATATATCCATATCTATAACCACATAGATATAGACAGTTATGTATCTATCCATCCATCTGTATCTATCTATCTATCCCATATCTATCTATCCCATATCTATCTATCTATCTATCTATCTATCTATCTATCTATCCCATATCTATCTATCTATCTATCTATCCCATATCTATCTATCTATCTATCTCATATCTATCTATCTATCTATCTATCTATCTATCTATCTATCTATCTATCTATCTCATATCTATCTATCTATCTATCTATCTATCTCATATCTATCTATCTATCTATCTATCTATCTCATATCTATCTATCTATCTATCTATCTCATATCTATCTATCTATCTATCTATATATCTCATATCTATCTATCTATCTATCTATCTATCTATCTCATATCTATCTATCTATCCCATATCTATCTATCTATCTATCTATCTATCTATCTATCTATCTATCTCATATCTATCTATCTATCTATCTCATATCTATCTATCTATCTATCTATCTATCTATCTATCTATCTATCTATCTATCTATCCATCCATATCTATCTATCCCATATATATCTATCTATCTATCTATCTATCTATCTATCTATCCATCCATATCTATCTATCGAAAAACTCAAGCAAAGGATGCACTTGAGGACTTAGGAAACATACATAAAATCCAAAATGTTATTAAATAAACATCTTTAAAAATGTTCCTGTAAATGTGTCCGTATCTATCTATCTATCTATCTATCTATCTGTACATATCTATCTCTACCTATCTACCTATCACTGTCAATCTATCCATGTATCCTTCTAGCTATCTACCAATATCAATCTATCGAGCTGTATCTTATCTATATCTGTCTCTCTATCCATATGCATATTCCTCTGCCCATATCTATCTCTTTATCCATCTCTACCTATCGATCACGGTCTATCTATCAATCCATCCATATCTATCTATCTCTCTATCCATATCTATCTATCTACCTATCCCCCATTCATCGGTCAATATTTATCCCTCTGCCCATATCTATCTATATTTATATATCTCTATCCATATCTATGTATCTATCTATCTATATCCATATCTATCCATCTATCTATATCCATATCCATCTATCTATCCATATCTATCTATCCATATCTATCTATCCATCTGTCTATCTATATCAATATCTATTTATCCATATCTATCTATATCAATATCTATATATCCATATCTATCTATCTATATATCTATCCATATCCATCCATCTATCCATCCATCTATATCAATATCTATATATCCATATCTATCTATCTATCCATATCCATCCATCTATCCATCTATATCAATATCTATATATCCATATCTATCTATATCAATATCTATATATCCATATCTATCTATATCAATATCTATATATCCAACCATATCTATCTATCTATATCAATATCTCTATATCCATATCTATCTATATCAATATCTATGTATCCATATCTATCCATCTATATCAATATCTATATATCCATATCTATCTATCTATCCATATCCATCCATCTATCCATCTATATCAATATCTATATATCCATATCTATCTATCTATCTATATCAATATCTATATATCCATATCTATCTATCTATATCTATATATCCATATCTATCTATCTATCTATCTATCTATCTATCTATCCATCTATATCAATATCTATATATCCATATCTATCTATCCATCTATATCAATATCTATATATCCATATCTATCTATCATCTATATCAATATCTATATATCCATATCTATCTATCTATCTATCTATCTATCTATCCATCTATATCAATATCTATATATCCATATCTATCTATATCAATATCTATATATCCATATCTATCTATCTATCTATCTATCTATCTATCTATCCATCTATATCAATATCTATATATCCATATCTATCTATCTATCTATCTATCTATCTATCTATTTATATCAGGGTTATTCAGAGAGCGTGAAAAGCAGGAGAATGAAAAAGTCTAGGTTAAAATAGCTGATTTGGAAAGTGAGATGAAAGGAAGAATTTTTCTGGTTTGGCTATTTTGACCTAGAATTTTTCATTCTCCAGTCATTCTCCTGCTTTTCACTGCTCTCTGAATAACCCTGTATATCTATCTATCTACAGTTGTGTTCAAAATTATTCAACCCCCACTGAAATTGAGTGTTTTGGCCAGTTTGACATTGATTTTGATCATTCAGTCATCTTGCTTACAATTAAATCAAAGAGGCACGTGTAGGTCAGACAAATATAACATAACATTTATAATGAAATAACCACAAATGTCTTTTCTGTGCTCACATCATTATCAGTTTTATTCAACCCCAAGTGACATTCAATCTTAGTACTTAGTACAACATCCTTTTACAGTTATAACAGCTTTTAAACGTGAAGCATAGCTTGACACAAGTGTCTTGCAGCGATCTACGGGTATCTTCGCCCATTCGTCATGGGCAAAAGCCTCCAGTTCAGTCACATTCTTAGGCTTGCGCACTGCAACTGCTTTTTTTAAGTCCCACCAGAGCTTCTCAATCGGATTTAAGTCAGGTGACTGTGATGGCCACTCCAAAATGTTCCAGCCTTTAACCACTTCGATGCGGAGGACGCGCTCAGCGCGTCCTCCGCATGACTCCTGCTTTGCTGAAGACGCGCTGAGCGCGTCCTCACTTTGGGGTCAGCGTTCGGCCGGGTTCCGGCCGATCGCTGGCCCCCCGGTGCGGGCTGACATCCTCGATGTCAGCCCAGCATCCGGAACCGCCGCCGGTGAAATTAGGTGTCATCGCGGCAGCGCGATGTCACCTAATTCAGGCCCCCCCCGCATGTGCGGAGGAGGCGCCTGAAAGGGAGGGGGGGGAGGTCCTTCGGACCTCTCTCCCTCCCGATCGGCGGCGTTGCGGGGGTTAACCCAGGCACCATTTGGAAGGGCACAGCCTGCCCTTCCAAATGGTACTGGCATTAACCCCTGGGGAGCTGGATCACGAATCGGCGCTGAAAAGCGCCGGTTCGTGATCCTTTCCCGGAGCTGGCCGACATCTTGGATGTCGGCCAAGCCTCCGGGAACTCCCCCTGAGGACTGGCGTCATCGTGCATAGCACGATGACGCCAGTCCTGGAGTTAACTCCTAACTGCCACCAACGGTGGAGATAGGGAGTTTCAATGAACTCCCTATCTCCCGATCCGTGGCAGCTAGGGGTTAACATTTGGTATTGTTGGATCGGCCAGAGCATGGCCGTTCCAACGATACCAAACTCGAATGTGAAAAAAGTTTGTAAAAAAATCAAAAAAATCAAAAAAATCATAAAAAAAATATTTAAAAAAAAATTAGAAAGAAAAAAATAAACACTTTTTTTTTCTTTTTTTTGGTTTGTTAATGCAGCAATATTGTTCCCATTTCAATTATAATGTGAACAATGATGCTGCACTAACGATTTTTGTATGCGGTGCGTTTGTTAAAAATCGTGTAATTTTCCCCAAAAAAAAATGTAACGAGACCCCATCTCTAATTTTTTTAACAAGCGCCACCCCATACAAAATATAACCGCAATTGCTCGCATGTTAAAATGTGGAAAAAAAACATTTTACACGCTGTAAATTATTGAAAATTCATATTTTATTGCATTTTTTGTTATATAATATACAGACAGGTCATAACGTATACATATAATAATGAACATATTATAATCTGCCGAGTCTGACGGAAAGAACAATATATAATATGTCTGGGTCATATACTAAAATAAGCCTTAAAAACACGTTTAAACATGATGAGCAAAACCGGTAAAAATGACCTCAGCACAGAGGCGGGAAAAGCCTCAGCAGCGAAAAAATCTGCAACCATGCTCTAGTGGACTTGGAGGTATGCTTGGGATCATTGTCCTGTTGAAAGGTCCAACGTCTCCCAAGCCTCAGGTTTGTGACGGACTGCATCACATTGTCATCCAATATCTCCTGGTACTGAAGAGAATTCATGGTACCATGCACACGCTGAAGCTTCCCTGTACCTGCAGAAGCAAAACAGCCCCAAAGCATGATTGACCCCCCGCCATGCTTCACAGTAGGCAAGGTGTTCTTTTCTTCATAGGCCTTGTTCTTCCTCCTCCAAACATAGCGTTGATCCATGGGCCCAAACAGTTCTAATTTTGTTTCATCAGTCCACAGAACACTATCCCAAAACTTCAGTGGTTTGTCCACATGACTTTTGGCATACTGCAGTCGACTCTTCTTATTCTTTGGAAACAGCAAGGGGGTGCGCCTGGGAGTTCTGGCATGGAGGCCTTCATTACGCAGTGGTGCGCCGTATTGTCTGAGCTGAAACTTCAGTACCCACATCTGACAAATCTTTTCTCAGTTCCTCAGCAGTCACACAGGGACTTTTCTCCACTCTACGCTTCAGGTAGCGCACAGCAGTCAAAGTCAGCATCTTCTTTCTGCCACGACCAGGTAGTGTTTCAACAGTGCCCTTTGCCTTGAATTTGCGAATGATGCTTCCTATGGTCTCTCTTGGTATGTTTAACATCTTTGCAATATTCTTATAGCCATTGCCCTTCCTGTGAAGAGTAATCGCCTCTTCTCTTGTCTTCCTGGACCATTCTTTTGACTTCACCATGTTTGTAACCACACCAGTAAATGTCTAGAAGGAGCTGTGTATCACAGTCATTTTAAAGCTGCCTAATTGGTGCTTATTATGCTTTATTGCTGCTCCGTGACATCCACAGGTGTTTTCAATACCTGACTGAAAACACTTGAATGAACCTCTGTTCTTCAGAGTGGTAGTCTTTAAGGGGTTGAATAATTGTGTCAATGAAGAATTCACAAAAGAAACATTTACTACTGTATTACAAAACCAATTGATGTCATTTTAGTTGCATATGGTTCTTTAAAAAGTCCTTGTAGGATTTCATTCTGAATACAATTACAAATGTACACTAAATTCCCTAAAGCCCTTTACAGCATTGGGGGTTGAATAATTTTGAACACAACTGTATCTATCTATCTCTATCTATCTACCTATCCCCCATTCATTTGTCTATATTTATCCCTCTGCCCATATCTATCTATATTTATATATCCCATATCTATCTATCTATCTATCTATCTATCTATCTATCTATCTATCTATCTATCTATCCATGCGTTTGCATCTAGCTGTGTCTCTATCCATATCAATCCATCCACCTATCTTTGTCTATCTAAGTATCAATAACTGTCTCTCTGTCCATATCTCTCCATCAAACCATCGTGGTCTGTTTTTGTTTCTTAATCGATCTGATTAGTTACTATTCAAGTAATTTCCCAATTGACAAATACAACATCTCCAAAAAGTTTATCTGAACAGTCATAGGAAATCATAGGGGGAAATTCATACATATGGGGTTTTTATTGTGTATAAGTATAATAGTGTCCACCAGATCCAGTACTTATAAAAGCATTCACATTAAATAAAATGATTTATTCTGCGTTTTCAAAATAAATGATTAATGCTGCTTGTTACATATTTTAAATGGCATAGTATCATGCTGACTAATGTGATATTAAATAAAAAGGCGAGTGGCTCTGCTTCTGACACCTCTATAAATGTCACCCAATTCTGTTTTAAGACATTATATCCTCGTTTCATTAATGGGCCGTGAAAAAGTCTGGCTTCAAGGCAAGCTCTACCTGCAGTTGTTTGAACAGAGCTGTGAGTCACTGGGTAAGTAAGATAGAGGCGCCTGATGGTCACATCGTGACCGGATTAGCCGAGGCTTTGGGTGAGAGAATGAGATTTGGAATTTCACTGCACAGAGAGCTCACACTTTCATTACTTAAACTTTATCATCTCCTCGTACCCGCACCCTCAACTCTCGCCTTCAGGACTTCTCCGGAGCCGTCCCCTTTCTATAGAACCCCCTGCAACATTAGACTCTCCCAGTCTCTCCAGTCCTTCAAGAAGTCTCTGAAAACACATTACTTTAGAGAAGCCTATCGGCTCACTCCATGATTCCCACGCTGTACATTTCATGCACCATCTTGCCACCCAGCCCACATACACCTGCTACTTCATGTTCTCTATTTACCCTCACCTAGCGTATCACCCCTCTCCTCTTAGATTGTAAGCTCTTGAGCAGGGTCCTCTCTCCTACTGTTCTGTTTGATTAACTTGTATGTATATTTGTTATTCTGTCTCACCCATTGTACAGCGCTATGGAACTTGTTAGCGCTTTATAAATACTTGTAACTGTAAAGTAGATCACTACCACTTACATAAGCTGTACCAAGATTACTTGTGCATTGCAAAAAAAGACACATTATAAAACACATTATGAAACACATTATGGAACACATGCTGCTGTTTTTTTTCTTTGTTAGAAGTAATTGCATGTAAAAAGGAAAAATAAAAGTTAGATTTTTTTATCTCCTTTTTCCATTTTATGGATTTGTGACATGATGCAAAATTTACCAAAATCTGTGCAAAAGTTTTACTTTACTGCTGTGGTTTTCCTTACACAGTATTTAACAGGTATGCTTCGCCGACAGGTGCCGCCGTGAGCCGCTGATTTCGGCCTGCCCCGCAGCTGCCACGCATCATTGGCTGCAGGGGGACGGCCTGAGTTCAGACTGTCTCTCTGCAGTCAACGGTGCGTGCCGGCTGCTGGGAGGGGCCAAGGCAGCCCATTGAAGACAGCGGCGCGTACCTGTATACCCTGCATATTCAAGGCCCTCCTGCCACACAGACTGTGGCAGCATAGGATTAATGAGTTGGAGGAGGGAATGTTTAGATAAGACAACAGGAGGCTATTGTTATCCAGGCCACCCGAGATGAGAGCTGGCAGCTGAAGGAGATATGACAGGGAGCTTAAAAGACTTTGGGTCATATTACATACTCAGTGCTAACTTAACCAGAGCAGTTGTAAACTTCCCAGAGCCATTATAGCCTATGGAGGTTTTCAGTTTACAACAGCTCTGGTTAAGTTAGCACCAACATTGTAATACTGCCCTTCGAATCTAACCCCTGGTGATGTCCTTTGAATACATCCCACACAATACAATGATGTGAGTCGGTGACTGACTCATTCACTCCATTCTTTCACCAAAGCCACACAGTGAGGAGCAAGTGATGGAAAGATAATCAGGGTTATTCAAAGAGATTCGAAAAGTCACCGCACATTCGGTGACTTTTCGTTCTCTTCAATTCGGTTCCTTTTGCCGATCCCATTTCGGTGACCCTGTGGTGTATTCAGCAAGCACCACAGGGTCCCCGAATTGCAGGGAAAAGCTGCCGCAAACCCGACGAAAACTAACCGCAAAACCCACCGAATGCACGCCGAAAACACGCAAAAACATCTGGATTAACCTGCCGAAAACCACAGAAAAAGCCCGAGCAGGAGCCGATCGCACGCAGCCGAAGCAGCTGAGACGCAGACGAGGCAGTGAATAAATTAGCAAAATAGTTTGTGTGAATCTGTGAAAATGAAACGCTGTTTGCAAAGAAACTACTGAGCGAAAATGTCTGAAATTTGCATATGAGGTCCAGGGAATGATAATAAAAAGGGCTGTTACAGAAAAAATAAGTAAACTTTTAAAAAAAATAAATTGTATTTTTTAAAAAAAAAAAAATCCAGAAAAATGCTTAAAGTATCCTAAAAAAATCTATAAATAAAGAGACTCTTTACTGCAGAATTTTATAATGAACGGTTTATTAGATATTGAATTAAAACGGGAATATTTTTAACATTGAAGCCTATGGGATTCTCCTGAATTAACTTGCCGAATTAAACCACCGAATGGCAGGGCATTAGGGGAACCTTTCACTGCTGGTTTGTGTTCTCTGAATAGCCGAAGCAGTGCTTTTTCATGGGGATTTCTCTGCCCTCGAACAGGCACCGAACAGGCACCGTATGTGCAGGCAATTCGCCAGGATTTGGCAAATTGCCTGCTCTCTGGATAACGGAATGGCCAGGAATGGTAACCGAACGCTGATTTTCAGCGTTCGGTTCGTTTACCTTTCTCAAGCAATTCGGATCTCTTTGGATAACCCTGATAGAGAGGAAAATATCACACACTGGATGCGCCCAGTGACACATATAGAGGAAAATATTACACAATGGATGCACCCAGTGACACATATAGAGGAAAATATCACACAATGGATGCACCCAGTGACACATATAGAGGAAAATATCACACAATGGATGCACCCAGTGACACATATAGAGGAAAATATCACACAATGGATGCACCCAGTGACACATATAGAGGAAAATATCACACAATGGATGCACCCAGTGATACATATAGAGGAAAATATCACACAATGGATGCACCCAGTGACACATATAGAGGAAAATATCACACAATGGATGCACCCAGTGACACATATAGAGGAAAATATCACACAATGGATGCACCCAGTGATACATATAGAGGAAAATATCACACAATGGATGCACCCAGTGACATATAAAGGGAAATATCACACAATGGATGCCCCCAGTGACACATATAGAGGAAAATATCACACAATGGATGCACCCAGTGACACATATAGAGGAAAATATCACACAATGGATGCATCCAGTGACACATATAAAGGAAAATATCACACAATGGATGCACCCAGTGACACATATAGAGGAAAATATCACACAATGGATGCACCCAGTGACACATAGAGGAAAATATTTTCTTAACTAAACATACAAGAGAAAAACAAAACACATGTAAGATATCAGCAACATCACATAAACACAATAAGGACATTTCATGTATTGGTGGTACTGGCCCCTTTAAATAAAAAGTCTTGGCAGAAAACCTAGACGTCTCTACAGTTACACAGTAACCGGCTTGACATAAAACGGGACGGTGACGCTTTAACCGCTCGCTTGCCTTTAGACGGAAATATCACGGCAGATGTTTCTTTTGCAAAACGAATGTTTTATCATTGACAAATGAGCAATCAGAATGTTTTCAGCCCGTGGCGCCAGAATTAGTCTATTTTAAAATGCATCGCAAATATTTACCATAATAATTGACTGTCTGCGTAGAATGATTCTTAAGTATACATAGAGTTTCCCTAAATCCAAGCAAATTGCGTTCTATAAAGTTATAGTATGGTGACCTAGAGCAGAGTGAGGGGACGTTTCCCAAATAAATATTAAATAAAACAACAGCCATGGATTGTACTGATCAAATTAATAGGGAAAAAAATGAAGAAACATTTTGATAGCATTAACCCTGTCCTGATTCATTGTGATCTGTGCAGCGACACAGAGTGATTCACAACAGATACAGAATAACCAAGGCCCCTATTACATTCTACGCGCAAATGCGCTCGCGCAGCGCAATTTGTTTTGCGCACTGCAAAATGCGTTATCGTGCGAAAATTAAGGCGGTATTACGATCCGAGCGCATTTTTTCAGCCCTCAAGTTTTGTCGTGCGCAAATCAGACGCGCAAAGCCGGGTGCAAGTAAACGTTGCGCGCAGGAATCGGTGGGCAGACTGTTTTTTCATGGGATTCAGCCTATCAGAATTAAGAACCACCATTCTCTAGGTTTCGGTTGTTGCGCCTGTCAAAGTCAATCTGCGTATCTGTGCTGCAGCAAAAAACTTATTTTGACAAATTATTAAATTTTAAAGTTTGGGTATGTGTAGAATGTGTAACTATACTGTACTGTATTTTTTTTTCCCATACTCGCCTCTCATCCCACGGCGAAAAGGATGGCACGATCTGCTGGTTCTTCCCCCTGGAGCAGAGGGAGACTGGGAATAAATAGTTCCTAGTCTCCCTTCACGATCACTACGATGTGCTGCGTGATCACGCAAGAGTGAGCTAGTGTAGAGCTTGCAGCCCAGAAGTGCAAACCTCCATGGAGTTCTATGCCTCCAGGAGCTGATACCCGCGGTGGTGCAGAAGCGTTATTGGAATTATCAGGGGGGTTAGCGCTGTGTTCCAGGGTGAGGTGCTGAGATAGCACCTTCCCCGGAATATGACGTTGCCATGGAGGCAGTAAGTGAAAATCCGCAAGCACACATGCGCACATTATCCTGCTTACCGTCTCCATGTCAGCGTCAGGAATTGAATGGGGCCCCAGCTTTGCAAACTGGGAGCCAGGGCTGGCTGTTTATATTAGCTTTAATATAAAGCTATAAACTTATTATTATTATTATAGGTTTATTCTTTGCACATCTGACCATCATTCTTCTATACCGATTGAAAAAGGTGGTCTGTGTTGTCTCAGTGTTATTTTTAATAAATCTTTTTCCAGAAAACGCCTGCCTACCAGTTTTCTATTGGGGTTTCGGTTGTACCGTACAAACAACCGCATGCTGAATAAGGAGCGCCTCCCTTAGGCTCCGAACCACGTGAGTGAATCCATATCTATTTTATAGCTCTTGTGGTTTATTCGACCTACACCATGTCGATATATGTCTTTTAAATAAATCATCACGGACATACTGTTCAGGAAAGGGCTGAGGACGGCCGTAAAGAGTCCATCTACTTTCATAATAGAGTCACGGTGGCTCTCTGTGAGTTTTTTGCACCTTTCTCTAGATAGAAAGTTTGATAAAACAGTGTTGCACTAAAAACACATTTTATTGTGTCTCTTTTAGGCTAGGGACAGATGAGCGCATTTTCTGCGGCCACCGTCAAAATGTACGTCGATGCGTGCGCACGCATTTTTTCACGGAATACGCTTAAGTGGTCAGACGATGCGCAATTCTGGACGTATTTCATGACGATGGGGTGAAAAGAAGTCTAGGGAAATCCGGCTGTTTGAACGTTATGTTGGCCGCACACTAGCAGCGTCTGACATCTCCTAATCACGCACACACGCTGCTATGCGGCCGCAGCGCACTCTGTACGTCAGTACCAGCGGTTTAACGTTCTCGAAAAAATGCGTTCATTTTCCACTTGCGTTGCGCGGCCGGACTTTTGTGCGACCGTACTTCGTATATTGGCTGTCATTGCCCGTCATCTGCTGCTAGTGCGGCCGTGATTATGTGCGCCAGAACGCGCGTTCGCACTGCCTCAGTCTGACCCTAGCCTTAGAGGTGATACGATCAATATTGACTGAATATAGGACTACTGTTGAGTGCATAGAAAAGGTAATCTATGCCAATTGAGCGCAGCACTTATTGGTTTCTTTCATCATTCTTCTATGTTGAAGATTATACATTACTTTGTGTGTCTGTGTGTATCTGTGTGGGCGTCTCTTACCGGCATCATTTATTTTTCAACACTTATAGATTATTTATATTTACTATTTTGCCACTAAACGATAACTACTATCAGTGATGTAAAGAAATACTCAGACACAATTGTGAACGCTCACAGACACACTCAGACGTTTTTATAAACTGTCACACATGTTATTCATATACTTATATTTACTTCAAACACTCAAGCACACACTCAGACAAAAAAAAACACACACACAAGAGACACTCACTCTTTCAGTCCATGAACACTTTTAAAGACATTCCCCGAAGAACACTTTTACAGACACTCACTATGGTTCACTCTTTTAGTAATTAACTCAGAAATACTCCTACAGGGTTATTCAAAGAGAATCGAAAAGTCACCGCACGTTCGGTGACTTTTCGTTCTCTTCAATTCGGTGCAAATCGGCTTTCCCATTTCGGCCATCCTGCGGTGTATTCAGCAAGCACCACAGGGCTGTCGAAGTGCAGGGAAAAACTGCCAAAAACCCGGCGAATGCACGCCGAAAACCCGTAAAAAAATCTGGATTAACCCGTCGAAGATGCCGGAAAAACCCGAGCAGGAAACGATCACACGCAGCGAAGCCTCTGGAAAAAGCCGACACCGCAGACGAAGGCAGTGAATAAATTAGGAAAACAGTATTATATCGGTAGCCCGCAAGGGCTAAGAGTGAATGATTGGCGCTAAATCACTATAAACAGGTGGTATTATATTCTTTTCTTTTTTTCAAATTAGGAAAACAGTTTGCTTGAATGTTTGAAAAGTGAAACACTGTTTGCAAAGAAACTACTGAGCGAAAATGTCTGAAATTTACATATGATCCAATGAATGATAATAAAAAGGGCTGTTACAGAAACAATAAGTAAACTTAAAAAAAATCAGACTTTTTAAAAATTAAAAAAAATCCTGAAAAATGCTTAAAATATCCTAAAAAATCTATAAATAAAGAGACTCTTTACTGCAGAATTTTATAATGAACGGTTTATTAGATATTGAATTAAAACGGGAATATTTTTAATAATGAGGCCTATGGGATTCTCCTGAATAAACCTGTCGAATGAAGCCACCAAATGGCAGGGCAATTCGGCAACTTTTCACTGCTGGTTTGTGTTCTCTGAATAGCCGAAGCATTGCTTTTCATGGGGATTTCACTGTCCTCGAACAGGCACCGAACAGGCACCGTATGTTCAGGCAATTCGCCAGGATTTGGCATATTGCCTGCTCTCTGAATAGCCGAATGGCCAGGAAAGGTAACCGAAAGCTGATTTTCAGCGTACGGTTACCTTTCTCCAGCAATTCGGATCTCTTTGAATAACCCTGCTAGAGATAATCATTATTGCAATAACATGTTTTCAGTCAGTCAGGAACACTCTCACAGACACCCAGGGTCACTCTTTTACTCACATCACTCACGACACACTTTACTCTTACAAGTCATTCAGGAACACGGTTTCAGTCAATCACTCACTTATGGCTAGGGTCAGATGAGCGCATTTTGTACCGACTGTGCGTCCGTGCAGTACGGACGTACTTTCTGACTGACGACGAGGTAGTGGCCACACAGTTATTTTTGACTGATGTAGATGGAAAATGAAAAAACGTTTTGTCCGTCAAAAATGCTGGACGTATAAATGCAGTCCGTCTGACTATGTTCCATCACTCACACACAAAGCTACACGGACGTTGCAGACGTGGTGCACTCCGCACGTCTGTTCTAGCAGTATTACGTTCTTGCCTAACCTGCGTCCGTTTGCCGCGTCCGTCATGCGTCCGCACTTTATGTGTGGGGCTCCATTGGTTGGAATGCTTTGCTGCCACGGACGTACAAATGTGCAGCAACACGGACGTGATAACTGCGCTCGTCTGACCCCAGCCGAATCAGGAACACGTTTAGAAACATTCAGTAATGCAATACCACTCTTTCAGTCAATCATTCACTCAAACACTTTTACATACTTTCCCTCAAGAACACTCTTACTCATCCAAGAACACTCTGACAGACACTCACTCGCGAACACTCAGTCAACCCTCACTCAAACACTATTACAATCACTCAGGGACGCGCTTACAGAGACTCTCAAATGTTCTTGATACAAAGTAAGTTGAACACTCACAGTAAAAATACTCATTAAAATTCTTTACCTTGTTAACGCCATCAGCCATGGCTTGTAAAGTCAGTTCTCTCGGTCCATCCACTGTTTTTCCATCGTCTGTCGGGCCCCAGCTGGCACTGTATATATCTATGACTTGCGGCATGTGACTGATGGATGAAGCCTCAATAATGTCAGTCATGAATGGTTGGTCCAGCATACGGATTCCTGTGCAAGTCAGATGAAGAGAAGTACGGTCAGGATATTTTTATGGTTTGCTCCAACTGGTTCGACAGTTATTCTCTTAAGAAGCCAAGGTTACGCCTTAAATCCGAATAAATTTGTGTAAAACGGAGCTAGTGACTCCGTCTTTAATATTGAATGGGCAAAAAAAATATAATTTTGGGGCCCTCCATGCAATTTTGCTCTTCAGCCTAACACCCCCCCCTAAAAAACCCACAAAATAAAAGTAAAATTGAATTTTGTTTCTTTTAGATTTTACACGGCCGTGTTTGATAAAAAAAATTCAACCGTTTATTCTTTACATTTGCAGAAAAAAGTCCTTGAATTATTTTTTTAAAACATTTTTAGGCAATTTTCGATTCCGATTTTTTAAAATTCTGTAACACCTTTTTATTGTTATTCATAGGACATTATTTATTATTTCCACGCATTTTCATGCATTTGGTTTAAAACTGTCACCAACAGAATGCGGTAGATGATCCTCGCATGCAGCACAACCTTCCCTCCGATCCTTAGAAGTGGTCAGTTAAAATAGAGCCCTATGCGTGGTAAATGTTACAGCCAAGAGCGGGAAATGTTTCAGCCAAGAGCGGTAAATGTTACAGCCACGAGTGGAAAACAAAGTGAAACCAGGGGTCACGATAACAGGGAATGTCAGGAAGCCAAAAGGAAGGGGTCAATACGCCAGAGAGTGTCGGAAGTGGTTTGCCAGGGGTCAGTACGCCAGAGAGTGTCGGAAGCCGTTTGCTAGGGGTCAGTACGCAAGAGAGTGTTGGAAGCGGTTTGCCAGGGGTCAGTACGCCAGAGAGTGTCGGAAGCCGTTTGCTAGGGGTCAGTACGCAAGAGAGTGTCGGAAGCTGTTTGCTAGGGGTCAGTACGCAAGAGAGTGTCGGAAGCCGTTTGCCAGGTGTCAGTACGCCAGAGAAAAATAACAAATAAACAAAGGTAGCGCTAAGGGGGTTGAGAAACCACGTTAGGGCAATGCCTGTATGCATTGCCTGTGGTTTTAAACCCGCCAGGGCATGTCATCGCATTTGGCTCTGCCCCCGGTGTCTCACGTGGCTACCGAGGTTCCCCTCTTCACTCGGCGCTCGGCCAGAACGATGCTGCCAGGCGCCACCGCGGTACATGACAAAAACGCCTTTTAAAAACTGCTTTTTTTGGAGGGGTTTTTACCCCTGTTCGCTGGCTTTTCGGGGCATGTCAGCTTTTTTTGGCAGCGTGTCGGCATCTGTTCGGAAGCGTGCGGTGGTCTGTTTGCCAGTTTGTGGCTGCGTTTGGCGTATCCATTCGGCGCATTTTTTTTTTTAAATTAATAATTTTGGCGGTTTTGCAGCGTTCTTTTTCTTCAAATTGCCGGTTTTGCAGCGAATTTTCCCTGCACCTGTGGTGAATGCTGAATTCACCGCAGGGTCGGCGAATGGAGTTCGCCGAAGGGCGCTGAACGAGAGAGCAATGAAATTTCTCTCTGAGTAACACCCTTTGATTATCTGCAGCCAGGTGCTTAGGTATCTATTTATCAATGGAGCTATGATGCTATGTCAGTGTACAAGCTGCTTTCCATGCAATATCCAAGCCACGTGTAGATATACCAGATCGCAGAGATAAATACAATATATTATTACTAGATGAGCCATTGCAATATAGATAGAGTTTCATTTCCTGCCATATGACGCAATGGCCACGAGCGCTTTGCTTTAGACATATTGACAATTTCAGATTTGTAACAATGTACGTCTGTCTCTTAGTTACAACTAAAATAAAAAGTATCAATCTCAGAAACGGATAAAATGCGAGAATAATATGATCCGGTGGAATTTGATCGGATTCTGCACTAGATGGAGCCACACACACGCTCTCATAGCCATAGCGAAGACTTTGCATGATTAGAAAGATAATAAGGTTTTGCCTCGGGCTCTATATCAAGTTATCACGCCGACGCATAGTGCACGATTCTAAGGTTTTAATAAGTAGGACCACGAGAGCACGCTCGATGTGAATTATTCTACCATACCTGCAACCTTAGAGTTATACGCCACGCCGACTCCGCATATATTATCGTTGGCAGCGGCTGACACTTCTCCTGCACAGCGTGTTCCGTGACTGGAAGAAAAACAAAAAACATCAGCAGTTTAGTCTTTATATTCCTTTTAAAAAAAAATACTAATCATGGTGAGGAAGGATAAAGTGAGATCAGTAAAACCACGCTCCTGCGTTCGTAAGGAAGAGAAACAATTAAGGGAGAGTAGGAGGTTCTCAGAGATGCTGATGCGCAGAGGGATCTGTAGGAACATGGCAGGAACATTTTGTTCGACCTTTAAATTCTAACTCTAAGGCTGGGGTCAGACGAACGCAGTGCGAACGTTCGTTCAGCCGCACTTTATTACGGCCGTAGTAGCAGCAAATGACGTCCAATGACGGCCAACATACAAAGTGCGGCCGCACAACGCAAGCAGCAAACAAACGCATTTTTGCAGGAACGTCGAACCGCTAGTACTGACGCACAGAGTGCGCGGCGTCGGCATAGCGGCGTGAGTGCGTGATTAGGAGACGTCAGCCGCTGCACATGTCTGGCCTACATAACGTCCATTTGATTTTTATAGCTCCGTCAAAAATCACGGCCGTAATTGCGCAACGTGTAACCGCTATCGCCTCTGCCGTCAAAAAGTGCGTCCATGCGTCCGGACGCACTTTTTGATGGAAGACGTGAAAAATGCTTTAGTCTCACCCTAGCTTAACAGGTCTATTCAAAGACAGGTGAAACTTAGGAATATTACTGGAGAAGTGAAAAAAAAACAGATCAAAATAGCCAAGTCAGAAAAATTCTCCCATTTATTTCACTTTCCAAATCGGCTATTTGGTCTAGATTGTTCTCTTCTCCTGCCCGTTCTCCTGAGTTTCACCTTTCTCTGAATAACCCTGACAGTTTCAGCATAAGCCATATCCACAACAAGAGCGGCACAATCCCCCATTCACAATGTGAATATAGCCTGGGTGCACCTTGACTCCAGAGCACCAGACTCCCCTGACACTTCATTCATACATTGAGACGGGAACCCCAACTTTTCTTCTGAAGACAGATTTATTGAACACATATTGGAACAACGTTTCGACTGAATAGCGCCCTTTACCAAGTGTGTTCAAGACTTGTCTTGAGCTGAAACATTGCCATAATGTGTACAAGCCAGCTCTTCTATCCTCACCTGACAGGTAAAGATCGGCAGCTCTGATAGGACCTCAGATTGTGGTGACCTAGGTGGCAGCACCCCAATAAGTTGCCCACTGATGACTGGTCGTACGCAATGAGATAAATGGACACGACACAATAAAAACACAAATACCGTACCGTGGAATGATATATACCACAGCTATTAAAACCCCACCAAATGTAAAATAACATATAACAATAACCAATAATAGACAGTGCTGACAGGAAACTCCACACTTCCACCATACCTCACCTAAACCAAGCCAACTAAACTCCGCCCCATCTCCCATACATCTAATCCACCAAATACCACCTTAAATCAAGGAACCCTACCTCAGCACGGCCTACCAGCCCCCGCTGTGACAAAGGGGAAAAATTCAAAACCTAAAACCCAACCCAACACCCACATATAAACCAAAATAAAGGGAGGGAGGGTGGGGATTTCCTTCACGAGTTTACCTCAGGAGAAAAAGGTGCGCAAAGCAACAGAGCACGCGCCTTTTATACCCTCCTGGAAACCCCGCACCTACAATTCCCGCTCTAACTCCCACACGTGCTAAACCCCTGCTCACCTAAAAATCCTTCTTGCGTCCTGGCATCAGGGGCAACTTAAGGGCCCTACGCCCGCGTTGCTTCAGGTCTTCAGTATAACAGGTTTGCTTTACGACTTTGACCACACAACACATGAGAAGTGATTCTATCCTCTAGGTTCAATTATACAGCGTGTAACTTAGTACACTTTGGAAAAATTGTTGCTAATCCCAAAGGCCACCTAGATGGGAAACCCCGTTGTCTGGTGGTCCAGTTGGTCAACAACTGCAGTAGAGAGAACGGCATTTCCCTGGTTCACGCCTGACTCTTCCTCTTAAAAAACCTTCATCACCCCAAATCCTCTCATCCAAGGAGCCAGACATCAGTAATGCAATGCAAGATCGACGAATGCAATTTGGTGCTCAATGAAGTGCTAAAATACATTATATTAAAGCCGCGTGCAACTAATTGCAACGATTTAGGCTAGGGTCAGACGAACGCATTTTCACGTTGTCTGTGAAAAAGTGCGTTTGAACCAATGGACGCATTTTTTCACGGAGTACGCGAGAGCGGTCATACGATGCGCATTTTTCGTCCGTGATTTTGTACGGATCATCAATAAAACACTTTTTGCGTCTGGATGTTATGTTGGCCGGACATTAGTAGCGTCTGACGTCTCCAAATCACGCACACACGCCGCTAGCGGACGCAGCGCACTCTGTACAACCGTACTAGCGGTTTTACGTTCTCGAAAAAATGCATTCATTTTCCACTTGCGTTGCGCAGCCGGACTTTCGTGCGACCGTACTTCGTATATTGGCTGTCATTGCCCATCATTTGCTGCTAGTGCGGCCGTGATTAAGTGCGCCTGCACGCGCGTTCGCACTGCCTCAGTCTGACCCCAGCCTTAGGCGTTAGATGCTGCACCCCTCGTTTTAAACATATAATAATATAATTCCCGTGAGTATAAGTCCGTCCAGAATCATTACATATTCCTCGTTAAAGCGAAGTGAGAAATAAAGATCTTACATACAGTGGACACTTTCCCCGCAGACCAGTTTATAAAGGCGAGTAATTAAACGCCTTTGTTCCGCACAGATGGCTTTAGTGTTCGTTATTGTTCAGATAATTGATTGGTGCAAAAAAAAAAGCGTGTTTCTTTTCAAACATAAAATCATTAATGCGTTCCACTCAGCTACAGTAACCCTCTAAAAATACACCGATTTTAACTCATTTATATCTTTCACCACCTGGAACGTTTCCATACAACCCTATTGTGTGTACACCATGACTGTCACACCTGTAAGCATAACAACAAAGCACAACTGTGGGGCAAAGTGTAGGAAAGACACAACGTGGGGTCACTGAACAAGTTGGGGGGAAATTATTATTATTATCCTTTATTTATATAGAGCCACATATTCCGCAGCGCTTTACAAGATCAGTGTACAAGGGGTTAATAGTGAGGGAAAGGGGGGTGTGAGGATCCTGAGGACGAACAACAGCACTAGTGGCCTGCTCTACGGTGGGGCCCGCTCAGGTCTCACAAGGTTTTAGCTTGCTTGTGCCATTACAGGGATGAATGCCCCATATGCAAATCAGTCTGCTCTCACCCAGAAAGGGTGGCCAGTACTGATTGCCAAGGACGTCATCTCTGCACGAGAGGTGCAGCAACTCCCGACAATCGTTTCGGCCTCTTTAGGCCTCGTCAGGACACCCCTGACACCCCTCTAGGCACATCAAGCAAGGGATCCACGTCTGAACGTGGATGAACCTGTAAACTTATAGTGAGGGAATGGGGGGGTGTGAGGATCCTGAGGACGAGCAACAGCAATGCTGTTACAGCACTAGTGTCCTGCTCTACGGTGGGTGCCCGCTCAGGTCTCCCTGAGCGGGCACCCACCGTAGAGCAGGACACTAGTGCTGTTGCTCGTCCTCAGGATCCTCACCTCACCCCCCCTTTCTCTTACAAGGGGTTAATACATTGGAATACCACACATGGATAATATGATCTGATTCGGGGGGACCCTGTTCCCAAGGGAACTTACAATCTATGATAGAGTATTTTGTGAGGTAGGCACATCCATATCGTTAGGTGTCTTGCCCAAGGTCACTCGCTGGTGACGTCTTCTGAGAGGGATCAGAGCCAGCTTTCCATGATTGTAGATCAGCGACCTGGCGGTTATGTTGAACCCGCTTCCCGTAAGTCGAGACTTGCTTCTCCACAGTTGAATTGGAGGGATGTGCCGAAAGGGATTTGACTTGCTTCCCCATGGTTGAAGAGCAGAAATACCAGATACCAGTTATCACTGGGCTCCACAGCTGATATTGTGTGGTAGGCGAATTAGGTAGATACAATGTAGGGTCATTGAACATGTTGGGGGGAAATGCAACAGACAGGAATGGGGGAAAGGGCAGCCAATAGGCAATGTGGCAACAATGTGCAGTCAATGGAGGCCATGGCAAGCATGAGAAATAGGGACAGGTGTGAATGTGCCAGAATCAAGTGCTTAAATGGGGGCAGGTGGATATTTTCCGACAAATCTGGAAGAAATGGAGACAAGAAGGGAATGCGGATGCATGATGGTGCTTGTACCAGGAAAAGGTGTAATCTGATTGCAATTTGTGGGTGATTATGGCATGAACCAATGTGTAGGCAGTGGATGCAAATGTTTATTGTGAGGCCAACATGGGTCAATGGAGACAAGCTGGGAATTTGGCAAAAAGGAGTGTATGTGTCATGGAGCCTTGCCATACTGCTCCTACCTACACTGCAGTCATCATGGCGTGGACCTTGTTTCCACCCACAGCCTGACTCACGTCATCCACTGGTATGCAGCTGCTCCAGAGACTGAATTGTCCTCTCCTCACTCTCACACTGTAGCCTGGAGAAGTGCGAGGCTTCAGGCCTGAAACCGGGGGTGCGAGCATAGCTTGTCACTTCCGATTTAGCTGTGGGCATTTGATGCTCGCTGATGATGTCAATGACATCCTCCATAGGGTAGGAGGGGCCTGTAGGGCTCCTATCTATAAAAAGAAGCTCTCCCCTTCAGTTACCGATCCAGTATTGAAGCAGTTACATTTCTAAGGTGCTTCTCTCTCCTCTTGTACCCTTGCCCTGTTCTTTTGCTTGGACCTCCCTCATGTACCAAACTGGACCAATATATCACCATTGTCTGACAGCCCCCTGCCCCGTCCTTGGACCTGTATACCAGATCCCAGCTGCCTGGCCCAACCTCAGAATTGTATATCTAATTTCGATTGCAAGCTGCTTGTCCTGACCTCGGCCTGTCATTCAAACATACTATTGTCTCACCCCTATTCTCTGTGCTCTTGGTCACTACCAAGTCTTAGTGTTCCACCTGGTTCCGCCTTGCTCGCTTGACCCCCTCACAGGCAACCCTTTCGAATCCCTGACAGTAGCTCTGTGGGGCAAGAATGTGGGGACAATGGAGAGAAGACAGGAATATTGCTGCAATGAGTTCTCTATTTTTTGAGGCAAGAGGGTATTGTGTTACCGATGTCTGGAAGCAATGTGTGAGCTAATGTGAGTGCACTGTGGCATTGGAGGCAAAGGGTAACATGGGAAACTGGTGGCAAGGAGGATTGGTGTCCCAGGATTCCTAAAATTCTTGTAAGTCATTCACTGAGGCATACAGTCATCGCAGACAGTTCACAAGCTGGCACCTGTTCAGCCCAGTTGGGGATCTCCATGATACTTTATGTAAACATAAAAAGAATACGTGTTCACAAACCGCTCGCTTAACGTTAGTATTGGGGGTTCCTATAAACGATCCTTAAGAAGAGAAGAACATATAGAAAATAATAAAGTAACGCTGGCGAACAAAGTCCACTGGAAGGCGAGAACGTGTTCACTGCATGTCCATCAATGGAAAATTCTCTATCTTCAGAGACTACCCTCTTTTGGTGGAGATGTATTAGCGGACTAAAAAATGAGGGAAAAAAGAAACCACAAATTGCGCAGTATGTAGCTCCAAAATAGGAATAAAATATACCACAGGTGGTCAACTCACATTTTTTTGAGCCAAACACCTGGCTCTAGGATGGAAGGTTTTATGGGTCTTTTCAGGATCTTCAGGTGCCCATCTAACCCCTTTAAGAATCCAATTGATGATAAACAGGATGCCCCTGCAGTAAAGCAAAATATATCGGGGATACCCCTTGTGACAGATCCCGCTACTCGGGGTGAGTAGATCCGCCGTCAGGGCCGAGTACACCTGGAGGTCGATAGTGTGGTAGTGAGGTGCCGCTGGTGCTCGTAGGATACCCCGAGGTTGCAGCGCTGTAGAGAGGTCCTTGAAGCGTCCCAGTTCCCAAAGCCCTGTTATCCCCAATTACTAGCCGAGGCAGGAGTAAAGGTTCAAACAAGAGTGATTTCTTTTTCATGGAGAACACAGGCTTATTTATGGGGAAAAAATACATTGTTCTCCCCTGGTCCGCCCTCAGCCCTCCCAGGGTGATTTCTGCCACTACCTCAAGCCATGGCCCAATTTCCCTTTGTTCACCTGGAGCCCCCCCCCCCTGGTGGGTGCAGCCCTTATCTTGAGGCTCGGTGCCAGCTCGTCTGGTGAACTTTCCAGGGCTCTGAATGAGCGGGGAACAGGGGAACAACAGGGAAAATCCCATTGAGGTACTTATAAAAATAAGGGCTAACGAACTTTTAATAACACACAAATAAATAAACACTTGAACTGTTGTACTGCGCTACAGCGTAGTGGCGGCCGTCCCGTCACACCCCTAGTGCAATCTTGTAGGTAAATAATTTAAATGAGTATAAAGGTACAAAACTCACATATTTTATAGAGCCCCAATGAGTGAATTCTACAGAGTCATTGGGGCTCTATAATATATGTGATATATTTTATTCCTATTTTGGAGCTACATACTGCGCAATTTGTGGTTTCTTTTTTCCCTCTTTTTTTAGTCCACTGATACATCTCCACCAAAAGAGGGTAGTCTCTGAAGATAGAGAATTTTCCATTGATGGACATGCAGTGAACACATTCTCGCCTTCCAGTGGACTTTGTTCGCCGGCGCTACGTTATTATTTTCTATATAAAAAGAATACATTGACTCACAGAATGAAAAGCCAAAACAAAGTGCAGAGTATTCATCTTCTTCCGTCAAAAATACCGAAACATCACAATGATATTCCACCATATTTATTTAATAAATGCAAGGAGCATAACCTCCGAAACATGTGAGTGTAATAAATTGTTTATTTTTACCCCATATAGAGCTCTATTCCCTATTGAGCGCTAACTGTAGCATTCGGGCGAGTAAGCGTTAGCGTCAGGTTTAGTGACTTTAATGCATGCCGCCCAGATTAACGTCCTAACACTAAACCTCCTAAAAATTCATTAGCGCATCAATGATTGCGCTAGCTTCGCGTGAGTTTACTGTACTTTAACAGGGAGCGCAAATGAGTAATTAGCGTTAGGATAAGTAATGTATTACAAAGTGCTAGCACTAGTCACTGCTCCCATGCAGTAATGAAAAAGTTAAGCACAGCTATAAGCTGGTGTTAACTGATTCCGCTTCTGCAGCATCAATTACCACCAGCTAAAACCCTCCCAATAAATTCGATAATCACCTCACATCCTGTGGCGAGAATGGTGGCCCAATCCGCTGCTTCTGACCGCCGGGAGCAGAGTGAGACTGGGGGCAAATAGTCTCCAGTCTCCCTCTGCAAAACAAACCGCGACCCTGAGAGATCTCGCGGCCCGGAGTGCATCCCTCCATGGAGTCCTATGGACTCTAGGAGGTGCTACTCGCAGCGGCGCGAAAACGCTACCTTGAGTATCATCTAGGGTAGCGCTGCATTCCGGGGCAGGCTGCTGAAGTAGCACCTGCGCCAGAATAGTGCGGCAAAATGGGGACACTACAGGGAAACCTGCAGGCGCAGGTGTTCCCCATTAGAGTCCTCAATTAAGCGCATATCAAGGAATAGGGCCCATAGAGGCTCCATGTTATATCTACAATCAAATCACATCCCTTATACCGAGAACAGTTAATGGGTCATATGTCATTTCTAACCGTCTCTGGTATGAAAACATGTACATTTTGTAAGACTGACAAGACGAGCACGGACAGCCTTTTGAGTCATAATGATGGCAGAGTATTGATTGTATTGTAACTACGTTAAATAGTCTCCCGAGGTCGATACTCAAATCACAAGAGGGATCAAAAAGGGGAAACAAGTCAATGTACAAGGCACAAGGCCAACACGACGGCATTTGTTACTTGGCTTCGCTGCGTATGAAATACGCCGTAGGAATTTTTTCTGAGAGTCTGGATTCCAGATTATTCAATCCATGCTTACTGGCATTTACATTCCCGATATGAATTGCTGAGGAAATATCCGCTCTCGCGTCTATACTTTAAATGGAAATATCAGCTATATCGATTCAATTTGAATTTATCGGTGTGTCGAGTCGACCTCCGAAAAAAAGATCAAATGCTGAAAGAGCCGGATAAATGGCCCATAGGAGGCTTGTAGCACCGTTAATGCATTGGTTCGGCTCTTAACCACTTGGCTGCTAAGGACGCGCTCAGCGCGTCCAGACAAGTGGTTCTCCTCTGCTATGGAAGCACTGAGCACCACCACCCCCCGCCAGTGTGGGGAAGGTGCCTAAAGGGGAGGGGGAGAGGACCTCTCTCCCTCCCGATCTGCTTGGGGCACCAAAAAAAGTCAGGCACCACTTTGAAGGGCACAGCCCAACAGGCCCCGGATCGCGGTCCCCTCCTGAAGCTGGCCGACATCTTGGATGTCGGCCAAGCTTCCGGGATCTCCCCCTGCCGACTGGCGTCATTGCGCATGGACGTGATGATGTCAGTTCGGGAGTTAACCCCTAGCTGCCACCTATGGTGGAGATAGGGGGTTGCAATGAACCCCCTATCTCCCGATCCGTGGCAGCTAGGGGTTAATGTTTGTTATCATTGGAACGGTCAAACATGACCATGTTGAATGTAAAAAAAAATAATTAAAAATATAAATATAAATAATAATATTTTTTTAATGCAGAAATATTGTTCCCATTTCAATTATAATGTGAACAATGATACTGCACTAACGATTTTTTCTATGGGGGCATTTGCTAAAAATCACGTAATTTCGCCACTAAAAAAATGTAACAAGTCCCCATTTCTATTTTTTTTAACAAGCGCACCCCATAGAAAATATAACCGCAAAGGCTCGCATGATAAAATGTGAAAAAAAAACACCTTTACACGCTGTAAATTATTGAAAATTCTAATCTTATTGCATTTTTTGCTATAATATACAGGCAGGACATGACGTATACGTATAAAAATGATATATTATGAATCTGCTGAGTCTGCCGAAAAGAACTGTGACTTCAGTTCATTTGAAATGTGACTTCAAATCGCGTTTAAACATGATGAGTGAAACTGGTAAAAACGAGCTCAGCACAGAGGCGTGAAATGGCTCAGCAGCGAAAGGGTTAAGGTACGGACATTGAGCATTGCGTTTCTAAATCTTAAAGTAGGGACATGCGCGTTTACCCAGACATACTCATTCTACTGTAACTCACTCACAGACCTGTGTGATACACTGAAACTGTGCAAATATTAAAGTAGAATGGATTCATTGCATCCACTGATGAAGCCCGATCTTCTTTAAGGGGCGTTTCTGGACTTTGTTTTTAGTTTATTTTATTGTTTGTATACTGCCATTTTCAACCGAGAATTTATTCTTTTTAATCTGGTCTATACCAGGAGAATAAAAGTGCATATTTTACTACCCGTTTTGGTCCCTCTTGTCCACTTGGTGAGAGGTGAAGCTACCCATCTTAGGGCTAAGTTACAATCTTCGCGCAAACGTTTGCGCCGGCGCAAAAAACCATTAACGCGAGGGATAAAACCCTTGGTGCCGAACGTCGTATTTACAAAAAAAAATGCAGCAAAGTATAGTTACACATTCTACTCATACCAAACCAATAAAATTGAGAAGTTGTGCGTGCATGTATTATTGCTGCAACATATATATTCAGATTGACTTTGACAGGCGCAATTTCTTAACGTGAGATAATTGTGGTTCTTAATTGTGATTGGCTGAATTGCGAGAAAAAAACAGTGCGCACACTGATTTCTGCACGCGACGGTACTGCGCGAGCATTTGGGCGTGTCCTGTTTACGCTCGTTATTGATCGACGGATGAAAAGACGCGCAAGGATTGTAATTCCAGCAGTGATTTGCGCGCGTAAACTTTTAACGCTTGGCGCAAAAATTAACGCTTTATGCAAGGGTTTTTGTGCGAAGATTGTAATTTAGACCTTAGTGTGCATTTCAATATGGTTTGGCAGGCAAATTAAACCCGGAAGCTACAGCACCAGGAGCCGGGACTGAGGCTCTAGAGGGGTGAGTGCAGTCTATATTATTTCATCATCAATATAATTAATACCATCTGAACTATCATATTTTTTCTCTTTCCTTTGAGAAAACCTCTGGTTATTGACGAAGTTGGGGTTGACGGGAATGCCTTGAGAAATACTCGCCTGTGAATACACCAGAGCGTTATCGCTCAAAAGAATGTGAGTTGTTAAACTACATCAACATCACAATATCTGGAATAAGCTATACAGAGTCACGCTATATATTGCGTGTTTTTTATAATGTTGAAGAATTGGATTTATTCCTTTAAAGACAGAATTGCATTTAGTGGGGTCATACAGTCAGGTCCAGAAATATTGGGACATCGACACAATTCTAACAACTTTGGCTCTATACACCACCACAATGGAGTTGGAATGAAACAAACACAATGTGCTTTAACTGCAGACTGTCAGCTTTAATTTGAGGGTATGTACATCCAACTCAGGTGAACGGTGTAGGACTTACAGCAGTTTGCAGATGTGCCTCCCACTTGTTAAGGGACCAAAAGTAATGGGACAATTGGCTTCTCAGCTGTTCTATGGCCAGGTGTGTACATTTCCTGTGGGAAGCCTTCTACATAGAGTCCAAAAGAAAAGCACGGAACTACAGGCCCAGTGTAACGTATCCAGGCTTTAACCTAACAGGACACAAGCAGCCGCTGGAGTACTAGTCCAGTACCTGTGGCATACCTGTCAGACCTACCAGACACAGTCGCCTGCGGCCTGCCACCCTGTATCAATCTGCTGGTTGCTGACGCTGACGTGCTTACCCTAGGCCAAGGAAGTACATGCGAGTACGCATTCATGACTGTCCACCTGGATGGAGCCCTCTACCTGGACCGCGGCCTACAAACCTCTACGGGCAAGCGGGTAAGGTTCGCCCGAGACATACTTCTGCTAAAAAACGCATTTCTACTCTCACTGCCTCGTACTGTAACAAGGGGGGTTATGGGCTATCCATAACTCTTCTAAAGTGCAGCACAAAAGGGTTCCGATAAACATTAAGACAGATGAGTTGGCCTTATTGTATTAGGGAAAGAAATGTGCATTTCTAGGGGGGACTGTTATGGACAAGAATATGTATCTGCTTTAATAATAAAGAAAAGCTTAGAAAAATGCCCATTTCAAATATAACAGTACGGCTTTAAGAAAAGAACATTAATTAAACTGATTTTATAAGAATCAAATTTATATTATTGCTTAACACGCTATCTTAGCAGATTTCAGCACATGTAGTTCCTCTTTCTGGTATCAAGAAGAGAATATTTTGGAACATCTTGGAACATCCTGAAACATCCTGTAACAATGCCCTTGACGACTTTAGGGGACAAACCGATAAGCTGATGTTTACTTTTTATTATTCAACATAAGTCTGCAATTTCACAATTTTACTGACGATTAAAATATTGGGCAACAACCTGTTTTCGTTACGTACGAAGTAGCATAAAAGCTTGTATCTTTTCAATAAAGAGCAGAGAAGTCACCCGGCTTTGTCTGAGAAAGACTACATAGACAACTAGCCAGCGAGTCTGTGTCATTTCTTTCAGTGTGCACTTGAATTGATTGGCTTCACCATTTGGCAGCAGCAGGCATTCGAGCAAGAGACTGTTTAAGTGTGATCCATAACAGGTGTATGTGTGTCAAAGTCAACAATCAAGAGAAGACTTCACCAGAGTGAATACAGAGGGTTCACCACAAGATGTAAACCATTGGTGAGCCTCAAAAACAGGATGGCCAGATTAGAGTTTGCCAAACAACACCTAACAAAGCCTTCATAGTTCTGGAACAAGATCCTATTGACAGATGAGACCAAGATCAACTTGTACCAGAGTGATGGGAAGAGAAGAGTATGGAGAAGGAAAGGAACTGCTCATGATCCTAAGCATACCACCTCATCAGTGAAGCATGGTGGTGGTAGTGTCATGGTGTGGGCATGTATGGCTGCCAATGGAACTGGTTCTCTTGTATTTATTGATGATGTGACTGTTGACAAAAGCAGCAGAATGAATTCTGAAGTATTTCGGGCAATATTATCTGCTCACATTCAGCCAAATGCTGCAGAACTCATTGGACGGCGCTTCACAGTGCAGATGGACAATGACCCAAAGCATACTGCAAAAGCAACCAAAGAGTTTTTGAAGGGACAGAAGTGGAATGTTATGCAATGGCCAAGTCAATCACCTGACCTGAATCCCATTGAGCATGCATTTCACTTGCTGAAGACAAAACTGAAGGGAAAATGCCCCAAGAACAAGCAGGAACTGAAGACAGTTCCAGTAGAGGCCTGGCAGAGCATCACCAGGGATGAAACCCAGCGTCTGGTGATGTCTATGCGTTCCAGACTTCAGGCTGTGATTGACTGCAAAGGATTTGCAACCAAGTATTAAGAAGGGAAAGTTTGATTTATGATTATTCTGTCCCATTACCTTTTGTCCCTTAACAAGTGAAAAATGAAAAAAATTGATACATGATATGAAAAACCATTTTGTCCGTCAAAAATGCTGGACATCAAAAAAAGAAGTCCGTCTGACTACGTTCCATCACTCACACAGAAAGCTATGCAGACGTGGCGCATAAATTGCGGTTTGACGTTCTTGCATAAATTATGTCCGGTGCGTTGTGCGTCCGCACTTCTCTGCGGACATACTTCGTGTGTGGGTCTCTATTGATCATAATTTTATGCTGCGACGGACGTTAAAATGTGCGGCAACACGAACGTGATAACTGCGTTCGTCTGACGCCGGCCTTAGAGGAATTAAATCATGCCCAAAATCTCACAGGAGACAGAAATAAAAGGGGGATTCATTTATAACCACCAGAACCCTTATTTAGGCACAAACAACGGCAAACGAAAAAAAAAAAACATTGACAGGGACAGCAGCAAAAGTAATCAGGCTGTACAATTTAGAAACTATTAAAAAAAGAAAACGGTCCTGCACTCAAAATCCCACTACTCTTAGGCAGCAATAAATTAAACATAACCAGAGAATGACTGGATTTAACGGCAGTTCTTTTCCCCAGCACTATGTGTCACATTCATATGAATGCTTACTCCTCGGGCTACAATCCATTGCCTGTTACTGCACTATATCTGCACTATATATGCATTCAAATATCAAGATCAATGGCGTGGCATGAACGCTTCTTACACTCACTGCAATGAGCTACTCACCCCTTGGCATCCAAAGGTTTGGAAAGTGATAGAATATTCCATTCCGATCACATGCGTGGGAGACTTAATGATCTTTGAGTGTCACAATGACAGACAATGCAGCTGAAGCTTCCATAGGATCACCTGCTGATGGATCCTCGGGGCTGCTGCAGGGAATGATTAATTCAGATGACTCTCAGTATCATACCAAGCCGCAATCTGAGATTGCAGATTTAATTTGTGCTGTCCATTACACGTGTCATTCTTTATTTTTTAAGCAGGGCTGTCAGCAGAAATCTCGGGGCTTCTTCCTGAACCATCGATCGAGGCCCCCTGTCTCAGCTGCCCATTTTCGGTAATTACAAATTAAACATTATCAGGTCTATTCACTAAAAGGTGAAACTCTGGAGAATTGGCAGGAGAAGAGAACAATCTAGACCAAATAGTCGATTTGGAAAGTGAAATAAATGAAGAATATTTTTGGTTCGGCTATTTAGACCTGGAAATTTCACTTCTCCAGTCATTCTCCAGAGTTTCACCTTTATTGAATAGACCTGTTTTTCTCCTTTTCTGCTTTCCTGATTTACAGGGAGTGGGATATATTCCTTATGGTCCAACAAGGGGATACAATGTTATTCAGAGAGGGGTGAAAACCAGGAGAACGGCTGGAGAAGTGAAAAATCTATTTCAAAATAGCCAAACCAGAAAATTTATTTGCTCTAGATTTTTCTCTTCTCCAATCATTCTCCTGGTTTTCACCTCTCTCTGAATAACCCTGAAAGTGTTTCCTGGTGGCAAAGCATTTGGTCTACACCTCAACCTCTGACCGAACCAATAAGTCAGAGTGCTCTTACCGGCCCTCAGATGCCATGACCCACTGGGAAATTTGTTGGTGTCTTGGTGTCAGGATTCCTCCTGGATCTGCTACACATCTTAGGTGATGCACCCCATTTCCACCAGACTGCAGTTCTTCCTTTGCCCACTTCACCTATGTGGTGCTGTCTGCAGACCAGTCCTGATTACTGCATTCAGCTGACCCTGATCTGGTCTCCCTATTTACTCTAGCCTTACCTCCATGACAGATAATTTATCCAATTCCCCTTAGTCTGGTTAGGCTATGGTACCTGTCCTATATGTTCCCCAGTGTATCCAGCCCAATGAACTGTCCAGAGAACCTGTCTGCCTCCGGTTCCCGTTCTGTCTTGCTGTTGCCCCTAACCTGCTGCAATCATTGTAAATCTGTATTACTGGCGCCACCTAGAGGTCATAAATAATATAATAGACTATTATAATGACTATTATATATAATATATAATAGACTATTATAATATCAGGCCTCAAAATTTCAAGTCCTGAGCTACTAGCCAGGCCTTAAGAGTTACTCGCGACTAGATGCCCCACCTAACCCTTTTCCAGCATTGCCTCTGCATTCTCACTCGCCCTCATGTAATTTCCACTCGCCAAATGCGAGCAGGCGAGTGGAAATTTTGAGGCCTGATAATATAATATACTATTATAATGTCTATGGATAATAAGTGCAATATTCACAGTCTTAATGAATCCGGCCGCTGCTCACTTCCACATGGTGATGTATCTCTTCCCACCGTGGGTTAATAGAATGTCCAGAAAGAACGTGGTGGAGTCAGGGCTTATTTCAAGTGATATTTGAAGAAGATCCCTTCTGTTGGTGCGTTTTCAGGCCCTATTGAGCCATCTCCTTCTGGTGATAGTTCACCAGAGGCCCGTTCAATACCTCAGCAGCTGCTGAATTGATGCAGCGCAGCAATTCAGTTTGCTGCAGCAGTGACTCTGAACGCTTTGGATGCGAATTGCAAAACAAAATGGCGATTTCTGTAGTTTCTGCAATATCCGCAGTTTTATTAGCAGAAACTGAGACTGAGGCCGGCTTTGAAATAACTAAAAGCAGTCAGCACAATTCCGTTTTGTACGCACACACCACAAGTGATAGTTTTTATTGAATAAACGTAATGGGTACTTCTGAAAAAAATATATAATTGAACCGTAATATATGTCTATGTGCATGCTGGTAAATAATAAATAAATATTTTGTGCTTTGGTGAACAAAAACCTCAAAATTAACATTGCCGTACTGAATTGTTACTTGCTTCATGGCGGCGGCCATCTTTACATACGTCACACTCAGCTACTCGCAGCATCTCCTCGAGTTGCTGCAAGTGCTAAGTTAGCAGTGCTGAGCGCTGAGCGGCTAAACGGCGTTCAATGGCAAGTTGCTAACTTAGCACTTGCAGCGGCTGAGGTATTGAACGCGGCTCAGTATCCTCTAATAAAACACAAACACAATATAGTGTAATAAATTAGGGTATTGAAAAGGATTGCCCTCACATTTCTTGGTGTCTCTAAATCAGACACCAGATGAACAGGCAGCCGGTGAAACTTTTGGGAGCACCGGATCTCCCCTTAGCAATAGGGATGTGCGTTTCGGGTTTCGGAATTTCGGAATTTTCACGAAATTTCCCGATTCGTGTTTTCAGATGCGGACGATTTTCCGAAAATTTTTAGATCCGAAAACGGCAGATCCGAAAAGTTTTCCGAGCCGAAACGAAATATTTTCGGAATTTTCGAATGGACTTGAAATGTGTCAAATCGAAATTTCTTGCTTTGAAACGAGGAGAAAAGACGTTCCGAAAAAACGAAAATTTCCGAAATCACGATAAGTCGATACAAAAAACGAGCAAAGTGACACGAAAATACGAAAAATGGTCGATATTCCGGAAACATGTACAATTCCGAAAAACGAAAATTTCCGAAATCACGAAAAGTCGATACAAAAAACGAGCTAAGTGACACGAAAATACGAAAAATGGTCGATATTCTGAAAAAAAATGTACACGAAAAACGAGTCGAGCCGAACCGAATCGAAACAGAAATCGGTCGAAACGAGCCGAATCGAAAAGTTTGAAAATCCGAAAAATCGAATCGAACCGAAAAAAAAATCGGTGCACAAGCCTACTTAGCAACGATCGCCTGCTCCGCTGGATAATCAGACCAGGAGCAGAGTTTAACGGTAAAAGTAATATCAATTTATGGTTAAAATAATAAATAATAAAATGCACCAAAATGCATTTCATGTTAAATCGCTACCTCAGTTGGTGGCTAATGCGCCGCCCCGAGTACCCCCTCCTGGAGTGCATAGAACTCCGTTTAGCCTTCAACTGCCAGGTCACATGATCTGCAGGATCTTGCCGCTAGGAGTGTGCTAGTAGTATGGCCACACAGGACACTGTAGCAGCAGAGGCACCTGGTGGCCAGCACAGCTTGGTGCCAGCCCAGCCTCTCTCCAGCAGAGGGTGCAGAGCCAGTGCAGTTATTTTATTCTCTAATTATAGCTGAAGGGATTCCTCCTCTGTCTATGAATAATGGAAACATTTAACAGCTCAGCGTGTGCTGCTGCTTCATAATGATGACACTGAATTTGTTTAGCGCCCCAGCGGCTTTTTGCATTTTCTGTCGTGGAGGTGTCTGGGTTACTCTGTAACCACCAAATGCAACGATTAGAACTTCTAAATGATTGTATTATTCTTAATAAGATAAATATATGCTGTAAATGCCACTGGCTTTTATATTAAACATGTTAATTCATATTATTTTTTTATATCAGCGGCTTCACTTCAGGAACCCAGCGACCTTGGGATGGCATTGCACTGAAGCTTAACGCTCACAGACGTCAGTGAGCATTTCTTAGGTTATTCCTGACGGCTCACTTCCCGATATTGGGCCCTATTCACGCTAACATGGAGACGGTAAGCAGGATAATGTGCGCCTACTGACTCTGAAAGGGTTAAATTAGCTGCCACCTTATACATGTGATGAGATACACAGAGCTGGGCAGACGTTGGGGGGGGCATCCCAATTAATAGTTAAGTTTTATTCTATGTATTTTACCTCACTTCTGGGAATTTTATGGATATATAATCCTGAGTGCCTTGTGTGTGATTTCCGCTGTATTAAGATGCTTTTCTTATCTTTTGTTCTGTGATTTGCTGAAAAGTGCCGCAGTGGGACGTTTTGTATCCACCTTTGTTTTATTCTATATAACCACTTGAAACAATAGACAAATTAACCCCTTACTGCCGCAGGACGTCCTTGCGGCCGGCGGGCTTTGGAGATGCAGGGAATAAGGGTACGCCATGCTGTCTTCAATGGGGCTGCCTAGGCCCCTCCCTGCAGCATGCGTGCACCGTGCGTCGGCTGTGGGGCGGGGTGCAATCTGCGTCATGTGACGGCACCTGTTGGCAAGGCGTACCTGAGGCCTGTTCAATACCTCAGCAGCTGCTGAATTGCTGCAGCGCAGCAATTCAGTTTGCTGCAGCAGTGATGTTGAACCCTTTGGATGCGAATTTTGAATCCAAAATGGCCGACGATTTCTTAATGAAAAATTCAGATTGTTTTTCGGATCACTCGGACAAAAAATAATAAAGAGAAGCAGTCAGCACAATTCCGTTTTGTATGCACACACCACAAATGATAGTTTTTAATGAATAAACGTTATGTTTACTTCTGAAACAATATATAAATTGAACTGTAATATATGTCTATGTGCAGGTGGAAATAATAAATAAATATTTTGTGCTTTGGTGAACAAAAACCTCAAAATTAACATTGCTGTACGGAATTATTACTTGCTTCGAGGCGGCGGCCATCTTGCTGTAGGGCATTGTTACTTGCTTCATGCGGCGGCCATCTTTAAAACGTCACACGCAGCATCTCCTCGGGTCGCTGCAAGTGCTAGGTTAGCACTGCTGAGCGCTGAGCGGTTGAACGGCGTTCAATGCAAGTTGCTAACTTAGCACTTGCAGCGGCTGAGGTATTGAACAGGCCTCTGTACTTTGCCTCACCGGCGAAAGCCACTCCTTGCGGGCACCACCTGTCCTTATGGGGTTAACAGAGATTTATAATCTGCACCTTGTGTTGTGGTTTCTGACTCTGTTCACTTGGTAATTTGGAACCGGGTTGATTGGTGACTTGAGTCGGGGAATAAAGAGTGATCGATAAGGTGTACAGCGGACACGACGCTCCAACAATCTTCATGTTAACGTCCTATTCCGGGGAAGGTGCAATCTAAGCACCTCGCCCTGGAACGCAGCGCTAACCTCCCTGATACCTGCAGTATCACCTCCGCACCACCGCAAGGTCCGAAGGCTTGCGCTTCCAGGCAGCGAGCTCTGCGCGACCTCACTCTCGCAAGATCGCGCAACGCTGCGGAGTGCTCGTGGAGGGAGACTAGGAACTATTTGTTCCCAGTCTAACTCTGCTCCCAGGGAGGAGAAGCAGTGAACCGGGCCACCCAACTCGCTGTGGGATGAGGGGTGTGTATGGGATTTTTAGGGGGGTTTGGATTGTGTTAAATAATTCTGCAAATGCAAAATCATTTAACACCAGCTTTTAGAAGGTGCTAAAATCTTTGCTTTCGCGCCCCGACGGTATATTGCACCAGCACCTTGTAACACCTCCCTTGTCGGAGACGCTAAAAATAGATTGCGCTCCCCATGTTAAGTATAGGAGATGCTAAAGTACAGTAAACTGGTGCAAGCTGCGAAACACAAAACGTTTTCACCCGACTGTACCGTCAAGATCGGAATATCGATGCCAGGCGTTAAACTTACTACTGCTAACGATTACATATCGAGACGCTACACTAGCACCAAGTATGGAATAGAGACGAGAGGCACGTGGAGGAGGACGCCAGCGCAGGGGGTAGAAGGCAGTTTCCGGGGTACCGGCTTTAAAAGGTGTCATGCAACACATTACTATTATACACCTGGCGAAACGCGTTGTGTAATGAATATTTTAGTTACCATATCTTTTTTCTTCAAATAAATTTAGCTGGGCTTGTGGCCTTTTCTGTGGCCTTTTATATGATATCCACGTCTGTATAGTCCACCTCTTTTGAAAGACCACAGTTTACATCGGCAGCGACGTCCCTAGCCTTGTCGGGCAGGAGAGCGACCGCATGCGGAGGTGGTGAGGTCTAGAGAGTGCTTGAATTTTGTGAGATTAATGATGCTGAGATAGTTTAGAGCAGGGCTCGACAAATTTGCTTTGATTCTAGGAGCCAGCTACAAAAGTTAGGAGCCAGGTTTTTCTTAAGACTAACAAAGCTTTACTTTTAACAACTAAAAGATAAAATAAATAAAAATGTTATTGGTGTAAGACCGAGTACCGATACTATTCCCCCCCCCCCAGGTACTCACCGATAAGTTTATTTAATGTCATGTGACTGCCTTCCAATAATTTCGGACTTTGCAGACAAGCTGTCCCATTTATGATAATATTGAAATGTATAGCTAGACACCACAATTACCCACTGCACACCCTGTCCACATATATAAATATATACACACACCAGCCCTCAGATATAAAATCTAAATCATAAGGTGAGCAATATAACACAGCAAAGCGTTGACCAAAGCAGTCCGCAGTATGCTAATAAAAATCAGAAAAGCTTGTAATTGTGTTATCTTAGGCTGGGGTCAGACGAACGCAGTGCGAACGCGCGTGCAGCTGCACTTTATTACGGCCGTAGTAGCAGCAAATGACGGCCAATATGCGAGGAAGGGCCGCACGAAAGTTTGGCCACACAGTGCAAGCGGCAAACGAATGCATTTTTTCGAGAACGTCGAACCGCTAGTACTGACGTACAGAGTGCGCTGCGCCCGCATAGCGGCATGTGTGTGATTAGGAGACGTCAGACGCTGCACATGTCCGGCCAACATAATGTCCAAATTGATTTGGTTACTCATATTTCTCGTTTTATTGAAGATCCGTAAAAAATCACGCATGAAAATGCACATCGTATGAGCACTTTCGTGTCTTCCGTGAAAAAATACATCAATGCGATCGGACGCACTTTTTTTTCCGGGCGATGCGAAAAATGCGTTCGTTTGACCCTAGCCTTAACATAAACTACTGTATATACAGAGATGTAATAAAGCAACGCTTGAGAAAGACAGATAATGCTATTTCTCTCAGTGAGTGTGCGCATGGCTTTTTACAATAATAGCGATTTTCTTACATCTCTCTTTATACTTTAATACAATGATACAAAGTGCTGTGTATTTTTTAGTATACTGTGGACTGCTTTGGTCACGTGTGTGTGTGTGTGTGTGTGTGTGTGTGTGTGTGTGTGTGTTTTAAAAGAACATGTAATAATATTTCGCTTTAGGCGTGTAGCTCTTTTTTTCTCGTTTGTTGGATTAGTGTGGTGGGCTTGGAGTAGTTATGCTTTGAGTTTTGCACCACTGGTAAAAAAAAAATATTTCCATTTACTTTTTGGCAGCACATGTATAGACATAATAAAATGTACATTCGTAGAATTGTAATTTACCATATTTTAATGTATTGTTTATTGTAAGCCCCCTCCCCCTCCTTTGTTCCTTGGTTGTGTGTACAGGGGGTTCTGCACACAGCTGTGGAGGATGTCTTCCTGCTCTGTGGGTTCAGTGATCCTGAGCTCTCAGGACAGAGCATGAAGGGTTAATACTGCTGTATGTCCTGATGTGGTCTGGTTGAACTCTGACAGCTCCTCTGGACACCTTATTACAGGTCCCATGTGTTTGCTCAGGCTGATTTATGGCTGTTTTGTAAAATCAGCACTGAGTGATGGTGCAGGACTCGGGACTCAGCAGACAGCACAAGGCAGGGCAGGGGGATTAAATCAAATCAAATCAAAATAAGCTTTATTGGCAGGACCAAATACATTTTAGCATTGCCAAAGCATATGGGGAGGAGGGGGGGGGTAGTGGGACATATATATGGGGGGGAATGGGCAAGGATTAAAGCTCTTATAAAAAACAAAACATTAACCTAATTAGTGACAGCTTGTCCAGAATCGGGAGATCTGCAGCCCGCTGAGGAGCCGCAGGAAACATCAAATAGGCAGCTGTGACAGAGAACTCTGTTGGAGCCCAGGGAGGAGCAGCTTCACCTCCTGCAACCAATGGACGGAGGCAGCACTGATAATGACGTGTGAAGCTGCAGGAGCCGATCACAGGAGGGGAAAGAGCCAGAACTCAACGCTACTTGCCAGGCGGGACATGTATCAAAACCCCGGCGCCAGGACAGCATTTTTAGTCGCAATTGCGACCTGGCTCCTGGGGTTTGTCGAGGTCTGGTTTAGAGCCAACTGTACAATGACTCAATAATGAGTGTATGTCGTATTGTAGGATATTTGTGGCTCCCCACACTTGATATACTGCGCAATGTGTGTCTCATTCTCTCTATTCTAGGATACGTCACAATAAGAAGATATCTGGATTTTCTCTTAATTGCATTTGGAATTTTATATTAATGCTCATAACGGTAATAGATTTGTTTGTGCACTGTAGCATTTGCTGAGGAAAACCCAGAAGATGGGTAATATCATGGCGGACCCCTGGACGAGTATCACAGCCGGCATGTGATTACACGGTGGACTCACGGAAGAGCAAACAGCGCGTCTCAACACAGCTGATGTTTAATTGCATGGTGGGATCTGGAAGGGCACGGAGAGGAGCTCGTCATAATTGTGTAAGATTATATAGTTTCATTCAGTTGGAGGGTCTGAACACTGCTGATTTATAACCCCCTGGTGGGCTTGAAATGAGCCAATGGGCTCGATCATGTATTCAGGAAAAAATAATAATAATAAAACCACATCAACAGAAAAGAAAAAATACTTAATTCTAGGCTTGTGCACCGATTTTTTTTTCCGTTCGATTCGGTTCGATTTTTCGGATTTTTAAACTTTTCGATTCGGCTCGTTTCGACCGATTTCGGCTTCGATTCGATTCGGTTCAGCCCGTTTTTCGGGTACATTTTTTTTCGGAATATCGAAAATTTTTCGTATTTTCGTGTCACTGTGCTCGGTTTTTGTATCGACTTTTCGTAATTTCGGAAATTTTCGTTTTTCGGAATTGCACATTTTTACAAAATTTTCGTTTTTCGGAAAATTTTCGTTTTTCGGAAAATTTTTGTTTTTCGGAACATCTGTTCTCCTCGTTTGACACATTTCAAGTCCATTCGAAAAATCCGAAAATATTTCGTTTCGGCTCGGAAAACATTTCGGATCTGAAATTTTCGGATCTAAAATTTTTCGGAAATTCGGCCGCATCCGAAAACACGAATCGGGAAATTTCGTGAAAATTCCGAAATTCCGAAACCCGAAACGCACATCCCTACTTAATTCTTACGAGACATAACATATCAGAGCTTGAATATTAACTTGTAATATTTCACCACACAAATGAAGGAAGCAGCATCTGCCCAATGATTTAACCCCTTCACTACCAAGCGGTTTTTCAAAAATCCACTACCAGGAACCAGCGGATATTCGTAGAATCATTTCTAATTAATTATACAGTAAGAAATATTTGGGAATATTCCCCATGTATTTCTTACTGTAGTAACCTATTATACAGGCAGATGGTGCCATCTACTGGCCAAGAGGAGTTCCTACCGTTTGAACTGCAGCCCGTGTCGGCTAGGTGATGCCTGATATGTCAGGGACATTCCCCAGATGATTTTAACCACTATTAGCACCTTGGGCACGATACCCAGTGGCACCTTAGGGGCACCTTCCGGAGAGCAAAATCAAAAGAAATTAGTTTGCAACAAACAAATTTAATTTGCAATCATACAACGTAGCTCCAGATGGTGTCAACACGATCTCAGGCTGCTGTTTCTGCTAACGCTGAGGGTGTATACACAATCACAGCAGTGAAGTGGTTAAGGAGAAAAAGGGGAGTATGTTTTAATATACCGTATTTTTCGCTCCATAAGACGCACTTTTCTCGCCCCAAAAAGTGGGGGGAAAAGTGGGTGCGTCTTATGGAGCGAATACCCCATCATATGCCTCAGCTCACCTGCCGCCGCCGCGTTCGTCTCCCTCTGAGCGTGCGTCCGGCGGCAAGGAGCTTGGGCACTCGCCTGGGGGAGCCACGTGACCGCGATCTGGTAAACATAACCAGAGTTGCTGTAAACGTAACAACTCCATAGATTTATATAACTCTGGTAAATTTACAACAGCTCTGGTTACATTAACACCAACCTTGAAATAGGGCCCATAGTGTTTTTTAGAGTGAGGGTTACAAATAGGTTTAGGGTTAGACATTAGGTTTAGGGCTAGAAATTAGGGTTAGGGTTAGAAATTAGGATTAAGGCAAGAAATTAGGGTTAGGGCTAGAAATTAGGGTTAGGGCTAGAAATTAGGGTTAGGGCTAGACATTAGGGTTAAGGCTAGACATTAGGGTTAAGGCTAGACATTAAGGTTAGGGCTAGACATTAGGGTTAGGGCTAGACATTAGGATTAAGGCTAGAAATTAGGGTTATGGCTAGACATTAGGTTCAGGGCTAGAAATTATGGTTAGGGCTAGCCATTAGGTTTAGGGTTAAGGTTAGGGCTAGAAATCAGGGTTAAGGCTAGAAATTAGGGTTAGGGCTAGACATTAGGTTTAGGGTTAGGATTAGGGCTTGAAATTAGAGTTAGCGCTAGTTAGCTACAAATTAGGGTTAGAATTAGACATTAGGTTTAGGACTCGGTTAGGGCTTCAAATTAGGATTAGGGCTAGGCATTATGTTTACGGCTAGGATTGGGGCTAGACATTAGGTTCAGGGCTAGAATTTAGGGTTAAGACTAGAAATTACAGTTAGGGCTAGACATTAGGTTTAGGGTTAGGGTTAGGGCTAGAAATTAGGGTTAAAGCTAGAAATTAGGGTAAGGGCCAGACATTAGGTTTAGGGATAGGGTTAAGGCTAGAAATGAGGCTACAGGCTAGACATCAGCGGGCACCCACTGTAGAGCAGGCCATTAGTGCTGTTGCTCGTCCTCAGGATCCTCACACACCCCCTTTCTCTCACTATAAGTATACAGGATCATCCAGACGTGGACCCTTTGCTTGATGTGCCTAGAGGGGTGTCAGCTATACCCTCCTGACGAGGCCTAACAAGGCCGAAACGATCGACGGGGGTTGCTGCACCTCTCGTGCAGGGATGATGTCCTTGGCAGTCAGTACTGGCCACCCTCATTGGGTGAGAGTAGACTGATTTGCATATGGAGCATTCATCTCTGTAATGGCACAAGCAAGCTAAAACCTTGTGAGCCCCCACCGTAGAGCAGGCCATTAGTGCTGTTGCTCGTCCTCAGGATCCTCACCCCCCCCCCTTTCTCAGGCTAGACATTAGGTTAAGGGCTAGGGTTAGGGTTAGAAATTCTAAACCTAATAATAATCCTAATTTCTAACAATAGCCCTAAAACACTGTAATTCGGGAGCAATCTAAAATATTTGAACAGAGCCAAATTTTTTCTGAAAGAATTCGTCATCAGCCATATTTTTTTTCCCGAAAAACACTTTGAAAAACGACAGGAGGTGTTATTTTCGAACGTGTCTGATAAAGAACTGTAAGCTGTTATTTCGAGAAAAAAAATGGCCGCTCCGATTTTCCATAAACTATCCATGACTATATATAATCAGTGTTTTGTACAGTTCTATCACGTCACCATATTAAATATGCATTTCCTATGCAATTCTCTACTTAATCCCCACTAAGTGAATAACTCTAAAGAGCTTTCTTTACATTCTGACTTCATCCCGCTGTCCTCCTACGCCAGAGCTGAAGGTAAAGCATGACCTGCAGCCGAACAAGTAATGAAAATTAAGTGCGCCTTGGGCAATACCAATAATATAATTCTTGCTCAACATTTATTATACAGCGGGTTTTGGAACACAGATGTCAGCGATGTTGCTTTGAATACAAAACCATGGCTTACCTATTAAACCAGTCGTCTGTGTACCGTGGGTAGGGGTAAGGATCGTTGCTGCTGAAATCATAGCTCGCTTCTGCATTCTGAAACAAAAACCAGTCAAAATTAACACAAGAAAATAAGTATGTATTGATTGCACTAATACCACGCTCCATTAGCCTCCTGAACCAGCGGCATAAGAACGATCTGCAGTGAAAAAACAATCTGGGGAAAATAAAATGGTATTTAGTACAGAGCACGGAATTCCCAAATGTTTCGTATTCCAAAATACAGATTATTTTTTTTGGGAAGCTGGTATGACTCCAAAAGTGGAAACCCCCCCCCCCCCACTTCATGAGACTTGGGGCATAATGATAAAAAAATACTGTATAAAATGCCCTTCAGGCTGTGTGTGTAAGGTGTGCATGAAACATAAATGTTTCATGTTTAGACTTGGGTCCCAACCCCAACATTTCTCGTTATCAGGGCCAGATTTGCATCTCAGGAGCCTGTAGGCACAGAAATCTGGAGCTCCACACCCCAAAAAAAACAAAAACAGATTCACACTGTGCTCGCATCAAAAGACGAGGCAGAATCACTTGCCTAAAAATGAAGCAAAAACTAGGGGCTCTTATCACCTCCTTCAAGCTAAGACTAGCGTCAGCGTAAGCGCAAGCTTAAGGGAGGTCATAGCACTGCGGCCACATTGCCTTCGTATTGCTAACGGGTTAAAAAAAAAGGTTAGCGCTCCTTAATTAGCGATTCGTTGTGCGGGTTTACTGTACTTTGCTCTCTCTATATCTAACCTGGGGAGCGCAAAGTGAAAGCACAGAGTAACTAGCGTTGGGATCACTTGGTTTTAACGCTAGTTACTAAGAGCTGGCGCTAACGAAAAAGTTACCACCAGCTCAGAGGTGCAGGTAATGGGTTGTGCTGCTGCAGAATCTGTTACCTGCAGCTCAAAACCCCCCAAAAAATCAGATAATCACCTCTTATCCCACGGCGGGAACGGCGGCCCGATCCGCTGCTTCTGGCCACCGGGAGCCGAGTGAGACTGGGGTACGAAAGTCGCAAGAGGCCAGATCCTGCCTGTCATGTGACCTGGCAGCACGATCCTCCAAGGAGTCCTATGGACGCCATGGAGGGGATGCTGGGGACGGCGCTGTAGCGCTGCCCCAGCATCCGCGAGCATAGCGATCACTAAGGGGCAGGCTGCTGGACTCGTCGCCTGCCCCACAATCTGCTGGGGAAACCGGGATGCTAAGGGGAAGTTAGTGAACGCAAACTTTTCCCCTTAGCGTCCCGGTTTTAGCTCAGGGCAGCTGATAGTGCCATAGAATGTTAGGGCTATGGTTACCCATAACCCTAAAACAAGAACAAATAGTAACCTATAGCCTAACCCTAATTTTTAACCATAGCTATGGAAAATGGTGCTCCATTTAAGCCCTGAGCACCCAAAAAGTTGCCGCCTACAGGGCAAGTAAAAATAAATAAATAAAAAAGAATCCGATTTTTTAAAAAAAAATATCCTTGCCTTTTCAATGATACCATATTTGACCCTCTACCCTGCATGGTTCCGGAGATACAGGTGTCTAAAGGGGTCTAAAAATATTCCATAAAACAATGAGCAGGGCCAGATTTATAATTAGGCAAAGTAGGCATGTGCCTACAGGCAACTACCACAGGGGTTTGAATTGTAATTTTATTATGTTTTTTTTTTTTTATAAAGCAATGCACCCCCTGTGGTAGGTGTCTATAGGCACATGCCTACTTTGTCTAATTATAAATACGGCCCTGCTCATTATTTTATACAAATGTTCCAAAATCCACAAAAAATTCCTAATTCAAAACATTTCTGGTCCCGAACATTTGGGTTAAGGGAAACTCAACCTGTATGTGGTGAAGCTACAATATTTAGCAGGAAGAAGAATATGTATTCCGTTCAGGTATCAACAGACATATTGAGAAAACAGTAGCTGTCATAACCAGATCTGTCTGAATATATTATTATATAAATAGGGAATATTTCCCTGAATAATATCAGAGAAGAGCACAGCAGATAAATGAGCTGTCTTCCAAATGCTTTTATAAACGTATGTATCAGCGGGGACCCAAGGGGAAAAATGGTAAATTAGAAACAAAGGCAAACCTATTTGGCAACAGATAGCTAAATAAAGAAATGGAAAATAAGAACCCTCGCGCGTGAAAAAGAGAACGCAAAACACAACGCATACTAAAAACAAACAGGTGGAAAAAGGAAATAAATTTAACAGCAGGATGCTGTGTGTGTCAGTATTTCACATTGACAAAGTTAAAGGGATATATATATATCGAATGTTTTTCTAATTAACTGTTAGAAAAAAAGGTCGATGGAAAAAGCAGGAGGATGTTATCTACATTATACAGAGAGGGGTATTAATTAATGCAGGAGGATGTTCTATACATTATACAGAGAGGAGCCTTTTTTTTAGCCCTTTAAATCCAGTGGCTGTGAGCGCTGAGATCGGCTGCTTGTTACATTATCTCTCAGTACAATATATCAGGCTCAGCTGTTACAGTAACTGACTGTAACAGCGCTCAGAGTTTCAGTAAAACATGGAAATAATATTGTTCTAACCTCTTATATATAAAAATATTATTTACTAGTTTTACTGAAACTCTGAGCACTGTGATGAGCAGCAGTCAGTTACTGTAACAGCTTTACCTGACACATTGTGCTGAGAGTGAGAGATACTGTAACAAGCAGCAATCTCAGCCCTCTGAGGAGCCACTACAATAGTAATTGTATCCACTGGTTTTCGGATGAATGAAATTAGTTTTCATACTAAAGAACTGAAAACGAATTTCTTTAGCAACTAAATAAATTGCATTTTAGGACTAATCCATTAGTTCAAAACGAAATTTTGTGCTGTGCACATGTCTACTGCACATCACAGCAATTCAAAGAAATGCATCCCAGAGCTCCTGTGCTACATTCCCTATATGCAGCAAAGAACTCTGGGTAAGACATGCAAATTACATCTGTCTCACTTTTTTGCATCCTGGGTCATATTGAACCTTGAAAATGGCATGCATCACTCGCGTTGCGCACATAACTGGAGGGCGACGCCAAAGCAGCGTGCTTCGCGCTCTGCTGTAGGGGCACCCAGGACCCCAAGAAGCCAGTACAGCTCCAGATTCGGACTCCTAGAGTCCGATACCGGAGCTTATGGGGCCCTTCCGATCAAAATAAATTTAATCGATCAATTAATCATATGTATCCGACCGATCACAATATGTGTCAATTTCTGGCAGCTCCTCCCTCCCACTCCCATTCACTTGCGGTGTACCCCAAGGCTCAATACTAGGCCCCCTGCTATTCACAATATTCATAAATGATCTGCCCAACGTCTGCAAAGCCTCAACTGTACATATGTACGCAGACAACACTGTGATCTATACCAGCAAACCAAATCTCCGGCAGCTGGAGGCCGTGCTGCAAGAACAATTCACAGAGGTAGAAAAGTGGATCAAACACAACAAACTTTTTTTAAATACTGACAAAACTGTAACGATGCTCTTTGGAACAGCACCTAAACTACACAAATTGCAAAATCCCCATCTATGTGTTGGGACAAAATCATATGGCACGCTGACCACAGTCACTTCTCTCAAATATCTAGGTATGTGGTTGGACCCTAATCTATCCTTTGGCCCCACATCGAAAAACTCTCATCTAAACTTTACCCCAAACTAGGTGCCCTGTACAGAAACAAATCCTGCCTGAGCCCTAGAAAGCAGATTGTACAACAAATGCTTATGCCAGCTATTGATTACGGAGATGTAGTGTATGCAGCCGCCCTGCAAACACACCTTCATAAACTTACTACATTGTATAACTCCTTCTGCCGCTTTGCATTACAATGTAACTACATGACCCACCATTATGACATGTTAAAAGAGCTAAACTGGCCATCGCTGGAGTCTAAACGCATCCTTCACCTCTCCAGCCTGGTGTCTAAGAGCATTTCTGGGAAGCTGCCACCCTACCTGAATAGACTGCTTCCCCCAGCAGCTCCCTAATCCTATAACCTCCGATCCAGGACCAGCACCTTACTTGCAATACCACAATACAAAAAGAAAGTGGCTCGGTCCTCATTTTCCTACAGAGCACCACAATTATGGAATAACCTCCCAGACACAATCAAATCTTCCCCCAGTCTTAAGTCACTCAAGAGATCTCTATTAACATACCTCAATACAGAATGCACCTGTAAACTAGTGACTATATTTCCTACATATTTATTTTCTGTTAATCTGTATATTTGTGTTGTTTTTTTTTTTAATATCTTGCATTGTATTACTTTGTATTTCTGTAACTGTAACACTTCAATGTTCTTGAACCCAGGACATACTTGAAAACGAGAGCAATCTCAATGTATCCTTCCTGGTAAAATCCTTTATAAATAAATAAATAAAAAGATAAATAAATAATTGTCAATTTCCCCAGCCCTAATGTTTTTACGTGTATTGTTTGGTTGCTAAGTGCCCCATTCATTGTTTCATTGTAACACATACATATTGGCCATTTGTTAATCTGGCGGCTGCTACTCTCAATATTCTTTTTTTATATATATATATTTTTTAGTAATTTTTAGTTTGATCAGTTAGTTGTTAGTAAAAGTCTTAACTCTCATTCCATAGAGAAGAGGAGGACACACTCCGCTGAAACCTCCTGACATTCTTGGAAGGACAACGCAAACAAATTGTGTTCATACAGAGGTTCTCAAATAACATATCATGGACGCCTATGGATTGCAGAAGTGAATAAACGTAACGGTGCCTGCTGGTAATAGCATATAATTATGCCACTTCCCTTGGAATGTGCAAGGTTGCCTGCTAGCCGAAATGGGTTACCCCGAGCAGTGGTTTCATGAGCAGATGTTCACAAATCACATCTTCAATTAGAATAAGGATCATGTGTGGAGGTGAAAAGAAATGTAAGAAATAAAACACTTTGAAAGGCAAAGGGCTTTATGGGTAAAAATTACTTTGTATGTTACAATGAAAAGGAGTTTGCGTGTTTAACATTTTGGCAATAGATTGCTCATTAGACATCTTCATTCGTTTTCCGATAAATAAAAATTCATCCGAATTTTGGCCAATTTCCCAAAGATACAAATAGCGATGGACAACCTACTACATGAACATAATGAACGAATAAGGAACCACTGCATGGACACGATGAAATAATAAAGGACCTCTGCATGGAGAAAATGAACCAATAATGAACTGCCACAATATTGAAATGAACGGATATAGAAGCACACCATGGAAGAAATAAACCAATAAAAAATATCACGCGGATGCAAAGAATGAATAAAGAATAACCACATGGACAATAAGAACTAATGAAGAATCACCACATGGACGAAATGAATGAAGTATCACCACATGGACGATATGAATGAAGAATCACCACATGGATGAAATGAATGAAGAATCACCACATGGACGAAATGAATGAAGAATCACCACATGGATGAAATGAATGAAGAATCACCACATGGATGAAATGAATGAAGAATCACCACATGGATGAAATGAATGAAGAATCACCACATGGATGAAATGAATGAAGAATCACCACATGGATAAAATGAATGAAGAATCACCACATGGACGAAATGAATGAAGAATCACCACATGGATGAAATGAATGAAGAATCATCACATGGACGAAATGAATGAAGAATCACCACATAGACAACAGGAGATAATAAAGAACTGCCACATGGATGAAATGAAACAATAAACAATTATCACATGGATGTAAAGAACGAAGAAATAAACACCACCTGGACAAAATTAATGAATAAAGAAACACCACATGGACAATTTGAACCAATGAAGAATTATCCAATGGATGCAACGAACGAATAACGAATCACCACATGGACAAAATTAACTAATAAAGAATTATTACATGAATCAATAAAGAATTGAGAAATGAACAAATAATTACCATATAGACGGACAGAGTTATTCAGAGAGAGGTGAAAAGCAGGAGAATGACTGGAGAATGGAAAATTCTAGGTCAAAATAGCCGATTTGGAAAGTGAGATGAATGGGAGAATTTTTCTGGTTTGGCTATTTTGACGTAGAATTTTCCAGTCTCCAGCCATTCTCCTGGTTTTCACCGCTCTCTGAATAACCCTGTAAATTAAGCAATGAAGAATCAGGAAAAAATGAACGATAAAGAACCACCACATGGACAAAACAAATAAAGAATTGGGATTAAATGAAGCAATAAAGAATCAGCACATGGACGAAATGAACGAATGACGTACCACCACATCCTTAAAACGAACCAATAAAGAATCGGGGTGAAATGAATCAACAAGGAATCACCACATGGACGAAATGAAGCAATGAAAAATCACCACATGGACGAAATGAAGCAATAAAGAATCAGCACATGGACGAAATGAACGAATGACGTACCACCACATCGTTAAAACGAACCAATAAAGAATCGGGACGAAATGGATCAACAAAGAATCACCACATGGACGAAATGAACCAATAATCAGCATAGACAACATGAAATAATAAATAACCAAAACATGGACAAAATGAACCAATAAGGAATTATCACATGGATGTGACGAACTAATAAAGAATCACCACATGGACGAAATAAATAAAGAATCACCACATAAACAACATCAAATAATAAAGAACTACCACATGGATGAAATGAATCAATATAGAATTACCACATGGATGAAATGAATCGATAAAGAATTAACACATGGATGAAATGAAGTCAATAAAGAATTATCACATGGACGATATAAACCAATAAAGAATCGGGAGGAAATTAATGAATAAAGAACCACCACATGGACAAAATGAACCAATAGAGATTTATCACATGGATGTAATAAAGAAATAAGGAATCAGCACACGGACGACATGAACCGATAAAGAATCGGGACAAAATGAATCCATGAAGAATCGGGACCAAATGAATCGATAAAGAGCCTGTCACGGGATGGCCCAGCACCCTCAGCCAGGGGCGGTGCACAGTGACAGTGGTGGCTATGGACACTTAGGTGCGGTGGCACGCACCTAGTTTTGCAAGTACTTTTATTTAGATGTGATTATTGTGTGGTGTAGTAAAGTGTCCCCTGTTGGTATTGTGAAATGTAATTCCCTTTGTCTGCCACGCCCGCCGCCATTTTCTGATCACCTCGTGGTTCAGATCAGAATACTCGGATCGTAAAATGGCCGAATCGGCAACTCCCCGATTCGTAACGGCCAATACGAATCGGGGCCAGGGTGCCTCCTGCCAGCGAGGGCCAATGGGACTTGTGTGGGCGGGCAGGGATCCCCATTGTATTCATAAGTGTGTAAAGTGATAAATGCGTGTGTTGTGAAAAATAAAGGCAGATTTTGCAGTGCATCCAGCCTCGACTGATGTGTCTTTTTCTCCGCCGTACTTTTCGTTCTGAGAATCCCTCGAGGTCTCAGGGTGCGGTGTCCCAGATCCGAACCGAACCGAGCGCTCTGTGCCTGCATCGAGCATCAGGGCAGAGGCGCAGCGGAAGGTGATTCGGTTCCCAGATCGAGAGATCCGATCCGAAGGGCGCGGCCGTGTACCGCGCTTCGGTATTGCGAGGGATTGCGGTAAGATCCGAATCCCTCGCCGATCCCGCAAGATCCGAAGATTCATCTGTCCCCGATCCGAAGAGTCCTCCACTGAGATCCGAAGATTTACCCGCGCCGGGATCGGAAACGTTTCCCGCAGAAGATCCGAAACGTTTCCCACATAAGATACGAAGATTCCTCCGCGGCTGGCAGATCCGATCTCCACGAACGCCCCACACCCGCAAGGTCAGTGAACCAGCTGCTCGGGACGCTGAGTGCCGTATGGCTCAGTGGTCGGGCTGGTTCTAGGCAGGGGTCCCCTCCACCGCCCGCTAACCCCTTCCCGGGGTCACGCCAGGCCGCACGAGACGCCGAGTGCGCGCCACTCGGTAGTCGGGCCAGCGGTAAGCGACGGGGTCACGCAGATAGAGCACACCCGCAGGCGGAACAACATCCCATTCCGTCATACTGGTGGCAGCGGTGGGATCGCTCTCTGCAGGCCCCTAGGAGACCTACGCCATGGTGGTGTACACCTACTATGACCGGGACACCTGCGTGGGATGTTGGAGAACCGGGGAGGAACGCCGGGTAACAAGAAAAGAAAGACCCTGATCAAGGAGCTGACTAGGATGGATCAGGACGGGGCGACGACGCCCGTCCCCAGCCCTGTCCACACGGAGGTGGAGGAAGATGCTGGTCTCCGAGAGGTGCGGCGTCTGATTGCCCTGCTCGGGGATGCCCCAGCGACGGCGGACAGATGCCGGTGATCCGGGAGTTCTACCGTGAGGTTGAACAGGAAAAGGACCGCCAGCACGAGCTGCGGTTGGCAGAGCTCCGCGGAGCAGAGCCAGAAGATTGGAACCCCGAACCCTATCCTGTGGAACCCTGGGTCGAGGCTCACAGCTCGACTGGAGCTTCACCTGGGGAATCTGCAACCCCCAGTGACTACGCTTGCGGGACTCTCAGCTCGCCTGGAGCCTGTACTGAGGACGTCACTCATCCCAGCGACCCTCGGATGGAGACTCACAGCCCGCCTGGAGCTGCATCTGAGGACGCCACATTCCCCATTGAGGAGCGGTGCTCCTGCGCTGGCACTTCGCCGACATGAAGGTCGTGTTGGCAAGAGAGCTGCAGGAGGGCCGGGAGCAGGACCGGAGGTCCACAGAGGAACTGTGGTACGAGGCCCTGGACCATGAGCGGGACTGCCATGGTGCGTACATTCCCTCCGACGCTGTCGTCCATCGGGTGCAGTACGATGTGCGAGCAGCGTTCCTGCAAGGTCGGGCCCCAGAGGAGTGGGAGGCCGAGCTCCGGAGTCTGGTGCAGGAGGAGATCGCACTGGACGCCGCGTACCGCGCGCTCCGGTGGCTAACCGCCTCTCCGACAGCGCGCCCGATGGGAGGCAGTTCCATTGCAGGGCCTCGCTACGGAGGCACGGGGCTGCTCTACGAGGGCATGGCCGCCGACCCCGAGTTTGGAGAAGAGACAGAGGAACGGATGGAAGACATCCTGGAGCGACGGGAACTGGAGATCCCGTCAGACAGCAGGGACTCGGTGTTTGAGGAGCTGGAGTCCCTAGCCGAGCGAGAGTGGGAGCTCGAGGTGGCTTATCGAAGACTGTTGGACGGCGTTCCGCAGTCGAGCCTGAGCTCCCCGTGGTGGGACGGGTCGGCGGAGGAAGTCGACAGTCCCCAGGTTTGGGACCTATGGGAGGCCGAGGCGGACCCATGGGTGCCCGTGGGGGTTTCGACTGAGGAAGTTACCCCCTTCACCCCGCAAGAGGACAGGGTGGCCGAGGCCACGGGTCCAGCGGGGGAGGAGACGGATGGTCTCCCCGGGATGGGTGGTGCGCAACCATTGTTTGCCCCGGGGGGTGAAGTGACCATCCTTCCCCAAGGAGATCTCCAACCAGCAGAAGAGCTGGCTACGGGGCAGAGTGCCGCTGGCCTCTGCCCACTACTCAAAGTCTGCCAGGAGGAGCAGACGGATGGTTCCCCCGGGATGGGTTGTGCGCAACCAGTGATTGCCCCGGGGGGTGAAGAGACCATCCTCCCGCAAGGAGGTCCTCACCCAGCTGAAGAGCTGGCCACGGGGCAGAGCGCCACTGGCCTCTGCCCACTACCCACGGTCTGCCAGGTGGAGCAGACTGATGGTCCCCCCGGGCTGGGTTGTGCGCAACTGCTGATGGGCCTGGGGGGGAAAGAAACCATCCTCCTGCAAGGAGATCCCCACCCAGCGGAAGAGCTGACACCAGGGCAGAGCGCCGCTGGCCTCTGCCCGTTTCTCCCAACTTGCCCCGAGGGCAGAGCGAGGATGACCCCGTGCAACTGCGGTTGCATCCATTTGTCTCCCTTGTCGGCTACCAGGAAGAGCAGCCAGGTTTGGCTCTATTTGCTCCTTCGGTTGCCGTGTCCGTACCTGGCCATCCAGTGGAAGAGCTGGCAACGGGGCAGAGCGCCGCTGGCCTCTGCCCATTTTGGCAACCCTTGGGCTCGGGGGCCTCACGCAGCCACGGTGCTTTCCCACGGCTGACCTGGGCACCCGGGGCGTGTGCATTTAGCACCCGGGTTCCCCGGGTGAGCAGTAACCCTGGAGGGGACACAGGAGGCACGCCGGCTCAGATGTATGTCCTCTCGCCCAGCCGGGGAAACTCTAAGGACATGGGGTCCCGACCAAGCTGGCACGGCCGGAAGGCCAAATGGAGAGGCCTGGTGACTCGGCCTCCCCAGACTGACTATGGGCCTGGGAGCACCGACTTCCCCGGTATGACCCGGTGGGGTCAGACCAGGTGCGTCGAACTGGGGGAGGGGGAGGAGTGTCACGGGATGGCCCAGCACCCTCAGCCAGGGGCGGTGCACAGTGACAGTGGTGGCTATGGACACTTAGGTGCGGTGGCACGCACCTAGTTTTGCAAGTACTTTTATTTAGATGTGATTATTGTGTGGTGTAGTAAAGTGTCCCCTGTTGGTATTGTGAAATGTAATTCCCTTTGTCTGCCACGCCCGCCGCCATTTTCTGATCACCTCGTGGTTCAGATCAGAATACTCGGATCGTAAAATGGCCGAATCGGCAACTCCCCGATTCGTAACGGCCAATACGAATCGGGGCCAGGGTGCCTCCTGCCAGCGAGGGCCAATGGGACTTGTGTGGGCGGGCAGGGATCCCCATTGTATTCATAAGTGTGTAAAGTGATAAATGCGTGTGTTTGAAAAATAAAGGCAGATTTTGCAGTGCATCCAGCCTCGACTGATGTGTCTTTTTCTCCGCCGTACTTTTCGTTCTGAGAATCCCTCGAGGTCTCAGGGTGCGGTGTCCCAGATCCGAACCGAACCGAGCGCTCTGTGCCTGCATCGAGCATCAGGGCAGAGGCGCAGCGGAAGGTGATTCGGTTCCCAGATCGAGAGATCCGATCCGAAGGGCGCGGCCGTGTACCGCGCTTCGGTATTGCGAGGGATTGCGGTAAGATCCGAATCCCTCGCCGATTCCGCAAGATCCGAAGATTCATCTGTCCCCGATCCGAAGAGTCCTCCACTGAGATCCGAAGATTTACCCGCGCCGGGATCGGAAACGTTTCCCACAGAAGATCCGAAACGTTTCCCACATAAGATACGAAGATTCCTCCGCGGCTGGCAGATCCGATCTCCACGAACGCCCCACACCCGCAAGGTCAGTGAACCAGCTGCTCGGGACGCTGAGTGCCGTATGGCTCAGTGGTCGGGCTGGTTCTAGGCAGGGGTCCCCTCCACCGCCCGCTAACCCCTCCCGGGGTCACGCCAGGCCGCACGAGACGCCGAGTGCGCGCCACTCGGTAGTCGGGCCAGCGGTAAGCGACGGGGTCACGCAGATAGAGCACACCCGCAGGCGGAACAACATCCCATTCCGTCATAGAGCCATCACATGGACGCAATGAACTAATAAAGAACTGACACAGTGCTCTCATTGCAAATTAATTAGTTTGTGCTGCTCACGGCACAAAATGATGGCTAGCTAGTGCTTGACAGCTAGCTGCCCCTTCAAAAACTTTGAAAAACTTTTTAAAGAAATAGACATGTCTTGGTCATAATGATCCCAAAAAACCCAATGTCCCCACTTGATCTGGTGTGAGAGGGAACATATCACCTACGCAGTAAGCAGCCATTGCTACCCAAATGCCAATATTGGGGGAGCAGGCATGTATCCCCACCATAGGCGTGTGCAGATTGTTGGGTGTGCACCCATGTTACTTCTAATAGTTACAAACTATAAATAATTCACGCTCATGTTCTTTATCATGAACCAAACAAGAAAAGCCCAGAAAGTGTCCATGGGAATGTGAAAGGTCGAAAGCAGGAGGAATTAGAGGAACATGCTACTGAACAGCAGAGTGTCCTTTTTTTGCACTTAAATAATTGGGCAAAGCTTGCCGAGTCTGACAGCCTCTGCCCATTTATTTTTTAGTTATTTTTCTCATTTTGGTGATATTTCTCACCTTTTTGTCCCTCCACGTGCACAACTCATCCTCTTTGGCTTAGGGACTCCTGAAGCTGGAAGTCCCTGAGGTTTTCCTGTGTGATTTGCGCTCCCTGCTCTCCCTAAAATAGGAAATTCAAATGGTGCACCGAAATGAGACTTGCGAACTAGTAAACTAGTAAACAGCAGCAAGGAAATGCAAAAAACCCGGCTGCTGGTGACGCTGCTGCTGACGCTGGGTGACTCCTCCACTTCACCCAGCTTTTTAAGAAGTTCAGCTGGGCTGGAAGGCAGGGAGGGCACTCCTGACATGCTGACCACTTCAAAACTATAAAGTGATCAGGATGTGTATAGTGCTTCTTTACCAGTGTGCACAACCTTTTGCGCTCGCCTTTGGTCCCTGCCCATGTGCAGCTGGTGGGGGGTATAATAAATGGAGGGACTGGGACATGCCATCAGTTTGTATGAAGCAAGCGTAGTCCCAGTGTGCAGGCCTACTGGTTACATACTGGTCAAGTGCGCAGTGTCCAATGTCCTAATTGTTGCATTTTAAATATGAGAATCAGTACGTTTTGATACAGCTTTGTTTTGTTGTTAACAAAAACAAAAAATGATAAGGTAGCAGCTTGTCGAACCCGCTTCCTTCAGTCGATGTTCACTCCTCGAGTTAAGACTGCTCAAAATCACTACATCTCCTGAGATATTGTGATTGTCGCCATGGTTACCCTTCTTGGATATGATTCTGTATATATAAAGAAATATATTAGCCATAAATAATTCATGGTTATCATCACTTGACAAGAATGTGACCCACTTTAGAAACAGAGAGAAATAAAAAGGATATGAGCAAAAAAATCTGCGGAAGAAAAAGCAGCAATGTCTCTTTACTAGACACCCAGAATGAAATGTTGACGTAAGCTGCAAGCTTCCTCTCGGTGGGCTTCCAGGGAATCTTATTTTGACGCCAGTATTTAATTTTTTTATGCCCTACTTGGGGCACTATCACCTGGTGTAAGCTAACGTTAGCATCGGCATGGTTTTGCGTAAGCGTCAGGTTAATTGAGTCTAGTGCTTGACCAAGATCATTTGCCTCCCGCTAAAAACTGGAAAAATCACATAGCGTGTTGCTATTAGCAATTCGTAGCGCGAGCTTACTGTACTTTCCATGTCCTATACTTAACATGGGGAGCGCTAGAGAGCACTTGCGCTTTTGTAACTAACAGACCAATTGGTCCCGGTGCTAATTTTTAGACGGACGCTGTGACGGAGGCCTCCGCCACCTTTTCAGTGACTTGTGCTCCAAGTGTCTGGGACTGGCTGGCGCGGGAACTCACAGCAATGCCACACTACACATAGACTGTGTGCCCCTTGGAGAAGAGCAGATGCCAGCCTTGTGCCTGCGGATTATGGATAATTATGGCAGAGAATGCTCATAGGGCATTGCCAAACTGTTGGTAATTTGGTTTAAAGTATTTCTGTATACTTTAATTAGGTTTGCGTAATCTGGATTATGCAAGACTACTGCCTCACTATCTGTGTGTGTAGCTGTTATCTGTGTATATTTTGTAATCTATTTGTCAATCAGGATCACCCATTGTCTTAGTTCATTAAGAAATGTTAAGTAGTGTTTACTGTAACTGTCTACCGAATGTAATTAGACTTCTCATTCCAAAAGTCAATGTTTGTGCAATTATCTGTATTAGTGTGATTAGGTTCTCCTATGGGAATTTACAATCTAGATGGGTGAGGGGATTAGAAAAAGAGGGCGGAGCGTCAAGAATGTAATATGGGGTGCATGCGTTAAGGTCACTTATCCTAGCGTTAACACCTACTCATCCGAACGCTACCATTAGCGTTCACTATGGAATACTGGCCATACTGCAGGGGTCAAAATTTGCACTCGCCTGCTCGCATTTGGCGAGTGGAAATTAAGTGAGGGCGAGAAGAAATGCACAGGCAGGCAGCACGATAAATTATATCGTGCTGCCTGTGCTGCATATTGCTGCGGCAGCCTTGTTTTTTTTTCTTTAGGGCACAGCTGGAATACGCAGCACAGACAGCGCAATATAATTTATCGTGCTGCCTGCCTGTGCATTTCCACTCGCCCTCACTTAAATTGTATCTGGGGTCTGATGTCTGGGTATGCATGTATCTGGGGTCTGATGTCAAGGTATTCATGTATCTGGGGTCTGATGTCAAGGTTTTCATGTATCTGGGGTCTGATGTCAAGGTTTTCATGTATCTGGGGTCTGAAGTCTAGGAATACATGTATCTGGGGTCTGATGTCTGGGTATTAATGTTGTTGTTATTTATTGTTGTAACTTTATTCTGAATAAAACATTAAACCGTGTAATTTCATACGATAATTTAGGACGGTGTGTTTAGGGACGGAGTTAAGGGCAGAGTAGGTGGGGCAACTGGTGGCAAGTAACTCTTAAGGCCTGGCTAGTAGCTCGGGAGTTGAAATTTTAAGTCCTGCCATACCGTATAGTAAAACTTGCTTCTTTAGTCCTGAGGAATCTCAGAAAGCTCTCTTCAGATTAATCGGAGCGTGCAATTGCAAACCTGCGAGGACGAGATTAACCGGGATTCTAATTGTTGATATTTATTTTTCCGCTGCCTTGTGTATCAGCCATTGTTAAAAGGTTAAATGGCGCAGATCTTCAAGGAAATATTCTCTGCTTAAATGCAAAGTGGCTCCACAAGAGGATAAAACGCAGAGCGACGAGCTGCATTTTGAGAGGTTTATTTTTCACAGATAGCAATTTAACAAGTAGAAGATATTTATGTGTTCCAGTACTTGTCTTTCTCATCAGCTCTGTAGAAGATCAATTTGAAGCAGCAATAAAACCTGGAGTTTTTTTTTTTTCTATATTTAGTTGGGTTTTTTTCCCCCGGAGCCTAGATTTAGCTTCGAGGCGAGGAGTCTTCTGACAAAGACTTACATCCATCATCCCCGGTGTGACGTTTTGCTTGCCACCTAAACATCTCAGATTTGATTAAATCTGACGAGCACTGAAACTGTCCGAGCAAGACGTTTTGCCAGTTTTGTTGTTCAGTCAGCTGCAGCAAATGACATTTTTGGTGGCATGCAGAGAAATAAAGCTATCCGATGATTTTCTTAGCCAAATTTTCAAATGGAAAAAATCATAGGGTTTACAATAAAAAAAAAGACGGAGCGAAAAGATTTATAAATACAATTACAGTATTTGTAGCGCGCCAACATATTCTGTAATGCTGTACAATGGGTGGGACAAAAGAAGCATAAAAGCAACAAATAGGTTTGACACACAGAGAATGACAGGAAAAGAAGAGCCTGCTCAAGAGCTTGCGTTCTGAGAAGTGTTGTGACGCACAGAGGTGAGGGTGAATAGCAGAGTTTAAGCATTAATGGGGTGAATGGGGGCTGTGTGGGAGATAGATCAGGAAAGATGCAATCAGGGGTTTATGGAGGGAGCTGATAGTCCGCTCTGAAATAATGCATTTTTAGAGACGTCTTGAAAGACTAGAGACTGGCAGACGCGTTCATCATAGACTGTAGAAGGGTGAGGTGTGAGAGACATGGGATGTGAGGTGGATGAGTTTGGTAGAGGCATTTATCGTAGACTGTAGAAGGGTGAGATGTGAGACGTATGGGATGTGAGGTAGATGAGCCTGGCAGGGGCGTTCATTATAGCCTGTAGAGGTGTGAGAGACACAGGATGTGAGGTAGATGAGCCTGGCAGGGGCGTTCATTATAGCCTGTAGAGGTGTGAGAGGTACTAGATGTGAGGTAGATGAGACTGGTAGAGACATTCATTATAGACTGTAGAGGTTTGAGGTTTCACAGGTATGGGATGTGAGGTAGAGGAGTCTGGCAGAGGCGTTGATTATAGCCTGTTGAGGGGTGAGGTGTGAGAGGTACTAGATGTGAGTTAGATGAGACTGGAAAAAGCATTTATTATAGACTGTAGAGGGGTTAGGTGTGAGAGCCACGTGATGTGAGGTAGATGAGCCTGGCAGAGGCATTCATTATAGACTGTAGAGGGGTGAGGTGTGAGAGGTAAAGGATGTGAGATAGATGAGACTGGACGAGGCATTTATTATAGACTGTAGAGGGTTGAGGTGTGAGCGGTACTGGGTGTGAGGTAGATGAGCCTGGCAGAGGCATTGATTATAGCACTCTAAGTAAAATACTCTGTAAATCGAGTTGAATCAGTTTATGTGTCTTTAGAGCTTTAATAGACACACTTGGTTTTGAGAGTGGACTAACATTATTTTTAATATTCTTTTAATGCTTTTACATAACGCAAGATGTCTTGTATTGGGTCCTAAAGTTAAACCTGGTCCTTCTTTAGATTTTTTCATATTTTCCTAAATGTCAGTTGTGTAGAAGACTTAGGGAAAGATTCATCCCCTTTATTATCGAGAGGCTTGACTAAAACATCCACTAGGGGTTTAGGGGGTGCTAAATGATTTTGCAGAAGCAGAATCAGTTAGCACCGGCTTTCAGATGTAGCTAAAATTTTCACTTTCCAGGGGGCGGCAAAAAGCCATCTCTAAAGGGGATATTCACAGGGCATGGAAATGACGCAGACATTTCAGTGTTCTGTTGTTCCCCGCACTTTGGGGAATCAAATTTCCCTGGTGAATTCACTGCAGGGTCCCTGAAGTGCAGGGAATCAGCCACCGAATGCTGCCGCAAACCCGTCGGCTGCTGTTTTCAAAGAAACTACTGAACTAAAATGTCTGGAATTAAGATATAAGATCCTATGAATGATAATAAAAAGGTCTGTTACAGAAAAAAGAAAAACTGCTATTAGAAAAAAAAAATGGATTATTATTTTTTTTTAAAAATGCCTAAAAGATACAAAAAAAAATCAATAAATAAAGAGACATTTTACTACAGATTAAAGGAATAAACGGTTTATTAGATATTGGGTAAAAATGGGAATATTTTTAACATTGAAACCTATGGTGTTTGTCTGAATAAACCTGCCGAATGAAACCGCCAGACATCAGGACATTTCTCTGCTGTTCGGTGTCTCTGAACAGATTAACCAATAACTTCTCTATGGGTACTTTCACTGCCGTCGAACAAGCACCGTACTTGCTGGCAGTTCACCAAAATTTGTGTGTGAGCTCCACAGCAATAAACCTCACAGTAATGTGCGCCATGTATTATGAGCATTCAGTGTTATATGGGAGTACTGACTTATGAGTAAGAGTAGTTAAAAAAAGAAACCGTAAAACTCGGGGGGGGGGGTGACACCATGAGTTACCGCACCGGGTGACACCAACCCTAGTGACACCACTGCCTTGGATGCTTTCATGGCACAATAGATGCAGGTCCTAATAAAACACTGGCTGAAGAAGAGGAGATCCTCGCTCCAAGGTCTCAACACGACAGCAAAATAAAATTTAAAAAATCCAGCTCAGGCGGGTGAAGAAAAGTGTTGTCCCCCTCAAATAAACAAGACGTTTAGAGTTATATAAGACTTGACAAAGAGCTTATATAGGTCAAAACGTTGTCTTTCTTGTTGGGAAATAAACACATTTCTTCACACTGCTGAGCTGAAATTTTTATTTTATTACTAGGTGTAAAGCCTGCCCAGAGGGCAGTCTATTGATAAGTGTGGTGCATTGTGCTTGGTTCTGTGCTCTGTGCCGTTTATTCTGTTGTGCTCGGCTCTGTGCCGTCTATGGTACTGTGCTCGGCTCTGTGCCGTCTATGGTACTGTGCTCGGCTCTGTGGCATTTTTATTGTGCTCGGCTCTGTGGCGTTTTTATTGTGCTCGGCTCTGTGGCGTTTTTATTGTGCTCGGCTCTGTGGCGTTTATTCTGTTTTGCGTTTATACTGCCCCTGCTCATGGATATATGCCCCAACACGTGGATACTGCCCCAGCTCGTGGATACTGCCCAGCACGTGGATACTGCCCCAGCACGTGGATACTGCCCCAGCTCGTGGATACTGCCCCAGCACGTGGATACTGCCCAGCACGTGGATATTGCCCCAGCACGTGGATGGATACTGCCCCAGCACGTGGATACTGCCCCAGCACGTGGATACTGCCCCAGCACGTGGATATTGCCCCAGCTCGTGGATATTGCCCCAGCACGTGGATATTGCCCCAGCACGTGGATACTGCCCCAGCACGTGGATACTGCCCCAGCACGTGGATATTGCCCCAGCTCGTAGATATTGCCCCAGCACGTGGATATTGCCCCAGCTCGTGGATACTGCCCCAGCACGTGGATACTGCTGCAGCTCGTGGATATTGCCACAGCACGTGGATACTGCCCAGCACGTGGATATTGCCCCAGCACGTGGATGGATACTGCCCCAGCACGTGGATACTGCCCCAGCACGTGGATACTGCCCAGCACGTGGATACTGCCCCAGCTTGTGGATATTGCCCCAGCACGTGGATACTGCCCCAGCTCGTGGATACTGCCCCAGCACGTGGATATTGCCCCAGCTCGTGGATACTGCCCCAGCACGTGGATATTGCCCCAGCACGTGGATACTGCCCCAGCACGTGGATACTGCCCCAGCACGTGGATATTGCCCCAGCTCGTGGATACTGCCCCAGCATGTGGATATTGCCCCAGCACGTGGATACTGCCCCAGCTGGTGGATATTGCCCCAGCACGTGGATACTGCCAGCACGTGGATACTGCCCCAGCACGTGGATATTGCCCCAGCACGTGGATATTGCCCCAGCACGTGGATATTGCCCCAGCTCGTGGATACTGCCCCAGCACGTGGATACTGCCGCAGCTCGTGGATATTGCCACAGCACGTGGATACTGCCCCAGCACGTGGATGGATACTGCCCCAGCACGTGGATACTGCCCCAGCACGTGGATACTGCCCCAGCACGTGGATATTGCCCCAGCACGTGGATACTGCCCCAGCACGTGGATACTGCCCCAGCACGTGGATATTGCCCCAGCACGTGGATATTGCCCCAGCACGTGGATACTGCTCCAGCACGTGGATACTGCCCCAGCTTGTGGATATTGCCCCAGCACGTGGATACTGCCCCAGCACGTGAATATTGCCCCAGCTCGTGGATACTGCCCCAGCACGTGGATATTGCCCCAGCACGTGGATACTGCCCCAGCACGTGGATACTGCCCCAGCTTGTGGATATTGCCCCAGCACGTGGATACTGCCCCAGCACGTGGATATTGCCCCGCACGTGGATACTGCCCCAGCACGTGGATGGATACTGCCCCAGCACGTGGATATTGGCCCCCCAGCTCGTGGATATACTCACCTACATCGGCCCTCCAGCGATGGCGGTCCCGCTTCCAGCGTTCTCTCTCTCTCTCTCCGTTGGTCGCCGGGATGACGTCACGAAAGCCTTTGACCCCCGGGTCAAAGGCTTTCGTGACGTCATACGGCGACCAACGGAGAGAGAGAGAAGACGCTGGAAGCGGGACCGCCATCGCTGGAGGAGCTAAGGGCCGATGTAGGTGAGTATGTGTAGGCAACATCCCCCTACATTGGCCCGGAGCCTCAGCGGTGGCTGTCGCAGGCTGCTCGGCGGCCTCCAGGCTTAGGCGAGCCCCCGGCTCGGCTGGGCCTGTAGGCCCAAGCCAAGCCGGGGGCTCGCCTGAGCCTGGAGGCCGGCCGAGCAGCCTGCGACAGCCGGAGGACAGTCACCGCTGGAGCTCAGGGCTAATGTAGGTGAGTATGTGCTCTCCACACCCACCCTGCTTACTCGGCCGGTATCCAAGCTTAGGCGAGCCCCCGGCTTGGCGTGGGCCTAGAGGCCCAGCCGAGCCGGGGACTCGCCTGAGCCTGGAGGACGCCCGAGCATGCAACTCGACCGGCCTCCATGCTCAGGCGAGTCCCCGGCTCGGCAGGGCCTCTAGGCCAAGCCAAGCCGGGGGCTCGCCTAAGCTTGAATACCGGCCGAGCAAGCAGGGTGTGTGTGTGTAGAGCACATACTCACCTACATCGGCCTCGAGTCCTCCACCGGTTCCACACATACTCACCTACATCGGCCCTTAGCTCCTCCAGCGATGGCGGTCCCGCTTCCAGCGTCCTCTCTCTCTCCGTTGCTCGCCAGGATGACGTCACGAAAGCCTTTGACCCCCGGGTCAAAGGCTTTCGTGACGTCATTCCGGCGAACAACGGAGAGAGAGAGGATGCTGCAAGCGGGACCACCATCGCTGGAGGAGCTAAGGGCCGATGTCGGTGAGTATGTGTTAGGCAACATCGGCCCTGAGCTCCAGCGGTGACCTCCTCCGGCCGAGCAGGCTGCTCGGCCGGCCTCTACGCTTAGGCGAGTCCCCGGCTCGGCTGGGCCTGTAGGCCCAAGCCAAGCCGGGGGCTCGCCTGAACCTGGAGGCCCGCCTAGCAGCCTGCTCGGCCGGAGGAGGCCACCGCTGGAGCTCAGGGCCGATTTGGTGGAGTATGTTTTTGGAATTTAGGCCCTGAGCTCCAGCGGTGACCTCCTCCGGCTGTCGCTGGCTGCTCGGCGGGCCTCTAGGCTTAGGCGAGTCCCCGGCTCGGCTGGGCCTGTAGGCCCAAGCCAAGCCGGGGGCTCGCCTGAACCTGGAGGCCCGCCTAGCAGCCTGCTCGGCCGGAGGAGGTCACCGCTGGAGCTCAGGGCCGATTTGGTGGAGTATGTTTTGGGAATTTAGGCCCTGAGCTCCAGCGGTGACCTCCTCCGGCTGTCGCTGGCTGCTCGGCGGGCCTCTAGGCTTAGGCGAGTCCCCGGCTCGGCTGGGCCTGTAGGCCAAACCAAGCCGGGGGCTCGCCTGAGCCTGGAGGCCCGCCTAGCAGCCTGCTCGGCCGGAGGAGGTCACCGCTGGAGCTCAGGGCCGATTTGGTGGAGTATGTTTTGGGAATTTAGGCCCTGAGCTCCAGCGGTGACCTCCTCCGGCTGTCGCTGGCTGCTCGGCGGGCCTCTAGGCTTAGGCGAGTCCCCGGCTCGGCTGGGCCTGTAGGCCCAAACCAAGCCGGGGGCTCGCCTGAGCCTGGAGGCCCACCTAGCAGCCTGCTCGGCCGAGGAGGTCACCGCTGGAGCTCAGGGCCGATTTGGTGGAGTATGTTTTGGGAATTTAGGCCCTGAGCTCCAGCGGTGACCTCCTCCGGCTGTCGCTGGCTGCTCGGCGGGCCTCTAGGCTTAGGCGAGTCCCCGGCTCGGCTGGGCCTGTAGGCCCAAACCAAGCCGGGGGCTCGCCTGAGCCTGGAGGCCCGCCTAGCAGCCTGCTCGGCCGGAGGAGGTCACCGCTGGAGCTCAGGGCCGATTATGGGGACTATGTTTTGGGAACTTTGGCCGATCCTCCAGCGGTGACCGTCCTCCGGCTGTCGCTGGCTGCTCGGCGGGCCTCTAGGCTTAGGCGAGTCCCCGGCTCGGCTGGGCCTGTAGGCCAAACCAAGCCGGGGGCTCGCCTGAGCCTGGAGGCCCGCCGAGCAGCCAGCGGCAGCCGAGGACGGTCACCGCTGGAGGATCGGGGCATCTGGCCGTGTAAACACACGGGTAGCTGCGCGCGGCTCGTGCCGTTTTTTTTTTTTTTCACGCGGCCGGCACGCGCAGCTACCTGTGTGTTCTAACGGCCGCTTTCAAATGTCCGTCGCGCATGCGCAGTAGGGTTTTGGCGACGGACAGTTTTTAGCTTATCCTTTTATAGTATAGATAATGCTTTCATGACATACAGAACCCAACGAACAACCATAGTTTGGAATGTAATCTGCTTTCGTACTGTCAGGGTTTGGGTGACTGTAGCCCGGGTTGGCAGCACCTGGTGTGTGGATGTTGGTAGATATAGTCCAATAATACAGCACAGAATCGTGATACAAAAATGGAGGTCAGGCAGTCCAAAGGTTGCTCCAGGCAGCAAAGGTTCAGTGTCGGGAAACAAACCAAGAATACAGGCAACCAGGTAAACTGGAGAGCGCTGGATATGTACAGAAGGAGCACAACTGTTGAAGGTCTTCAACCTGCAGCAATGAGTTTTAATAGGGAGCTATGGGACCCAGGCCCCTTCTATGTCTCCACCTCTCTATGCCTCCTTAACCCCTTCACTTCCGAGATTCAGATATCTCGGGCTTCAAAGGAAACATACAGTGCCGATATCGAGATATCTCGATCTGCAGCTCTTGCAGCCCAAAAGCAAATGAAATTTGTTTGCTTTTGGGCTGCAGAGGGTGCCCCAAAGTTTTAGCCCAGCGGGCATAATGCCCAAAGAGCTGAAACTGTATAAAATCAGCTAACTGAATGTCCCAACGTTGGACATTCAGCAGCCGATACAGTTACAGCCTGTGGTTCCCTGTAATGGCTGTAACTCAATTTGTCAGTAGATGGCACCATCTACTGGCCAAATATGTTATTACAGTAAGAAAAACACTGGGAATATGCCCAAATATTTCTTACTCTATAATTAATATAAAATGATTTTTCAAAAAACCACTGATTCCTGACCATTGTTTTTCTGGAAAATCGCATGGTAGTAAAGGGGATAGCAACCTCTTTCCAACTCATAGGATACTTGTAGTCATGTTACCCAGTAAGGATCCAGAAGGGACTTGTAGTCATGCACCCAACACAGAAGCTAATGGGTCCAGATGCTATGGTAAGGACCACCAGGGAGCAATGCTGGGAGCCCTGTAGCAGCATTGGATGAAGCCGGGCACTACGACAGTGAGAAAGGGACTGGGGCGTCGATCTTCGACACTAGGACCAGTGCCGGCACCATCAGGCCACCCTGCATCATGGTCGTGAGCAGCAGGGTGGCAAGCAGAGAGATACCAATGGATGAGTCCCAACACGTACACTTTTCGTTTGTTTTCTATTGTTGCAATTCGCCGTCACTGAGAAATGTTGCAGTTTCCGTGTCATCAGTCAAAATAAATCAATTCCCTTTCCAGTCTTGCGTCTTACTTACGGAAAGTTGGAAATAACGTAAAGGGTTCCAAGAGAATCTATTATCACATTTTTGCATAATCATATTTAAATGTAAACCCATATTGATATGCCTTTCATGCAAATTTATGTTTAATCTACAGTAGATGTCAATTTGATACAGCACTGTGTATATTATCAGGCCTGTGTTTGTATTCCCCCGAGCTCAGTTCCTCGCACAGCGATGTAGCTTCAAACTCATATTTTCCAAATCAAATAAATTCAAATCTACAGACTTTCTACTTTATTTTGCGTTTGAAATAAATAATAAGCAGATGCTGGGTATAGGCTTGCATCGCCTCGTACTTTTGCCGTGATAAGATACATTCTTTTCATAGCAAAGATTCCCAGGTTCTTCTCCTTCCTGTCTGCTTCTTGAATCCTGCCTCTCCTGCAACCTCTCCCCACACTCAGCGACTGCCACTAAAACCCTTAACCCCTTCACTACTTAGCGATTTTTGTTGAAACTTTTTTGACACATTTATTTGAAACATGGAATGTGAAGTTAACAATTAAATATGGGGTAAAATAGACGTTTCGCACAGAAATTGTTATTCTGAGATAGTTAAACATTTTAAATAATGTTAATTTGCTGATTTTGAATTTTTCATGTATTCGTTGATCCTTTACAGAAATATGGTTGAGATTCTGAGCTCCAGATGGCGTTCCTTATCTTACACAATGTCATACAGGATCTGCATTATCAGCATACAGGCAGAAATGGCCTTGGTGTCAGATGCAGTAAATGTGCTGCAGACAGGTAATAAAATGGTGAGATCTCCTGCTTATGGGGATTTGTAGTGATCATAATGAGATTATTAGCAATGCAATATCTGTATGTGCTGCATAATGCCTGTGTATGGCAATTACAGCAACACCTTGTATCTGTATGTGCTGCATAATGCCTGTGTATGGCAATTACAGCAACACCTTGTATCTGTATGTGCTGCATAATGCCTGTGTATGGCAATTACAGCAACACCTTGTATCTGTATGTGCTGCATAATGCCTGTGTATGGCAATTACAGAAACACCTTGTATCTGTATGTGCTGCATAATGCCTGTGTATGGCAATTTCAGCAACACCTTGTATCTGTATGTGCTGCATAATGCCTCTGTATGGCAAATACAGCAACACCTTGTATCTGTATGTGCTGCATAATGCCTGTGTATGGCAATTACAGCAACACCTTGAATCTGTATGTGCTGTATAATGCCTGTGTATGACAATTACAGCAACACCTTGTATCTGTATGTGCTGCATAATGCCTGTGTATGGCAATTACAGCAACACCTTGTATCTGTATGTGCTGCATAATGCTTTTGTATGGCAATTACAGCAACACGTATCTGTACTGTACAGGGATTTTCACTCTTTATAACCCCCTGAATCATATCCCTGTACAGCAGGGATTGACCCCAGAGCTCCCCTGTATTCTGCCCTCTCCCTGGCAGCTGTACTGCAGCAGTAATCTATTGTAACTTTTTGTTACAGTGAGGTTTAGGGGTGCTATTTGCAGCTGGTTTTGTTTCTCAACAGGGTGCTTGGAGAGACATAAAACAAAGGATTTAGTTTCACCATAGGGGACACACACTAATCCTTCTTTAAAAAGGTGTGAAAATGGTCTTTTGATGTGCTTTTCAGTGCATTATAATGCATTATCGAGATAATGCAATTTTAGGAGTGAAGGGGTTAAAGCAGTGTTTCCCAAACCTCTCTTCAGGACCCTCAGCCAGGCCAGATTTTGCAGATCACTTTGGGCGAAATGCAGACTGTATCCTGCAATCAGCAAAAAAGGGGGTTTGTGAGGGTCAAAAGAATGAACAACGGGTATTAGCGATCTGCTCTACAGTGGGGCCCGCTCAGGTCTCACAAGGCTTTAGCTCGATTGTGCCATTACAGGCACAACTGCTCCATATGCAAATTAGACGCAAAAACACCCAGAAAGCGTAGCCAGTACTGGTTGCCAAGCACGTCATCACTGCATGAGAGGTGCAACAACCCCCGACGATCATTTCGGCCTTGTTAGGCTTCTTCAGGCGGGTATAGCTGACACCCCTCTAAGCACATCGAACAAGGGGTCCATGTCTGGATTGCCCTGTAAACTTATAGTGAGCAAAAAAGGGGGTTTGTGAGTGTCCTAGAGAACGAACAACGGCACTAGTATCCTGCAATAACTTAGCAGCAAATCATATCACCTGTGCTGTGCTTCAGATATCTGGAAAACCTGGGGTGTCAGCGGGTCCTGAGGGCAGGTTTGGAAAACGCTGCGTTAAAGCATAAAAATGCAGAAATCTCACATCTAAATCACGGCAAAATTAAAGGGAAGCTCTATTGAAAAATAGAGTTTCCTTTTTTGTCCTTAAATGTGTATGGGTTTAAAATGCTTCAATGCTTTTCCCAACGCGTTTCACTATATAGTTTACATGTTAGAAAAATGTAACGCTTTCCAAACTGTTTTATTAGAATAACACTATAATATTACAAAGAAAAAAACCCTCGTCCCTCAAGAAACTCTACACACCTCTTGACCATTTTTCATTTTTTAAAGTGGGCAGGCAGTGTGGAGAGCCCTCCCCTTCAGTCCCTTTCCCTCCGTGCCATTCGGCAGTAATTGCTGTCTGAAGCAGAAGAATTTCCGTCATCCACACATGCATCGCCAGGGAGCCGGTATTTTGATTGTTCCAGCTGCTGTCGACCAAATAGGTCACTGATGATGTCAGCAGGTTCTGCATGCTGATATCATTGTCCACCACCTGCAATAGCGAATGTCCTGAGAGAAGACAGCCGATGGAAAGGTTCTACGGGCGCAGCTCTAATCCATTATTCTGCCTGGGTGTGCAAAAGCACTCCAAGCAATATGCAATTTGCGCATTGTACACAAAGCAAGTTGTTTAGGTAGACAAAATTTGTAAAGAAAAGCTGCAGGGACTTCTGCATTTTGGAAGCCCCTGAGCTGATGGGGAGGAGCAGCGCCTGCCAAGGGAGAAAAGGTCAGTATTTTACATCTAAAATAAAAAAATATAGAAAAAATATATATTATTTAAGGGCAGAAAGGGGGTTAAATTGCATTAGAGAGCCCGTTTAATATATTTATTTATTTTGAGAACGTATGTTACCAGGAAGGATACATTGAGATTTCTCTCGTTTCAAGTATGTCCTGGGTGGCAAGTATTTACCGTTAGGTGTCTTGCCCAGCAAGGACACTTGCTGGAGAGGTGCACTTGCCGGGATTCGAGCCTGTGTCTCCACGGTTATAGAGCAGTGATGTTACCTCTACTCCATCCAGTCGGTTATTTTACAATAACCTCCCAAATATAATACATGTCTAGCAAATAAAGTGTTTTCATTAGATGGACATAGTTGCATCTATAATTCTTTTACATTGTGTTCAACACAACCCTATGACGTGATCCTCTTCTACAAAAAATACTTTTATGTAAATTAGACAACTATTTTGTTTGAAAACTCATGAAATGTGGGGAGAAATCCTTATAGTGCACTATTTTTATTTTCCTTTTTTTTTTCCATTGAATGAATGGCTCAATCAAGACAGACAATAGGTAACGGATAACAATTTCCATCGCACATCTGTTATAGGAAGAACTGGAAACAATGTTAATTCTTAAACAATACTATCCTTTGATTGGGATACCCACACATTTATCTTGCCGTTATACCCAGAACTGCGTCATGGCAAACTGTGTTGCTTGTCTGTATGGCTGCCAACATAGAAATGGAAACAAAGTGACTGCACGCAGAGGGTCCAAAGACCACTCACCAGGATAGTCAAACGAAGGAAGGTCAAGCAGTGCTCTTAAACCAGTGCACTCTTATTGAGGAGCAACATTTACCGATACCTTGGTCTTTGCCAGGGTTTACTGGAAGACAGTGGTTGAAAAAGTTATGTATCAAACTAAAATACTTTTTTTTATATTATAATCACTATCTACTCACATTTACATTGATCAGCCACAACATTAAAACCACCTCCCTAATCTTGTGAAAGTCCTCTTCGTAATGCCAAACCAGCTCTGATGCTTCAAAGGATGAACTCCACAAGCCCTCTGAACATGTCCTGTCGTATCTGGCACCAAGACATTAGCAACAGAGCCTTTAAATTATGTACATTGCAAGGTGGGGCCTTCATGGATGGGATTTTTTTGTTCCATCACATCCCACAGATGCTCAGATTGAGATCAGAGGAATTTGGAGACCAAGGCAACACCTTGAAATCTTTGTCATGTTCCTCAAACCATTCCTGATCAGTTTTTACCATGTGACAGGGGGCATTATCCTGGCGAAAGAGGACTCTGCCATGAGGGAGCACCATGGCCATGAACGGGTGTCCTTAGTCTGCAACAATCTCTAGGTAGGTGGTGTGTGTCACATGTTTTCTGACACTTTTCTATCATGGCCAGCATTTTGAGATCATTTTTCAGCAATTTGAGCTCCAGTAGTTCTTCTGTGTGACCGCACCAGATGGGCTAGCCTTCACTCCCCATGTGCATCAATGAGCCTTGGGCACCCATGACCCTGACGCCTGTTCACTGGTTGTCCTTCCTTGCACCACTTTTGGTAGATACTAACCACTGCATACTGGGAACACCCCACAAGACTTGCCATTTCGGTGGTGCTCTGGCCAAGTTGTCTCACCATCACTATTTGGTCTTTATCCAAGTCACTCAGACTTTATCGCCCATTTTTCCAGCTTCCACCACTTGACATCCAAGAATTGACTGTTCACATGCTCTTAATAACTACCACCCCGTGAAAATATATCCCACCCTTGACAATATATCCGAACCTGTGACAATATAACCCGTCTCGTGACAATAAATCCCCCGTGACAGTATATCCCACCCCTTGACAATATATCCCACCATGTGACAATATATCTCTCCCCATACAATATATCCCACCTCGACACTATATCCTGCCTCGTGACAATATATCCCGCCCTGTGACAATATATCCCACCCTGTGACAATATATCCCACCCTGTGACAACATATCCCACCCCGTGACAATATATCCCACACCGTGACAATATATCCCACACGTGACAATATATCCCACCCTGTGACACTATATCCCGCCCCTTGACACTATATCCCACACTGTGACAATATATCCCACTCCGTGAAAATATATCCCACCCTGTGACAATATATCCCGCCCTGTGACAATATATTCCCCCGCACTGTGACAATATATCCCACACCGTGACAATATATTCCACCCTGTGATAATATATCACACCCTGTGACACTATATCCCGCCCCTTGACAATATATCCCACACTGTGACAATATATCCCACCCCGTGACAATATATCCCGCCCTGTGACAATATATCCCACCCTGTGACAACATATCCCACCCCGTGACAACATATCCCACCCCGTGACAATATATCCCACACCGTGACAATATATCCCACACTGTGACAATATATCCCACCCTGTGACACTATATCCCGCCCCTTGACACTATATCCCACACTGTGACAATATATCCCACCCCGTGACAACATATCCCACTCCGTGAAAATATATCCCACCCTGTGACAATATATCCCGCCCTGTGACAATATATTCCCCCACACTGTGACAATATATCCCACACCGTGACAATATATTCCACCCTGTGACAATATATTCCCCCGCACTGTGACAATATATCCCACCCTGTGACAATATATCCCGCCCCGTGGCAATATATCCCACCCTGTGAAATGTGCCATTGTAACCATATAATCAGTGTTATTCACTTTACAGGTCAGTGGTTTTAATGTTTTGGTTGATCAGTGTACATAAAAGGAAGAGTCGACCCCCAACGTGCTTCACATAAAGAAATAATTGTTTTATGAATTAAAGATTGTAGCAGAAGTCACGTGACAGGTTGATATCATGTTTATTCCATGCCTCATAAAAAAGGAAGCAGATGAAGAACTAGTAATGAATATACATAAGGCCTTTTTTCATTGCGGTTGTAGACATTTTGCATCTTTCAAAGCAGGGAATGTTCACGCAAACAAGGTTCGGTAAGTACAGAAGGCATTAAAATCATATAAAACAAATGTTCTATTTATGTTTAGAACAAAGGTGCGTGATGGAGCTCAGAAAATAAATACAATGTAAGTAGAAATACAAAGTTCAGATATACGATAACACAATGTATCCTCTCACTTCTAAAGTACAAAGACAATAAAGAAATTAATATAGCTGAAGGGTAAGCTACAGCAGACTGCAATCTCTTTTCAAGTACGCATTTTTTTTTCTCTATCGGCATTGGTCTGCTCCTCCTATTCGGTTCAAGGCTTCCGAAATGCGGAAGTCCCTGCAGCGTCTTATACAATTCGTGTAGAGCATGTAACCTTGTGTAGTGTATGCTATGCAAATTGCCTGTGTAGCAGGACTTGAGTATGCAAGTTATGCAGCACCTGCGTGCAATGATGGATTGGTGCTGTACGCATATGCACAGCACCAACTGCCATATCCAGTGGCGACTCTAGGAACAATATATACTGGGGGCAAATAAGATACCACAGTCAAAACTGGGGGGGGGGCACCAATAACTTTCGACACTAAATCATACCACTGAAAAAACCTAAATAAGTATATATAAATAAGATTCCATAATCCCAGAGTAATGTGATGCAATGATACTTTTTTGTTGTACTAACCTGGTACAGAAATTCAATATTTTATTTGCCGCAATTCGGCGGTTTTTGATGACGTCCAATAACTTGTTCAGCAACTCTAATTTTCGTAAATTACGGTGACCATTCGCTAAATATGGAATTCACCATATTTTCAGCAAAATGAATTCCCCGAAATGTGACAAAAAACAAAGGATCTAAATATGAATAGACCCTTTAGTTTCTAGCTTCCATAATAACCCCTAAAATACCTTAAACCCAGGGAAATACAATAAAAAATAATAAACAGTGTGACATGTAGCCAACCCATGAACCCCTAAAATTCCATTAAGGAAAAACATGAAATGTATAGACTGAGGCATGTAGCCTACCCATTAACCCCTAGAATGCCATTAATAAAAATAAAACATTAAATAAATAGACTGAGGCATGTAGCCTACCCATTAACCCCTAAAATGCCATTAATCAAAATAAAACATTAAATGAATAGACTGAGGCATGTAGCCTACCCATTAACCCCTAAAATGCCATGAATAAAGAGAAAACATTAAATGAATAGACTGTGGGGCATGTAGCCTTCCCATTAGCTCCTAAAATGCCATTAATGAAGAGAAAACATAAAAGATATACACTGCGAGGTATGTAGCCTGCCCATTAACCCCTAAAATGCCATTAATCAAGGGAAACCATTAAATGAATAGACTGTGGGGCATGTAGCCTTCCCATTAACCACTAAAATACCAGTAATCAAGTGAAAACATAAAGGGCCTTATTAAAATCTTTGCGTTAAAATGTTTGCGCAACGCGTGAATTTGTGTGCCAAGCGTTAAACGTTAACGCGCGTAAATCCCCGCTGGAATTACATTCCTCGCGCATTTTTTCATCCGACGAGCAATAACGCACGTAAAAAGGTCGCGCACAAATGCGCGTGCAGTAAAGTTGAGCGCAGAATTCAGTGTGTGCAATGTTTTTTTACGTGATTCAGCCAATCAGAATTAAGAACCTCAATAATCTCACGTTAAGTTTTTGCGCCTGTCAAAGTCAATTTGAGTATATATGCTGCATCAATAATAAATGCACACACAACTTCTCCATTTTATTGGTTTGGTATGTGTAGAATGTGTAGCTATACTGTGCAGATTTTTTTTTTGGGCTTGTGTATTTGGGTTGATCGTTTTTGCCATTATCACCAGCTTTTAGGAGTTGCATTTGCGCTCACAAAGTATAGGACTCGTGCAGTACATTACGCTCGCGCATGGTTCGTGCAGGTTCACCCACGGTAGACGATTACGTGCGTTGTTGCGCTGACAATGTAATACGACGTTTTACCCCTAGCGTTAATGCGTTTTTGGGCCGGCGCAAAATTGTGCGTGACGATTGTAATAGGGCCCGAAATGTGTACACTGAGACATGTAGCCTACCCATTAACTCCTAAAATGCCATTAATAAAAGAAAAAAAGAAAATGTATACTGCGAGGAATGAAGCCTGCCCATTAACCCTTAATATACAACTAAACCAAGTCAAAAACGAAAGTAATACACAATGTAATATATAGTCTGACCATTAACCCGGTCACTGCTGAGCCATTTCCACCCTTTGAAAAAAAATTGTTATGTTTTTATTTTATTATTTATGAATTTGTCTTTACACTGAATATAGTCATGTTGGGTATCATTGGAAAGGCCAGACTCTGCGCTCTCGAATGATACCTCAATCGATGCGATGCATGGGGCCAGAGAAACAGCGGTCCGAAGATGTGGGGGAAGCTGGATGCTAAATTCTGGTGGGGGGGGGGCAAATTGGGGGCAAGGAATAACCTAAGGGGGGGCAATTGTCCCCTTGCCCCCCTAGAGACACTTATGGCCATATCCCAGGATGCTTGCTGCTGTGAGTGACTGGAGACAGTATGATGTCAACATGCTTTGGGTGCTGACATCATCAGTCCTTGCGTTGGTCCCCAGCAGGCAAGATATTCTAAAACCATCTACAGAGTGACAGCTGTATGGGGAGGAAACTCCTCTGCTTCACACAATCAGAACAGACAAATGGGACTGGAGTGGGGGGGGCACTCCACACAGCCTGACCAATTAAATAAGTCAAAGTAATACTGTCATTTAAACAAACAATTTAGATTTTTTTCCACAGTGGACTTAAAATGACATCTTATTGTGGGAGGACGCAGGGATAGAAGGGGGACATCGAAAGGTGGGCATTGTTTAACGGACACGTGCTGTGTTTTGACTCAAACGTTACACAGCTAAGCTTCTAATGTCGAAATGCATCACCTACACATGATGCTAGTCTAGGGACCTCAAACTACACACATGATGCTAGTCTAGGGACCTCAAACTACTGCCCTCCAGATGTTGAGGCCTACAATTCCCAGAACTTTCAATGCAATAGATGGCCAACGAATCACGGGAGTTTATGTATACAATTAGAAAAAAAGGGTAAATTTGGAGCTCACTGGTTTTCTAAAGTTGTTTTTATCGTTTTGGTAATTTGGTATCCTGCCCCATTCTGTAAAGTGCTGCAGTAAACAACTGATCCTTGTAAATACCGCTAATGATAATGATGATGGTACTAATCATGTTTATTAATGCTTCAAATCCTATTTTGCGCTAATATGATTTATTCTTCTAACTTTCAGAGTGCCAACAGGTCGAGGAACACATTTTCTAACAAGAGCAACACGGATACCTCTAACACATTAACGTGTCAGCACGCAAACCATTAAATGTTATAATGAACATTATACTCACATAATTTGAGGCAAGGTCCGGGTGAAGATAATCAATTCCTGGAATAAAAGGCATATATTTAACATGTGTAAATGCACAGACAGGCATTAGGATGATAAATAGTACAACAGATGTTGGAGGCACAGGTGAGATACATCAAGATTAGCTTCATAAATTCTGATTTGTGAGGACCACGGAGTGCAACCAGCTGGCATTATCAAGCACCAAATGATAAAATTCCAGTGACAAGTGTTTCCATAGCTGAAACTATCCGTAAGAAATAAGCTGGTCTTTCCCAGCAATGCATAGAAGAATAGTAAAAACGAATGGGGGCAAAAACATCCTTAAAAACTCGTATTACACAGCTCACATCTATTGAAAGCTTGATCTGTTTGGTGCTCCTGAATCGTTTTATTGTATTGAGTTTAGGGATTATTCAGAGAGCACCGAATTGGTCACGAAATTGCACCGAACAGTGATCTTCCTGGTACGGAGCACTTTCGGGCCCATTCGTCTATTCAAAAAGCTGGCATTTGGCCAAATATTGGCGAATTGCCAGCGAAATACGGTGATCTTCGGCGGCAGTGAAATCCCCAGTGATCTGCTGTTAAAGGACACATTCCTGCTTTAGCATCTTGTGGATTACATTTGCTTACTGTACTGTGTGTTTAACTTGTATGTAGATTTGTTATTCTGTCTCAGCATTGTTCAGCGCTACAGAACTTGTTAGCACTTTATAAATACTTGTAACTCTAACAGTACTTGGCGTCTCTTATACTTAACATAGGACGCACAAATCTTTATGAAATGCATGAAAAGCGACCTATTCCAAGTTCATAAACAACCTTAATGTCTTAGCATAATCCAGGGAACTGTATAACCTCCTGAAAGCTGGTGTCATAATGTCTCTCATAATGTCACATAAGAGGGTTATTCAGTTCAGCACGGAATTAGTCACCGAATTGCACCGACCGGTTAATTTCCCCGTACAATGAAATTTCACGGCCATTCGGCTATTCAAAAAGCTGGCAATTCACCAAATATTGGCGAATTGCCAGCAAAATACGATGACCTTCGGTGGCGGTGAAATTGCCCATTGAGAAGTAATGGTTAATCTACTCACAGAACGCCGAACAGCACCGAAAAGTTGTCAAAATGCCCTGATTTTCGGTGGTTTCATTAGACAGGTTTAAACACGGGTGAATCCCATAGGTGTAAAAAAAAATAATTTATTATTATTAATCTAAATTTTTATTCAACCGTTTATTCTTTTCATTTGCTGCAAAAAGTCTCTTTATTTATTTAGGGCTCTACTAAATTCTCGCGCAGCACGTTAATTTGTGTGCGAAGCGTTTAAACGTTAAGGCGCGTAAATTAACACTGGTATTAAAATCCGAGCGCATTTTGTCATCCGTCAAAAAATAACGCGTGTAAAAAAGACGCACAAATACGCATGCGTATTAACGCTGCGGGCAGAAATCGGTGGGCGGACTGTTTTTTCACGCGATTCAGCCAATCAGAATTAGGAACCACAATTGTCTCCCGTTAAGTTTTTGCACCTGTCAAAATCAATCTGAGTATATATGCTGCAGCAATAATAAAAACACGCAAAACTTCTCAATTTTATTGTTTGGGTATGTGTAGAATGTGTAACTATACTTTGCTGTATTTTTTTTTCGTGCTGGTGTATTTGGTTTCGGCCAGGACGTTCAGATTTGCCGTTACCATCAGCTTTTAAAAGACGTTAAAATTATGCGCGCGAACGTTGTCCGTTAAAATTTGCACATAGATTGTAATACCATCCGCGTACCAGCGCACAAACGCATTTGCGCTCACAATGTTAAGTATAGGACGCACGCAGTACAGTACGCACTCGCAGGTTCACCAGCGGTAGACGTTAACGTGCATTTTTTTGCGCGGACATTGTAATGCGACGTTCTGCGCAAAGGGTTTTTGCCCTTGCGTTAATGCGTTTTTGCGCACGCGTTAACGTTTGCGCAAAGAATTTAATAGAGCCCTTAATTTTTAGGAGTCTTTAAGCATTTTTATGTTCAGTGTATTTTTTTATTCAGATTTTCACCGCAGGGTCGGCGAATTAAGGGTGCTGAAGTGTGCTGAAAGAGAGAGCACTGCAATTTTGCTGAGGTTTCGGTGGTATCTGAATAACCCCTATGGTGTAACTTCCTTGAGCAGGTGAAGTCTATGGAGCTGTTACGGCTCTGAATAAGTTCACACCAGGTCTGAAATCCTGACGCTGGGGTTTCATTAGTGTTAGCTGCGCACACATTCACTTTCAGCTGCGCCAGCCGGTAATTTCACTGCTCCACACACTTTTTAACGTCTCGCTACATGAGTCTTGGTTGAAACAGGATCTTAAAGGAGAGAAGTTAATGGTTAACGACTGGCGTACGATTTTTCCATTAGCGTCTGACTTTTTAACAACAACCATGGAATAGGGCCCTGTGTTTACGTGGAGCAAATGTGCTTACAGCAAGAACTTCCATTTGATCACAGGGTCCAAATATTGCTATATTATATACTGTATATATTTAATATCAAGAAGTGATGAAGCACCCTGACTGAAATAACTCACACGCAGGGAATGCGGCATCATGGCAGTAAGGACCAGATGTCAAACAGACATAAAAGACATGTGTTTAAATTTACAGAATGAAACAATATGACATGTTTTCTTATTTATTAAATGAAATGCTTACCGTCATCCATAATCGCTATGTTAATGCCTTTCCCTGTATATCCCAACTCCCAAGCTTCAGCTACATTTAAATCCAGTCCAGGAGTCCCGTCCGCCTGTCCCGTGTTGATCTAAGGATTAAAATAAAGGCACATTATTATACATTATTACTTAATCGTGCACTGAGAGACTAGATAAATGGAATTAGAAAACCTACTGCTCTTATGTTCACCAATCGGCCACAACATTTAACCCACTGGCAGGTGAAGTTAATAACACTGAGTATATGGTTACAGTGACACCTGCCATGGGGTGGGATATATTGTCACAGGGTGGGATATATTGTCAAGGGTTGAGATATTTTGTCACGGGGCAGGATATATTGTATGGGGGTGTTATCTATGGTCAGGGGTGAGATATATTGTCACGGGGTGGGATATATTGTCGCGGGGTGAGATATATTGTCACAGGGCAGGATATATTGTCACAGGGCAGGATATATTGTCACAGGGCATGATATATTGTCAGGGGGTGAGATTTGTTGTCAAGGGTGAGATATGTTGTCACAGGGTGGGATATATTGTCAGGGGCGGGATTTATTTTCAGGGGGTGAGATATATTGTCAAGGGGTGGGATATATTGTCACAGAGTTGGATATATTGTCACGGGGTGGGATATATTGTCACGGGGTGGGATATATTGCCAGGGGGTGGAAGATATTTTCACAGGGTGGGATATATTGTCAGGGGGCGGGATTTATTTTCAGGGGGTGAGATATATTGTCAAGGGGTGGGATATATTGTCACAGAGTTGGATATATTGTCACGGGGTGGGATACATTGTCAGGGGGTGGAAGATATTTTCACAGGGTTGGATATATTGTCACGGGGTGGGATATATTGTCACGGGGTGGGATATATTGTCAGGGGGTGGAAGATATTTTCACAGGGTGGGATATATTGTCAGGGGGCGGGATTTATTTTCAGGGGGTGAGATATATTGTCAAGGGGTGGGATATATTGTCACAGAGTTGAATATATTGTCAGGGGGTGGGATATATTGTCACGGGGTGGGATATATTGTCAGGGGGTGGAAGATATTTTCACAGGGTGGATATATTGTCAGGGGGCGGGATTTATTTTCAGGGGGTGAGATATATTGTCAAGGGGTGGGATATATTGTCACAGAGTTGGATATATTGTCACGGGGTGGGATATATTGTCACGGGGTGGAATATATTGTTGCAGGGTGGAATATATTGTTGCAGGGTAGGATATATTGTCATGGGGTGGGATAAGTTAGGAGCAAGTGAACAGTCAGGTGTTGAATTTCATGAGTTGGAAGCAGGAAAAGTGGGAGAAAAGATTTGAGTGACTGTGACATGGGCCAAATAGTGATGGCCAGACGCTGGGTCAGAGCATTTCCGAAACAGCAAGTCTTGTGGGGTGTTCCTGGTATGCAGTAGTTAGTATTTACCAAAAGTGGGGCAAGGAAGGACAACCACTGAACCTGTGTCAGGGTCAGGGGTGCCCAAGGCTCAATGATACGTGTGGAGAGTAAAGCCAGTGGGGTTCCGGTGGGGTTTCAGCAGATGTTTGTCGGCTTTGTGGCAGGTTTTCCCGCACTCCGGGGACCACCGCAGGGTGGGAACTTTGATTCCCCGAAGTGCAGGGAAGTGTGGGGACCGAGAGAGCACCGAAATGTCGCCGACATTTTGCTGCTCTCTGAATAACCCCTTGTGTTTTTTTATTAATGGCACATTTTCTATTGAAAAAAGCCCCCACAAATCTATAATCTGTTGACAGAAAGGTGCAGTGATAAAAATATATTTCTTTTATTTGAGAGAACCCTGGATGTGTTTGAAAGGAATGGATGGGTCATACGTTTCACGGCTCGTCCCTGATCCTGCCGTGATAAATGTAGCACTATGCGTTGTAGCAGTAAGCCTCAGGGAGAGGGATGTCTTGCTTTCAACGGATTATTTTGAGGGTTTTGTGCAATAAAACAAGTAAAGAAGATGCGTTCCTCAGCGATAACCTGTAACCTCCAACCTCTTCACAACATAAAGTCTATTGCGCCTAAAATTTATATGACTATAAACGCACGGCGGAAACACAAGGGTTTCTACAAAGAACAACAATATTTTGGCTTTTGGCAATTTGGCTTTTACATCTTTTGAAAAAGTTGCCAAAATATGGCTCGATCTTTTCATGCCTTAAATAGGTTCCACTTGATTAACCCCCTTTACTACCACTTATTTCTTTTATTTTACTTATAAAGTATTTTACCATAAAGGATACATTGAGATTTCTCTCGTTTTCAGTATGTCCTGGGTTCAAGAACATTGAATTGTTACAGTCGTTACAGAAATACAAAGTAATAAAATGCAAGATATTAAAAACAAAACACAAATATACAGATTAACCCAGAAAAGAAATATGTAGGAAATATAGTCACTATGTTACATGTTTACAGGTGCATTCTGTATATAGTCACTATGTTACATGTTTACAGGTGCATTCTGTATATAGTCACTATGTTACATGTTTACAGGCACATTATGTATACAGTCACTGTGTTACATGTTTACAGGTGCATTCTGTATATAGTCACTGTGTTACATGTCACAGGTGCATTCTGTATATAGTCACTGTGTTACATGTTTACAGGTGCATTCTGTATATAGTCACTATGTTACATGTTTACAGGCGCATTCTGTATATAGTCACTATGTTACATGTTTACAGGCACATTATGTATACAGTCACTGTGTTACATGTTTACAGGTGCATTCTGTATATAGTCACTGTGTTACATGTTTACAGGCGCATTCTGTATACAGTCACTATGTTACATGTTTACAGGCGCATTCTGTATACAGTCACTATGTTACATGTTTACAGGCGCATTCTGTATATAGTCACTATGTTACATGTTTACAGGTGCATTCTGTATATAGTCACTGTGTTACATGTTTACAGGTGCATTATGTATATAGTCACTATGTTACATGTTTACAGGCGATTCTGTTATAGTACTATGTTAGTTTACAGCGCATTCTGTATACAGTCACTATGTTACATGTTACAGGCGCATTCTGTATACAGTCACTATGTTACATGTTTACAGGCGCATTCTGTATATAGTCACTATGTTACATGTTTACAGGCACATTATGTATATAGTCACTATGTTACATGTTTACAGGTGCATTCTGTATATAGTCACTGTGTTACATGTTTACAGGTGCATTATGTATATAGTCACTATGTTACATGTTTACAGGTGCATTCTGTATATAGTCACTGTTACATGTTTACAGGTGCATTCTGTATATAGTCACTGTTACATGTTTACAGGTGCATTCTGTATATAGTCACTATGTTACATGTTTACAGGTGCATTCTGTTTATAGTCACTATGTTACATGTTTACAGGTGCATTCTGTATATAGTCACTGTGTTACATGTTTACAGGTGCATTCTGTATATAGTCACTGTGTTACATGTTTACAGGTGCATTCTGTATATAGTCACTATGTTACATGTTTACAGGTGCATTCTGTATATAATCACTATGTTACATGTTTACAGGTGCATTCTGTATATAGTCACTATGTTACATGTTTACAGGTGCATTCTGTATATAGTCACTGTGTTACATGTTTACAGACGCATTCTGTATATAGTCACTAGGAATGAGCTGTTCGGTTCCATGTGTTCGGAGTTCGATTCGAACATCGCCAGTTCGTATGTTCGCGAACTTCGAACATTTCCGCGTGTTCGCAGCATGTTCGCCCACAATGCACCACAATGGACCACAATGCACTTTTCCACTGGCCTGAAGCTTGTAATTGGCTACAGCCTGCACCTGACCACAGTTTAGGTGCAAGACAGGTGCAAGACTATTGCCAACCATGGCTCAGAGTCCTGATTGGGCAAATTTTGCCCAATCATGGGCTCACAGAGCTAAGTCCCGCAGCACACTATATAAGGCGTCCCTTGCAGCCCCAGCACGTGTTTTTTGAGAGGAGATTGTTAGTGTGTGTTCTCACTGCCAGTGTGCCGGCAGCTATTGGGGGGGTCTCATTTCTACAAAATATCTGGGAATTGTTCTAATCTTTGTGTTCTCACTGCCACCAACTATTTTGGGGGTCTCATTTCTACAAAATATCTAGGAATTGTTCTAATCTTTGTGTTCTCACTGCCAGCAAAGGCACAATATTTGGCTGCACTGACACTGACGCCTATATTAGATTTATATCATTTTTAATTTAAATTTTTAATTTAGGATATGTAATTTTCAGGCATTTTCATGCAGCAGTAATTTGCAAACAGCTTTTAAAAGTTGCAGGTTTTTTTTGTTTTTTTGTACCCTTTTCGTCAGCTTGTTGGCTTTTTCCGGCAGCTGGTCGGTTCTCTATTCGGCGGATCGCCAACTTTTTTCGTATGCGTTCGGCTGTTTTGAGGCGGATCATCGGGCGCGTTCTGCATTTTTTCAGCGGGTTTTCGGGTCACTCTGATTTTTTCCCTCTGTTTTTGCAGCGTTTTTTTCCGATCGATGGGTTATGCGGCGATTTTTCGGATGCGTTCGGCGGATTTTCCCTGCACTTTGGGGACCCTGCGTTGAATGCTGATTTTACCGCAGGGTCGGGGAATTTTATTCCCCGAAGTGTAGGGAACAAAAGAGCACCAAAATTCCACCTCTTTGAATAACCCTGTGTGTCTCTGCACTGCCTTACACTACGTAACGCTATCACACCCAAATTTATGTGGTTCCTACACCGATGCCCCGATCCCACTTTTATCTCAGTGTATTCCTTCACATTTCTTGGAAAGTGAAGGCGGGATGAGGGAGAATCCCCAAAAGAAAATTGAGGATGCGTGTGCAATTTGTGTTGCATGTGATAATGTGATTGGTCCATTTAAATCCAGAATAAATCACTCACCAGATACCACTGCTTTGTAAACAACGGGTCGTTCATATTAATATCGATTTCGTTGATGTCTCTGTAGCCTCTCTTTTGTCTGTCGAATCCTTCTTGCTGAACCACTTTCTTCACCTGTAAAAAAAGAATAGAAAGAAAAGACGGTGTTATAAAATAAATTACAATTTAACAACCGTCAAGACAAATAACAATGTCTAAACTATAGCAAGAAAAAAAGTTGTCATCTGCACTCGTTTCTATACAATTCCATGGGTAACAAAACACAATTAGAGGTTTTAGTTTGCTTGAATGGCCATTGAAGTGAAAGCTCACTCGCCACATCATGGCACCTCTTTGTAGAGTGAGTACCTAACCAAAGCCGCTCCTCTGAGCAGCTGCACGCGTCTCCTGCTGCTTTCAGCTAAGAGGCAAAAAAATGGTGGGTTTATTTACACACGCACCAAACACTTCCCATTTGGGGTTGAAAACAAAAACATGGAAAATGGAACAGCAGCAAAAATGACTTAACCGGTGTTACAATATAATAAAGCTTGAGGCGTCGGGCTAATGAGCGTTCCATTTACTCGTAGAGAGATAGGTGGTATCGGGTTTTTCTTGGAGGGAGGAAGAACGAGAATTTCAGTTTTGGCAAGCTTGAGTTTAAGATAGCGGAAAGACATCTAATTCGAGACGGCAGAGAGACAGACAGTGACTCAATCCAGGAAAGGCTGGAGAGATCAGGCTCCGGCTAGTTCAGGACGAAAAAAAAATAATCAGGGTTATTCAAAGAGAATGGAAAAGTCACTGCACGTTCGGTGACTTTTCGTTCTCTTCAATTCAGTGCGATTTGGCAATCCCATTTCGGCGACCCTGCATTGTATTCTGCAAGTGCAGGGAAAAGCCGCCGCAAACCCGACGAACACTCACCGCAAAACCCAACGAACGCTCACCGAAACCCACAAGAACATCTGGATTAACCCCGCTGAACACGCCGGAGAAACCCAAGCAGCCGTCGATCACAGCGCAGAGCAGCCACCGGAAAAACCCGACACCGCAGACGAATGGAGTGAAAAAATAAATACAGTGCGCTTGAATGTTTGAAAAGTGAAACGCTGTTTGCAAAGAAACTACTGAACGAAAATGTGTGAAATTTACACATATGATCCAATGAATGATAATAAAAAGGGCTGTTACAGGAAAAAGAAAAAACGATTTTAAAAAAATAAACAGAAATTTTTTTTCAGGTAAAGTAACCCAAAAAAATGCCTAAAATATCCTAAAAAATCTATAAATACTCTACTGCAGAATATTATAATCAATGGTTTATTAGATATTGGATTAAAACCGGAATATTTTTAACATTGAAGCCTATGGGATTCGCCTGAATAAACCTGTCGAATGAAACCACTGAACAGCAGGGCATTTCGGCAACTTTTCAATGCTGGGTTTTGTTCTCTGAATAGACGAAGCAGTGCTTCTCTATGGGGATTTCCCCGCCCTTGAACAGGCACCGAACAGGCACCGAACAGGCACCGTATGTGCAGGCAATTCGCCAACATTTGGCGAACTGCCTGCTCTCTGAATAGCTGAATGGCCAGGAAAGGTAACCGTACGCTGAATTTCACTGTTCGGTTACCTTTAGGCCACAATTCGGATCTCTTTGAATAACCCTGAATTTCTTTTTATCCAAACAAACATATAAAAATATGTTTAAAAGAAACCAGGCAGTAAGACACACAAAAAAATAAAAAAAAGAAGCAAGATATCGATTTGTAATGCTCTCTGGCTTCGGCGTGGGTTTTAAAGGGCTCAGGATGATGTAAAAGCCGAAAGAACATTGAAGCAGAACAAATTAACTGAATAATCAATTGACTTTACAAAACAAATACAAAAAAAAATAATAAAAAATAGCAAGGGACCTCAGCATTTAAATCCGCGCTAAGCTGTTAATTCCTTATTATTGAAAATGTTGTGAATATTAACTCTTGGCGTGCCCGGCGAGGGGACCTGGGTATCTCCACGCCCTGCGGTCACGCGGATCTATTGAGGAATAAAGGTTTTGTGCCGTTTTGTACAATGTTTCTTTTGTTTGTAAAGAGATGCCGTATAGCTTTGGATAATGTAAATACAGGATAGACGGGGGAGGGAAAAAAAAGCGCCCTTTATTCTTGGCTAACATAAAGAAATACATATATAAACTTCATGGGAATAAAGCATTTCATTAGGCACGATATGACTGTGAACAGGAGCGGCACAATGCGTTCCCCGTGGCTTTCATTTACCATAGAAAATGCTCGGCGGCGAGATTTTTATTTAGAGGTCTATTGAAGGAAAAGACTCTATTTGCTCCCTGCAGCCTCATGTCAGTGATTAACTATTCAGTTCCTTAACAAACACGGCACAATATACAGGAACAAAAGAAAAGCACAATGTCACAGGCGCCGGCGAAATATTCAGCGGCTGAGATAAACCAAGCAGGGAAATAGCGCAGAGTTTTTCCTTTCTCACTTATCTAGGGCGGCAACGAGGGTCGCGTCGGACGCCTTGTGATGCTCCCGTGTTCAAAACATGACCAACCTCATGCCGGTCTCCGCGGTGTTGACCTTCAAGCATATTGGAAAGTTATTGGTCGGGATTTATCATAAACTGTCAGGTTTATTCAGAGAGAGCGCGCCGAACTGGCACCGAACAGTGAATTTCTCCATACGGTGCATTTTCGTGGCTATTTTCATTCGGCTGTTTGGAAAGCAGGCAGTTCGCAAAATATTGGGGAACTGCCAGCAAAATACAGTGCCTGTTCGACGGCAGTGAAATCCCCCATAGAGAAGCAATGGTTAATCTATTCAGAGACACCGAACAGCAGAGAAATGTCAGTGAAATGCCCTGATGTTCCGTGGTTTCCTTCGGGAGGTTTAATCAGGCGACTGCCATAGGCTTCAATGTTAAAAATATAGATTTCTACTAAATATTTATTTAACCGTTTATTCTTTTCACTTGCAGCAAAAAGTCTATTTATCTATTTTTTTGGATTTTTTTAGTCATTTTTCAGTCATTTATCATTTAGTCAGTTTTAGGCGGGAAAATAAAAATCTGATTTTTTTTTAAAAAAAAAAGGCTTTTTTTTTTTAACAGACCTTTTTATTGTTATTCATAGGACCTTATATGTTAATTCCAGGCATTTTAAAGCACTATTTTTTTTTTTTTTTTGGAAAAACCTTTTAAAAGTTGCCGTTTTTTATTTTTGTTTTTTTTTAACCTGTTCGTCGGCTTGTTGGCTTTTTCCAACGGCTGGTTTGCAGACGCTCTGTTCGTCGGCTTGTTGGCTTTTTCCAGCGGCTGGTTGGCGCTCTGTTCGGCGGGCTGTTGGCTTTTTTCGGATCGATTCGTCAGTTTTGCGGTGGTTTTTCAGATGCGTTCGGCGGCTTGTTCCCTGCACTTCGGGGACCCTGCAGTAAATGCTGAATTCACCGCAGGGTCAGCGAATCGGACTCGCCGGACTCTTCCGTGGAATGGAAGAGCACCAAAATGTCGGTGACATTTCGGTGCTCTCTGAGTTACCCTGAGTGTTTCAAACCAGGCCAAAATTGTCTAATTTCATAATCAGTTTATTGGTTTTAAGCATTTCTGTAACCAAAAACCCACCTGGGATGGAGTATGGCCAGGGGCAGGAATGGTGGTATACAGAAAAAGACTTCATGCACACAATGGCAGGAGAAAAGGGGGCAGAGTGACGCAATAACGGGGGTATAATGACACAAAAATAAGGGTCATAATAAAAGAAAAAATAGAGGCACAGATACCCAAATGCAGAAGGCACAGTAACACACCAGCTGGGGGCACAATAGCACACAAAAGGGAGGCCACAAACACAACAACATTGGGTAGTAGTGGTATTTTTAATTAATCAATTAATTATTTTTTTTGTTTTACGCAGCAAGGAGTACCCCGCCCCCCCCCGCAGACATCTTTCTCTGTAAAAGTAAAAAACCAAAAACATATTTTAGAAGTTTGTAAAACAACCAAAATTGTAAAATTATATATATTTTTTTTAGATTTACAGAGAAACGCACTCCTGTAGTGGGTACCTTTCTCTATACCTTTCTCTATACCTTTCTCTATAAAGCTAAAATCAGAAATGGAAAAGATGGTATTGTTAAAAAATCTCATTTCAAATTAAATTAGTCCTGATGAAAGCTCGGTGGAAACGAGCTGAAACCATCGCTGACGTTTTTATTGATCCAAATAAAATTTTGATGTTTTTTTATGAAGACCCTGGAGTGTTGTTTTTTGATGAGGAATATATATAGTATAACAGCACTCCGTCTCTAGTAATGTGAAATGCCCGGGTGACAAAAAATAAATACATTTTTAAAAAAAACTATTTACAATTATTTCGACCCTTGTATTTCTGGAGTCCAGTGGTGACTGGTGATATATTTAATTGGGGGGAGGGGGCACCAGACTGCTACCACATCCTGTATAAGGTCCCCCTTAAAAGAGAGTATATATATATATATATATATATAACTGCAAATATCTGGATGCACTCCGGGTCTTGAATAAAAAGTGTATAATTTTATTTACCAATACATGATGTAAAACGCTGACGTTTCGGCCCCACACTGGGCTTTATCAAGGGTGCTTGATAAAGGCCCAGTGTGGGGCCGAAACGTTGGCTTCTTACTTCATGTATTGGTAAATAAAATTATACACTTTTTATTCAAGACCTGGAGTGCATCCAGATATTTGCGGTTATATATATATATATTATATATTCTCTTTAAGGCTAGGGTCAGACGAACGCATTTTTATGTTGTCTGTGAAAAAGTGCGTTCGAACGAATGGACGCATTTTTTCACAGAATACGTGATAGCGGTCATACTATGCGCATTTTCGTCCGTGATTTTGTACGGATCATCAATAAAACTCTTTTTGTGTCTGGACGTTATGTTGGCCGGACATTAGCAGCGTCTGACGTCTCCCAATCACGCACACACACGCCGCTAGCGGACGCAGCGCACTCTGTACGTCAGTACCTGCGGTTTCACGTTCTCGAAAAAATGCGTTCATTTTCCACTTGCGTTGCGCAGCCGGACTTTTGTGCGACCGTACTTCGTATATTGGCCGTCATTGCCGGCATCTGCTGCTAGCACGGCCGTGATTAAGTGCGGCTGCACGCGCGTGTCGCACTGCCTCAGTCTGACCCTAGCCTTAAGGGGGAGCTTATACAGGATGTGGTACCAGTCTGGTGCCCCCTCCCCCCAATTAAATATATCACCAGTCGCCACTGGGCTCCAGAAATACAAGGGTCGAAATAATTGTAAATTGTATACTTTTAAAAATGTATTTCTTTAATTATTAGCAACAGAGGAAGTCCCCCCCCCCTGTATTACACTTAGACTTGAAAAGACCGGTTGGTCGAAACGTCGTCATTTTTGCTGGTGATGGAATAAATCCACTTGATTAAATAATTGGTCTACTGGAATTTTTTATTGACCATGTCTTTATTGCATCGTGAAGCAAGGACCCTCTTCCTACCATTGACCACATATGGTGCCCTAAGCTGGATTTTTTGTATGATTGCTCTTTTCCCCCTGTATTAGGCGCATGTTGGCACATGGCTACTTTCCCTAGTTGTAAATCCAGCCCTGCGTGTTACTTAACCTTCATCAAAGTAACGCTGGTCCTGATGGAGTATTGGAGTCTCCGGCAGATGAGGTCTCTCTGCAGACGTCTCCATGAGCAGAAGCATGTTTTAAGCTCTGTGTAAATTTCTGACAGAACGTTATAGCCGGGCAATAAAAGCACTGCTTAACAGGTAATCGATAATAACAAGGACGTGTTTTATAGTGTGCACAGGGCTGGCTATGGCTGTACAAGAGAATTTTCATAGGAATAAGGCCCTGCATCCCTCCAGTACCCGTCTGTCAAATGCTTTCGCTCGGATTTACTGTACCTGTCTTTTCAACGGTGCCGTCATACGTATGTAGAGCGTTGCGGAACGCGTTGGCACTTCAATGTGACGAATATTAATAATAATAACTCTACACACTCAGCATCATTAAAGCTGCATTTTTCTGGCTGCAGACGGTCTGCAAGCGGTCACTGAGACGGCCTGCAGGGGCTGTAAACATTTATTGAGGCAGATTCCAGTTTATTTATACACGGCATCATGATGTAACTCGTGCTCATAAAACATACCGACTCATAACAACATTACATTAAGGTCGTCCCCAGGACAGACACACACAGAGCAGGCTTTCATCCTTCACAACATCACAGAACCCAACAGATCGTCACAATGAGCTTCTGGCACTAGTCGTGATAATAGGATTGAGGATGAAGGTCTTCGCCTGTTTCTCGGTCTCGCTCCTTTTTCCATCCTCTTGCTCTTATTTAATAGGTTTCTGATTTACGGCCTCCACAGGGACCTGCACATACTCTCGCCGTCTCACTCTTATTTATTTTTCCCCCTAGAATGGGCTTTTCAAACAAAACAACCAAAAATACGACAGACAAAAGGCCTTAAAACTGGCTGCCTTTAAAAGTCAGCCGAAAATGTCAAAGGCAGAGAAGCTGTCATTAGTGGGCCTACACATACAGGGTTAATCACAGAGATCCGAACCTGCCCCGAAAATGCACCGAACAGGGAATTTCCCCATCTGACTCAATTTTGGGGCCATTCGGCTAATCAGAAAGCAGGCAGTTTGACAAATTTTGGCAGCAAGTATGGTGCCTGTTCGAAGGCAGTGAAATCCCCCATAGAGAAGCAATGGTTAATCTATTCACAGACACCGAACAGCAGTGAAACGTTACCGAAATGCCCTGCTGTTTGGTGGTTTGATTCGGCAGGTTTATTCAGGCGAATACCATAGACTTAAATGTTGAAAATATTCCCATTTTTATGCAATATCTAATAAACCGTTTATTATTTTATTCTGCAGCAAAAAGTCTATTTATTTATTTTTTACGATCTTTTAGGCAATTTTTGGGATTTTTTCAACTATATTTTTTTCCATTTTTTTTTTAATAGTGTTTTTCTTTTTTTCTGTAACAGACCATTTTATTATCATTTATTGGATCTTATATGTAAATTCCAGACATTTTTGTTCTGTAGTTTATTTGCAAACAGAATTTCGATTTTCACACTTTCAATCGGTTTTTATTTAATTTTTTCACCCTGTTCGTCGGCTTGTCAGTTCAGCTTTTTCCAGCAGCTGTTCTGTGCTGTGTGCGGTGGATCATCGGCTCTTTCTGGATGTGTTCGGCTTGTTTTTTGTGGCAGTCTGAGTGATCCGATACTTCGGATCGTATCGGATGTGTTTACGAGCGGATTTTTGACTTTTTTTCTGTGTTTTTGTGTTGGTTTTGCAGCGGATTTTCAAGTCGTTCCCTACACTCCGGAGACACTGGGTAGGGTAGGGTAGGGAAATTTGATTCCCCGAAGTGCAGGAAAGGAGAGAGCACCGAAATGTCGTCTGAATTACGCCTTAAAACTAAAACAATTCAGATGACTAAAATATGATTTAGGCCAGGGTCAGACGAACGCATTTCTGACGTCCAGCGTCAAAACGTACGTTGGTGCGTGCGAACGCATTTTTTCACGGAATACGCGAAAGCGGTCAGACGATGCGCAATTCTGTACGTATTTCATGACGGAGCTGTAAAAAAAAAGAGAAAAAACGATGAATCTAATTAATTGATGAATGAAAAAATAAGGGGAAGTGTTATAAAAATCCATTTTGGTATGGTGGCTTTTTTCAAAGATGGATCCTGTACACGCCTTTGTGTTTGCTGCATGGGGTACCTGTACCTTAAGAGGAAGAGAAAGCGGCGAACCTGGGTTCATCAAATTAACGCTGCCAGACCCACGCATGGACACTTTGTGACGCTGTACAGGCCACTGCTAGAGAGGGACCCCGTGAAGTTTTTCAACTACATGCGGATGTCATCCCCTCCTTTGATGAACTTGTCGCGGGTACGCGAGCCACTGACCAAGAGGGACACCAACATGAGGGCCGCCATACCACCGGAGGAGATGCTGGTCATCACTTTGCGGTACGTACTGTCAAACACCTGCATACATGACATCGCTGCCAGTCACCTGACATGAGTGCATCATGTCTGTAGTCACATGCATACACACACACACACAGGCATCACATCACACGTACATAATCATAAATGACTCCGACAACAATGTAGACCAAAATAATAATATAATATGAAACATGAAATAAAATAACAGTACTATATTCTCGACATATATTATAACTTGTTAACTGAGGTCAGGATATATTAAACATGAAACCAAATAACACATCATGACAAACAAAAATAAAACATATTCATGACATGTATCACAGATCATGATACCGCCGAGCATCTGGGTCATGAGGGCCGGTGGTGTGGCTAGAGCAGGACTCCGACTCTGTGTGGTGGCCTGGCTCCAGGGGGCATGGCTGGGTGGGTGGACAGCACCTCACTGGGAGGGAAGATCCACTGGCATTGGTGGATTGTGGCACAGCATTGTAACCGGCTGCGTGATGGGGACGGGAAGGATGTCGTCAAATAGTACCAGAGATCTGCGCCGGTACTCCACCTTCTCAGCCTCGCTCATCTTGTTGAGGAGGATCATACAGGAATTAAAGAATGACATGTCCACGGAGTCCGCAAGCATGCAGCGTTGGTGTGGATGGTTGGTTTGAGCCTCCATGAAGGTAACCATGGCCTGCTCCAGGTCTGCAGCTGGTGCCCTTCTCTTCCGTGCAGGTCTGGTGCTGACCGTTGTTGCGGTACCTGCCACCTGTCCTGTCTCCACATCCTCCTCCAGTTGCGACTCTGCACCACCCTGGTTCACCTCTTCCTGGCAGCTGGCAGAACCTCCTGGCACCATGTGTTGGACCTGTGAGCCGGAGGTCGATGGCTGGTCGATGCTGCTGACGCTACTGCGCGGCTCCTGGGTCCTTCGGAGGAACGACAGTTGCTCTGTATAGATGTATCCACGGACCTTTTTGGATCCAGCTCCAGAGCGCGCAGCCATGGCTTGCTTCTTCTGCACCCGCGTGTAGTTGTCGCGTACTGTGCGCCATTTGTTCATTGCCTCTTGTGCTGCAAAACATGATGAGAGTGACATTAGCTTGTGTTCATGGTATGTGATCATATTCAAACAGTTTTGTTTTGTCTTCTAGGTATCTCGCTAGTGGATGCAGTTTGAAGGGTCTGCATTACAACTTCCGCATTGGCAGATCAACAGCTGGTGAGATCGTCCGCAAGGTGTGCCAAACCATATGGGAAACCATGAAGGGCAATGTTTGCCAAAACCGACACCAGGCATGTGTAGAAATTGCAGCAGGATTCTGGAGAGCGCCAACTTTCCAAACTGCCTGGGAGCCGTGGATGGCAAACATGTCCGCATAGTGAAGCCACCGCACAGTGGCTCACTGTATCAGAATTATAAACATTACTTTTCAATAGGCCTACTGGCGGTGGCAGATGCCAACTATAGTTTCGTGTATGTGGATGTCGGTTCATACGGCAAGGACTCTGACTCCACACTGTTCAGGAACTCCACACTGTGGAATGAAATTGAGAGTGGGACCCTGAACATCCCCAGACCCGCACCATTGCCTGGCAGTGATGTGGCAGTCCCCTATGCCTTCGTGGGTGATGAAGCATTCGGACTATCCACACCCTCCTAAGGCCCTACTCAGGGACACACCTGAATGTGAAGAAGCGGGTTTTTAATTATAGGCTGTCGCGGGCGAGACGGTATGTGGAGTGTAGCTTTGGCATACTGACCAACAAGTGGATGATTTTACATAGACCGCTTGATGTACAGGTTGATTTCTGTGTGGATATAGTCAAATGCTGTTGCATCCTACATATTATGTGCGTGCCAGGGATGGTTTTAATTTTGATGATACCCTCACAGTTGTCGGTCTTGAAGATGATGTGATTGATGACATCATAGCTGTGAATAGATACAGCAACAGGTTTCGCGATGCTCTGTCTAATTATTTTACGAGTGATGCAGGGCAGGTGCCCTGGCAGCTGGAGAGCATTTGAGATTTCACCTCAATGATTACATATTTTTTATTATTATTGTGATTTACATGTATGGGATTATGAATAAATAATCAAATACTCACTCTGCATATGCTGCTCTTTCTCGACCACGTATCATAATCAGGGTACACGACACGGGACACCAACGACCCATGCGCTGGCCTTCTTCCCTTGTCTTTGTACCTGTCGCAGGCCGTGTCCCATATCTCAGGATGCTCCCCCACAGCGCTGATCAGCCTCTCCACGTCGATCTCTGGTCCAGCAGACATTTTCGACAGTCGCAGGTACGCTCCAACAAAACCTGGAAACTTTGCTGTTTTGACGTGATGTACGCCGCACAAAAGCAGCGTCTGACGCGTCCTTAATCACGCACACACGCTGCTATGCGGCCGGCAGCGCACTCTGTACGTCTGTACTAGCGGTATCACGTTGTACGAAAAATGCGTTCATTTGCCGGTTGCGTGGCGTGGACGCACTTTTGTACGCACGTACTGCGTATATTGGCCGTCATTGGCCGTCATGTGCTGCTACTACGGCCGTGATTTAGTGCGCCTGCACGCGCGTTCGCACTGCCCCAGTCTGACCCTAGCCTAAAACGAAATTAAAATTTGCTTATTAAAATTAACATTAAATAGGGATTTGCATGACTTTTTTTTACGTTTCGTTTGGGGGGTTTTTCCCGGGTGTTTTTTTTCGTTTCAGATCATTTCGATTCGGTGATTCGAATCATTGACGATTCAGATCATTTTCGCGATTCGTATCTTTCCGGGTGATTCGGATCAGTTGGTTTTTCGCTTTTTTATGAGTTATTTCATTTTTTATTGCTTATTTATGATGGGAAGTAGATTACTACCACTAGAATGAAAGTTTCTTTACTTGTTTATTTTTTTAGGCATTTTTTGGGTGAAATTTTAGGTTTCCTAACTTTTTTAAAGAAACAAGGCTTTTAAACCCATAGGTTTCAATGCAGCATATGAATCTACACACTGCTAGGAAGCGCCTCTCTGCAGTATAATTAATGCAGCATATGAATCCACACTCTGCTGGGAAGCGCCTCTCTGCAGTATAATTAATGCAGCATATGAATCCACACACTGCTGGGAAGCACCTCTCTGCAGTATAATTAATGAAGCATATGAATCTACACACTGCAGGGAAGCACCTCTCTGAAGTATAATTAATGCAGCATATGAATCCGGGCAGCACCTCTCTGGAGATGGATTCATTGATTCGGATCGATTCATTTTTTTGATCAGTTAGTCTTCATTTTTTTATGAGTTATAATTAATGCAGCATATGAATCCACACACTGCTGGGAAGTTCCCGGCAGTGTGTGGATTCATATGCTGCATTAATTATACTGCAGAGAGGCGCTTCCCAGCAGTGTGTGGATTCATTTGCTGCATTAATTATACCGCAGAGAGGCGCTTCCCCGCAGTGTGTGGATTCATATGCTTCATTAATTATACCGCAGAGAGGTGCTGCCCGGCAGTGTGGGGATTCATATGCTTCATTAATTGTACTGCAGAGAGGCGCTGCCTGGCAGTGTGTGGATTCATATGCTGCATTAATTATACTGCAGAGAGGTGCTGCCCGGCAGTGTGGGGATTCATATGCTGCATTAATTATACTGCAGAGAGGTGCTTCCCAGCAGTGTGTGGATTCATATGCTGCATTAATTATACTGCAGAGAGGCGCTTCCCAGCAGTGTGTGGATTCATATGCTGCATTAATTATACCGCAGAGAGGCGCTTCCCAGCAGTGTGCGGATTCATATGCTACATTAATTATACTGCAGAGAGGCGCTTCCCAGCAGTGTGCGGATTCATATGCTGCATAATTATTACCGCAGAGAGGCGCTTCCCAGCAGTGTGCGGATTCATATGCTGCATTATTTATACCGCAGAGAGGTGCTTCCAGCAGTGTTGGATTCATATGCTGCATTAATTATACCGCAGAGAGGCGCTTCCCAGCAGTGTGTGGATTCATATGCTGCATTAATTATACTGCAGAGGGCGCTTCCCCGCAGTGTGGGGATTCATATGCTACATAATTATACTGCAGAGAGGCGCTTCCCAGCAGTGTGTGGATTCATATGCTGCATTAATTATACCGCAGAGAGGCGCTTCCCAGCAGTGTGTGGATTCATATGCTACATTAATTTTATATCAAGGCAGGAGGCTTCATATTTTGCATTCTCTTTTCTTTACTAAATCAACAGCAGCAAGGAGAGTTTACATAGCAACAGCAGTAACCAATAAACAATAAGAGTGTATTAAGTCCTTAGCCACGCCCTCTTTTCTTGCTGCTGGCCTCCAGGTGAGTCGTTTTTAAAACAGCTCCTGGACGCCAGGATATATTTCAGTTGCTTTTATTAATTTATTGATATATATTTACTTAAATAAGTATCTCTGGATGTTTACTAGGTTTTTCTATATGTTAACCGTTTTTTCCTTAGGTTTTTTCCCTGCTGCGTGGGCACTTCCCGCCTGCAGGCTTGCGCTTGCCTCCTTTTTTTCCCTTCTCCCGGCGGACCAAGAGGTATTTAAAATATCCCTGGGCCGCCGGGTGCAGGCTACATCGTACGCTTTTAATGATTCATTATTTTAATGTTTTTTATGCTGCGGCGCGGCGCGCGCAGTCCCGCATGTGTATACTCACCTCAGAGTAGCGCGGCTTTCTCTGCGCATGCGCTGGCGGACATCTTCCCCTGATTGGAATAACTGCCGCCATTCCGCTACGTGCCGAGCTTCATCTCGACAGGTGCCATCTCCAACATAAATTACTGAAAGCCTGCTGCTCGGACCCTCTCCTGCTACCAAAAATGGGTGAGCCCCGCATACCTATATACTCCGCTCCGGCGGACCCTTAAAAAGCCAGCGAAAATCGCGAGTGAGCTCCGCTGAGCGGCGACTGTAATCCGCACACACGGATTTGATATATTTAATAAAATATATATATTTACCTACGGGTGAGCCCCGTTTCTCCTACATTTTTATGGATCCTCCACAACTTCCCTCCAACCAGGAGGAGTTGAAAGGCTGGCTGCTGGCCGCCATATCGGAGACTCCCCATAGCGCTTGCGAGCCTTCCGCTGGCCCCCCCACCCCCGGAACCCCCGGTTCTTTCAAGGGCCCAGTCACCGGCCCACTCCGATGGTTCACACTCGCGATCAATCTGAGTCTGCTGGACCATCGCGAAAAAGACCCTGGAAAGGCCAGTCTGAGTCTGCTGGCAAGGGAAAAGCACCAGTAAAAAATCCTCCAGATACGCTTCAGACCCCAAGGGCGTAGAGGCTTACGACCTGGATGACTACCAGGCTGATTATCCTGAAGAGGAGGATATAGAGTCCACCGGTAACCCACCGGCCACTCCAAATTCAACGGGTGAGCCCCGTTCCGATACTATGGCAATTGTTCCCCTCGCTTCCATGCCTGCGCTGCCACGCTCCCAAGTGTCCGCAGATACCCTTTACAGATCCTCGACTCTCGAGGCCTGCCATTTTTGATCCGCGCACCACCACCCACCCCAGGTCTTCCGCTTGGCTCCCACCGGACCACATAGCGGAATTTTTGCGCTTCTGGTTGCGCTGCCCCTGGACAAAACTGATAGGGCGCGCTGCCGGGCCGAATGTCCTCGCCCGACTCTGCCTGGCAAGGTATCACTTGCCCCTGAATTTGACGAAGACTTCGTCACTTTCATGGGTAAGGCTGGCAGGGACCCTAGAAGGGGTTTGAACAGGGTCTCCGTGTCGCCCAGGATAAGCTTCTGGACGTCTCCGGTCCCCTGTCTCTTATTTTTGTAATGGCAGACGAAGCTCTAGCCAACAACACCCCGCTTGATCCTGCTCTAGTCCGCGAATGGGCACAGCGTGCTCTCTGCTTGTTGGGTAATGCCAACGTTGGCATTTCATCTGAACGCCGTAAGGCGGCGTTGTTTCGGCTGGACGCAAACTCACCAGCATGGCTACAAGGAATTGGGTCCGGCGGCAAAAGGCTTACTATTCGGGGATCTCTTTATGAGAGATCTTAACCGAAAAGTTAATGTTTATACGAACCTTCAAAAGGTTCAATCAAATATGAAAAGGTTTTCCACCCCCAACAACGTTTTTCCTCCAGGGCTGGCGCACCAAGAGGTCGGGTCGCCAGCCGTTATAACGCTACCATAGACCTCACTTCACGCCAAACCAGGAGGTGCAGTATAGACCCAGCCCGATTCTGGCACGAGGAGTCCCCGTTGGTCGCGGCTTCAACAGACCCAGAACGCTACTCCGCTGGTAAGTGCCTCAGCGCTCCCACTTCCACACATTCCGGTCGCGGTCGCTTACGCTATTTCCTTCCCAAATGGCGCACACTCACATCAGACTCGTGGGTTTTACGAACGGTAGCAGGTTATTTAATCGACTTCTCCCAGGTTCCCGTCCAGGCTGCTACCCCCCCGGCCCGTTATTCCTCAGAGGAAGCAACGTTGATAGATCGGGAACTTCGCTCCTTGCAGTTAAAAGGCGCCATCACCCCGCCAGGGGTTCCCCGTGCTTCGTCAGCACTATCTTCCTTGTCCACAAAAAAATCTGGGGACCTCGACCGGTTATAAATCTAAAAACTCTCAACACCTTCGTGGCCTACCGCCACTTCAAAATGGAGGGTATACACCTCCTCAGAGATCTCCTCCGAGACGGCGACTGGTTCACGAGATTGGACCTCACAGACGCTACCACCTCACGGTCCGGTCCATCCTACTCACCACCCGTACCTGCAGTTCCACTGGCATCGCGACCTCTGGCAGTTCACTTGCCTGCCGTTCGGCCTCAGCTCCGCACCATGGTGCTTTACGAAGCTGCTCAAACCGGTAATGGCCTTCATACGATCCCTAGGCGTCAGGACGATTATATATCTAGACGACATCCTTCTATTGGCGCAGGACCCCGCGCAATCCGCTCACCATACAACCCTGGTGGTCACGCTCCTACAAGACCTGGGCTTCATTATCAACAGGGACAAATCGGCACTGCGTCCCGACCAAACTGTCACCTTCCTCGGATTCGATATAGACTCAATGTCTTGCCAGCTGCGGCTTCCCCCGCAAAAGCTTCGGCCATCAAGAAATCCCTACGCGGAGTCCTCAGCATGGACACCATCTGTCTCCGAGATTTGGCGAGAGTTGTAGGTCTCCTCTCTTCCTCCATTCAAGCCATCTTCCCTGGCCCACTACACTATCGGGCGATGCAACGTCTGAAGGCAACACACCTTCGTCTCAACCCCTCCTATGACCAGCTAGTCTCCATCACCCCAGAGGTTCGGGTGGAGCTCCTATGGTGGTTACGCCATATGGAGGCCTGGAACGGCCGGGCTATCTTCGGCTCTCTACCAGATTTCATTCTAGAATCCGATGCCAGCCAGTCGGGCTGGGGAGCAACCTGCGGCACTATATCTACGGGAGGAGCATGGGCTCCGGAGGAACGGCAACTCCACATCAATTGCCTGGAGCTCATCGCCGGCTCGTTCGCCGTTCGCAGTTTTACCCAGGACCTCAGGGACTGCACCCTTCTTCTCCGGATGGACAACATCTCCGCGGTCCAGTACGTGAACCGCCTAGGGGGTTCCCGCTCCAAGCTCCTGTCGGACCTCACGCTTTCCCTCTTCAATTACTGTTTGGAATGGAACATCTCTCTCAGGGCGGAATACCTTCCCGGCTCTTCCAATTTTGTGGCAGATTGGTTTTCGAGATATTGGAGGGACTCCAGCGATTGGAAACTAGATGTTGCTATGTTCCACCGCCTGTCGGAACTGAGAGGACCGTTTCACCTCGATCTCTTCGCTTCCCGCTTGAATCGTCAGACAGAGGCCTACTTCAGCTGGCTTCCGGACCCACAGGCAACTGCGGTGGACGCTTTTCTCCAACCATGGCCGTCGTCCGGGGCCTACGCTTTTCCTCCGTTCCCGATGATCACGCGAACGATCCAAGAAGTCCGCCGACGGGGATCCGGATGCTCCTTCTCACACCCTTGTGGCATGCTCAACCCTGGTTCCCACTGACGCTGGAACTATCCTGCCTCCATCCACTCCTGCTCCCGTCCTTCCGATCCATTCTGTTGGATCCCCAGGGCAGACCACATCCGATGATTTTGGAGAACAATCTTCCTCTAGTGGCGTGGACGATTTCCGGGACCCTGCATGCTGCCGGGACTATCGGATGCAGCTCGCTCCTTATTGTGGGAATCCTGGCTCCCGGCACGAGAAAGTGTTATTGTTACGCCTGGAGAACTTGGTGTAGCTGGTGTTTGCAACAACAGGCTGATCCCGCTACTGCCCCTCTACAATTGATCCTCAATTTTTTGGCGAATCTTCCACGTCGGGGAAGTCCTATCGTACCATTAACCTGTTCCGCTCGGCTATCTCGGCGGCTCACGTTCCCCTGGGCGGCGTCCCTGTGGGTAGGGACCCTTCCGTCTGTCGTCTCCTTCGTGGCATTCGACTCGCTCGCCCGCCGGCTCCGAAATATGTGGTATTCTGGGATGTGGCACTGGTGCTCGACTTCCTGCGTAACTGGCCGGATAATGACTCACTAACCCTCCGTCAGCTCTCGGCGAAACTGACGGTTCTGTTATGTTTGGTTTCCTTTCGTCGTGTCTCTGTTGTTAGAGCCTTCGATGCGCACGCCGTGGGTTTCTCCCCTGATGGTGTCGTCTTCTCGCTTACTAGACGTACAAAAACTCTGTCCCGTGAGGTTTTCTACCCTTACTTTCCCACTGATCCTCTACTGTGTGTGGCTCGTTGTGTGACTACTTACCTCTCTCGTTTGCGTCCTTTACGCTCCTCTCCTACTGGCCAACTCTTGGTCTCTTATGTCTCTCCTTACAAGCCTGTCTCCTCTCCTACCCTCTCGAGATGGGTGCGCTGGCTGCTCTCCCTTGTGGGCGTTGCTCCCCATTTCGGTGCTCACTCCGTGCGGGGCTTCCTCTGTCGCAGATGCTGGGGGTTCTCTGGCTGATATTCTACAGGCGGCTGATTGGTCTAGGGCGGTCACGTTTCGTACCTTCTATTTCCGTCCTCCTCGTTCTCATGCTTCTGGGGCTTTGGTGCAGCTTTAAAAACTGCAAAATATGAAGCCTCCTGCCTTGATATAAAATTGTGGATTATTCCAGCCTTGGTGTCAGAATAATCTTAATTTTAATAAAGACAGGAGGCGAATATTTTTCCCGCCCACCCAGGCCCGAATCGATTTTTCATTGTTCCGTGTATTTTCAGGCTACATGTAAAAAAAAAAAAAAAAAAAAAAAAAAAAGAATTAAATAAAATTTCTCACATGTACTAAACGTATAATTGTTTATCTGGGTGTTCTTCTATATGATTTAAGCGTCTCCACTTCGCTTTGTACATTTGTCTAATCTGTTTTTGTTCCCTTAGTAGGGTTTGCATGTCTTGTTAGCCTGACTTCGTACTACTGTCTCGAATTTGGATGCCATTTGCTATTTTCATTTAAATGATTTGTTAGTTGGCTGTTGATTGACAGGCCTCCTTTGCATGGTGCTTTCACGTATCCTCTGCTTCCTCCTCAGTTTGACTTGCTCCTGTGGTCTCCCATCGTCTCGGATGGCCGTTGGCTCCCGGTTTTGTATCTACAAGTCTCCTGGACTTCTGCCTAGTTGGATCTTCTCCGCTTCATTTTCCGTTTTTCCTTCCTGGATTTCTGATTTTCTCAGTCACGTCTCTCCTGCTCGTCCAGCTTACAAGAAAAGAGAGCGTGGCTAAGGACTTACTACACTCTTATTGTTTATTGGTTACTGCTGTTGCTATGTAAACTCTCCTTGCTGCTGTTGATTTAGTAAAGAAAAGAGAATGCAAAATATTCGCCTCCTGTCTTTATTAAAATTAAGATTATTCTGACACCAAGGCTGGAATAATCCACAATTATACCGCAGAGAGAGCGCTTCCGCATCTCCTGCAGCCCAGCAGTGTGTGGATTCATATGCTGCATTAATTATACTGCAGAGAGGCGCTTCCCAGCAGTGTGTGGATTCATATGCTACATTAATTATACTGCAGAGAGGCGCTTCCCAGCAGTGTGTGATTGCATTAATGCTGCATTAATTATACCGCAGAGAGGCGCTTCCCAGCAGTGTGTGGATTCATATGATGCATTAATTATACCGCATAGAGGCGCTTCCCAGCAGTGTGTGGATTCATATGCTGCATTAATTATACTGCAGAGAGGCGCTTCCCAGCAGTGTGTGGATTCATATGCTGCATTAATTATACCGCAGAGAGGTGCTTCCCAGCAGTGTGTGAATTCATATGCTGCATTAATTATACAGCAGAGAGGTGCTTCCCAGCAGTGTGTGGATTCATATGCTACATTAATTATACTGCAGAGAGGCGCTTCCCAGCAGTGTGCAGATTCATATGCTGCATTAATTATACCACAGAGAGGAGCTTCCCAGCAGTGTGTGGATTCATATGCTGCATTAATTATACTGCAGAGAGGCGTTTCCCAGCAGTGTGTGAATTCATATGCTGCATTAATTATACTGCAGAGAGGTGCTGCCCGCAGTGTGCGGATTCATATGCTGCATTAATTATACCGCAGAGAGGCACTTCCCAGCAGTGTCTGGATTCATATGCTGCATTAATTATACTCCAGAGAGGTGCTTCCCAGCAGTGTCTGGATTCATATGCTGCATTAATTATACTGCAGAGAGGCGCTTCCCAGCAGTGTGTGGATTCATATGCTGCATTAATTATACTGCAGAGAGGCGCTTCCCAGCAGTGTGTGGATTCATATGCTGCATTAATTATACTGCAGAGAGGCGCTTCCCAGCAGTGTGTGGATTCATATGCTGCATTAATTATACCGCAGAGAGGTGCTTCCCAGCAGTGTGTGGATTCATATGCTGCATTAATTATACCGCAGAGAGGCGCTTCCCAGCAGTGTGTGGATTCATATGCTGCATTAATTATACTGGCAGAGAGGCGCTTCCCAGCAGTGTGTGGATTCATATGCTGCATTAATTATACCGCAGAGAGGCGCTTCCCAGCAGTGTGTGGATTCATATGCTGCATTAATTATACTGCAGAGAGGCGCTTCCCAGCAGTGTGCGGATTCTAATGCTGCATTAATTATACCGCAGAGAGGCGCTTCCCAGCAGTGTGTGGATTCATATGCTGCATTAATTATACTGCAGAGAGGCGCTTCCCCGCAGTGTGTGGATTCATATGCTGCATTAATTATACCGCAGAGAGGCGCTTCCCCGCAGTGTGTGGATTCATATGCTGCATTAATTATACTGCAGAGAGGTGCTGCCCAGCAGTGTGTGGATTCATATGCTGCATTAATTATACCGCAGAGAGGCGCTTCCCAGCAGTGTGTGGATTCATATGCTGCATTAATTATACTGCAGAGAGGCGCTTCCAGCAGTGTGTGGATTCATATGCTGCATTAATTATACCGCAGAGAGGCGCTTCCCAGCAGTGTGTGGATTCATATGCTGCATTAATTATACTGCAGAGAGGCGCTTCCCAGCAGTGTGCGGATTCTAATGCTGCATTAATTATACTGCAGAGAGGCGCTTCCCAGCAGTGTGCGGATTCATATGCTGCATTAATTATACTGCAGAGAGGCGCTTCCCAGCAGTGTGTGGATTCATATGCTGCTGCATTAATTATACCGCAGAGAGGCGCTTCCCCGCAGTGTGTGGATTCATATGCTGCATTAATTATACTGCAGAGAGGTGCTGCCCAGCAGTGTGTGGATTCATATGCCGCATTGAAACCTATGGGTTAAAAAGCCTTGTTTCTTTATAAAAAGTTAGGAAACCTAAAATTTCACCCAAACAATGTCTAAAAATTCCTAAAAGAATAAATAATTAAAGAAACTTTCATTCTATTGGTAGTAATCTACTCATCCCATTCTCAAATAAGCAATAAAAAATGAAATAACTCAAAACAAAAAAAACAACTGATCTGAATCACCTCACCTCTTAATCATCTCAATCGCCGAATGGTCCGAAACACCGAATCGAATTGATCTGAAATTTTGGTTTGATTCGAAATTTTCGGTTGGTCCATATTTCGTTTTCGGAAATACTCCCGAAATACGAAAATGGTGAATTTTCGTCCGAGTTTCAATTCGGAACAAACCGAATTGCACATCTCTAACATTAATTACTGTTCGGTTTCCTGGTTCCAGTTCAGCAATAATATTACAGAATGTATACATCACGCCTTTTTTCTGGAGTTGCTGCTTTGTGCTGTTTAGGCTAGGGTCAGACTGAGGCAGTGCGAACGCGCGTTCTGGCGCACTTAATCACGGCCGCACTAGCAGCAGATGCCGGGCAATGACGGCCAATATACGAAGTACGGTCGCACAAAAGTCCGGCTGCGCAACGCAAGTGGAAAATGAACGCATTTTTTCGAGAACGTTAAACCACTAGTACTGACGTACAGAGTGCGCTGCGTCCGCTAGAGGCGTGTGTGCGTGAATTGGAGACATCAGACGCTGCTAATGTCCTGCCAACATAACGTCCAGATGCAAGAAGTGTTTTATTGATGATCCGTACAAAATCACGGATGAAACTGCGCATCGTATGACCGCTATTGCGTATTCCGTGAAAAAATACGTCCATTCTTCGAACGCACATTTTCACGGACAACGTGAAAAATGCGTTAGTCTGACCCTAGCCTGAGTGAACGGAGCACCGTGATGTATAAATTAATTGTTTGACTAAACAGTGTCCCATATTTATTATTTTTCACATTCCTCGGAACATAGATCAACGACTGTTACATAAGAGGCGGATAAAAAAAGCATAAAATGATCTATATCTGATGGAGCTTAATGTGCTCTTACAGATGAGTGACATTCAGAAAAAGTTCAATAAGGAGTGACATAATCAGCGTGTTAAAGGCAGCTGAAGAAGGTATTCCACTGGGCAAATCAATGCGACTCTACAAGTTGCTATGTCACAGTCAAGAGAAATCATTATATATTACAATGAAAACACGGGAGAGAAAAGAAATGGCATATTTTTAGTAACAGATAATTTCCTGAGTGTTTCAGCTTCTGTGGTCTGGAGGCTCTGTATCCACGCAAACAGCGTGCGTCGATTTCTAAGAGAATGAAAGTGGGGATACTCTGTGTACCAGGCAATCGATACGAAATGCCGTCTGTGCCGCAGATCATCTCAAAAGACATCTTCTACAGCAATAATATCCCTATTATTCTGCTAAAATGGAAATATCTGCCTTTCTTTATTAAAGAGAAATAATACTTAAATATCAGTGACCTTAACATCGTTTTATTCCCGCCATGTTCTGTGACTGGTTCTTTGACTGGAAGTGCTAAATGACTCAAAGGAAAATGTCAAAACATAAACCAGGGAAAGGCGTTCCCGTTCCTGACATTTTTTGTGCTCGGTTGACATTCTAAGACACCTCAGATTAGTGCACAAGAAAAGGGCAGACTAAGCTAAAATATGTACTTTGTATGTCAAGGTAATATATGAAAATACCATTTTTATTCTTTTCAGGAGTATTTCAAAGCGAACGAGCACCTTAAACAAGGCTGTTAAATTGGATTCCTCCAAATCCTGTCGCCCGCAGCTTTTAGAATGACATAGTTTTAGCAGTTTGACAATGTACCGGCCGGACGCCTGTTTAACATTACTTTCAGAATAATTTCATTTCGTAGTTTAATGCGGTAAGTGTTTTTAGGTGTGAAAGCCTAGGATCAGTTACTGTAAGGCCTGGCCTGGATATTGAGTAAACAGGTAAAATTAACTACCTTAAAGGGACACTTTACTCATCCTGATAGTTTTAAAGTGGTCAGGATGTGAGAAGGGCCCCCTTCTCCCCCCTCCCTGCTCCCACCAATCTGGTAAAATCATGGGTGAAGTTGAGGAGTTTCCTCCACCCTACCCAGTGTCACCAGCAGCTGGGAGTTTTGAATTTCCAGGCTGTCGGTCACCAGATCAGTCACTAGTGATGTCATACACTGAGAGAATGCTGACATCACTCTCTCTGAGATCAATCACTATAGTACGTGGTCTCAGAGAGGCCGCAATGAATTGGATCTGTGCATGCGCGCAACACTGATCCATGGTTCTGCACAGGCTCTACGGAACTCGTGTACGTAAAATGCACACGTCCTGTAGCGATGCGCGATGTACGGTTCCTACACTGAGGAAGTTGCATAGGAGCGTACATTGTGTTAGATAGATGCAGGGTACTTCTGGGTTCGGAAGTCCCTGAGCCAAAAAGGAGGCGCTGTGCATGGCAAAGAACAAAAGATGAGTAAAAAAAAAGAAAAAAAATATATATTTTTTTTTTAAAAAAAGACTGTCGGCAGCATCTGCCCAATTATTTAAGGGTAAAAAAGAGTATCCCTTTAAAATATTGCTCACTTACCCCTAGTCCCACTGTGTACAGGGTGGTGTGATCCCCCACCTCCTCTGGCTGTACCTGGTACGCGAAGAACATTGATCCCAATGTCGTTCTGCAGCCCTAACGCAAAGTAGTGCTTCTGTCTAAGCAGCCCGTGTAGCCACTGTCAGGATTGGCTCCTATTTCGACTCACTGACACAGCAACTCAGTAGGAACAGAGAGGCAACAAGTAGACGTCGTGGGTTGTCGGCTCTCAGCAATATTGCCTTATAGCATTCCTGATACAGGTTGTCGTTAAAAGTCAGACGCTAATGGAAAAATCGCACTCCAGCCGTTAACCATTAGCATATCACCTTTAACGTCCGTATTCCAACCACGCCGCATGCCAAGACGCTAAAGTCGGCTGGAGACGCTAAAATTTCTTAGCAAGACGCTAAAAAGTGTGGGGAGCAGTGAAATTACCGGCTGGCGCTACTGGAAGTGGATACATGCTCAGCTAACACTAATTAACCCCCTAGAGTGAATGTAACCAATGCCTTAACAGCTCCATGCACGTCAGCTGCTCAGGGAAGATACACCAGGGTTTACGTGTCGTTATGAGCGTCACACCAGCTTTTAGGAGGGGTTACATTTTCCTGGATTGCACCTGGACGTAACCTTTATTCATAACCTTAGAAGAAGTCGCTATTTTTGCATTTCTTAATGACTCGCACGTCCGATGATAAGTAGACATGTGCACCGATTTTTTTTTCCATTCGATTCGATTCGGTTCGTTCGTATTTTGTAAATTTTCGTTTCGGCTCGTTCCGGACGATTTCCGTTTCGGTTCGTTTCGTTTTCGTTTCGTTTTCCGTATCGACTTTTTTTCGTAATTTCGGAAATTTTCGTGTTTTTCGAAACGTCTGTTCTCCTCGTTTCAAAGTGTCTATTCGTTTTGACGTAAACTAATGGTTTTTCGGATCCGATATTTCTGTCGATACGATAATTATGTCGATACGATAATTTTGCCATTGAGATTTCTCATGTTTTACAAGAAGGATACATTGAGATTTCTCTGGTTTCCCGGGAAGGATACATTGAGATTTCTCTGGTTTTACAAGAAGGATACATTGAGATTTCTCTGGTTTCACACGAAGGATACATTGAGATTTCTCTGGTTTTCCAGGAAGGATACATTGAGATTTCTCTGGTTTTACAAGAAGGATACATTGATATTTCTCATGTTTTACAAGAAGGATACATTGATATTTCTCATGTTTTACAAGAAGGATACATTGATATTTCTCATGTTTTACAAGAAGGATACATTGAGATTTCTCTGGTTTTCCAGGAAGGATACATTGAGATTTCTCTGGTTTTCCAGGAAGGATACATTGAGATTTCTCATGTTTTACAAGAAGGATACATTGAGATGGGAATGATACAAAATTACAGAGTCAGCGATATAACCAAAAAATACGTTGTCCGAAATTACTGAAATGGAACCGAAATCAGGAATGGAGCCGAAATTACGAATGGAACGAAAATGATTTTCGATTTTACATATTTCTAGTCCATTCGAAAATTCCGAACAAATTTTCGTTTTGTTTCCTAAATTATTTCGGATCTGCCGTTTTCGGATTGAAAATTTTCGGAAAATCGGCCGAATCCGAATGCACGAATCGGGAAATTTCGTGAAAATTCCAAAATTCCGAAACCCGAAACGCACATCCCTAATGATAAGTACACGAGGCGCCAAGTGCAGTAAGGAACGCAAGACGCTAGTTAAGTCAGAACGTTCCTTAACAGCAGGGTTGGCATAGGACGTGAAAATTAAGTTAATTATGTCTGCTGTTGTGTTGTGCTTCTCAAATGCCAACATAATGATGACCTTGGAATATGGCCCTAGGTCAAAATAGGGTCCTTTGTCCATAGTACCAAGTGAGCATATACATAGACGACAACCCAATACATCAGTGGTTGTCTTGGATTCCAGGAAGGGTGCATTGAGATTTCTCTGGTTTTACAAGAAGGATACATTGAGATTTCTCTGGTTTTCCAGGAAGGGTGCATTGAGATTTCTCTGGTTTTACAAGAAGGATACATTGAGATTTCTCATGTTTTACAAGAAGGATACATTGAGATGGGAATGATACAAAATTACAGAATCAGCGATATAACCAAAAAATACGTTGTCCGAAATTACTGAAATGGAACCGAAATCAGGAATGGAGCCGAAATTACGAATGGAACGAAAATGATTTTCGATTTTACATATTTCTAGTCCATTCGAAAATTCCGAACAAATTTTCGTTTTGTTTCCTAAATTATTTCGGATCTGCCGTTTTCGGATCTGAAAATTTTCGGAAAATCGGCCGAATCCGAATGCACGAATCGGGAAATTTCGTGAAAATTCCGAAATTCCGAAACCCGAAACGCACATCCCTAATGATAAGTACACGAGGCGCCAAGTGCAGTAAGGTACGCAAGACGCTAAGGTCAGAACGTCTCCTTTAACAGCAGGGTTGGCATAGGACGTGAAAACTTTAAGTTAATTATGTCTGCTGTTGTGTTGTGCTTCTCAAATGCCAAGCATAACAATGACCTTGGAATATGGCCCTAGGTCAAAATAGGGTCCTTTGTCCATAGTACCAAGTGAGCATATACATAGACGACAACCCAATACATCAGTGGTTGTCTTGGATTCCATAGACCGTGAATTGTTACCTTGTATCAAGATGCAAAACAAGTCAAGAATATCTTCCGGCAACAGCAGCATATACAATACAGGGAAAAACATGCATAATACAAAAATATAAAGAACTCGATGCAGGTTACAGCTTTTATTTTATGCCGCCAGCGTTTCTGTTCTGCTCGAACGATGAAATTCTCCCATTTTTCTAATCTGTGTTTTTCTAGCACAGACACTTTGCTTAACGCCTAGTATTTGATCTGTTCCATTGATTGTGCCTGCAGATTGGATCTTATTGTTACAGACTTCAATATGACACGCTACAATCATTAACTTCTAAAAGCGCTCTGCCAATGGTTACAATAAAAAAACAACGCGATTCGTAGCCTCAAAAACAACGAAATAACCAATAAACTGGGGGAACTGATGAAAGAAGCTGAACTTTTACATCTAAATATCCACATTTTCTCTCATTCTGAATATATATTTCCACATTTGCGATGTTAGGCTACAAGGTATGTATAAAAGGTCAAACGACACAATAAATATCCTTTGAGCGAAGATGTTGGGTGCATCAGCTCAGGTGTAGCAGTCCTCAAGGAGGCTGCTCCCTCTAACAGCCGGGGGATCAGCCCACCAAGTAAGGGAGGGATAAAGAGGGCAAGTAAGCCTAGACAGGTTGTGGTGGTAGGGGACTCTATTATTAAGAGAGTAGACAGGGTAATCTGTCGCGCTGATCGCCTTAACCGGACAGTTTGCTGTCTGCCGGGTGCCCGTGTTAGGCATGTGGTTGACAGAGTTGATAGATTATTGGGAGGGGCTGGAGATGACCCAGCTGTCATGGTCCATATTGGTACCAATGACAAAGTAAGAGGAAGATGGAAGGACCTCAAGAATGATTTCAGGGAATTAGGAAGTAAACTGAAGAAGAGGTCCTCCAAGGTAGTATTTTCTGAGATCCTACCTGTGCCACGTGCTACAGTGGAAAGGCAGCGGGAGATCAGGGAGGTCAATGCGTGGCTTAAAGCTTGTTGCAGGAAGGAGGGCTTTGGGTTTTTAGAGCACTGGGCTCATTTTGCACTGGGGTACAATCTGTATAGTCGTGATAGATTGCACCTGAATGGAAGAGGGTCTGCTGTGCTAGGGGAGAGGATGGTTAAAAGGTTGGAGGAGACTTTAAACTAGTGGAAGGGGGGGAGGGATACAGTATCTTACAAAATGGAGACAGAGCAGATAGCGGAAGGGTTTCAGCTCAGACTAAGGGGGGTGGAGCCGGGGGGATGGGTAATGTCAGAACAGTGGAGGCATGTAATGTAAAGTCGCATTCAGCATGTGTGGGTAGAGACAACATTAAATGTATGCTTGCTAATGCAAGGAGCCTTAATAACAAGATGGGGGAACTAGAGGTAATAGCATACACTAAGCAATACAACATAATAGGAATAACAGAAACGTGGTGGGACGAAACTCATGACTGGGCTGTAAACTTAAACGGTTATACATTGTTTAGAAAGGATAGGAAACATAAGAAAGGGGGTGGAGTGTGTTTATATGTAAATCGGGATTTAAAGCCTAATATTACACAACTGGAAAGCGATGAGGGAAATGTGAATCCTTATGGGTAAATATTTCGTTGGGGAATAAACAGGGAAGTCAACTATTGGTTGGCATATGCTATAAACCACCTAATATAGATAATGATGAGGAAGAACAACTGTTAGAGCAAATTAGGAAGGCTGCAGATCATGGTAGCACTTTAATTATTGGAGATTTTAATTACCCGGACATTAATTGGGATAGTGGGACTAGTAATTCAGCAAAGGGAATCCGGTTCCTGAACATTTTAAATGATACCTTCATGTCACAACTGGTAGAAACACCAACTAGAGAGGATAACTGTCTGGACAAATAATGTGGATCTTTTCTCAAATATTAATGTAAAGGAACAGTTGGGAAACAGTGACCATAATATGGTGACTTTTGAAATAAACTCAAAAAAACACATTCATAGGGGGCATGCTAAAACATATAATTTTAAAAAGGCCAACTTTATTAAAATAAAAGAAGCTCTCAATGTCATTGACTGGCAGAAACTCTTTCACGGGAAAAACACGGAGGATAAGTGGAATATCTTTAAACTAACACTAGAAAAGTACACGTCACAATATATTCCACTGGTTAATAAATATAAAAGAAACAGACTGAAACCAATGTGGCTTAGTAGGAAGGTAACTAAGGAAATGAAAAATAAAAAGAAGGCATTTAAAGCTTTTAAAGTTGATAAATCTGAGGCATCCTATAAAGCAGCCAATAAAGTATGTAAAAATGCGATTAGATGGGCTAAACTAGAAAATGAAAAAGAAATAGAAACCCTAAAAGATTCTTTAGGTACATAAATTCTAAAAAACCCAAGAGTGAAAATGTAGGTTCACTAAAATCTGAGTCAGGGGTATTGTTAACTGAAGATCAGGATAAGGCAGAAATTTTAAATGATTATTTTTCTTCAGTATTTATCAAAGAGAAACCTATAACAGGAGACATGCAATTCATTAATAAAAACTTACTAATACAAAGTGACTGGTTGACTCAGGACAAGGTTTTGCAGAAATTAAACAATGTGAATGTGAATAAAGCCCCAGGGCCAGATGGAATTCACCCGCGAGTACTGAGAGAGCTATGTGTTGAAATATGTAAACCTCTGTTCTTAATCTTTCAAGATTCTTTTCTTTCAGGAATAGTACCAGAGGATTGAAGAAAAGCTGACGTGGTCCCTATATTTAAGAAAGTTTTAAAATTTGTGCCTGGGAATTATAGACCTGTGAGCTTAACATCTGTGGCTGGGAAAGTATTTGAGGGGTTACTAAGGGATAATATTCAGGAATTTATTGGGAGGTATAATGTAATTGGCAAAAATCAGCATGGTTTCATGAAACACAGATGATGTCAGACTAACCTAATTACGTTCTATGAGGAAGTAAGTAGAAGTATAGATCAGGGGGTCGCAGTGGATGTGATTTACTTAGATTTTGCCAAAGCTTTCGACACAGTTCCACACAAAAGGTTACTATTTAAATTGAGAAAAATTGGTCTAGATGAAAATACTTGTTCTTGGATAGAAAACTGACTAAAAGATAGGGTACAGAGAGTGGTCATAAATTGTACATTTTCAAGATGGACACCAGTGGTAAGCGGTGTCCCTCAGGGGTCTGTTATAGGACCAATACTATTCAATTTATTTATAAATGACCTTGAGATAGGCATTGAAAGCCATGTATCAGTGTTCGCAGATGACACAAAACTAGGAAAAGTAATACAATGTGAGCAGGATGTTACTTCGCTGCAGGGGGATTTACATAAATTGGGGGACTGGGCACTTAAATGGCAGATGAGATTTAATCTAGATAAATGCAAAGTTATACACTTTGGAGTGAAGAACACACAAGTAATTTATACCCTAAATGGTACGGAGTTAGGGAAATCCAAGCAGGAGAAGGATTTGGGAATAATCATAGACTTCAAACTAAGTAACAATGTGCAATGTCAAACAGCAGCCGCCAAGGCCAGCAAGGTATTGGCATGCATTAAAAGGGGAGTTCACTCACGGGATGAAAACATAATTTTGCCTCTGTATAAATCAATGGTCAGGCCGCACCTTGAATATGCCGTGTGATTTTGGGCACCGGTCTTAAAAAAAGATATTATAGCGTTAGAAAAAGTGCAGAGACGGGCAACTAAATTAATAAGGGGAATGGAAGGGTTAAGTTATGAGGAAAGACTAACAAGCTTAAACCTGTTAAGTTTAGAGAAACGGCGCCTTAGAGGGGATCTGATAACCTTATATAAATATATACGGGCCATTATCAACCATTGTCTGATAACCTATTCATTAACAGGACTATACACAAGACAAGGGGTCATCCATTTAGACTGGAAGAAAGAAAATTTAGCTTAAAGCATAGGAAGGGTTATTTTACGGTGAGGACAATAAAGCTGTGGAATTCTCTGCCTGTTGAGGTGGTTTGGTCAGAGTCTGTACAGACTTTTAAAAAACGATTGGATGACTTCCTGCAGACAAAGAATATTAAGGGTTATAATATTTAATATGTGGGTAAAAGCTTCTTGATCCAAGGAGAAATCTGACGCCATTCTGGGGTCAATAAGGAATTTTTTCCCAGTATGTTGCATATTTCAGACTGGGTTTTTTGCCTTCTTTTGGATCAACAGCAGTAGGTTATGTGGGTGAGGCTGAACCCGATGGACGCATGTCTTTTTTCAGCCTATATAACTATGTAACTATGTAACTATGTCAAAGTGACATTCTACTCATCCTGGGCACTATATAGTTCTAAAGTATGTAATGTGTGCCCCCCTCTCCTCCCTACTCCCAGCTCCTCAATCTGGCAGAATCGCTCAATGTAGCGGAGGAGTTTCCTCCACCTCACCCAGCGTCACCAGCACAGCAGCTGGGATTTTTCATTTCCCAGCTGCCAGTCACCAGATTGGTCACTAATGACGTCAGCTCGCAGAGAGCATGTCGACATCACCCTCTATGAGACCACCCACGCAAGCGAGCAGTCTCAGAGAGGGAGCAATGGATCATGGACATGTTGCAGCTCCGATCCGTCATTCTGCGCCAGCGCTACGTACAGTGCGCATGTCCCATAGTGCTGTGTAATCTGTGGTTCCTGGCTACACAGGTTGCATAGGAGCGAAATTTTGCAAAAAAGCTTCAGGGACTTCTATGATCAGGAGTCCCTGAGCCGAAGAGAAGGAGCACACGGGTACCTCCGAGACTTGGGATATGTGCACATCAATGAGCCTACATTAACCTCATCAAATTTAGCAATTGGATGAGGTTAGGTGGAGCTTCTTTACACGTGCGGGACATCTCGTCCCACTTTGTGCACATGCGCGCATACATGGAGCTGTCAGAATCGGGATCTTGACAGCAGATGCAAATATATAATTATAACCTTCAATTACCTCCTATAAACAAGCGCGTGGATACACTTCTGCTGTCAAAATCCCCAATTCTGACAGCTCCATGCCCGGATGCATGCGCACTAAAGCCGCGGTCACTCGAGTGCACTTGAGCGCGGAAGGAGCGTCTGTGGGAGTGGACGTTCCTTCCACTCTGACGCCCGTGTGGCCAACTCACGGAGCGCAGTTAGGAGGATCGCACTTTGTAGCCCCGTCCTATGTCTGTCGTAGCTTTTTGACGGGGAGGCTAATAGCACGTCCGGTATAACGTGCAATACTATTACACACTTTACACCGCGTGGCACTCCCATCAGAAAGCTGCGACGGACGCAGGAAGGAGCGGTCACACGGACTAACTCAGTGCACTCGTGTGACCTCAGCCTAAGTGGGACGAGATGTTCCGCACGCGCATGCATATAGAAGCTCCACCTAACCTCATCAAATTGTTAAGATGCTAAATTTGATGAGGTTAGTGTAAGAGCATTGACGCACATGTATCCGAAGGCTCGGAGGTACGCGCGTGCATGCACACTCCGTGCAATATGTGAAAATGAGTGTATGTTACGTCACCGGATGTATTGGAAAATTCTTTAAGGTTGAACAGAAATAAAGTGTACACAGTCTTATCTTCTTTACAGCATGGCTGCAGTTCACCCTGCAGGTTAGTTTAATCTTCTGGAACAACAACATAGACCATAGAGTTCAGAACATACCACAGAGTACTGAATAGTAAAAACTAGGGATGTGCAAGGCTGAAAAAATTCTTTTGTTTAGTTTCAGTTTCGTTTTTAAATAATTTCATTTTCGGAATTCCGTAACTAATTTCGTTTTGTATTTCGTTTAATTTCGGATCGATTTGAAATTTCGAATCGATTCGAATTTCATATATCAATTCGATAGTTGATATCAATTTGGATTTTGGATCACTAGATAAAACCCCAATTAATCAAATGTTGCTGTTAAAAGAAAAGCTAGGGTTAAATTTTAAGCTGTGTCACAGATTTAGTATTTGAGTCAAATTAAACAGTGAAACAAAATTAATTTGTTTCATAAAGTCCTTTGCTGACTATTACTCGTATAGTAAGTTAAGATCAATTCGATAGTTGATATCAATTTGATAGTTCATTTCAGATTCGATAGTTGATATCAGTTATGCAAATTATTCTTTTATGATGATGACAGTGTAAAACGAAATAAATTTGTTTATATACCATTTCACTTTGTTTCGAATTGGTATCGTATTGATTTGTTATTCGGAAGTACTTCCGAACTACGAATTATCAAATTTTGTTACAAATTCCGAATTTTTCCGAAACGAATGCACATCTCTAGTATAAACTATAAACATCACCATCTACAGTCAAAACAGTATATAGCACATAAATCATATAACCAATAGTTGTTGAATTAAAGTACATGAGTACAGTATTCTAACAGGAGGTACCGCGATTGCTCATTTTGACAAATTGCCTTTTTTGACATAACAGTCTCAAGCATTTTCGGATAAGGGTTACTCAGTCTGTACGTACCTGCGATTTGTAAGATCATACATTTCACATTTAACTTATCATCGAAATTTAGCACAGCAGTGGGACATGTTTTACCTACTGCAAAGCACACAACTGCGGAAGAAGGTTTCACACTATCTGTTGGTGTAAAGCACAAATCGATCTGCGCATACCGTGCCTGATGGGTTAACATTCACACAGATATATGAAATCTATTCATCCCTAATTTGGAATTAACGAAGAGGAGAAACACTTTTTCAACAAAAAAAAATCAGTGAAGAAATAAAAGATACAGTTAACTTATAAACTGTCGTCTATCTGATGATCTCTCCGAAAATGAATATAAAAAACATCAAAGCTGCAGCTGAAGATTTCAATCAAACTTTACTTGCAGATTAATTACATGATCAAAGAGATGCCCTTAATTATCTTATAATTTGCATTTGCGTATGATAAAAATCTTCCCTAATATATATATATATATTAAGCAGAAAACCCATGCACTAACAGACTTGCAAAAAAATGAATGCCTGGTGTGGAGCACGATGAAAAATTCATGAACAGAAAAAGAGCTAGCACTCTAAGGTATCATCCTTAACCCCTTCACTACCAAGTGATTTTAAAAAAAACATTGTCAGAAACCACCAGTGGTTTTTTTTTGTAAAATCATTTTTAATTAATTATAAAGTAAGAAATATTTGAGTTTATACCTATTGTATTTCTTACTGTATATAACCTATTTTTAGCCAGTAGATGGCGCCATCTACTGCCAAATTGAGTTAGTGGTTTGAGCGGCTGCTCTAATTTCTTCCTTTTCTCCCTGCATCGGCTTCTGAAAGCCTGATATTTCAGAGCTTTGAGCAGCTGATTTTACAGTTTTAGCTCTTTCGGCATTATGCCGACAGGGCTAAAACTTTCTAGGCACCTTCTGCAGCCCAAAAGCAAACGAAATTAGTTTGCGGCAAATGTATTTAATTTGCTTTTGGGTTGCAGATCAGCATATCGAAAGATCTTGATATCGGGGCATCGGATGTGCCTTTGAAGCCCGAGATATCTCAATATCGGTAGTGAAGGAGTTAAAAACAATAAAACGTTATTATATCAATTAAAAAAGATTGACGTTTCCGCTCTCTAGTGGAGCTTTCATCAGGCATATACTAATAAAGGCTCCAAATAGAGAACTGAAACGTTGATCTTTTTTAATTGATGCATATTAAAGTCTTTATTTTTGACTATGAGACCTTAGAGTGCTAGCTCTTTTTCTGTATTACTATATATATATATACCTAAAAAAGAGCTAGCAATCTAAGCTCTCATACTCAAAACTAAAAAGACTTTAATATGCATCAATTAAAAAAGATTTTACCCACTGTACATCACCTAATGACCGCCATCTCGCTGCCTTCTTGGTGTAATATATACAGTATATATATCTCACCAAGAAGGTAGCGCGATGGCGGTCATTAGGTGATGTTCGTGGGACCTGTCAAAGGTGGGATACGTTGGCGATGTTGACAGGCTTAAGCAATTCATGGCCATGTATTGTGAACTAAATTCCCATAATTTTTTAACAGAGCTCAGGGTTAAAAAAACTTGTAAAAATCTTGAATGGGTTAAGAACTGTTGAAATTCTGAAACGGGATAAAGAGTTTTTAGAATGTTTAAAGGGTTAAAATTTGGTAAAATCCTTCATAGTAACAATACTTTCTCGAAAAATGCTTAATGTATTAAGCTTAATGTAAAAAAATGCTTAATGTATAAGCTACTGCTGAAGTCTTTGAATATGTTAGTTGTTGTGCTCTCCTCCTGGTTTGTTATATATATATATATATATATACACACAATAATGTTTATTATTGCAGAAGTCATTGCTTCACAGAGCTCGTGTTCTACATTCTCCATATGCAGCAAGGAACTCTGGGTAAGAAATGAAAATGATGTTTGCAATTTTTCATTTTTTGCAACATATATATATGTATATATATATATATATATATTATATATATATATATATATATTGCTTTTTCAGCATTCAATATTTGTAACTCTGGGACTTATTCCTTCCAGTCCCTGGGGCATCCCTTGGAATTACCTTGAAATGACCTCTATTCTTCTTTGTCTTTACCAATATTGGATCTTTTACGAGGTGGACTAAAAGTGATAAGTTATTTTTGTCCATAGAGCTCGGCCAGAGTCTCGGTCTCCAGCATGATCTGACAGCATCATCAGTTCTTCATTACATGCCTAATGTGGAGCAACCACGTCCTGATTCCTTTTGTACCTACAGACATCTCTATCTAGCGGTGACACCTTGAGCCGACACTGTAAGGTTGGCACTGGTACGCTGGATTGGCGGCATACGACACTTGCTCAGAGACCCTCTGAAGTGTTAAAGGGACACTTATTAAATCTTATTAAAGTGGTTAGGCTACATGGAGTCCCCCGCACCCTGGGCCCTTTTTGTAAATATTGCTGTGTGAAGTGGAAGAGTTTCCTCTGTCCGCTCAGCTATTATTAGGTAGACAGAATTTTACTGGGATTGCTGACATCATCCTCTCTCTCTGAATGCTTGCACTAGCGAGCAATCTGGTAGAAGGCATTTGATGGAAAAGTATGAACATTCCAAGCCTTACACACGTTGCATTGCGTACGCTATGCAATTCACATTCTATAGCTGCAGGGACTTCTGCATTTCGGAAGCCCTGAGCTGAAGAGGAGGAGCAGCGCACGCTGAGGGAGAAAAGGTGAGTATTTACACTTAATCCGAAACAAATATAAATCGGAAAACAAATTGGGCGATTGCTGCCAGCAACATTTAAACGGAAAAGGGGGGATCAGAGAGGGTTAAAAAAAAATTACAGGTCTGTTCAAAGAAAGGTGGAACTCAGAAGAATGACTGGAGAAGTGAAAATTCTAGGTCAAAATAGCCAAACCATAAAAACTCTCCCATTTATCTCACTTTCCAAATAGGCTATTTGGTCTAGATTGTTCTCTTCTCCTGCCAATTCTCCTGATTTTCATCTTTCTTTGGATAGACCTGTGTGAATGTCCCTTTAAATAATCAATAGCTATGTATGCAAGAATAACAAATCTGATTGCAGATAATTGCGACAGATTAATTGGAAAAAACCCTCGTTCCCTGCTGATATGGTTAAGATCAGTAGCTTCTACACCTATAGCTAATTTTATATTACCCAACCCATATACTCTGCTGACATTTCGCATTAGGACCCAGGACCCCAAGAAAAGTAAGTGCAACAGAGAGCTGGATAATGAGAAGAAGACAAAGAATCTGTTCATTACTTTATGGCATTTTATGACTGGAAGCTAATTTAGCTGGTCAATGATGTTAGTTGTAAAGATCTCAGATCTCAGCAGGGAGTAGGTTTTCGTTTGTTTTTAGTTTGGTGTAACATTCCAAGGGAAGGAGCAGCCTGGCTGTAATCCTTGATATATAGTAACATAAATTGAAAAAAAGACCAATGTCCATCTAGTCCAACCTTCTAAATATCCCTATGTCTGTTGGTGATCCAAAAGAAGACATAACCCCTCTCTTGATGCATCCAATTATGCCCAAAAGTGAAAATAATTCCTCCTTGATTCCATAATGACGATCGGATTTCTCCCTTGCCTGTAGTGAAAATAAAGACCCTGCAATAAATAATTAAAGTGTCTGTCTCAGCAATGGACTTTTAACAGTACCTTATCCTTGTTTTATCTTTCTATATCATTTAGTTATCATACAGCAATCAGGAAACAGCAGTAATTATGAAGAGCTCTTATGGCTGCTGCAAAGTTGCGAGCGTTGGGGATCAAAGGCAGTAATGACCAGCGGTTCTCCTGCTCGCTGCTCGGCACAGTAATGTAGAGGAGCTGTAACGACGTTTTGATGACTGGCTTCTGCTAGATTTACATTTGACCCACTTTCTTGGGATTTTTTTTCTTCTTATTTTAGCACTGCGGCACTTTTCCTTCAGTGATGTAAATGAAGAATGACATGTGTGGAAATCCTTCGAAGATATTCCGGTCAACGTGTACGGACATTCTTCTGCCGCATGACGTCTAGTGGGAATAAGGTCTAGACCCGTGAGTTCGTTTTTTTTTCCCGTCTGAATTATCGGCGATTTGGCACTCTGTCCAATTAAGGAAACGCCGAACTGCCTCATGAAGGAAATTAACTAATGGCAGAACTCCGCGGCAGATCCTAATTAATTAGCTTGCAATTAGACTGCTGTTACCAAAATTAAAAATGAAAGCACATGGCCTCACAATGACCCATCATACCACCCATTGCTCTGCTTGGCAAGGTGTGTGTGGTGGGCATATCACTTCATGGGCTGTTCGCCACCACTTTACCAACACTGCCAGGGTTAAAATATCAGTGATTTTACAGCTACAGCAGCTCATTCTCTCATATTTTGGGGAGGAACGACCAGAATCAGGACAGAGAGAGTCATGGTAGCATCTCCCCAGCCTCCACTCACATGCAACGTGTGGGAAGCGTAAAGATTTAAAACAGGAGAACATGCCAGTTACCACCGCTTAGTCTCCACCTATGGCTGGTGGGTGGAGGCTTTTAACACTTTTACTACCAAAACCACTCATACATGATTTTGCATTAAAATGTATTGCCAAATTAAAAATACATATAAGTCTTCATTTGTCCCTCCTGGGGGCAAACACAATCCAGTGTGATATATCAGTTCTGTCACTAGATTACTGTTAATAAGCTACAAGGAGCAGCTCCCAACACCTACCCTCACTATTACAAACTTTACTGCTGCTCCGGACTCATGCACTGCTGTATAGAGATGAGGTAGAGGGCCCCAATGACTGAAAATCCCTGTAGAGTACAGATACAAGGTGTTACTCTAATTTCCAGGACCCAGTGGTTTTATGGAAAACCACTTTCCATTACACACACTGTAAAAGTGTACACATTGTCTATGTATTTTATTTATACTGTCAATAAGTTTGTCTGGCTGTCATTTTTATTGTATGGGTAATGGAAAGGGGTTTTCCATAAAACCACCAGGTCCTGGAGAACCAGTTTGTAGTGAATGGGGTTAAGAGTTGAGAAACAAATATAAGGTCTTACTGTACCTTGGGATGCTTTGCCAGATTTTTAACAGATCGGATGCTACGTCTTCTCCTGGATTTGGATATCCCATCGTCAAAGAAATGATACAAAGTTTCAGCGAAGGGCAGCTGTAAAGAACAACAAACATACAATATAAATAACAGACAACAAAAATATGAAATATAACTGCAGCTGCTTACTGAAGGTTTTGCTGAGGTCCATATAGGACAGGGATGTCCAAACTCCGGCCCCCCAGATGTTCCTGAACTACAAGCCCCGTGCTTCTCCATCCATCTAATGCAGTCAGAGATTTCTGGGAGTTGTAGTTCAGGAACATCTGGTGGGCCAGAGTTTGGACATCCCTGATATAGGATAAAGCATAAGAGGGATTATATTATATATAGAGATGTGCATTTGTTTCGGAAAAAGTCAGAATTTGGAACGAAATTTGATAATTCGAATTCGGAAGTACTAAAAACGAATAACGAATCGATACGATACGAATTCTAAGCAAAACGGTATATTACGAATTAATTTAGTTTTACACTGCATCATCATCATAAAAGAAAAATTTGAATAACTGATATCAACTATTGAATTTGAAATGAACTATCGAATTGATCTTAACTTAAAATACAAGTAATAGTCAGCAAAGGACTTTATGAAACAAATTAATTTTGTTTCGCTGTTTAATTGGACTCAAATACTAAATCCGTGACACAGCTTAAAATTTAACCCTAGCTTTAATTTTAACGGCAAAATTTGATTAATTGGGGTTTTATCTAGTGATCCAAAATTCGAATTGATATATGAATTTCAAATCGATCTCAAATGAAACGAAACACGAAACGAAATTAGTTACGAAATTCCGAAAACGAAATGATTTAAAAACGTTAACTAAACTAAACGAGTTTTTCAGCCATGCACATCCCTAAGGATTATAATATTCAATGTGGGTAAAAGCTGCTCGATCCAAAGAGAAATCTGACTCCATCTGGGGTCATGAAGGATTTTTTCCCCAGTTAGTGCATATTTGGAAGGTGCTTCAGAGTGGGATTTTTTGCTTCTTTTGGTTCAACGGCAGTAGGTGATGTGTGAAAGGTTGAACTCGACGGACGCACGGCTTATATGACAATGTAAGTATGATTATTGGCCATGTGATATTTTGCATGTTTAGGCTGATATTGCAGAGGAAATTTACATATGGTGTATATGCTCTTTTTGTCTCATTTCACGCTATATATTCACTGATATTGTGTGTGTGTGTGTGTGTGTGTGTGTGTGTGTGTGTGTGTGTGTGTGTGTGTGTCTGACTGAATTACATTGAATAAGTGATAACGGCTTAATTTTTTTATTTTATCATTTTTGTGCTAGTGTTTTGAGGAATGACTACTGGTATTTGTGATTATGTTTTAGACTCCCTGTCATATAAATACTGTGATATAGTCACTGAAGAGACCGCTTTGCCACTTTTGAGAGTGTTTACTTTCAGCAACAAAAACACATCCAGGTTACAGCTGCCCTTTTATCATAGTAAAAAACAAAACAAAAATAAATAAATAAAAACCTACTCCTCTCTCGGAGCCTTTCTATCAGTACCGGTCAGCTAAGCTGGTTACCACTCCAACAATAAATCAAAACAAATCAGTTTTTCCTTACATGGTTTTCCCAGCTCCGAGGTCAGTGATGGTGAACCTTTGCACCCCAGATATTTCGGAAGCACATGTTCCATGATGCTTTGTCGCACGTAAGGCTGGCTGAGCATCGTGGGACGTGTAGTTCAGAAACATCTGGTGTGCCAAGGTTCACCATCACTGACCTAGGTGCACACTCTCTGCATTGCGCTCAGTCCAACAACAACAACACACATCACACAGCCTCAGCGCATGACATCTAAATATCTAAATTGTCAGGCAGTTGGGGATTGTTAACCCTATACGGAGGGGAAAAGGACTTTTTTCATCCAGCTGCTGATAAACTTTATCATCGTGTCCCTAGTTACAGTACTGAAAGGGATATATTACAGTTGAAAGGGGGCCAGAGGGGTTATATAGTAACCTCTCTTACCCCCCCTGCAGTCCTCCCTCTCCCATATTAATCCTTGAGTGTCCTCTACTCGCCCTTCCTAAACATTGCTCCGGAACACTCTGTTTCCATTAACGCTGTGGATGTCAGAGTACCGAAAGGGGGCAGTGCGCTTAACCCAGCGTTAACCAGTCCATTGTCTACAAATGTGAGAATATTAAGAGCCAATGACTGGATGGGAATGTACAGAGCTGTGCATTCCTGACCCAAACCCAGGGAGGCTGCTCGGGAGTCGGACAAACCGGTTGACGACTTTCTGGTCGGAGCGATTGCATTCTAATTACATTAAATGTTCATGTTGGCGGGAGTGTCCCTTTATGCTATAATGTTGCATAGAGAAGAAGTTAATGGAAAAGCCTCTGATAATACATATACTGCAATTTATATCAATTATTCGTTGTCATGGCACCACACCTCCGTTTAGAATGAAATGTCAAAAGACCGGCGGTAATAAGCCGGCTCAATCAATGGTGCATATACATCAGTAGTCTTCAATCCATCCGATGCCATAATGACAAGCTGCGGCGGGTTACGTTGAAAGGGCAGGTGGCTTTAATTAATCGAATTACTTGATGATACACAAAATCATATGATTGTAGGCCGCGAACACTGCTGGTCCATCACCTGATGTACACAATGAATTCACTCTGCACGTCTTCCAGTGATAGGAAACAAATTTCATTACATGTCACTGAAAGCACCGATGCATTTTTCCTCCTCCACCCATCCGCACTTCATTTTTTCATGTAGAGTCATTTATAGACATGTGCACTGTCAGGGATCAGTACCTGTATGTGCGCAAGAACCTGCTCTGCATGTATACATACTTGAAAAGTGCTGCCTCAGACCTGTCCAGCACTCAAGGGGGTAAAACAGTTAAAGTGAAACACCAAACACACACCACACCCTCCTGTCTGTCTTTTTCCTAGGGGTTTGCCGTGAGACCCTAGCCGGCTCGGGTGTGGGAGCTGGCTTTTTTGGGGGTCTTGCGGGACAGGCTGTGAGCCAGTGGTATCTTGAGGCACAGTAGATACAGAGACCCTCCGCCATCCTCCTGGCACGCTCCTCTGGAGCTAGCGGGCCTTTGGCTTTCTTTGCCGGGGAAGCACACCTTTTGGGAGTGGTGCTTCTTAGGGAGTCCATTAAGGCCCAGACCTCATCCAGGATCAAATATAGCCAGTACGCCATATCGTCCAGGGCTGGTAGCATCCCTGCGGGCTCAGTTGTAGGGCTTTGCATTCTTTCAGGGTGGCACCTGGCATACGCCGTGGTGGGACCCATGTTCAGGTGGTTAGAGCCCTTTAGGCAGGAATATTCTGGAGGTACCTGGGAGTAAGCTGACTGAGGCAGGTCTGAGTCCATGGCGAGGTACAAAGGGAGCAGGCAAAAGAGTAGTCAGGACGGTCCGTGGATCAAAGGGCTGGCAACAAGGAGGCAATATCGGTGGGTTAATCAGGGTCTGGTACACGGTTATCAACAGGAACATAAAGCAGGTCTGTATAGCACAAGGTTAGGCTTGACAATGCCAAGCCAAGTTGCAGGAGTGGGAGTTTCTCTTTTATTGAAAAGACAGACAGACAGGAGGGTGTGGTGTGTGTTTTGTGTTTCACTTTAACTGTTAACCCCCTTGAGTGTTGGACAGGTCTGAGGCAGCACTTTTCAAGTATGTATACATGCAGAGCAGGTTCTTGTGCACATACAGGTACTGATCCCTGACATGCACTTCGGTTCGGACCTATTCGTAAATGGTCCAAAATATCTTCAATTTGTATCGATCCAAATTGCCGATGTCCGACCCTAATCGTTTTTTGGATAAAAAAAGGTCATATCAATTATAATCATCCATGTCCGAATATAATCGAAATCATTCAGATTTAATCAGAATAGTTAAAAATTAGAAAAAACCCTAACCCTACACCTAACCCTAGCGCTAAACACCCAGAAACTGTAACCATAACCCTAGTCCTAAACTAGCAATACCCTAACACTAGCCTTGCCTTAATCATAGCCCTAAACAAGCCCTAACCCTAGCACTAAACCTAGCCCTAACCTACCCGTACCCCTAACCCTAGCACTAAACATATGACACCTAGAAACTGTAACCCTAACCCTAGCACTAACTTAGCCCCAACCCGAGCCCTAACCATAGTCCTAAACTAGACCTAATGCTAGCACTAAACCTAGCCCTAACTCTAACCCTAGCATAACCGTAACAGTAGCCCTAACCTAACCCTAGCCCTGACCTATTCATATGGCACACAGAAACTGTCACCCTAAGCTTGGTCCTAACCCTAATCCTTCACTAAAGCTAGCGCTAACCCCAACTCTAGCCCTAAAATAATGCTAGCCCTAACCCACGCCCTGACCCTGACCTCCCTAACCAATTTTTTAAGTATTACACATAAAGGTTCTGAATTTCGAAAATGGCCAAATATATTGGATCAGCTGATTTCGATTATTTCCGTATTCCATATTTTCGGATTCCAAAACAACCAGAACTGAGTCATATTATTCAGTGCTACACATGTCTAGTCATATGTTTGTTTCATTTGTGTCATGGATAACAGGGAGGAGAGTACTCTAACAATCAGAAACTAATCATCAAGCTAACTCTACCGGTCCTCGAAGTAGCTCCGAAATGAAGCTTTTTAGGTAAAAACACACAAAAAGGGAAACAGTGAGAAACAGAGTCAGACATGCCTAAGGTGATACACGGAGGAGATAGTTATACAAGCCACACCGGTAGCCACAGAGGTAACAAAGATCAGACAGGTTAAGAAACAAGCCAAAATCAGCACACAGAAAAATAAAAAAAATAAAAAGTATCACATTTGGTGGCGATGCTGAATTATCGGCTCCTTCTGGACACAAGTAGTGGAACTAGTCTCAAAGTTGTGGGAACTGAGATTCCTTTCACTCCGGATTTCATATTGGTGGGGTTGAGAGGCCCAGTACTGTCGCGACAGCAAACCAGGGTGTGGTTCCACATTGTCTCCACGGTCCTATTACTCATTGCCAGGAATTGGAAAACAGTAGATCCACCCACTGTATCTGTTCTCACTACTCACCTGGAAAGATTTCCCGAACATGATTGACTGGCCACTCAATTACTAGATCTGTCACCTCCCAAGCATGACCCAAGGGAATTATGGGATTTGTACTTGATTGAAAAATGTATGTGAGGGGTAGTCGGGGACTTCTGAGAGGACTCAGGGGTAGGGGGGGCCATCAGGTGCGCTACAAAGTGGTACTGCCCCATTGGGAATTATGCTATTTTATTTTGCTCCTGGACCATCAGTGTATGACTTAAGCAATGTTTTCTCAAGTGCAACGTGCTGTTTATCTGCTTGATGTGTCACTTTATGTTCCTTTCCCCTTCCCTCCTCTATTTTTTTCTGTACCCTTGTCCAAAATTTTATACAAATGTATACTTTTCAAAAAAACAAACAAAAGTAAACCCATTGGGAAAGTAGAAACCTCGACAGGGCACTTGGTAAATGACGTCCTGCGTTGAAATAGCCACAGAAGCACACTCATTGGATCACGTCATTTGGGTACGCCAAACTGTCCGTGATCGGCACATGTGGTCAGACAAAAGACCTATGGACAGAGGCCTATAAGAAACAGATGACAAGAAGCATCCAGCACCAGTCTTGCCACCTGAAAAAGCACTGAGTAAACATGGTATAGTGGTCTTGACGAACTGGTGGTGTACACCAGATTGAAGGGGACGACGGGCCAGATCCATCACCGTTTGCCTTTTACAGTACCTCAATACCCTATCTCTTTAATACCATGCAGTCATGCACTTGTTGCCTTGTTTTTTGTATTCTGACTCTAAAACGTATGTCTGCTCTATGGTTAATGGAGTAAAAGGAGTCTGAGGCTGATAATGGTGCATAATAGTGTTCAAATGAGTGAGCACTGCAGAGACTATCTTCTTGGATACAGTAGAAATAAAAGACTCACAGTATCAATGGAAAGGTTGTTTAATGTATTTACTTAAGACAGATATTCAATATAAAACATCCTGATGTCTATTCTTCGGGATTCTCCAGGTTATCTCTGGGTATAACAGATCAGTGACCAGGGTTCAGGTTATCATTAAAAGTCGTATTTATAATTTGAGCTCTTTAAATTAGACATAGTTGCAAGGTATGTATTGAAAAGGTATCTCACAAATAAAAAAAGAACATTAAATCGTTAGATTCACCACATGTTCCATCTTTAAACGAATATTCAGATGTATTTAGAGATTTAACTCCTTGTGTTGAAATAAGCTTTTTCCTAATTTAACCCACTATTTATTTCCAACCTTTACTGAGTTATTCCTTTATAGAAGATGAGTACATTGCTTGAAACACCACACAGATAACACAAGTGCATAATAGTGAACAGCAGAATTAGGAGCTGACACAGAGGCATACAGTACTAGGTCCTTTATCAACAAAAAAAAAGGATCTCTTGTGTCAGCCAGGCCTCAATTTCCACTCGCCAGTGGCGAGCAGGTGATTGAAACCTTTGAGTCCTGTCTAGAGTTGCCAGATCGACCATGTTCTCCAGGACACATATAATTTATTCACGCTGATGGACAGTGCATGAAAAATGCCAACCTAAAGTATGTAGAATCCATACGCTGCAGGTAAGAAATCAAACAGGAATCCCATGATCTCCCTTGATTTCCCTCCAAGAGCAAATGAATTATACAGTTACCAGGGCTCAAAATTTCCACTCGCCTGCTAGCATTTGGCGAGTAGAAATAAAGTGAGGGCGAGTGAAAATGCACCTGCAGGCAGCATGATAAAATATTTTGTTCTGCCTGTGCTGCATATACCGGTGGCAGCTGTGTTTCTTTTTTGGCCCGGCCACCAGCTGGAGAATCCAAGATGGCGACCAACTGATCGACTGGCGGCCCCCTTTGATAACATCAAAGAGGGCGCGCCAGACGTATGCCGCCCATGCCTGCCCATCCTGGTGGTTCTCTTATGGCTGCACCCTGCCTACCTATTACCACGCAGCACCACGAGTCAACGATCCCTCGCTCTGCTCCCACTGGGGTCTGATATCTGGGTATACATGTATCTGAGGTCTGGTGACTGGGTATACATGTATCTTGAGTTTGATGTCTGGGTATTTATGTATCTTGGATCTGATTATTATTATTGTCATCATTTATATAGCGCCAACAGTTTCTGCAGCACTTTACCGGATCTGATGTCTGTGTATACATGTATCTGGGGTCGTCTGTGTCTGGGTATACATGTATCTGGAGTCTGTGGGTGTTCATGTATCTAAGGTCTGATGTCTGGGTATACATGTATCTGAGGTCTGTGGGTGTTCATGTATCTTGGGTCTGATGTCTGGGTATACATGTATCTAGGGTCTGATGTCTGGGTATACATGTATCTGGAGTCTGTGGGTGTTTATGTATCTTGGGTCTGATGTCTGGGTATACATGTATCAAGGATCTGGGGTATGTGGGTGTTCATGTGTCTTGGGTCTGATGTCTGGGTATACATGTATCTGAGGTCTGTGGGTATACATGTATCTAGGGCCTGATGTCTGGGTATACATGTATCTGCAGTGATTGTGGTGATGAAAAAAATGCACTAAGTTTATTAAAAGTTGAGCAGTTACACTTAATATTTTTTGCATCCCCATTGATGTAAAGCAATTATTTTCCTTTACGTTTACAATGCTTTATGTTAATAGTGGTAATGTTATTAATTTTTGTAACTTTATTCTGAACATTTAACAGTGTAATTTCATAAGATAATTTAAGAGGGTGTGTTTAGGGGCAGAGTTAAGGGCAGGGTAGGGGTTAGGTGGGGCAACTGGTGGCAAGTAGCTCTTAAGGTCTGGCTAGTAGTTCGGGACTTGAAATTTTGAGCCCTGCAGTTACAGTTGCAGGCATTTATACAGCGCCAGCATATCCCGCAGCGCTTTACAATAGGGGAGCACAAACATGAGACGTACATGATACATGATGAAAAGATGACCCTGCCTGTAGAATAACTGTCCAGGTAGTACAGCACTTAACCAAGTGCTCAGTCAGACATACATGTTGCAGGACAGCACTTTTCCCTGTGCTCCCCTCTGTATGAAACAGTAATACGTGTCCAGAAAAACATGGACATCCTGGCAACCCTAGTCCTGTGCTCCAATTCCATATTATTTTCCAATCATTTATAGAAGGGGCTTGGCGGTCATAATGTAAACATTTTAGAGTTTTCTTCTAAAAATGTAAAGAGAAGGCAGAAAGATGCCGGCAGGAGGAAAAAACGTAAATGTTTGGGTTTTGCTGCAGTTTTAGGATTTTATAGAGAGCCACAGAATATGCAAAAGAAGGAATTAATTACAATAGCATCCACGCTGTCGCCTCAGGCAGGTTTATCTCAGAGCAGGGGTCTCATCAAGGGGAACAAGTGGGAACGCAATTCCTCCACTATAGGGGTTATTGAAAGAGCACCAAATTGGACACCAAATTGCACCAATCGGTGAATTTCCCTGTACAGTGCAATTTCGTGGCCATTCGGCTACTCAGAAAGCAGGCAGTTCGCCAAATATTTCGCGAATTGCGTGCACGTACGGTGCTTGTTCGGCAGCAGTGAAATCCCCATAGAGAAGTAATGGTTAATCTATTCAGAGAACACTGAACAGCAGTGAAAAGTTGTTGAAATGTCCTGATTTTCGGTGTTTTCATTTGACAGGTTTAATCAGGTGACTCCCATAGGTTTCAATGGTAAAACAAAAATCCCAGGTTTTATTAACTATTTATTCAACTGTTTATTTTTTTAATTTCAGGCAAAAAGTCTCTTTATTTATTCTTTAGGATTTTTTTAGGCATTTCTTGGGGACTTTTTTCTGCAAAATTTGTGATTCCGATTTTTTTACATAGCTTTTTTTTTAATTCTGTAACGGGCCTTTTTATTATTATTCTTAGGACCTCATATATTATTTTCATGCACTAGTGTTTCTTAAACGCCTTTTAAAAGTATTTTTTTTTTTTTACCCCTGTTCGGCGGCTGGTCGGCTTTTTTTTCGAATGCGTTCGGCAGATCTATTCAACGGTTTTTCGAATCGATTCGTTGGTTTTTCGGCAGTTTGAGGATCTGTTCGCTGAAAATTTCAGTGCTCTCTGAATAACCCCTTGTATTTGTAGACGAAACTGAGTTCCCATTGGTCCCACACACTATAAAGCTTGTATGCAGGTGTTCAGTGATACTTTTCCATGTTCAGCCACAATAAATATAGGATTTATCATATATTTTTGCTTAGATCCACATATATACATAACTATATCAGGTTTGAGTGTGCGTTTGTGTCAAGTGCGAGATGATAAATCCTAGGGGCTCTATTACACTCTTCGCGCAAAAGTGTGCGCGTGCGCAAAAACGCAATAACGCGAGGGGCAAAACACTTCGCACTGAACGTCGTATTACGACGTTCGCGCATACGATGCGTGTTAACCTCTAAAGCGAGAGACCCTGCGCGAACCCTGCGCAAACGCAAGTTCGTGCGCGCATCCCATACTTAACATTGTGAGCGCAAATGCGTTTGTGCGCTGGTACGCGGCTGGTATTACAATCGATGCAAAACTTTTTACGAACGACGGTTGCGCGCATAATTTTAACGTCTTTGAAAAGCTGGTGGTAACTGCAAATCTGAACGTTCTCGCCGAAACCAGACACACCAGCACGAAAAAAAAATTACAGCAAAGTATAGTTACACATTCTACACATACCCAAACAATAAAATTGAGAAGTTGTGCGTGTTTTTATTATTGCTGCAGCATGTATACTCAAATTGAATTTGACAGGCGCAAAAACTGAACGGGAGACAATTGGGGTTCTTAATTCAGATTGGCTGAATCGCGTGAAAAAACAGTCCGCACACTGATTTCTGCGCGCAACGTTAATGCGTGTGCGTTTTTGCGCGTCTTTTTTACGCTCGTTATTTTTTGACGGATGAAAAAATGCGCTTGGATCGTAATACCTGCGTTGATTTACGCGCGTTAACGTTTAATGCCGAGCTCAAAAAAAATTGCACTGCGCGTACAAATTTGCGCGGAGAATGTAATAGAGCCCTAAATGGGGGACAGAAATCCTGATGAGTTCCCACACTTAATTTTTAATATCTGACCCCTGTGTCGGAGGGTTCGGCTTGGCGGCACCAGTGTTAAACTGCACAGGAAGTCGCTGCAGCTGTGACGGGCGTAGGGACGTTTACATTTTTTTTTGCACAAGGCTACGTCTCTGGCTAAGAGCCTTTAGTCCACAAAAAAACAGGAAAACAGCACAATGAAAAACAGGACATTATGATAAAGCCGAACCTCGGCAGCCGAGCACCTTATATACGTGGGGTAATTACGGGCAGAGCACAAAGACTGCCTTGGTTTTAATATGATGATACGACGCTCCGTGCATCAATAAGCAGTGAAAGGCATTAAATCGCAGTGGGGGTCCCATTCATACAGGTATTCTGTTATAGCAGACAAGCCATTATCGAGAATACAGAAAAAATCCAGGCTAAGCTACTCCAAAGCCATTACACGCAGCTTGCAACACACCTCTTGGCTCAGGGGCCCTATGAGTCATTATCTCCGGGACGTAAACACGGTCTTTTAGAGTAATAAGGCACATAAACACTTGCGAGGAAACCTTTAAAATCATAGTATTTTGACACTAGTGTGTGCGCAATTAATCTCGCAACCTGCAATCTTATTCGGCGCTGTGGCAGCAGTTTGCTCCATGCAGGCGCTGCACCCACATGCTACACCCTGTCTGCGCAGTGCAGGTAACTCTATACGGCCCGGCCACTATAGCGATCGGGACACGAAAGACTAATAAGACCTATATATTTTAACCCCTTAGTGACCGGGCGGTTTTACAATTGTCAGTCTGAAAGTGGCTGCTGCTGTTTTTTACGTTTCTGCGCCGTTTGCTTTTAGGTCAAATTTTCTTCTTACTCGTTTTTGCAACCCACACCTATTATACACCGTTTTTTCCCGCCATTAAATGGACTTTCGAAAAATACCATTATTTCTATCATATCGTATAATTTACTATGAAAAATATGAAATATGATGAAAAAATTGAAAAAACACACTTTTACAAGATTTAATCCACAAAGTCTACAACCGTCAAAAAAGACCCCGCTAAATAGTTTAGAAATTTTGTCCTGAGATTAGAAATACCCCATTTCTACATGTTTTTGCTTTTTAACCCCTTCACTGCTGAGCCAGTTCACCTCTGTGCGTTGAGCTCATTTTGACTGTTTTATGCTCATCATGTTTAAATGCCAATTGAAGCCCTATTTTACTATACCCCCAGATAATTTTTTTTTTTAAAAAAAAACTTTTTTCTATTACTATTTTTATTATTATTATTATTTTTTTTACACCAAACCTAGTCATGTTTAGTATCATTGGAAATGCAATAATCAGGTTAGGAGATATCGGCATCCAACTCCACTCGGCAGCTAGGGGGTTAACTGGCCCACTGACATCATTGCACATTGAGACTCTCCCCTTTCCAGCGGTACTTTTCTTTTTTTTCTTGCCCGAACCGTTCAGGAGGGAGAGGCATCCAAAGGACCTCCCTCCTCTTTCAGGTTCCCCCTGCAGTAGCAGGGGGGCACCTGGAAGTGACGCCATCGCGACGGCTGGGGCCCAATGGCGGAACTACTGCCATAGCGACCCACGCGGGCTCTATGGGGCCCGAGGGTTGGTAGGGGCCCGGCCCAGTTTCGGCAGGCACAGTGGGCCCCGCATCGCTATTTTCCCTCAACTCTGGTCACCAGGGAGGGAGACATCCAGCCCAGCGGCGCACTACCACACCGCCGTAGCGGCAACGCTGCAATGACACCGCTTCCTCACGTGAGGCACGAAGCGGCAGAGGAAGAAAAACAAAGCAGGTGCAATCGAGCGGAGCCAGCCTGCCTGAATCAATAGTGGGGTGAGTGACCCGGGGGGGGGGATAATAATCTGACACAACAAATTAATTGCTGCGGGGGGATGACGTGCCAAATTAATTTCTGTGGGGGGGATAACGTGCCAAATTAATTGCTGCGGGGGGGGAGGTAATGTGCCAAATTAATAGCTGCGGGGGGATAATGTGCCAAATTAGTTGCTGTGGGGGGGATAATGTGCCAAATTAGTTGCTGTGGGGGGTGATGTGCCAAATTAAATACTGTGGGGGGTGATGTGCCAAATTAAATGCTGCGGGGGGGATAATGTGCCAAATTAATTGCTGGGGGAGGATAATGTGCCAAATTAATTGCTGCGGGGGGGGGAATAATGTGCCAAATTAATTGTTGAGGGGGGAATAATGTGTCAAATTAATTGTTGAGGGGGGATAATGTGCCAATTTAATTGATTAATTGCTGCAGGGGTGGGGGATAATGTGCCAAATTAATAGCTGCGGGGGGATAATGTGACAAATTAGTTGCTGTGGGGGGTGATGTGCCAAATTAAATGCTGCAGGGGGGGGATAATGTGCCAAATTAATTGTTGAGGGGGATAATGTGCCAAATTAATTGTTGAGGGGGGGGATAATGTGCCAAAATAATTGTTGAAGGGGGATAATGTGCCAAATTAATTGATTAATTGCTGCGGGGGAGGGGGATAATGTGCCAAATTAATTGCTGCGAGGGGGCCCCATACAACATTTTTGTATGGGGCCCTGTGATTTCTATTTACACCCCTGCTGGGGCCTATAAAAACGCTGTGCAGGCTTCAACAAAGTCACAAATACTCCTCAATCCCATTGCCTCCCCCCTTTATTTTTTCTCCTTCTTTCCGTTTTCCTTTTCCCCTTCTCTATTTCCCGCCTAAGCGTTTCCTCTCTCTCCCCTTCTCCCCTCATCTCTTCCCTCCCCACTCGCCCCCCCCTCAGACTCAGTTATATCACGGTTCTCTTTCCCCCTTTACTCTGTGCTTTACGCTCTCCCTCTTCTCTTCTGCTCCATTGCTCCACCCCTTCCTCTGGTCTCACCCCCTTCTTCCCCTTGTACTGTTGTACATTACTACAATCCCCACACTTTCAGACTCCCCACCATGTACACCCCACACTATTCCCGATGGATATTCGGAGAACCGTCTGCTCCCTTCTACATGCCAGATATAACGATAGGAGGATGGGATGCCCCCGCCTCCCCGTACTGATCCGTGGGGGCACACACGGACCTCCGAGCCGCGCAGTGGATATTTTCTTTTTATTTTAGCCTTTCTAGAACTGTTTTGTATTCCTTCCCCATTCTGATCCGACTCCCCAGCTCTGCTCGTGATTGCGATACTTGTTATTAATGTTCTATGTTTCCATGTTACAATGCGATATGTACATTCTATGTCAGGTGGATGCTATTGTTTAGTGTCCACACTACTGTGCCTTTGTTCTACAGCTTTGAATAAAAAATAAATAAAAATAAACAAATACTCCTCAAACGGATGTGATACGCAGGAGTATCAATAAAAACTAGGCTACAATTGCAGGAAATCCAACCATGCCAACAATCCTTAAAACGCCCGCAATGTTTTGTTACAAGAGGGGGAGAAATCTGAGGGGCACTTTGGTAAAATCTGACCTGGTTAAATGCTATACCCAACCGCTATATCCAACCGCTATACCCAACCGCTATACCCAGCCGCTATATCCAACCGCTATATCCAACCGCTATACCCAGCCGCTATATCCAACCGCTATATCCAACCGCTATACCCAGCCGCTATATCCAACCGCTATACCCAGCCGCTATATCCAACCGCTATATCCAACCGCTATACCCAACCGCTATACCAGCCGCTATATCCAACCGCTATATCCAACCGCTATACCCAACCGCTATACCCAGCCGCTATATCCAACCGCTATATCCAACCGCTATACCCAACCGCTATACCCAACCGCTATACCCAGCCGCTATACCAACCGCTATATCCAACCGCTATACCCACCGCTATACCCAGCCGCTATATCCAACCGCTATATCCAACCGCTATACCAGCCGCTATATCCAACCGCTATATCCAACCGCTATACCCAGCCGCTATATCCAACCGCTATACCCAGCCGCTATATCCAACCGCTATATCCAACCGCTATACCCAACCGCTATACCCAGCCGCTATATCCAACCGCTATATCCAACCGCTATACCCAACCGCTATACCCAGCCGCTATATCCAACCGCTATATCCAACCGCTATACCCAACCGCTATACCCAACCGCTATACCCAGCCGCTATACCCAACCGCTATATCCAACCGCTATACCCAACCGCTATACCCAACCGGTATACCCAGCCGCTATATCCAACCGCTATACCCAACTGCTATACCCAACCGCTATACCCAACCGCTATACCCAAACATTGATTAATAAGAAGTTGGTATGTGTGAGATGCCTGGGCTGCGTTACCAGTGATCATGTAGTCTCGGATACATATTTTACAGTCATTTTGTAGGCATTTTTTTTCCGCAAATTTTTGTTTGCCCGGCCCCTAAGATCCAACGATGTCCTGCGCCTGGCTTCATCCATCACCTCTCCACATGCCAGGCTGCAGGACTTTTCTCGTGCGGCGCTGACCCTATGGATTCTCCCCCAATCTGGCTTCATTTAAATGCTCCCTAAAGACACTTCTGTTTAGTTAAGCTTAACACCTAACCCCGTAACCAAACATCAGACCCACCCAATAGCCGTCCTCAACTCTCTCTGCATTAACATCACTCTCGCCTTCCAGTCCTCCCCTCCTGTTTCTCACCCCTCCACCCATCTAGACTGTAAATTCCCACTGAAATAGGGTCCTCATGGCTTGCCTTTACCCGTTGTATCTTTGCACAGCGCCACGGGATGTGTTGGCGCTTAATAAATAAAAAATGATATTACTAATTGGCTGAGCCGAATGGTAAAAGATATTCCAAAATACCCTAAAGGGTCAAGGTTGCTGAGTCCTGGGTTACGCGAATAGTTTAGGATTCCATATGTCGATACATTTCATAGAAATACACATTTTTCTACAGAAAATATTAAAATCATAGACTTCATGTTAACCCCTTAGGGACCGTGGACGTACCATGTGCACCATGGCCATGGGTCTGCCTTAGACCCACGGACGTACATGGTACGTCCGAGTCCCCTAACCTACCTCCCACCCGATACTTACCTTCCCCGCTGGGCTCCCGCGGCGGAATGGCAAGCTGGAAGCTTGCCGCACCTCTCATTGGAGCCCAGCCAGCCCGATGACGTCATCACAATGCATGATGACGTCATCGCCAGGCACCCACCTGCGCCTGTAGTAAGAATAAGGAAGGAGAGGGTGGGCCCTCTATCTCCCCAACCGTTAGGGCTAGCGCAAAACAAATTGCACCGCTGCAAAGGGGAGAGTCTCCCCTTGCAGCGGTGCAAAGAGTTAACTCCTAGGTTGCCAAATCGTGATTCAGACCCGGAGGTGGCTGACATCTTGGGTGTCAGCCAAGCCTCCGGGTCACCCTCCACACACTGGCATCCTCACCATGTGTGTGAGGACATTAGTGGGCCAGTTAACACCCTAGATGCCAAGGGGAGATAGGGGGATCCTTTGGATCCCCCTATCTGCCGATCCGTGGCAGCTAGACGGCCATGTTTGACATCATTGGAAAAGCCTGATCGTGACAGATCAAACATGACCAGGATTGGTGTAAAAAAATAAAAAAAATATTTTTTTAATTGTCTGGGGGTTTAACCCCTTAGTGACCGGGCGGTTTTACACAAATCCGTCTTTTAGTGACCGCTGCTGTTTTTACGTTTCTGCGCTGTTAGTGTTTAGGTCAAATTTTCCTCTACTTGTTTATTCAACCCACACATATTATACACCCTTTTTCCCGCCATTAAATGGACTTTCTAGAAATACCATTATTTCCATCATATCGAATAATTTACTATAAAAAAAATATGAAATATGAGGAAAAAAATGGTAAAAACACACTTTTTTGTAATTTAATCCCCAAAATCTACAACCACCCAAAACGACCCCGGCTAAATAGGTTCAAAATTTTGTCTCGAGACTAGAAATACCCAATTTTTACATGCGTTTGCTTTTTAACCCCTTCACTGCTGAGACAGTTCACCTATGTGCGCTGCGCTCATTCTGACCATTTTGTGCTAATTATTTTTATATGACAGCCTAGGTCCTATTTAATTAACCCCCCAGACAAAAAAACTTTTTAAAAAAAACCATTTTTTTATTTAATTAAATTTTTTTATTATTTTATTTTTATTTAATTTTTTTTTTTAATTGTTTTTTAAAACCAAACCTGGTCATGTTTGGTATCATTTGAAAGGCCATAATCAGGCCTTTCAAATGATGGCAAATATGACCATCTAGCTGCCATGGATCGGGAGATAAAGGGATCCTTAGGATCCCCTTATCTCTACATAGCAGCTAGAGGGTTAACTGGCCACTGACATCCTCACACATATGGTGAGGTTGTCAGTGGGTGGGGGGGACCTGGAGGCTTGGCTGACATCCAAGATGTCAGCCCCCCTCCAGGTTTGAATCGCGTTTTGGCGCCAATTGGCGCCGCAACGTGATACGGCGGCGAAATGGTTAATGCCATACACCGCTGGAAAGGGAGGCTCTCCCCTCTCCAGCGGTGCAAACGGCATCTCCCTAGCTTCAATGGTTGGGGAGATAGAGGGCTCCGAAGGAGCCCCCCCTCCCCTCCATTGAAATCCATGGGGACGCCTGCTGATGACGTCACCACACAGCGTGGCGACGTCATCATCCTCGCCTGCCCATGTAAATCACATGGGCAGGCTTCCTCCCTGCCAGATCGCCGTGGGATCTGGCGAGGGAGGTGAGTATCGGGCAGGAGGGGGATTAGGCACCGCTGACGTACCCTGTACGTCCGCGGGTCTAAGGGAGACCCGAGGACAAGACGTACAGGGTACGTCAGCGGCCCTTAAGGGGTTAATTAAATAGGACCTAGGCTGTCATCTAAAAATGATGAGCATAAAACGGTCAGGATGAGCTCAGCGCACAGAGGTGAACTGGCTCAGCAGTGAAGGGGTTAAAAAGCAAAAACATCTAAAAATTGGGTATTCCTAATCTTGGGACAAAATTTCAAAACTATTTAGCCAGGGACTTGATTTTGGGGAATTAAATTACGAAAAAGTGTGTTTTTACAATTTTTTCATCATATTTCATATTTTTTTATAATAAATTATAAGATATGATAAAAATAACGATATCTTGCGAAAGTCCATTTAATGGCGGGAAAAACGGTATATAATATGTGTGGGTTGCATAAACGAGTAAGAGGATAATTTGACCTAAACACGAACAGCGCAGAAACGTAAAAACAGCAGCGGGCACTAAAGGACAGATTTTCGTAAAAACCTCCCGGTCGGTATGGGGTTAAACAAATCATGGCGGCTGCATTGGCGTTTTGCATATTCGGATTTCAGGGAAAAATGCTGCCATCGTGACTAGGATGCTATGCGCGGCAATGCATCAGATAAAAGTGAAGAAAATAAGAAAAAATAAAACCCCTGACCTAGAGGAGAACGTTCTTTCGTGAGATGTTTTCAACACATGTCGTTACCGCCTGCTTCCCAGTTCATGACAATTACCATAGATGTTATTCTCATGACGTACCCTAGCACGCAAACTGTAAATACACAAAGGTCATCATGAATATGCAAGGCTGCCTATACTTTGGGAACATGACCTTCATCTCCCTCGCTCCATCTCTTGCTCTCTATACCATTTACAGTATATTACATTTGTATTTATTGTGGTTCCTACAGTCCTTCTCGAGACATTACGCAAACCCTATAGAACTGAGACATATTACTAATTGCATCACCGGCAGCTCAGAATATAATTCTTCTATTTAAGTTTCACATTATATTTTCACATAAGAAAAAAATATTTTTTTCAATTACATCAGTGGTTCCCAACCACGGTCCTCAAGTCCCCCTAACAGGCCAGGTTACATTGGGGAAATGCAGACTGAATCCTCCAATCACTGAGCAGGCTCGTGGTTGTAGCACGTGGCACACCGTGAGACTAGAGATGTGCATTCGTTTCGGAAAAATTCGGAATTTGGAATGAAATTTGATAATTCAGATGTCGGAAGTACTTCCGAATAACGAATCCATACGATACGAATTCGAAATGAAATGGTATATAACGAATTGATTTCATTTTACACTGCGTCATCATCATAAAAGAAATATTTGAATAATTGATATCAACTATCGAATTTGAAATGAACTATCAAATGGAGATCAACAACTATCGAAACGATTCGAAATTTCAAATTGATCCGAAACAAAACTAAATACGAAACAAAATTAGTTACGAAATTCCGAAAACAAAATTATTTAAAAAAGTACCGAAACGAAACTAAATGAAACAAATTTTTCAGCCATGCACATCCCTATGTGAGACCCCATATGCTTTACAACCCCCGAGCCTGGCTTGATGCTCAATTCTGTGTGATCGGTGGATTGGCTTATTGTGAACTTTTTATAACTTTTGTTTCTTACATTTACGCTATGACATTTCTAGCTTTATTTATGAGATATTTTATGGTGGAAAAATCAAGCTCATCAATCAATCTGGACACAAACCATGAGGCGCCGACCCGTCTATTTGTAATATAACTGTATTCCCTAGGTGTGCTATTCTCCTGGCTGTACTGGTAACTGGCTGACTCTTCCAGCACATGCTGTGATGGGATGTGCTCAAAATAAGAGGAGGTACGTTTACTGAAACTCTCATTAAATTGCATTCATTCATTTAAGATCTATTATGAAGTCTCTAGGGGTTATTCAATAAGCGCCGAATATGCCACTGAATTGCACCGAATGGTGAATTTCACCGTATGGTGCAATTTCGTGGCAGTTCTGCTATTCAGAAAGCTGTCAATTCTCCAAATAGTGGGGAATTGACAGCGAAATACGGTGCAGTTCGTCGCACGTCGCTGCAATTAGGCGGCAGTGAAATTCCCTATAGAGAAGTAAGGGTTAATAAATCCAGAGAACGCTGAACTGCACTGTAGAGTTGGCGAAATGCCCAGATTTTTGGTGATTCAGTAAGATATTGTTAAACAGGCGAATCCCATAGGTTTTAATGTAAAAAAAATACTGTTCTTATTATTTTTTTATCCACCTGTTTAATCTTTTCATTTGCAGCAAAAAGTCTTTTTTATTTATTTATTTTTTTAGAATTATTTAGGCATTTTTCTGTTTTCTCAGGCGAAATATTTTTTGAAATGTTTTTTTTTTTTTAAATTCTGTAACAGACCTTTTTATAAAAAAATTATAGGACTTTTTCTTATTATTTCCATAAATGTTATTGTTTTAAAAAATTGCAGTTTTTCTTTTTTTTACCCTAAGGTCGACAGCGTTCGGCGGCTGATCGTCTTTTTCTGACGGCGATCGGCATATTGTCGGCTGCATTTGCCGGTCTGTTCAGCGTTCGGCAGATCCCGTTCTGCACACTTTGGGGACCTTACGGTGAATGCTGAATTCACCGCAGGGTTGGCGAACTGAAAACTGAAAGGGCGCCAAAAGAGAGAGCACCGAAATTTCGTTGTTCTGAACAACCCCTTCTGGGTTTGGGTCTACAATACACGAATCCCCCTGTAGTTTCCATTCCTATTTTCCGTATTTTCATCAGACCATCGCTAAATATTTCATGACACCGGGCAAACGATGAAATATGCAGAAAGTGACATTAAGAAGAAAAGTCTAAGGACGTTTGATTGACAGCCATAAAGAAATATAGGTTGCAGCAGGAGAACGCAGGAAAACAACAAGACGTGTATCCATAGAAGTGAAGTCACTGGGGAGAGGGAACCCACCCAACCATGAAGGAAAATGAAGCCGAGACGCAGCGAGCTGGCTGGACTACAATGGCAGGCATTAACAGCTGCCGCTGGGATCTAGGTTTTTTTTTTAAAATTTTAATTTGGATTCACATCAATTGTCTGTCGGATTTTTATATCGTCTTCTTTTCACCTGGAAACAAGTGTTTGTCGGCGCCATCCGTCTTTTTAACCAATGAGTCACGCAAACGGCAAATTCGCAATAATATTCTAAATGTACACTAAGGTCTCTATTACATTCTCCGCGCAAATTCGTACGCGCAGCGCAATTTTTTTTGCACGCAGCGTTAAACGTTAACGCGCGTAAATCAACGCAGGTATTACGATCCGAGCGCATTTTTTCATCCGCCCGAAAATATTGCGCGTAAAAAAGATGCGCAAAAACGAGCGCAAATTAACGCTGCGCGCAGAAATCGGTGGGCCGACTGTTTTTTCACGCGATTCAGCCAATCAGAATTAAGAACCACAATTGTCTCCCGTTCAGTTTTTGCGCCTGTCAAAATCAATCTGCGTATATATGCTGCAGCCATAATAAAAAAACGCACAACCTCTCAGTTTTATTGTTTGGGTATGTGTAGAATGTGTAACTATACTGTGCTGTAATTTTTTTTTGTGCTGGTGTATTTGGTTTCGGCCAGAACGTTCAGATTTGCCGTTAACACCAGCTTTTCAAAGACATTAAAATTATGCGCGCAAACGTCGTTCGTAAAAAGTTGTGCATCGATTGTAATACCAGCCGCATACCAGCGCACAAACGCATTTGCGCTCACAATATTAAGTATGGGATGCGCGCACGAACATTCGCCTGCGCGGGGTAAGTCGCGTTAGACGTTAACGCACATTTTGTGCACGAAGGTCGTAATTTGACGGTCAGCGCGAAGAGTTTTTCCCCTCACGTTAATGCGTTTTTGCACACGAGCACATTTTTGCGCGAAGAATGTAATAGAGTCCTAAATGTTCTCCGACGATGTGTTGTGGCGATGTGTTGCGGCGAAGTGTTGTGGCGATGTGTTGCGGCGATGTGTTGTGGCAATGTGTTGTGGCGATGTGTTGTGGGTTGTGGCGATGTGTTGTGGCGATGTGTTGTGGAGATGTGTTGTGGCGATGTGTTGCGAGTTGCGGCGATGTGTTGCAGCGATGTGTTGCGGCGATGTGTTGCAGCGATGTGTTGCGATGATGTGTTGCAGCGATGTGTTGCGGCGATGTGTTGTGGCGATGTGTTGCAGCGATGTGTTGCGGCGATGTGTTGCGGCGATGTGTTGTGGCGATGTGTTGTGGCGATGTGTTGTGGGGATGTGTTGTGGTGATGTGTTGCGGCGATGTGTTGCGACGATGTGTTGCGGCGATGTGTTGCGGCGATGTTGCGGCGATGTGTTGCGGCGATGTGTTGCGGCGATGTGTTGCGGCGATGTGTTGCGGCGATGTGTTGCGACGATGTGTTGCGGCGATGTGTTGCGGCGATGTGTTGCGGCGATGTGTTGCGGCGATGTTGCGGCGATGTGTTGCGGCGATGTGTTGCGGCGATGTGTTGCGGCGATGTGTTGCGGCGATGTTGCGGCGATGTGTTGCGACGATGTGTTGCGGCGATGTGTTGCGGCGATGTGTTGCGGCGATGTGTTGCGGCGATGTGTTGCGGCGATGTGTTGCGAGTTGCGGCGATGTGTTGCGCGCGATGTGTTGCGGCGATGTGTTGCGCGATGTGTTGCGACGATGTGTTGCGGCGATGTGTTGCGGCGATGTGTTGCGGCGATGTGTTGCGACGATGTGTTGCGGCGATGTGTTGCGGCGATGTGTTGCGGCGATGTGTTGCGACGATGTGTTGCGACGATGTGTTGGGGGTTTAATTCGTCCTTGAACAAGCAGAGAAGAAGGTTTAAGTACTGCTCATTACTCATCGCGGCGTAGAATTTTTACACCTGACAATGCTGCTCCAATTAAAGTCGAGAAAGTCGCGGCAACGTCACGTTTCCTAGGTAATAATAACTTGATTAATGACACGCTAATTAACCGATTGATGGCAAGTAAATTCTAATAATAGACAAGGGCAGAGAGAGAGAATATATAATAAAAGCAAGAGGAGCCGCACACGGGATCATGTCCTTGAGGGACGCTGCGGCTCACGCAGCTGGAGCTACAAAGAAATTGTGTCTACTACGATTTCAGTTTGATGCACCTGAACCATGAAGCTTCCGGCCTTGAACCAGAGCCACGTCAGCCGTGTCTTTAAGGGACACTCTATTAAAAAGAGAGTTCCATTTTTTTTTTGCCCTTAAAGGGCCAGTACCACCAAAAAAAAATGAAATGTACTTAATGTGTTTATTTCATGTTGCTGATATGTTCCATGTAGGAAAAGAAAAAAAGAGTGTGCGTCTGGCGCTCTTCTTAATGTAATTATATTAGGACGTACGCAAAATAAATCGGTGCTGCAAACCAGAAGGTATGTGTTTACAGCCTCAAAAACACAATGCAAATAGAGAACAAGAAAACACTTCCAGGCGCACTTTCCTAAATTCCCCACTGTTTCAACATCGATTCAACATTAAAGGGACACTCTAGGCAACATGACACCTAAGCTTTTTTAGGTGGTCATGATGTCCTGAGTATGCCCTTGCCTGTCCCCCCTCCCTCCGCTCAGCCGATCGGATGAAACAGCTGAGAGACGCGGAGGACTTTACTCCGCCCTCCCAGCTGTCAGTCAGCAGAGCGGGATTCAGATTTCCCGCTTCTGCCGACTATTGCCGAGTAGGAGACGTCATTGCGCTTACAGCACGATGACGTCTCCAACTCGCCGCAGTAGCTGGCGGCAGCAAGCCGCCAGCATAGTCTGCGGCTGGGATTAATGTTGCGCGCATCCTCTTGCGCGTAACACTAATCCAAGAAGAAGAGGAAGCCTGCTGATTGGCTGGCTTGCGTGAGAGGCGCGCATGCGCACTTCTCACGTAAACCATTAGCCAAATTCAACATTTTCAGGACGGGAGCGGAAGAGGAGGGAGGTGAGTATAAAAAAAAAAAAGACGCTGTTGGAAACAAGTGGTTTTTAGGGTAAGTATCACATTTAAAAAAAAAAAAAACACAATAACTAAGTAGGGAATAGGTATATTTTAATGTAAAAAAAGGGGGGGAATTTGTATCTTTGAGTGTTCCTTTAATATGGGTATAGATAATAAAATAGCAGATAACCAGTGAAACTGTGAATTTTGCATAAAGATAGATGTAGCTTTAAAAATACTTATATTTCAGTTGTATTTCTTCTCCTAGCATGGGGTCCTGTGGTATGACCGTCACTATATCCCAGGGAGAAGGAGAGGGGCTTTCCACCCAATGTAGAGAAAATAAACGGCAGAGCAGCAAGTGAATTAAAAAAATATATTTGAATTTATTATAAAATAAAACAGGCCGACTTTCAACTGGTCAAATGATAAAATCAGATAATTCTAAAGTGCAAAATTAGTAGGATTAACAAAAACGCGCTTTCGCCCTCAGGCTTCATCAGTTATTATCCTTTCAAAACAGTCAGTCTATGCAATAAAAGTCCAAGACACTGCACAAGGTTAAGTGAGGTGTCATTGGAAAGGTCAGAGTCTGGTCTTTACAATGATACCAAACATGACCATGTGATGTGTAAAAATAAAAAAATAAAAAAAAGTAAATGCAACATTTATTTTTTTCTGTTCTACAGCAGAGGCAAAATATGTTTTTACATATAAAACCAACAATGCCACTGCAGTAACTCAACTAAGGCAACAGATGCTGCCCCTTCTTTTGGTATGAGCGCAGAGAGAAACTGGTTTTCAGTTTTCTTAAATGTTTTTTTTTTACATTTTCTTAGTTTGCCGCAAAAACGAAAATTTAGAAAGTCATTTTGGCACGTCTCCTTTGTTGGGGGGGCACTCCACATTTCTTTGCCTACAGGCACCTGAGATGCGAATCTGGCCCTACGTTTAACACACTTATCCTGGCGGTAACGCTTGCATATTGAGGCGCTGACGTTATCGCCAACTATGGAATAGAGCCCTATGTCATTGCAAATAAAAGTTAACAGCACTGGACAACGATACCACTATATTTCTGACGTAAAATGAGTAAACTGTGGCTATTCTCCTTTAAGGCTGGGTTCACACCTGCACGTTTTTTGATGCCCGCAATCCGCGTGTTTTCTGACGCGCGTATCGCGCAAACGTAAAAAACATGCGAACGCCAATAACAGCGCTTTCACGTCCATGTCTAAGGCTGCGAACACGCTGCAATATGCCCCAAAGAAGCTCCTGTACTTCTTTGGGCGTAGGAAGTTTTAACGCGCGTTCCTACACGCTGTAAAATGTCCAGGTGTGAACGGACCCATAGGAAATCATGGGATTTCCGTGTTTAGGCGTTTTACACAGCGGACAGGAACGCACTATAAAATGCCCAGGTGTGAATGGGGCCTAAGTGTGGCTCCACCGTTGTTTGTAACACCGTGGAATAGACTTCAGTGATAAAGTGGAAATCTCAATAGAGACAACGCTGAAATCAACAATATACACAACGCAGACAAATTCGAGTGAAACACTGGTGCCACCTAGAGTGACATCTAATGCCAAACAGCTAACAATAGCCAAATAACGTCCGCAGAAACTACAGTGGAATCTGCATAGAACACTAAGCTCAGAATTACGCTGAACAACTTCAGCAGAAACTACGGTGGAATCTGCATAGAACGCTAAACTCAGAATTACGCTGAACAACTTCAGCAGAAACTACGGTGGAATCTGCATAGAACGCTAAACTCAGAATTACGCTGAACAAATTCAGCAGAAACTATGGTGGAATCTGCATAGAACACTAAGATCAGAATTACGCTGAACAACTTCAGCAGAAACTACGGTGGAATCTGCATAGAACACTAAACTCAGAATTACGCTGAACAACTTCAGCAGAAACTACGGTGGAATCTGCATAGAACGCTAAACTCAGAATTACGCTGAACAAATTCAGCAGAAACTACGGTGGAATCTGCATAGAACGCTAAGCTCAGAATTACGCTGAACAACTTCAGCAGAAACTACGGTGGAATCTGCATAGAACGCTAAACTCAGAATTACGCTGAACAACTTCAGCAGAAACTACGGTGGAATCTGCATAGAACGCTAAGCTCAGAATTACGCTGAACAACTTCAGCAGAAACTACGGTGGAATCTGCATAGAACACAAAGCTCAGAATTACGCTGAACAACTTCAGCAGAAACTACGGTGGAATCTGCATAGAATGCTAAACTCAGAATTACGCTGAACAAATTCAGCAGAAACTACGGTGGAATCTGCATAGAACGCTAAGCTCAGAATTACGCTGAACAACTTCAGCAGAAACTACGGTGGAATCTGCATAGAACGCTAAGCTCAGAATTACGCTGAACAACTTCAGCAGAAACTACGGTGGAATCTGCATAGAACGCTAAGCTCAGAATTACGCTGAACAACTTCAGCAGAAACTACGGTGGAATCTGCATAGAACGCTAAGCTCAGAATTACGCTGAACAACTTCAGCAGAAACTACGGTGGAATCTGCATAGAACACTAAGCTCAGAATTACGTTGAACAACTTCAGCAGAAACTTTCTGAAAAGTATGGTGTCAGTTTCCTAAATTCAGCATAGCTATCAATGTTTTTAGTCCACCAAAGTTCGGCATTCTGCCAGTGCAGCATGGTGCTTAGCGAATAACACTATGGGGGTTATTCAGAGAACAAAATGTCGCCGACATTTTGGTGCTCTCTCTTTCCCCGCAATTCCCTGCACTTCGGTGAATCGAAGTTCCCCACCCCGCGGTGAATTCAGCATTCACCGCAAGGTCCCCGGAGTGCAGGGAAAAACCCATCACAATCCCGCCGAACACCCACCAAAAACCCTCCGGAACCACCACAAAAAACACAGAGGAAAAAGCCGACAAGCTGACGAATGGGGTAAGAAAAAAAAAACAACAATACATTTGAAAGTGTCAAAATGTAACCGCTGCTTGCAAAAAAACTACTGAACGAAAATATCTGGAATTTACATATAAGATCCTATGAATGATAATAAAAAGGTCTGTTACAGACAAAAAGAAAAAAAACGATTTGTTTTTAAATAAAAGGAAAAGAAAATTGATGAAAAAATCCCGAAAACTTCCTAAAAGATCCTAAAAAATCTATAAATAAAGAGGCTTGTTATTGCAGAATAAAATAATAAACGGTTTATTAGATATTGGAAAAAAACAGGAATATTTTTAACATTGAAGCCTATGGGGAAACACCTGAATAAACCTGCCACCGAACAGCAGGGCACTTCGGCAACTTTTCTCTGCTGTTCGGTGTCTCTGAATAAATTAACCATTGCTTCTCTATGGGGAATTTCACTGCCTTCAACAGACACCGTACTTGCTGGCAGTTTGCCAAAATTTGGTGAACTGCCTGCTCTCTGGATAGCCAAAAGGACTCAATGTCACCGTACGGGGAAATTCCCTGTTTGGTGACATTTCGGGGCCAGATCGGCTCTTTCTGAATAAGCCCTTATTAGTGGTTGAAGTCCTTACTTCCAGTATAGAGGATGCTATGATTTCATCATATTTTGCTTTGAGTGAAAGATATTTAGTCCAAATTTAGCCTTTTGGTGAAATCTTTCAAAATACTGCATTGTAATGAGTCAATTCCTCAGTCGGCCGTTAGAGGCTACACTTGACATGCAGTAGGCAACAAGGGAGCTATGAGGCTCGATCCAAGAGAGCAGAAGCTGACTTCTCTTCCCCTGGGACTATGTTTTTCTTCTTTTTTTACCATATGATTAGAGGACGCTTCAGTATGAGCCAGCTTCAAGTAGTCATCTTAAACAGATGTCAAATGACTATTTTAAATTGATTTTTCTTTAAAAGTCAGATGAAAAATCAGATCTACGTACGTGAACACATCAAGTGGCCTTCATGTACTGTTATTCTCTTCGATTATTGTTTATATTGTTTGGTTACAACTGAGCAAGTCTATCAGGGTTATTCAAAGAGATCCGAATTGCTTGAGAAAGGTAACCGGACAGTGAAATTCAGTGTACGGTTACCTTTCCTGGCCATTCGGCTATTCAGAGAGCAGGCAGTTCGCCAAATCCTGGCGAATTGCCTGCACATACGGTGCCTGTTCGGTGCCTGTTTGAGGGCAGTGAAATCCCCATAGAGAAGCAATGCTTCGGCTATTCACAGGGTTATTCAAAGAGATCCGAATTGCTGGAGAAAAGTAACCGAACGCTGAAAATCAGCGTACGGTTACCTTTCTTGGCCATTCGGCTATCCAGAGAGCAGGCACTTCTTCAAATCCTGGCGAATTGCCTGCACATACGGTGCCTGTTCGGTGCCTGTTCGAGGGCAGTGAAATCCCCATAGAGAAGCACTGCTTCGGCTATTCAGAGAACACAAACCAGCTGAGAAAAGTTCCCGAATTGCCCTGTCATTCGGTGGTTTGATGCGGCAGATTTATTCAGGCAAATCCCATAAGCTTCAATGTTAAAGATATTCCTGTTTTAATTCAATATCTAATAAAACGTTCATTATAAAATTCTGCAGCAAAAAGTCTCTTTATAGAATTTTTAGGATATTTTAAGCATTTTTCTGTGTTTTTTTAAAAAATTCAGATTTTTTTTTAACTTTTTCTTATTTTTTCTGTCACAGCCCTTTTTATTATCATTCATTGGATCACATGTAAATTTCAGACATTTTCGCTCAGTAGTTTCTTTGCAAACAGCGTTTCACTTTTCAAACATTCAAGCAAACTGTTTTTCTCATTTATTCACCTCCTTCGTCTGCGGTGTCGGCTTTTTCCGGCAGCTGCTCTGCATGTGATCGACTCCTGCTCGGGTTTTTCCGGCGTCTTCGATGGGTTAATCCAGATGTTTTAGCGGGTTTTCGGCATGCATTCGCCGGGTTTTCGCCAGGTTTTCGCTAGGTTTTCGCTGGGTTTTCGGCAGCTTTTCCCTGCACTTCGACAGCCCTGTGGTGCTTGCTGAATACACCACAGGGTCGCCGAAATGGGAAAGCCGATTTGCACCGAACTGAAGAGAACGAAAAGTCACCGAACGTGCGGTGACTTTTCTAATCTCTTTGATTACCCTGTCAGAGAACACCAAACAGCAGGGAAAAGTTGCCAAAGTGCCCTGCTGTTCGGTGGTTTCATTCGACTGATTTATTCAGACTAGAGATGTGCATTAATTTCAGAAAAATTCGGAATTTGGAACGAAATTTGATAATTGGTATTCGGAAGTACTTCCGAATAACAAATCGATACGATACGAATTTGAAACTAAACGAAATGGTATATAACGAATTTATTTCGTTTTACACTGTGTCATCATCATAAAAGAAAAATTTGAATAATTGATATCAACTATTGAATTTGAAATGAACTATCAAATCTCCCGCAGCTGGAGGCCGCGCTGCAAGAACAATTCACAGAGGTAGAAAAGTGGATCAAACACAACAAACTTTTTTTAAATACTGACAAAACTGTAACGATGCTCTTTGGAACAGCACCTAAACTACACAAATTGCAAAATCCCCATCTATGTGTTGGGACAAAATCAAATGGCACGCTGACCACAGTCACTTCTCTCAAATATCTAGGTATGTGGTTGGACCCAAATCTATTCTTTGGCCCCCACATCGAAAAACTCTCATCTAAACTTTACCCCAAACTAGGTGCCCTGTACAGAAACAAATCCTGCCTGAGCCCCGCGGTAAGAAAGCAGATTGTACAACAAATGCTTATGCCGGCTATTGAATATGAAGATGTAGTGTATGGAGCCGCCCTGCAAACACATCTTCAGAAACTTACTACATTGTATAACTCATTTTGCCGCTTTGCCTTACAATGTAACTACATGACCCACCATTGTGACATGTTAAAAGAGCTAAACTGGCCGTCACTGGAATCTAGACGCACCCTTCACCTTTCCAGCCTGGTGTTTAAGAGCTTTTCTGGGAAGCTGCCACCCTACCTGAATAGACTGCTTCCCCAGCAGCTCCCTCATCCTATAACCTCTGATCCAGGACCTGCACCTTAGTTGCAATACCAAAATACAAAAAGACAGCGGCTCGGTCCTCATTTTCCTACAGGCACCATAATTATGGAATGACCTCCCAGACACCATCAAGTCTTCCCCCAGTCTTAAGTCACTCAAAAGCTCCTTACTAACATACCTCAATACAGAATGCTCCTGTAAACATGTAACATAATGACTATATACAGAATGCACCTGTAAACATGTAACATAATGACTATTTCCTACATATTTATTTTCTGTTAATCTGTATATTTGTGCTGTTTTTTTTTTAATATCTTGCATTGTATTATTTTGTATTTCTGTGACTGTAACACTTCAATGTTCTTGAACCCAGGACATACTTGAAAACGAGAGAAATCTCAATGTATCCTTCCTGGTAAAATCCTTTATAAATAAATAAATAAATAAAATATCAACTATCGAATTTCAAATGAACTATCAAATTGATCTTAACTTACAATACAAGTAATAATCAGCAAAGGACTTTATGAAACAAATTAATTTTGTTTCGCTGTTTAATTTGACTCAAATACTAAATTCGTGACACAGCTTAACATTTAACCCTAGATTTTCTTTTAACAGCAAAATTTGATTAATTGGGGTTTTATCTAGTGATCCAAAATTCGAATTGATATCAACTATCGAATTGATATATGAAATTCGAATCGATTCGAAATTTCAAATTGATTCGAAATTTCAAATCGATACGAAACGAAACTAAATACGAAACAAAATTACTTACGAAATTCCAAAAACGAAATTATTTAAAAAGATAACGAAACGAAACAAAACAAATTTTTCAGCCATGCACATCCCTAATTCAGACAAATCCCATAGGCTTCAATGTTAAAAATATTCCCATTTTAATCCAATATCTAACAAACCGTTTAATATTATATTCTGCAGTAAAAAGTCTCTTTACTTATAGAATTTTTAGGTTCTGTTAGGTATTTTTCGGGATTTTTTCGGCAAAATTAGTTTTCCCTTTTTCTTTTTTTTTTAACCTTTTTTTCTTTTTTCTGTAACAGACCTTTTTATTATCATTCATAGGATCTTATATGAAAATTCCAGGCATTTTCGCTCAGTAGATTTTTTGCAAACTGCGTTTAAATTTTCCAACTTTCAAGCGTACTTTTTTTTTTCACCTCCTTCGACTGTTCTGCGCTGTGATTGGTGGCTAGTCGGGTTTCTCCGGTGTGTTTGGTGGGGTTAATCCAGATGATTTTGCGGGTTTCGGTGCGCCTTCGCCGGGTGTTGTGGTGAGTGTTCGTCGGGTTTGCGGCGGCTTTTCCCTGCACTTCGACGGCCCTGTGGTGCTAATCGCACTGAATTGAAGAGAACGAAAAGTCACCGAACGTACGGTGTCTTTTTGATTCTCTTTGAATAGCCCTGTATGTCTTTTGAACGAAGCGACATTGTTTGATGGTAAGTTCGAAATACAACAGAATTATGTTACCCATCAACAAAAAGCAAGGGTTATTCACAAAGAACCGTTGGATGATCGAACTTAGGGAAATTCAACACTGACAAAGTTGATGCAAACAACAGTGAACAATGGTATGTCCATCATTTTTCCATAAAATGAGCAAGCTATGGCTATTGCCACAACCCCACAGGTCTTTAACTGTTGTCCTCATTGTCCTGGTACTCAAGATGGCGCACCACAACCATGCATTAACACTCTTATTGATGCTTCTATTGATTCACGTGCTCACGCTGATGCTGGCTCTGGCTTGCTGCCTTAACTGGGAACTATTGATTTTGAGATCGAGCAAATGCAGACCTCATCGTTTATCATGCACCCCTATATGCGTTATTACACTAATGACACAAATGCATCATTACTTGTGCACAGGTTCTAGCGCACATGGATGGCACCAACTTCTGAAGGGCTATCTATACCCATAAGGTTTCTTTTCCCATTCAGCCCTTGCCCTATTGCAGTTCTGTTATTGACACCTTAACGTACACATTTACTGTGTACTATCCTTTTGGTTTTGAGTTGACTTGCCATCTGACCATCCTTGACCTCTGTATTCCACGACCCGCGACCTACTTGATTCTCTCCAACCCTATTCTCCTTTAACTTTGGCTCGTAATTAATGACTAGTTTCTGTTTATAAGGCTATTACAAGGATCAGTTTGGGTGTTTGCCTTATTTCTATCCTTTTCAGTTCCTTCCATCACTAGAATTATATACCAGCTACCTCAAGGTCCAATTCTAAGTTCCCTGGTGGTGCCGACTCATAACCATAATGGCTATCCTCCATTTAGCGTTGTTCCACCATTGTTTACAACACCCAGAAATAGAATATAGTGATGTTAAAGAGGTGACAGCCACTGAACTCTGAAAGAATAGGAGACAAACGTGACCCCACACGAATTCACATAAACTGAGTCATGCTGGGCTCTGGAAGAAGACACGCCATACTATGCACTGCAGGGCCACAGGTGAGTAAGGTTTTTTTATCTGTGCATTTTCCCCAAACGCATTCTCTTTCCACAGCATACTCTCAGACTCACCTCCATCACTCACTCCCTCTGCTGTCTCAACGCACCCTCCCCATCCACAAGCCCACCCAGGGCTGTTCCCTAATTTCAGCTCTCCTTTCCAGCTGTCTCCACTTCTCTCTCTAATTACTCTTACTAAGCCCAAACCTCTGGTTGTTCCCATGCAATCCCTACGATATTATTCGTGCTACCAGTTTCACCTTCCCTCTGCTCCCATTTGTTTCAGCTACCCCAGTCCCTTAGATTGTAAGCTCTTGAGATGTCTGCCTGAGCACTTGGTTTAAACTGCTGTATTACCTGGACGGTTATCCCATGGGGCAGGGTTGCCTTTCCTCTTGTATCATGGTCGTCTCCTGGTTGTGCTTCCCCATTGTAAAGCGCTACGGAATCTGTTGGCACTGTATAAATACTTGTAACTGTGACTACTTTTAAGCGTTTAAGTGATTTTTAGCAGTCTCCAGGGCACTAGAGCAGAACCTCAAGCAAGGGTGCTAGGTATTATTCATTTTGTTCCACTCTACAATCCCTGTTTGTTTGTCCCAAAATGCTTTCTAGTAATATTATATAAACTATAGAGCAATAAATGACACTTGGTTTCTTAGCATAAATAAGCTAGGCATACACAGATCATACAGTATATACTGATGCAATACACTATCTGGCCAATAAAAAATCACAAACTGTAACATTTGGTTGCGTTGCCTTGTGCTGTGATTGCGGCCCGCATTCGCCGTGGCATCATTCAATAAGCTCATTCAATGTCACAGCATTTATTTGCATCAAAGAGTGGCATTAACAAGGGAAAAATGTGTCATCTGCGCTAGTTTCTATGTATTCCATGTGCAACAAAACACTGAGGTTTTTGTTTGTTTCAATGGCCATTGCAACGTAAGCTCACTCGCCACTTCAAGGCACCTCTTGTCATGCCCCATGGCTGCCACCATCCTGAATCCCCCCTGGTGGTTCACTTCCATCCTGTTTCCTGCCCTGCAGCCAGCAACCAGCATCCAGCAGTGTAAGAGTTAAAAACACCAAACACACGTGACTCACGAAATAAAGGGCTCAGCCCCGCACACACTCACTGCTGGTTCATTACAGCTTTTGCTCACAAAGAGTAAACACTGTTGCTGATCTGCTACCCGATATTTCTGCTCAGTATTCCTGATTTCTGCTACTACAACCATTATTTCCATCGTCCTTCTGCAATCAACTTGGTCAGTCCTCATATTCATCCACCCTCCTCTACCCATATCCTCTGTTTATTTGTGCGGACCACCAGTGGCGTCACTAGGGTTGGTGTCACCCGGTGCGGTAACTTATGGTGTCACCCCCCCCCCCCCCGAGTTTTAAAGATTTTTTTTTTTTAACTACTCTTACTCCTAAAATCAGTACTCCCATATAACACTGAATGCTCATACACACAGCGCACATTACTGTGAGGTTTATTGCTGTGGAGCTCTCTCATATGCTCACAGAACTTTTTTCAACTGCCAGCAAGTACGTTGCCTGTTCGAAGGCAGTGAAAGCACACATGGATATATATTGCCCCCAGCAGCTCTGGATGTATATTGTCCCCAGCTCACATATGCATATATTGCCCCAGTTCACAGTTATATATTGCCCCCAGCAGCTCACCCATGGATATATATTGCGCCTCAGCTCACATATGGATATATTGCGCCTCAGCTCACATATGGATATATTGCGCCTCAGCTCACACATGGATATACTGCCCCAGACCAGCTCACACATGGATATTGCCCCAGCTCTCATGGATACTGCCCCCCAGCACACATGGATATACTGCCCCAGCTCCTCTCATGGATATACTGCCCCAGCTCCTCTCATGGATATACTGCCCCAGCTCCTCTCATGGATATACTGCCCCAGCTCCTCTCATGGATATACTGGGGCTATCCTAAACAAAAGATAAATCCAGGTAAAGTATCCATGTAATTGGGAGACTAGATCTTTTCATTCCAAACGGACCCCTCTTTTCATCTCACCCCCACTCTCTTCATTTCATTCCAACCCCCACCTCTCCTTATTAAATTCCAACCCCCCACCCTCTTCGTTTCATTACAACCCCCACCCTCTTCGTTTCATTACAACCCCCACCCTCCCCTTATTAAATTCCAACCCCCCACCCTCTCCATTTCATTCCAACCTCCCACCCTCTCCATATTAAATTCAAAGCCCCCCACCCTCTCCATATTAAATTCAAAGCCCCACCCTCTCCATATTAAATTCAAAGCCCCCCACCCTCTCCATATTAAATTCAAAGCCCCCCACCCTCTCCATATTAAATTCCAACCCCCCCCACCCTCTCCATAATAAATGCAAAGCCCCCACCCTCTCCATAATAAATGCAAAGCCCCCCACCCTCTCCATGTTAAATTCAAAGCCCCCCACCCTCTCCATATTAAATTCAAAGCCCCCCACCCTCTCCATATTAAATTCAATGCCCCACCCTCTCCATTTCATTACAACCCCCACCCTCTCTATATTAAAAATTCAAAGCCCCCACCTATCTTTATTAAATTCCAACCCCCCCCCACTCTCTCCTGATTTCATTCAAACCCCCCACTCTTTTTGTTTCAACCCCCCTGTCAGTTTTTGGAGACAGGGGGGGGGCTCAAGTAGAGCAAGCGGCCAGCAGGGGAAGGGGGGCCCAGGGACTCCCAGCATACTCCTTCCGATGATGGGCAGAGAGGGACCGGGCCTGGCGGGTAACGAGGACAGGAGGCAGGGAATGGTCGGGTGTATGTGACATTCCCCGGAGCTCCCGGGGAAGGGGTGCCGCTGCTTACCATCTGGGAGGGTTGCTGCTTGCTCCACGGTCATAGCCCAGCTCCTCCTCTTGCAAGCTCAGGCGTGTGAGGCGACAGGGCTGTCAGGGTGGCACGGAAGGATCAGCCACATCGCGCCACCTCTCTCCTCAGCGGCATCTGCGTGGTGGAGACGGAGTGCTTGGGGGGAAGTGACGTTATATCACTTCCTCCCAGCGCAGACAGTAATAGCTGCGCGTGAACGCTTGGCTGCGGGGTTTTTTCGGAACATGGGGGCGGCGGGTCCCACTAGATACCCCACTGGGTGTCACCCTAAAGGCGGGTGTCACCTGGTGCGGGCCGCACCCCCCGCCCCCACGTTACGACGCCACTGCGGACCACTGTACGCTGGGCTCATACTCTCCTCACCCCTGGTGCCACCCCGGTACCATCCCTAACCCTGACAGAATGAACCAGCCCAATACAAATGAGCCCGCAGTGCTGCACTTAATGGTGGAGCTACTGAAGACAACCTTCCAGGAGCTATTCAAAAAATTGGCTGATTCCCTGGCGCAAATGCTGCAAACTTTTCTGGGCACCTCAACTAAGGTGTGCGCTCCTCCAAATAAACGCCATGATCCCCTGTCTCCTGAAGAGCGTGTCAGGAGACAAAATAGCAATTTGTGCCTGTACTGCGGGGCAGGATCACATTGGATATCGAATTGCCCAGAAAAAAACCCCAGATCAGCGGTTGTCAAACCAGCACCGGTTTCCAAACCAGCTGCAATTCCCAAGTACGCTCAGGTGCGTAGAGCTCTGAAGCAGCCCCAGGCTTCCAGGCCTACTACAGCCACTATGTCTACACCTGCTTCTAAGAGACCTGCCGTCCCTAAGCCAGTAACCCTACCCAGACCGGCCCCCAAGAGATTTCCTGAACCCAAACCTGCACCCCGAACAACTCGTGCACCTACACCTGTCCCCAGACGAACTGTATCCAGGCATGTGACGTCTTTGGAGGTCAGCTCTGAAGAGGAGTCTGACACCCCCATGGATGTGGAGGCCTTTATGTCCTTACCCAGGGAGCCCGAACCTGGCATCCCTATGGACTTGGAAGATACATCCATGGAACCGGAGCCAAGGGACATTATGTGTATACAGGTTCCAGGCGTAACTATTCCCATCACTCACAGCCCACAAGATCCGGCCATCTGTGAGTTTAAACCTCTGAACGATGTCTTCCCATTTGGCTGTATACCAGAGGACACCACGGTCTCTAAAGAACCCCCGAGTCAAAATATGGGGTCTGATGCTTCCATCGAGGGGTGGCGTAATGTCTGTTCCTCATCCAGCGATGACCTTGAGGGGGACTATGACGAAGAGGAGACACCTACCCCGATGCCATCTTCTTATGTGGGCACAAGATTCAATGGTGACTCTGCCTCCTATCTCTCGCCCTCTGTCGCCAACGCAAGACGTTCAAGGGACATTCCTGCTAATCCAGATTCCTTACCTGAGGATCCAGCTCCTTATACGGTTCAGGGCATCTACGCTATACCCACCTGTGTGCCATCCGATTATGTGGGCACCCTCATTCCTGATGCATCACCTAAGAAAAAAGAGCATAACCCCAAGATCCCTGAAGACTCTGATGCAGACTTTATTTTATCTCGTGCTTGCTTTTCACCCATCGCGACTGAAGATGATGAAGAGAGAATGCCATCTGGGTACATGGGTACTCTCATTCCTGACATGTCTGCTGACTCTAAGAAGACCAAGACCAAGGCACGGCGACGTCAGAGGAAGGCACGTGCCCAATCCTGTACCACCATTCCTGACCACCGTTCTGCCCTCCAGTGGTGTGACGAGTACTGGTCCCGACACCCGCCAGAGTGACCCGTGCCTGGTCGTGGGCAGTCCTGCTGCCATCCTTGGTCACTCGGAGCGTGACCTGAAGGGGGAGGTACTGTCATGCCCCATGGCTGCCACCATCCTGAAACCCCCCTGGTGGTTCACTTCCATCCTGTTTCCTGCCCTGCAGCCAGCAACCAGCATCCAGCAGTGTAAGAGTTAAAAACACCAAACACACGTGACTCACGAAATAAAGGGCTCAGCCCCGCACACACTCACTGCTGGTTCATTACAGCTTTTGCTCACAAAGAGTAAACACCGTTGCTGATCTGCTACCTGATATTTCTGCTCAGTATTCCTGATTTCTGCTACTACAACCATTATTTCCATCGTCCTTCTGCAATCAACCTGGTCAGTCCTCATATTCATCCACCCTCCTCTACCCATATCCTCTGTTTATTTGTGCGGACCACTGTACGCTGGGCTCATACTCTCCTCACCCCTGGTGCCACCCCGGTACCATCCCTAACCCTGACAGAATGAACCAGCCCAATACAAATGAGCCCGCAGTGCTGCACTTAATGGTGGAGCTACTGAAGACAACCTTCCAGGAGCTACCATCCCTAACCCTGACACCTCTTTATAGAGTGAGTACCTAACCAATGTAACCAAAAAGCCGCTCTACTGAGCAGCTCCAAGCCCCTCCTCAGTAGAGCGGCTTTTTGGTTACATTGGTTAGGTACTCTATAAAGAGGTGCCTTGAAGTGGCGAGTGAGCTTACGTTGCAATGGCCATTGAAACAAACAAAAACCTCAGTGTTTCGTTGCACATGGAATACATAGAAACGAGCGCAGATGACACTTTTTTCCCTTGTTATGTTTAATACATTAACTGGGCTGTTACTCCTGGTTGTTGCAGCCGCTCCGGTGAGTATGGGCGCGACGCCATTTTTTCTGTATGTAAAGAGTGGCATTAGGCTGGCCGTCCACTGGCACCGTATTTGTGCGATGGTGCGATCATCCGATATCATCTGGAGTCGTCCGACCGATCCTACAACATGCAGCAGAATCAGCCCTCTTCTGCTGCATCTGACCACCGATGGATGATTTCTGACGATTTTTTTTTACGACTACAACAGACTAGCGATCTTTCCATATCAATTGGAAATATCGGACTATGCCGGGACGATCTGGTACAAGTTTACATGAAAAAAATGATTTGTATAGTTAAACTAGTTAAACCGCCGTGCCGGGCAAGGAAACATGAAAAAAAGATTAATTGTATAGTTAAACCGCCATGCCCCGGTGATTCGGTGTGAAGCCCATCGGATTCAATGTAAAAATATTTTTCATTCAATCATTTATTTTTTAAATCCACAGCAAAAAGCCTTCTTATTTATTGATTTTTTTAGAACTTTTTTAGGTATTTTTCTGGATTTTTTAGGCGAAATTTTGGGTTCCGAGTTTTTTTTTTTAAAAGATGGGGGGCCCTATTACATTCTTATCGCTAAACCGGGGACACTAGGGAGAAAAACCTGCAGGTTTCTCCTTTGCATCCCTGTTTTAGCATGATATTACGATGCAGGCACTAGAAAGGCAGCCTGCATCGTAATCCGGAGCTAAACCCCAGAATGTGCTTGGCAGCACTAACCACCGCCGCGAGCATCCACTCAATGGAGTCTATACAACCAGTGGCGTCGTAACGTGGGGGTGGGGGGATGCGGCCCGCACCAGGTGACACCCGCCTTTAGGGTGACACCGTCACCCTAAGGGCGGGTGTCTCACCCTCCGCCGCGTATTCGCTCCCTGCGAGCGTCCGAAGCATGCAGCTTCGGCGCTCGCCTGGAGGAAACACGTCACCAGGCAATCGCGGCTGGTCACGTGGCTCCCCCAGGCGAGCGCCCAAGCTGCGCGCCGCCGGACGCTCAGAGGGAGCGAACAGGCGGCGTAGGAGGAGGTGAGACATATCCATGTGCTGGGGCATATCCATGAGGTGCTGGGGCATATCCATGAGGAGCTGGGGCATATCCATGAGGAGCTGGGGCATATCCATGAGGTGCTGGGGCATATCCATGAGCTGCTGGGGCATATCCATGAGCTGCTGGGGCATATCCATGAGGTGCTGGGGCATATCCATTTGCTGGGGCATATCAATCTGCTGGGGCATATCCATCTGCTAGGGCATATCCATGAGGAGCTGGGGCATATCCATGAGGAGCTGGGGTATATCCATGAGCTGCTGGGGCATATCCATAAGGAACTGGGGCATATCCATGAGCTGCTGGGGCAAATCCATGAGGTGCTGGGGCATATCCATGAGGTGCTGGGGCATATCCATGAGGCGCTGGGGCATATCCATGAGGCGCTGGGGCATATCCATGAGGTTCTGGGGCATATCCATGAGGTGCTGGGGCATTCCATGTGCTGGGGCATTATTCATGAGCTGCTGGGGCATTATCCATGAGCTGGGGCATTATCCATGAGCTGGGGCATATCCATGAGCTGGGGCAATATCCATGAGCTGGGGCAGTATATCCATGAGCTGCTGGGGCAGTATATCCATGAGCTGGGGCAGTATCCATGAGCTGGGGCAATATCCATGAGCTGGGGCATATCCATGAGCTGGGGCAAAATCCATGAGAGGAGCTGGGGCAAAATCTACGAGAGCAGCTGGGGCATATCCATGAGGTGCTGGGGCATATCCATGAGCTGCTGGGGCATATCCATGAGCTGCTGGGGCATATCCATGAGGTGCTGGGGCAAATCCATGAGGTGCTGGGGCATATCCATGAGGTGCTGGGGCATATCCATGAGCTGCTGGGGCATATCCATGAGGTGCTGGGGCATATCCATGAGCTGTTGGGGCAAATCCATGAGCTGCTGGGGCAAATCCATGAGGTGCTGGGGCATATCCATGAGCTGCTCGGGCATATCCATGAGCTGCTGGGGCAGTATCCATGAGCTGGGGCAATATCCATGAGCTGGGGCAGTATCCATGAGCTGCTGGGGCAGTATATCCATGAACTGCTGGGGCAGTATATCCATGAGCTGCTGGGGCAGTATATCCATGAGCTGGGGCAGTATATCCATGAGCTGGGGCAGTATCCATGAGCTGGGGCATATCCATGAGCTGGGCAAATCCATGAGCTGCTGGGGCATATCCATGAGGTGCTGGGGCATATCCATGAGCTGCTCGGGCATATCCATGAGCTGCTGGGGCAGTATCCATGAGCTGGGGCAATATCCATGAGCTGGGGCAGTATCCATGAGCTGCTGGGGCAGTATATCCATGAACTGCTGGGGCAGTATATCCATGAGCTGCTGGGGCAGTATATCCATGAGCTGGGGCAGTATATCCATGAGCTGGGGCAGTATCCATGAGCTGGGGCATATCCATGAGCTGGGGCAAAATCCATGAGAGGAGCTGGGGCAAAATCCATGAGAGCAGCTGGGGCATTATCAATGAGAGCAGCTGGAGCAGTATATGCATGAGAGCAGCTGGGGCAGTATATCCATGAGAGGAGCTGGGGCAGTATATCCATGAGAGGAGCTGGGGCAGTATCCATGAGAGGAGCTGGGGCAGCATATCCATGAGAGGAGCTGGGGCAATATCCATGAAAGGAGCTGGGGCAATATCCATGAGAGGGACTGGGGCAATATCCATGAGAGGAGCTGGGGCATATCCATGTGTGCTGGGGGCAGTATCCATGAGAGCTGGGGCAATATCCATATGTGAGCTTGTCTGGGGCAATATATCCATGTGTGAGCTGAGGCGCAATATATCCCTATTTGAGCTGAGGCGCAATATATCCATATGTGAGCTGGGGCAATATATATCCATGGGTGAGCTGCTGGGGGCAATATATAACTGTGAACTGGGGCAATATATCCATATGTGAGCTGGGGGCAATATATATCCATGGGTGAGCTGCTGGGGGCAATATATATCCAGAGCTGCTGGGGGCAATATATCCAGAGCTGCTGGGGGCAATATATATCCATGTGTGCTTTCACTGCCTTCGAACAGGCAACGTACTTGCTGGCAGTTGGCAAAAATTTGTGTGGGCATATGAGAGAGCTCCACAGCAATAAACCTCACAGTAATGTGCGCTGTGTATGAGCATTCAGTGTTATATAGGAGTACTGATTTAGGAGTAAGAGTAGTTAGAAAAAAAATCTGTAAAACTCAGGGGGGGGGGTGACACCATAAGTTACCGCACCGGGTGACACCAACCCTAGTGACGCCACTGTATACGACTCCATTGAGTTTCTGCCTGGCGAGATCCGACAGGTCAGCGTAGTGATCCACAGAGGGATGGGGGACTTTTTCCCCCAGTCTCTCCCTGCTCCCGGCGGACAGAGGAGGTGGTTGGAACCGCAGACCTCGCCGTGGGATGGAATGTGAGTATGTGATTAATTTGGGGATATTTTCTGCTGGTGCTGACGGATTCTGCGGCAGCGGAACCCGTTAACACCAGATCCAGGCTGTGGTTAACTTTCGGGTTAACCGTAGCCGGACGGTAATTAGCGTTAGTACATCATAATGCTAATGCTAATTAACTCTTTGCGCTCCTCATGTTAAGTATAGGGAGCGCAAAGTACAGTAACCTCGCGCTGAAAAGCACAAGATACCAATCGCTAACGTGTTTTTCAACCTGTTAGCGTTGGATTGTAATATGGTGGCCCGCGCTAGGGCCACCACGGCTAACGTTAACACTCACACAGGTGAGCACTAGAATGGAATAGGGCTCGAAGTTATTTTTCACTCGGCGAACGCTTCTTTTTATTTTTTTCCTCTTTGAGCTGGCTGCATTCTGCGTTGCTGTCCCTGGTGCTGAAACCTATTTCAGCACCAGGAGCAGGGGTTTAATTCCCCCTCTGCAGCCTGGCTAGATTTTTTTTTCCCTGCTTCGGGGAGTGGGGTTTTTCCTTTTTTTTCCATCGATCGATCTGGGTCGCACACAGAAACTTCCAGTGGACGACCCTGATCGGCCAATGGCATTGCCCGTAGTCAGGTGAGCAAGTCAGTTGCCGAACTATGGTGCCTTCCTTAATATGTGGCCAAGATCTTGTTCTGATGATGGGAGAGTCACAGCGTTTGCGGGCGCTACTGCCCCGCGATGCTCGCGGCAGCACTGAGCGCAGCCGCGGTGAGTTTCCCCTTGCCGGTCACATAACCAGCCGGATCTCATCTTGCCGGTCGGCGTAGTGATACGCAGACTTTTTCCCCCAGTCTGTCCCTGCTCCCGCCGGACGGAGGAGGCGGTTGGAGACGCGGTTGGATCCGCGGTCCTCGCCAGGGGACAGGAGGTGAGTATATGATTTTTTTATTTTTATCTTTTAGGCTGGTGTTAATGGATTCTGCAGAAGAGGAATCCGTTAGCACCAAGTCCTGGCTGTGGTTAACTTTTTGCTAACCAGAGCCAGACGTTAATCAGCACTAGTAGATTGTAATCCTAACGCTGATTAACACTTTGCGCTCCCCATTAGGGATGAGCCGAACACTCCCCGAGTTCGGTTCGAGCCCGAACCCGAACTTCCCACTTGTTCGGCAAGTCAATGGGGCTGAAAATTCGGTTTTTTAGAGTGCTACATATTTGCCATAAAAGGTGTATGGGGGTCCGGGTAGTGCCCTGGGGGACAGGAAACAAGGACAAAAAGTTTTTAAAAAAACATTTTTAACCACTTCAATGCGGTAGACGCTGATCGCGGAGCCCCCCGGTGCGGGCTGACATCATCGATGTCAGCCCAGCCTCTGGGACCCCGGCGGGCACGATAGGCGTCATCAAGCATGCGCGATGACGTCTATTTCAGGCACCCCCCCGCCATTGCAGGGAAGGTGAATGAAGGGGAGGGGGGAGGTCCTTCAGACCTCTCCCCCTCCCTTTCCCCGCGGGCCAGCGATTAAAGACAGGCACCGCCTGGAAGGGCACAGCCTGCCCTTCCAAGCGGCGGCTGTCTTTAACCCCTAGGGGGCTGGATCGCGATATGGCGCCAACATGCGCCATATCGCGGTCCCCTCCCGGAGCTGGCCGACATCTTGGATGTCGGCCAAGCTTCTGGGATATCCCCCTAATGACTGGCGTCATCGCGCAGAGCGCGATGGCGTCAGTTTTGAAATTAACCCCTTGCTGCCACCTATAGTGGAGATAGGGGGTTGCAATGAACCCAGTATCTCCCGATCCGTGACAGCTAGGGGTTAATGTTTGCTATCATTGGAATGGCCAGAGCGTGGCCTTTCCAATGATACCAAACATGACCATGTAAAATGTAAAAAAAAAAAAAAATTAAAAAAATTAAAAAAAAAAAAACGTTTTTTTTTTTTTTTTTAGATTTATTAGTGCAACTTTCCAGCAGGTCTCGAGCCATGGCTGCGCCCCTTCACAGCTGTGAAGCGCCCAGCCCGAAATGATTGCCGGCGGCCGCTTGCTTCCTGCTTGAACGGCCGCTGACAGGAAGTGCGAGCGGCTGCACTTCCTGTCAGCGGCCATTCAAGCAGGAAGCAAGCGTCCCCCGCAAGGAGAGGTGAGCTGGGGCAATATCCAGGAGACCTGGGGGGGCGATATCCATGAGACCTGGGGGGCGATATCCATGAGACATGGGGGCAATATCCATGAGACCTGGGGGCACTTCATGAGAGCTGGCTGGGGCATATCCATGAGAGCTGGCTGGGGCATTATCCATGAGAGCTGGCTGGGGCGTATCCATGAGAGCTGGCTGGGGCATATCCATGAAAGCTGGGGCATATCCATGAGACCTGGGGGGCATTATTCATGAGAGCTGAGGGCATTATGCATGAGACCTGGGGAATTGTCCATGAGACCTGGGGGCATTGTCCATGAGAGCTGGGGCAATATCCATGAGAGCTGGGGCATATCCATGAGACCTGGGGGCATTATTCATGAGAGCTGGGGGCATTGTCCATGAGACCTGGGGGCATTGTCCATGAGACCTGGGGGCATTGTCCATGAGAGCTGGGGCATTATCCATGAGAGCTGGGGCAATATCCATGAGAGCTGGGGGCATTGTCCATGAGACCTGGGGCAATATCCATGAGAGCTGGGGCATATATCCATGAGAGCTGGGGCATTATCCATGAAGAGCTGGGGCATTATCCATGAGAGCTGGGGGCATTGTCCATGAGACCTGGGGCAATATCCATGAGAGCTGGGGCATATATCCATGAGAGCTGGGGCATTATCCATGAAGAGCTGGGGCATTATCCATGAGAGCTGGGGCATTATCCATGAGAGCTGGGACAATATCCATGAGCTGGGGCATTACCCATGAGAGCTGGGACAATATCCATGAGCTGGGGCATTATCCATGAGAGCTGGGACAATATCCATGAGCTGGGGCATTATCCATGAGAGCTGGGACAATATCCATGAGAACTGGGGTAATATCCATGAGGTGGGGCATTATCCATGAGAGCTAGGACAATATCCATGAGCTGGGGCATTATCCATGAGAGCTGGGACAATATCCATGAGAGCTGGGGCAATATCCATGAGCTGGGACATTATCCATGAGAGCTGGGACAATATCCATGAGCTGGGGCATTATCCATGAGACCTGGGGCAATATCCATGAGAGCTGGGGCAAATATCCATGAGAGCTGGGGCAAATATCCATGAGAGCTGGGGCATTATCCATGAAGAGCAGGGGCATTATCCATGAGAGCTGGGGCATTATCCATGAGAGCTGGGGCAATATCCATGAGCTGGGGCATTATCCATGAGAGCTGGGACAATATCCATGAGAGCTGGGGCAATATCCATGAGCTGGGGCATATTCATGTGAACTGGGGCAATATATACCCATATGAGCTGGGGTCAATAATATCCATGTGAACTGGGGAAAATAGTCTGGGGGCTCAGTGCTGTGTATATTATTCTGGGGGGGTGTATATTATGCTATATGTTCTTTTGCTATACATGCATGTATTCTGTGTGTACTGTATTTGTACATGTACTAAGTGTGCACTATATATGTAGGGTACAAAGGGTGGTCCGATCCACTGCTTCTGGTCGCGGGGAGCATCCAGGGGCTTAGCACTGCGCCACTGGTCGGGGACTCTGATTTTTAAAATTATGTGGGGGGGGGCACAATTTTCTGTTTTTGCCTCGGGTGCAAAAGGAGCTAGCTATGGCTCTGGGTCCTATATTGATAAGTTTTTGATCTGGTAATGGGCGTCAGTGCACCCAGATATTGTGCCTTTAATGCCAGGCCATCAAGTATCATCATACAGTAACCCCTCTGTAGTATTGTGGAAGAGTGCAGGGGTGGACCATGTGGTCCTATATTGAAAAGTGTTTTTTTTATCTGTTAATGGGCGTCAGTGCACCCAGATATTGTGCCTTTAATGCCAGGCCATCAAGTATCATCATACAGTAACCCCTCTATGGTATTGTGGAAGAGTGCAGGGGTGGACCATGTGGTCCTTTAATGAAAAGTTTTTGATCTGGTAATGGGCGTCAGTGCACCCAGATATTGTGCCTTTAATGCCAGGCCATCAAGTATCATCATACAGTAACCCCTCTATGGTATTGTGGAAGAGTGCAGTGGTGGACCATGTGGTCCTATATTGAAAAGTTTTTTAGTTTTTTTTAATGGGCGTCAGTGCAGCCAGATATTGTGCCTTTCATGGCAGCAAGTGCCTTCACACCGTAACCCTTTTGTGGTATTGTGGAAGAGTTCAGTGCTGGAGGTTTTGTGAATAAAGAAGAGGACATCCCCTATCTATTCCATTACTTCAGTATCAGGGGATTGATAGCTGCTGATCCAGGACTGATTCATTTTTATAAATGTCAGCCGGTCTACAGAGTCGGTGGACAGACGCACTCTTTTGTCTGTGACAAAACCTCCAGCGGCACTGAACGTCCTTTCGGAAAGCACGCTAGATGAAGGGCAACCTAGTAGCTGCATAGCATATTGGCTAAGTTCTGGCCAGTGATCCAATCTCAACACCCAGTAAGCCAGTGGATCATCTGCTGGAAAGGTATCCAGGTCTGCCCTTGCCCCTAGGTAGTCCTGCACCATATGGTGAAGACGCTGGCAATGGGTGCCTACATTTGACGTCCCTGGGCGTCAAGGACTAAAAAAAATTAAAAATGCATAAGTCAAGCGGCCCTGGCCCTCACCGCTATTCCTCTGATCACCTGCAGCCTCAGAAGCACGTGTGTCAGCACTTGGTAATCTAACATTGCCTGGAAAGGTGTTACACAAGTTTTGCTTTAGAGCGTCCTCAAGTTTTGTCATCCTGTGCTCCCTCTGTGCAGGCAGAATGAGCTCTGCAACTTTCCACTTGTATCGTGGATCAAGAAGGGTTGCCAACCAGTAATGATCCCTCTCCTTGATAGCACGAATCCTGGGGTCCTTTTGCAGGCTTTGCATCATTAGGGAGCCCATGCAGCGTAGGTTGGAGGTGGCATTAGCTGCCGAGTCTTCCTGGTCAATGAGGATGACTGTATCGTGCACTTCCTCCTCCCAGCCACGCACAAGCCCTTCTGTTTCTGGGCACACAAAACCCTGCCTTGAGGAATCCCCACCTTCAATGCCCCCACTACTTAAATAGTCCTCACCCTCCTCCTGTCTGATCTGAGTAGGACCCGCTGGAATGCTGTCTGCGGAAAGACTGGGGCCTTGAGAGCTAGGGAAGACCTCCTCTTCCTCCCGCTGCTCTGCCTCTAGAACCACATTTATAATTCCCTGCAGAGTGTGCTCCAGCAGGAACACTAAAGGAATTGTGTCACTGATGCATGCACTGTCCCTGCTCACCATCCTCGTTGCCTCCTCAAATGGTGACAGTACAGTGCATGCATCCTTGATCATCAGCCACTGCGGGGGGAAAAAAAAAACAAGTTGACCTGAACCTGTCCTTGTGCCAGTATGGCATCTTTTTGCTTGAGCCATTGCATAGACCCTGTCAGGCGTCGGTTTAACTGCCACTTCGCCAGAGACAGAGAAGGAGGAGGAGGAGGAAGAGGTGGTGGTGGTGGAGCAGACAGACCTCATACAAGCAGCTTTCTGGAGGCGTGGTGGATGAACAAGCTCCAGCACAGAGCCCCGCCTTGGATCCCTCCCAGCTGCAATCAGAGTTACCCAGTGTGCCGTGAAGGAAATGTAACGACCCTGTCCATGCTTGCTGGACCACGTGTCTAAAGTGACATGCACCTTGCTGCTGACTGCCTTTCCCAATGACTGGATAACATTGTCTTCCACGTGCTGGTATAGTGCTGGAATGGCCTTGCGTGAAAAGTAATGGCGTTTTGGAACCTGCCACTGTGGTACAGCGCATTCAGCAAATTCACAGAAGGGAACAGAGTCCACCAGCTGGAAAGGCGGCAGCTGCAATGCGAGTAATTTTGCTAAGCTGGCATTTAGACGCTGTGCTTGGGGATGGTTGGGACTATATTTTTTCTTTCGCTGCAGCAGCTGCGGCACCGTAATCTGACTGCGTAAATCTTCAGCTACTGGGATGATGTCACATTGTGAGGAAGGACCTGCTGGTACATCCATTACTGTAGCATCATCCCTGTCGGTGGAGGTTGTAGGCAATTGCATGGCAGGACATACAGTGTGTGTAGAGACAGATGAGGAGGAGGAGGACCTACGCAAATTTTTACCCCAACGGGATGTGTGGCACTTGTTCATATGTCGCCTCAAGCATGTGGTACCCAAGCGTCCGGTGTTTATCCCACGCTTCAGCCTCCTCTGACATAGATTACAAATAGCAACGGTGGGGTCTGCTGCACAATTCTTAAAGAACTCCCAGACAGCAGAGTTCCTGCATGTGTTCTTTGAGACAACAGCGCTCTGCACCGGAGCAGCTCTGACATGTGATGCCTTGGACTGGCTAGTGGTACGGTTGGTCACAGAGGATGTTGTGCCTTGTGTTTGCTGTGCCTCCTCCTCCCCCTCCTCCTCACTTGATTCCTCAGTTCGATCTGGCACCCAGGTGGAGTCAGTGACCTCATCATCGTCAATGTCATCTTCACCCCCTATCTCCTCGTCACAGGAGCCAACTTGGCAGTATGCTGCAGCTGCTGGGGCAACATGAGTGCCAGTTATTTGTGTGTCATCACTGGCACCCCCTTCCTCTAGGTTGATTATACTCCCTTGCTCAACCTCAGAGATTGAATCAGAGCACTGTACTTGCTGCGCATCCTCAAGCAGCATGTCACTCTCATTGTAGTCAAACAATTCAGCTGACTCCTCCGTGTGTGATAGCGAGGCTACGGCAGGAGTAGCTGTGGACATGGAGGCTGCATTAGATGCTTTGGCAGCTGAGGTGGACTGTAAAGCACTAGAAGCCTGGCTGGCAGAGGACTCGAAGGATGAGGATGGCCTGGTTAGCCAATCCACCAAGTCCTCTGTATGTTGCTGCTGCTTAAGACGGCCATCACCAGTTAGAAAGGACAAACGTGCCCCTGCAGAGGATGCACCACGTCCACCACGACCAGAGACACAGCCTCCCGACACAGGGGCTGCTTGCCCTCTTATCTGTGGCTGGGAGCGTCTGCCTGTCCTTTTTGTTCTTTCAGACATGGTGAGTGATATATAGATTAATATATACAGAACTCTGATTCAACTCTGGTATAAAGATTTAAATAACTCTGGAATAACTCAGTGAGACACACTGATATCTGGCAGCCAGTGACAAGAGACAGATCACCTTAATTCACAAATGTTTTAAAGAAATTAGTGAGCCCCAAAATACAGCGTGGTACTGTTTGTATGACGAGACACAGATCACCTTAATTCCCAAGTGTTTTAAAGAAATTAGTGAGCCCCAAAATACTACGTGGTACTGTTTGTATGACGAGATACAGATCACCTTAATTCCCAAGTGTTTTAAAGAAATTAGTGAGCCCCAAAAAAATTGCTGGCTGTGTGGCGAGACACAGAAGATCACCTTAATTCCCAAGTGTTTTAAAGAAATTAGTGAGCCCCAAAATACAGCGTGGTACTTTTTGTATGATGAGACACAGATCACCTTAATTCACAAGTGTTTTAAAGAAATTAGTGAGCCCCAAAATACAGCGTGGTACTTTTTGTATGATGAGACACAGATCACCTTAATTCACAAGTGTTTTAAAGAAATTAGTGAGCCCCAAAATACAGCGTGGTACTTTTTGTATGACGAGACACAGATCACCTTAATTCCCAAGTATTTAAAAGAAATTAGTGAGCCCCAAAATACAGCGTGGTCTTTTTTGTATGACGAGACACAGATCACCTTAATTCCCAAGTGTTTTAAAGAAATTAGTGAGCCCCAAAAATAATTGCTAGCTGTGTGACGAGACCCAGAAGATCACCTTAATTCACAAATGTTTTAAATAAAGTTGTAAACCCCAAACAAACTTGCTGGCACAGTGACAAGACACACATCACCTAAATTCCCTGATATTTGGTCGAAATGAGACCCCCCCAGACCCCCCCCCCAGTAGCGTGGCAGCCCGGGAGTAACAACACACACAACTATCTTCTTTGAAATCTCCTCTGAAATGCGTGCAGAAGCTCTGCGTTGAAACCTTATATAGTGTGCTGCGGGACTTAGCTCTGTGAGCCCATGATTGGGCAAAATTTGCCCAATCAGGACTCTGAGCGGTGATTGGCATAGTGTTCAACCAGTCTTGCACCAGACCTGTGGTCAGGTGCAAGGCTGTAGCCAATTACGAGCTTCAGGCAGTGGGAAAATGCATTGTGGTCCATTGAGGTCGAACATGCGGCGAACACCCGGAAATGTTCGGGGTTCGCGATCTGCTCGAACAGGCTAAGTTCGGGTCGAACCCCGAACCGTCCGAACCGAACAGCTCATCCCTACTCCCCATGTAAGTATAGGGAGCGCAAAGTACAGTAACCTTGCTCTGAAAAGCGCAAGGTACCAAACGCAAACGGGTTACTTAACCTGTTTGCGTTTGGATTGTAATATGCGGTAGACACCACAGCTAACGTTAATGCTCACGAAAGTGAGCGTTAACGTCAAGATGGTAATGTAGCCCTGATTGTTGAAAAAAAATTATCATAGGTTTCTTAAACAGGGGATTTGTACGTAATTATTAAACGTAGGGGAAAATGGCCGTTTTGGACAGAGCTTGTTATTGAGATAATTAAAAGATTAAAATAATGTTAATTTTCTTTATGGGAATATTGTCGGGATTTATTTTATTGAAAGGTTCTAAACACTATAAGGCGCCCCTAATCTTGCACAATGTCACACAAGTCTGCATTATCAGCATACAGGCAGAAATGGCCTTTGTGTGAGTAAATGTGCTGCAGACAGGTAATAAAATGGAGAGATCTCCTGCTTATGGGGGTTTGTAGTGATCAGAATGTGATTATTAGCAATGCGATATCTGTATGTGCTGCATAATGCCTGTGTATGGCAATTACAGCAACACCTTGTATCTGTATGTGCTGCATAATGCCTGTGAATGGCAATTACAGCAACACCTTGTATCTGTATGTGCTGCATAATGCCTGTGTCTGGCAATTACAGCAACACCTTGTATCTGTATGTGCTGCATAATGCCTGTGTCTGGCAATTACAGCAACACCTTGTATCTGTACCGTACATGGATTTTCACTCATTATAACCCCCTGAATCTTATCCCTATACAGCAGTGAGTGACCCCACAGCTCTCCCTGTATTCTGACAAATCCCTGGCTGCTGGAATGCAGCAGTAAAGTTTGTTGAACTACATTTTTTTTTTTTTTTTTTGTGAAAGGATTTTACCAGGAAGGATACATTGAGATTTCTCTCGTTTTCAAGTATGTCCTGGGTGGCGAGTATGTACCGTTAGGTGTCTTGCCAAGGACACTTACTGGAGAGGTTGCTCGCTGGGATCGAACCCATGACTCCACAGGCTCTCTCCATGCAGAGCGGTGACATTACCTCTACTCCACCCAGCCGGTAAAGTGAGGTCTGGGTGCTGCCCCTTGTAGCTTCTTTACAGTAATCCAGGAAGAGAGGAGTGAGATCTTAAAGAGAATTTCATCTCTTTACGTGGTCACACTAATCTTGCATTAAAACGGTGTGTCTAATGGGCTAATTATAGTTTTTCATTGTGTTAAAAATTTTACTAATACTGTTAATGGTTGATTGGAGCAGAGGTAACATCACTGCTCTATAACCGTGGAGACACAGGTTCGAATACCGGCAAGAGCACCTCTCCAGTAAGTGTCCTTGGACAAGACACCTAACGGTACATACCCGCCACCCAGGACATACTTGAAACAAGAGAAATCACAATGTATCCTTCCTGGTAAAATACTTTCTCAAAAAAAAATTGTTGAAAGAAGATAAGAATAAAAAATAAAAATAAGATGTTGAAAGATATTGGTAACTAAACTGGAAAATGCCAGGAAGTTGAAAGAAAATTGCAAATTTTAGGTTCTATATAGTCGAATTGAGACAAAACAACAACAACAAAAAACAGGTAACAGGTATAGAGATGGATATTCTTTACTATTTGCTCTCTTGGACCGGTCCTGATAATTTCTGATTTCTTTCTGCCTACGTTTTACATAAGATGTTGCAATCAGCTTAGTCCCGTCCTGAAAAATGTATGTAGTAGTTTATGTATGTGTTATAGAGAGGTTTGGATAGTTTTTTATCTTATTGCTATCATATTACCGTAGATACTCGAGTATAGCGCGACCCGAATATAACGCGATGGATAGAGATTTATTATGGAAATGAGAGAATACTCAAGACTCGAATATAACGCGAGGAGCAAAATTTTACTGTACCGGTAAACAACTAAGATCCTTCCAGGATCTCTTAACACCGTCGGGATACCTCTCAGGTCAGGGTGCTCCGCTCTAGAATGATTGCAGTTGTTACGAAGTATGAAGCTGTCGGCCACCTGTCTTCTTTACTAGCGAATAGATGGCCGGCGGAGGCGAGCGAGGTGAACGATTGGCTTAAACCGAGTGTGCCCTCTAGCAGTGATGGATCCCACCTCTCCCGAATCCGGGAGTTCCTAAAGTGTTTGCAAGCATCAGGGAACCCTCATTCACTTCAGCGAGATTACCGGAACTTCCGGGAGACTTGGGATCCAGTGTAAGGCAAGTGTTTTGGGTTTTTTTATAAAAAAAATATTTTTTTTTACACGCGATGCAGATGTCTCGAATATAACGCGACCCCTCCAATTTTAAGGTAAATTTTTGTCACCAAAATCTAGCGCTATACTCGAGTCTCTACAGGTAGTATTTTTTAATAAGATCCATCATATTATAAAATGCTAAAACGATATTATATAAAATAATTAAAAAGAAAATAATTTGGCAATAATTAAAAATAATATGAGAGTCATGGTGTAGAATGAGAATGTGCCGAGCGCTCTGTATAATGAGTACCACAGTACTATACACCAAAGGGTACACAGGAGAAATAGCATCCAGTACTGGATGGCTGCGTATATCTGTGCGTTTCCTTGATATTTGTTTTGCATGTTATATTAGTTATCAGGGCAGCATTTTCTATTTGCTACATGCACTTCTCACTGTAAAAGGTTCCATGAAGCACATCGGCAACGCGCTCGGAACGCCTGTTATCTCCTTTAATGCACACGGAACATTTATAGTATCAAGTACAGATAATGCGAACTGCAAACCTTCCTGCTTTCTGTAATAATTGAACATGATAATTACAGGCTGACAACCTGACTCTGCTGCGTGCAAGCCCCGGATATCGGAATATTTATACGCTGATTGTCCCTTATCCCAAACGCCTGGGACCCAGCGCTTTGAATTTAGGAATTTTGGAATATTTGCATTTAATAATGAGATATCCTGGAGCTGGGATCTAAGCGTAAATACGACATATATTTATGTTTCATACACACTGCAAGAAAGGGATTTTATACGGTATTCTTAATCATTGTGTCCCTCGTTACATGATAGAATATTTGATACAGTCCTAACCTCAACATCTGAGGAAAGGGATTTAGGGGTTATTATTTCAAAGGGAAGTGCTCATGCCACTGTACAGAGCACTGGTGAGACCTCACTTGGAGTACTGTGTGCAGTACTGGAGACCGTATCTCCAGAAGGATATAGACATCTTAGAGAGAGTTCAGAGAAGGGCTACTAAAATGGTGTACGGCTTGAAGGAGAAAAGTTACCAGGAAAGGCTTAATGATCTTAACATGAACAGCTTGGAAAAAAGACGAGACAGAGGAGATATGATAGAAACATTTAAATACGTAAAGGGAATCCACAAGGTAGAGGAAGGGAGTATATTTAAAAGGAAACAAAATAGCAAAACAAGAGGACATAGTCTTAGATTAGAGGGGCAAAGGTTTAAAAGTAACATCAGGAAGCATTATTTTACTGAGAGGGTGGTGGATACATGGAACAGTCTTCCAGTAGAAGTGGTAGAGGCCAAAACAGTAATTGAATATAAGCAGGCATGGGATAGGCATAAGGCTATCCTAAACAAAAGATAAATCCAGGTAAAGTATCCATGTAATTGGGCAGACTAGATGGGCCGAAAGGTTCTTATCTGCCGACATTTTCTATGTTTCTATGTTTCTATGTTTCTATGTCAGGGGTGGAATTTTACACTTTTGGTGATGCGTCGGTGCTCAAACATTTTTTTATTTATTTTGGAATATTTTGCAATTTTGTAGAAAGGGATACTTAACCTGTATGCTATATACTGTCTATATATATACACTGTATGAGAGAGCTGCAAAAGGGTGCACTCAAGGGGCTCTATTAAATTGATCGCTCAAAAGCGCTCGCGCAGCGCAATGTTTTTTGCACGAAGCGTTAAACGTTAACGCGTGAAAAATAACGCTGGTATTACAATCCGTGCACAATTTTTCATCCGTCAATAAATAACATGTGTAAAAAAAGACGCGCAAAAACACGCGCGCACTAACGTTGCGTGCAGAAATCTGTGTGCCGACTGTTTTTTAACGCGATTCAGCCAATCAGAATTAAGAACCGCGATTGTCTCCCGTTCAGTTTTTGCGCCTGTCAAAATCAATCTGAGTATAAATGTTGCAGCAATAATAAAAACACGCACAACTTCTCCATTTTATTGTTTGGGTATGTGTAGAATGTGTAACTATACTGTGCTGTATGTTTTTTTTTCCTGCTGGTGTATTTGGGTTCGGCCAGGACGTTCAGATTTGCCATTAACACCAGCTTTTAAAAGACGTTAAAATGATGCGTGCAAACGCCGTGCGTTACAAACTGCGCATAGATTGTAATACCATCCGCGTACCAGCGCACAAACGCATTTGCGCTCACGATGTTAAGTATAGGACGCGCAACGTACCTTACGCTCACAAAGGGTTCACGCAGGTTCACCCGCAGTAGACGTTAACGTGCATTTTTTGTGTGGACATTGTAATACGACGTTCTGCGCAAAGGGTTTTTACCCTCGCGTTAATGTGTTTTTGCGCGTTAGTTAACGTTTGTGCAAAGTTAATAGAGCCCTAGGTCTCCTTAAAAACACATTAAAATTCATTAAGATAATCAACATTTTGGCTCTGCGGTCTTGAAAAAAGACTCGGTGGCCTGAAACGTTGATTTCTTCTAATGTATAGCTAATAAAATTAATGTTTTTAACCACTTGGCTGCTATGGACGCGCTCAGCCAAGTGACTGAAAAGCGCCGGTTCGTGATCCTTTTCTGGAGATGGCTGACATCTTGGATATCGGCCAAGCCTCCGGGAACTCCCCTTGAGGACTGGCGTCATCGTGCATAGCACGATGACGCCAGTCCTGGAGTTAACTCGTAGCTGCCACAAATGGTGGAGATAGGGGTTCCAATGAACCCCCTATCTCCCGATCCGTGGATGCTAGGGGTTAATGTTTGATGTCGTTGGATCGGCCAAAGTATGGCCTTTCCAACGATATGAAACATGATAATGAAAAAAGTTTAAAAAAAAAAAAAAATTAAAAATGAAAAAAATTTAAAAAAAAATAAACAAGTTTTTTTTTTTTGTTTTGTTAATGCAGCAATATTGTTCCCATTTCAATTATAATGTGAACAATAATGCTGCACTAACGATTTTTGTATGCGGTGCGTTTGTTAAAAATAGCGACATTTTCCCCAAAAAAAATGTAACGAGACCCCATCTCTAATTTTTTTAACAAGCGCACCCCATACAAAATATAACCGCAAAGGATCGCATGTTAAAATGTGAAAAAACCCACCTTACACATAATAAATTATTGAAAATTCAAATTTTATTGCATTTTTTGCTATAATATACAGACATGACATAACGTATACATATAATAATGACATATTATGAATCTGTGGAGTCTGCCGGAAAGAACGATATATAATATGTCTGGGTCATATATCAAAATATGGCTACAAAACGCGGTTAAACAAGAGGAGCGAAAGCGGTAAAAATGACCTCAGCACAGAGGAGGGAAATGCCTCAGCAGCGAAAGAGTTAAAGAAACCTCAAGCGCGTTCAGTACAGCAACATATATATGAATGAAGGATCTGACAACGAGGTGTTTACATAATTTTTTTTTATTTTACGGAGTGTGTGTGCCGGTTCCCTGCATAGCTATCTGTCTGTCTGTCTGTCTATCTATCTCTGTCTATCTATCTGTCTGTCTGTCTATCTATGTCTGTCTGTCTCTCTATCCATATCTATCTATCTATCTATCTATCTATCCATCTATCCATCTATCTATCCATATCTATCTATCCATATCTATCTATCCATATCTATCCATCCCTCTCTATCTATCCATATCTATCTATCCATCTATCTATCCATATCTATCTATCCATCTATCTATCCATATCTATCTATCTATCCATATCTATCTGTCTGTCTGTCTCTCTATCTATCCATATCTATCTATCTGTATCTATCTATCCATATCTATCTATCTATCCATATCTATCTATCCATATCTATCTATCCCATATCTATCTATCTATCCCATATCTATCTATCTATCTATCCATCCCATATCTATCTATCTATCCATATCTATCTATCCATATCTATCTATCCCATATCTATCTATCTATCCCATATCTATCTATCTATCTATCCATCCCATATCTATCTATCTATCCCATAAATATCTATCCATATCTATCTATCTATCCATATCTATCTATCCATATCTTCTATCCATATCTATCTATCTATCCCATATCTATCTATCTATCTATCCATCCCATATCTATCTATCTATCCCATAAATATCTATCCATATCTATCTATCATCTATCCATATCTATCTATCTATCTATCTATCCATATCTATCTATCCCATATCTATCTATCTATCTATCCATATCTATCTATCTATCTATCTATCTATCCATATCTATCTATCTATCCATATCTATCTATCTATCCATATCTATCTATCCATATCTATCTATCTATCCATATCTATCTATCTATCCATATCTATCTATCCATAACTATCTATCCATATCTATCTATCTATCTATCTATCCATATCTATCTGTCTGTCTGTCTATCTATGTCTGTCTGTCTCTCTATCTATCCATATCTATCTATCCATATCTATCTATCTATCTGTATCTATCTATCCATATCTATCTATCTATCCATATCTATCCATATCTATCTATCCATATATCTATCTATCCGTATCTATCTATCTATCTCCCATATCTATCTATCCCATATCTATCTATCCCATATCTATCTATCTATCCATATCTATCCATATCTATCTATCTATCCCATATCTATCTATCCCATATCTATCTATCCATATCTATCTATCTCATATCTATCTATCCCATATCTATCTATCCCATATCTATCTATCCCATATCTATCTATCCCATATCTATCTATCTCATATCTATCTATCCCATATCTATCTATCTATCCATATCTATCCCATATCTATCTATCTATCCCATATCTATCTATCTATCACATATATATCTATCTATCCCATATCTATCTATCTATCCATATCTATCTGTCTATCTATCTATCTGTCTGTCTGTCTGTCTGTCTGTCTGTCTATCTGTAAACCAGCCAGTATCAAACAGAACACTCCACTACAATACAGTGTCACATTTTTAAAAACACTCGACTTAGGTAAAATAATTTGGGGGTTTCGTTATAAAATATGATCATATGTTGCATAAGGGGAATATACTGTACATAGATAATAGTGCCGGCGCCCAAATGTAAATCTATTTAAACGAGTATTGATAAGGAATGTGTGCTATAAATATTCAAGCAGTGATACTATTAAATAGGGGATGCTGCCTAAAAATGGATTATAGATGAACGAATAAAACAACCAAAATTTGTGCCAAACAACATACAAGCAAGAAATCCATATAGCGGATCAATGTAAATAATATGAGATGATCGCACAAACTATGTGCATTGGACATATGTGCACTATTGGAGTCACATTTTTTTTGCACTATTGCACAACTACACAACTAAGTGACAGTCTAAAGTGCAACAGTGCTTATTGTCACTTAATTGTGCAATAGTGCAAAAAAATGTGAGTCCAATAGTGCATACAGTCGGGTCTAGAAATATTGGGACATTGACACAATTCTAACCTCTTTGGCTCTATACACCACCACAATGGAGTTGGAATGAAACAAACACAATGTGCTGTAACTGCAGACTGTCAGCTTTAATTTGAGGGTATGTACATCCAACTCAGGTGAACGGTGTAGGACTTACAGCAGTTTGCAGATGTGTCTCCCACTTGTTAAGGGACCAAAGGTAATGGGACAGAATAATAATCATAAATTAAACTTTCCCTTCTTAACACTTGGTTGCAAACCCTTTGCAGTCAATCACAGTCTGAAGTCTGGAACGCATAGACCTCACCAGATGCTGGGTTTCATCCCTGGTGATGCTCTGCCAGGTCTCTACTGAAACTGTCTTCAGTTCCTGCTTGTTCTTGGGGCATTTTCCCTTCAGTTTTGTCTTCAGCAAGTGAAATGCATGCTCCATGGGATTCAGGTCAGGTGATTGACTTGGTCATTGCATAACATTCCACTTCTGTCACTTCAAAAACTCTTTGGTTGCTTTTGCAGTATGCTTTGGGTCATTGTCCATCTGCACTGTGAAGCGCCGTCCAATGAGTTCTGCAGCATTTGGCTGAATGTGAGCAGATAATATTGCCCGAAACACTTGAGAATTCATCCTGCTGCTTTTGTCAGCAGTCACATCATCAATAAATAAATACACTTCAATGTTCTTGAACCCAGGACATACCTGAAAACGAGAGAAATCTCAATGTATGCTTCCTGGTAAAATCCTTTATAAATAAATAAATAAATAAGAGAACCAGTTCCATTGGCAGCCATACATGCCCACGCCATGACACTACCACCACCATGCTTCATTGATGAGGGGGTATGCTTAGGATCATGAGCAGTTCCTTTCCTTCTCCATACTCTTCTCTTCCCATCACTCTGGTAAAAGTTGATCTTGGTCTCATCTGTCCATAGGATCTTGTTCCAGAACTGTGAAGGCTTTGTTAGGTGTTTTTTGGCAAACTCTAATCTGGCCGTCCTGTTTTTGAGGCTCACCAATGGTTTACATCTTGTGGTGAACCCTCTGTATTCACTCTGGTGAAGTCTTCTCTTGATTGTTGACTTTGACACACATACTTGAAAAGAAAGATGACCTAAAAGGTCGAGAGTGTTATAGGCACTAATATTACACCGTGATTTGAGAAAATAGATTATACGGTTTATGCAGCATAGATTATACGGTTTATGCAGCTCACCGTGGAGTGTATCCCTCACCCAATATAGAACTGTAAAAACAAAAGTACCACAGTACATTCGGGAGCGCAAATAAGTATTGGTCCTCTTTGAGTTATAAAGTCTCAAGAATCTCCGAGAAAAATTTCTCTTTTTAAAGATAGTCCAAAATGTTCTCCGGTCACATGATGGGAGTACCGAGTAGAGAGGGAAAAAAAAGGAGGAAAGAAACAAATTGGGCAATATCGTATATAACGTATATTGAAAATTGAACAAAGAAAAATATTCACAAGTGTGGAGCTAGATAGCTCAATACTGGGCGCAGTTGAGTCTCTATGGGGGACTCCACCCTCAGATGGTAGTGATTCTTGATTCGCTGTTCGCTTCAATCGGATGCTTCACGGTGTATGTGCACCAAAAGGACCTCGGAAGAAACGTATTATAGCGTAATCCCGTAACAGGTGAAAAATCATGTGGACGTCTATAGAAAGGTACTCACATGCTTCAGAACCTCCTATGTAGGTGGTTCCGTATTAGCAGCAGTAGACCACTTCCCAGGGGGTCTAAGCCTCTAGCTGGATAAATTGGTGTACTCCAATCGATGGGCAGATGTATCACAATAAAATATCATGAGCAGTTTCTTTCCTTCTCCATACTCTTCTCTTCCCATCACTCTGGTACAAGTTGATCTTGGTCTCATCTGTCCATAGGATCTTGTTGCAGAACTGTGAAGGCTTTGTTAGGTGTTGTTTGGCAAACTCTAATCTGGCCTTCCTGTTTTTGAGGCTCACCAATGGTTTACATCTTGTGGTGAACCCTCTGTATTCACTCTGGTGAAGTCTTCTCTTGATTGTTGACTTTGACACACATACACCTACCTCCTAGAGAGTGTTCTTGATCTGGTCAACTGTTGTGAAGGGTGTTTTCTTCACCAGGGAAAGAATTCTTTGGTCATCCACCACAGTTGTTTTCTATGGTCTCCTGGGTCTTTTGGTGTTGCTGAGCTCACCGGTGCATTCCTTCTTTTTGAGAATGTTACAAACAGTTGTTTTGGCCACGCCTAATGTTCTTGCTATCTCTCTGATGGGTTTGTTTTGTTTCTTCAGCCTAATGATGGCTTGCTTCACTGATAGTGACAGCTCTTTGGATCTCATCTTGAGAGTTGACAGCAACAGATTCCAAATGCAAATAGCACACTTGAAATTAACTCTGGGCCTTTTATCTGCACATTGTAATTGGGGTAATGAGGGAATATCACACACCTGGCCATGGAAAAGCTGAGAAGCCAATTGTCCCATTACTTTTGGTCCCTTAACAAGTGGGAGGCACATCTGCAAACTGCTGTAAGTCCTACACCGTTCACCTGAGTTGGATGTACATACCCTCAAATTAAAGCTGACAGTCTGCAGTTAAAGCACATTGTGTTTGTTTCATTCCAACTCCATTGTGGTGGTGTATAGAGCCAAAGTTGTTAGAATTGTGTCGATGTCCCAATATTTCTGGGCCTGACTGTATATGTCCAATGCACATTGTTTTTGCGATCATCTCATATGTTGCATAAACCTGTCACAACGTCACTGTACATCATTCCATTATGTCTTATATATATATAGCATTATGCAGATGAGGTAAATTGATTTATGCAATGCATGGTCATATCGTCTAACTAAAGCCACGCTGCTTTTCCTGTATCAGTTGTTTTTAATGAGTTAATTATTAATTAAATTGGGGTTTGCTGCATTGAGTAAGAGAAAATTATATATATATATATATATCATCGAAAATTGACATTTCAGTCCAAGTGAGGACTTTTATCAAGACTTTAATCTTGATGAAAGTCCTGTCTTGTACTGAAACTTTGATTTCGCGTTACCACAATAAAATATGTAGTTAAAAGACTCCACGAATGCGCGCCTTCCTAATGAGATGCGTTTCCACAATGGCGACAAACACTGGAGCAATAAGAAGTGGAAAACCTAACCTGTCTACGGGTCCCCTGTGAACCTTGGTGTGTATATATATTTATGTACAAACGATGGGTTAGTGAGCACTCGTATCCATTAAGCGGTGGAAATATATATGTGGAAATGCAACGCATAAGGAAGGCACGCATTCGCAGAGTCTTTTAACTACATATTGTAATGTAGTGGCTGTTGCTCGTTGCATAACCTGACCTTCGCTAAAGAAATCCATCTAGTATAGCATTGGCAAGGAGGGTTCTGTGTTAAAACAGACCCAGGATCCAAAAAAGTGGGAAATGGTATACTTAATTTGCATGTCCTTCCCAGAGTTCCTTGCTGCACATGGGGAATGTAGCACAGGAGCTCAGTAAAGCAGTTCTCTGAATTGCTGGGATGTGTAAGTGTCTTCCACAATTATAAACTTGATTATTTGCTATGTGGTCGCTTTTAATCTCACTTTTTGTCCTCCACCATAACTTGAATGAGTATATATATATATATATATATATATATAACATTGGGACATTAAGGGTCACATGGGTGGGGGGATTAGATGTCGTAAAAAGTGAGAGTCAAATGGTATGTTCAAAATGGGAAAATAAACGCATGAGGGATCTTGGGTCCATAATAAAACAACAGAGATAAGATCATACAACTTAGAATGGAAAAAGGTGGGGGGAGGAAAAAAAAAAACTAAAAAAACACATGTTTTTGTTTTTTTTCTTTTTCTCCTTTTTTCATTCTAGGTTGTATGATCTTATCTCTGTTGTTTTATTATGGACCCAAGATCCCTCATGTGTTTATTTTCCCATTTTGAACATACCATTTGACTCTCACTTTTTACGACATCTAATCCCCAGACCCATGTGACCCTTAATGTCCCAATGTTCAATTTGAGGAACTGATCAGTAAGCATCCAGACCTGAGGAAGAGAGGAATCCTCTCGAAAGCTTGTCTTTTAAATGTAACGTTAGTCCAATAAAAAAGGTATCATTACGTACTGCTATACTCGTGATTTTTATATACACAGTATATACATATATATATATATTTGGTTTTTAGTTTACAATTGTACCATTATTTTAGACTTGTGTTTCAGCAAAAATCACTGGTTTATTTTGTGAGTACATGCATTTATTTATCTGGTTCGGGATGGAGGGATTTGTTTCATTTGAGCCATCGTTTGAACTGCATTCTAATTCCCCCTGGCGTTGCATCATCAGGAAGTGATGCGTGTTGAGTTGACGTGAATTCTGTCGGGAGTTTTCCCACGGGTTTGGATGCGTTAGACCAGATTTCTCCTGAATATCATTTCAATCTCCGGCCTCTCTTTGATCAGTGGATACAGCCTCGTGCGCCTCCATCTCTTACATATTTCATCGCTCTGCGGGTGATCGCCTCCCGCCGCCGCGCATGAAGGTTAAGACCACAATCTGATTGCATCACGCTTTTTACAACACCTGCATTACTTTTGATTATCGTATGACCGTGCAAAGCCGTGTCAACCTCTCCCTAGGAAGTCTTGCAAGATGCGTTCGGAAATCTGTCTCCAAACAAAACATCGGCCAATGGAAAATCCCCAATATTATGTTTTCACAAACATTGTATCTAAAATAAGCTCTGAGTTCCGCTCGTTCTGGAATTGTGAATCTTAACACATTGATGGTTTACGGTCGTAACGCTCAACCTACGTCTACATGAACGTGTGCGATGGCGCGCATGGCACTGGGTGCCGGGGGGCTCCTGGTGGGCATTCTGTGAATTCACTGCACGGAGAGGCTGTTCTTTAATTACTGCTCATTAGGAGGAGATGGCAGCTGACATTTACTGTACGTTTAGAATAATACGACTTGCTCACTCTGGCACAATCCACTTTGGTAGCCGGAGGGTTTTTTCAGTCCGATGCACTTGATAGTCCACTGAGCAATGAGTGGGAATAATATTGGAATAGGAGAGACACAATGTATCGGCAGGAATGATGCACAACAATGGCAACAGCCTATTGGGTTTCCTCTGGTTCCATACACACGAATTAAAAGATTGGTGTCGTACTTTGGGATTTAAGACTTCAACATATCGGACGAACAGAAATAATGTTAAGCTTTGACTATAACAACATAACAATATAATAAAGTCTAAGACAAATCAACCAGGTAAATGTTCCGCTGATGGAGTCATGGCAAATCGTCCCCCATTGACCTTGATTTCCGGTGGGAAATGCACATTTTAAGAAGTCAAGTTGGCAATTCCCGTTCTTTTTTTAAATTCTGGCATAAAATGCGTAACTCCACTTTGATATCGTAGAAATATATCCAAGGGCAAGCCGCAAAGCTCCGACCAGGATGAGATCGAAGGCGACGTGCTCGGTAAAGGTCAAATCTTGAGCCTAATAGACTTTCCTGCCGATAATTAGGCAAAGGGAGATTGATAGCGCCGAGGATTCCCAGAGAGCTCTACGTACACTATGTAAATCAAAGAAAGTTGGGAGATCACACCCGAGTGGCGTTGACCCATTAAGGAGGGGTCGTTTGGTCCACTGCACTTAATTGATTATTCTAAAGAACAAATGGAGCCAAGTATTGATCGGTCACCGCTCCTCGCTCTCTCTCCCACACTCTCTCTTTCTGTCTCCAGGCCTAGAAAACAAGGAACAGAACGCCAAGCGAAGGCGGCCGCATTAATCTGATTGTTTGCTCGTGCTATTTTCCCTTTTACACTTGAATGTTCGCTAATGAGCAAATTGTGCCTTTAATTAGGTCTGTTTTATTTTTCTGCCTTTACAGTAAAGTGGAGGGAATTGCTGCCGGTGGATTCCAGCACTACGGTGGGCATTTACCCTTCATCAGTAAGTGGCGGAGGAGCACAGCACGTTTACCGAAATTCTGCAGATTTTAGAGGCGAAAACACCAGCTGACTTTATTCTTCTTTATTGAAAACCAGGGTTCGGTCTCGTTGTTACTGTAACAGTTTACCTTGTGGAGAGCATTCCGTGATCAATAACATGACTGCAATACATTATCTGCAAGCTGTGCTTCCCCCCTCCCCTGTATCACCATGGAATATATATATATATATCTCCTAAGCAGAGGTTATTAGATAGCATGATATTTACAGGCAGAGTGCAGATTTTACAGATTCTATGACACTACCTTTGCATACTGTATTCTTGTATATTATGTGCAGAAAGCTGCACTTAACCTTACTTAATTACTTTGGTATAAGTACTAATAATTGTTTTAATACTAGAATATACAAGACAGATAAACAGCTATATAGACAGACAGACACAAAGATAAATAGATAGATAAATATATAGATAGACACAGATAAATATATAGATAAATAGACAGATACAGTAGATAGACACACAGATACATAGACAGACACACAGATAAATATATAGACAGATAAATAGATAGATAGACACACAGAGATAAATAGACAGATAGATAGATAGATAGATACAGAGATAGATAGATAGACACACAGAGATAAATAGACAGATAGATACATAGATAGATAGATAGATAGATAGATAGATAGATAGATAGATAGATAGAGATAGATAGACACACAGAGATAAATAGACAGATAGATAGATAGATACAGAGATAGATAGATAGACACACAGAGATAAATAGACAGTTAGACACATAGATAAATAGACAGATAGATAGGTAGACAGAAAGTAATAGTCAGATAGATAGATCAAAAACCAGATGATTAAATATATAGATGCACAGATAGCTACTTAAACAGAAAATAAATAGATCAATAGATACAGTAATACACAGATAAATAGATAGAAAATCAGATACATAAATAGAAAACAGATAGAAAATACATAGATACAAAGACAGCTACATAAATAGAATATAGATAGAAAAACAGAAATAGATACATAGGCAGCTACAGAAAAAGGAAAAAACAGATAGATAGATATATAGATAGATACATACTTACACAGCTACATACACAGGATAATAAATAGATAGATACACAGCTACATACACAGGATAATAAATAGATAGATACATACATACATACACAGGATAATAAATAGATAGATACATACATACACAGCTACATACACAGGATAATAAATAGATAGATAGATACACAGCTACATACACAGGATAATAAATAGATAGATAGATACACAGCTACATACACAGGATAATAAATAGATAGATACATACATACACAGGATAATAAATAGATAGATACATACATACACAGCTACATACACAGGATAATAAATAGATAGATACATACTTACACAGCTACATACACAGGATAATAAATAGATAGATACATACATACACAGGATAATAAATAGATAGATACATACATACACAGGATAATAAATAGATAGATACATACATACACAGGATAATAAATAGATAGATACATACATACACAGCTACATACACAGGATAATAAATAGATAGATACACAACTACATACACAGGATAATAAATAGATAGATACATACATACACAGCTACATACACAGGATAATAAATAGATAGATACATACATACACAGCTACATACACAGGATAATAAATAGATACATACATACATACACAGCTACATACACAGGATAATAAATAGATAGATACATACATACACAGGATAATAAATAGATAGATAGATACACAGCTACATTCACAGGATAATAAATAGATACATACATACATACACAGCTACATACACAGGATAATAAATAGATACATACATACATACACAGCTACATACACAGGATAATAAATAGATAGATACATACATACACAGCTACATACACAGGATAATAAATAGATAGATAGATACATACATACACAGGATAATAAATAGAAAGATAGATACACAGCTACATTCACAGGATAATAAATAGATAGATATACATACATACACAGCTACATAATACACAGGAATAAATAAAATACATACATACACAGCTACATACACAGGATAATAAATAGATAGATACATACACAGCTACATACACAGGATAATAATAGAAGATAGATACATACATACACAGGATAATAAATAGATATATAGATACATACACAGCTACATACACAGGATAATAAATAGATAGATAGATACACAGCTACATACACAGGATAATAAATAGATAGATAGATACACAGCTACATACACAGGATAATAAATAGATAGATACACAGCTACATACACAGGATAATAAATAGATAGATACATACATACACAGCTACATACACAGGATAATAAATAGATAGATACATACATACACAGCTACATACACGGGATAATAAATAGATAGATAGATACACAGCTACATACACAGGATAATAAATAGATACATACATACATACACAGCTACATACACAGGATAATAAATAGATAGTATCTAACATACACAGGATAATAAATAGATAGATACATACACAGCTACATACACAGGATAATAAATAGATAGATACACACACAGCTACATACACAGGATAATAAATAGATAGATAGATACATACACAGCTACATACACAGGATAATAAATAGATAGATAGATACATACACAGCTACATACACAGGATAATAAATAGATAGATACACAGCTACATACACAGGATAATAAATAGATAGATACATACATACACAGCTACATACACAGGATAATAAATAGATAGATAGATACATACATACACAGCTACATACACAGGATAATAAATAGATAGATAGATACACAGCTACATACACAGGATAATAAATAGATACATACATACATACACAGCTACATACACAGGATAATAAATAGATAGTATCTAACATACACAGCATAATAAATAGATAGATACATACACAGCTACATACACAGGATAATAAATAGATAGATAGATACACAGCTACATACACAGGATAATAAATAGATACATACATACATACACAGCTACATTCACAGGATAATAAATAGATAGATAGATACATACACAGCTACATACACAGGATAATAAATAGATAGATACATACACAGCTACATACACAGGATAATAAATAGATAGATAGATACATACACAGCTACATACAGGATAATAATAGATAGATACATACATACATACACAGGATAATAAATAGATATATAGATACATACACAGCTACATACACAGGATAATAAATAGATAGATACATACACAGCTACATACACAGGATAATAAATAGATAGATACATACACAGCTACATACACAGGATAATAAATAGATAGATAGATACATACACAGCTACATACACAGGATAATAAATAGATACATACATACACAGGATAATAAATAGATAGATAGATACATACACAGCTACATACACAGGATATAAATAGATACATACATACATACACAGGATAATAAATAGATAGATACATACACAGCTACATACACAGGATAATAAATAGATAGATACATACACAGGATAATAAATAGATAGATACATACACAGCTACATACACAGGATAATAAATAGATAGATACATACACAGCTACATACACAGGATAATAAATAGATAGATACATACATACACAGCTACATACACAGGATAATAAATAGATAGATACACAACTACATACACAGGATATATAAATAGATAGATACATACATACACAGCTACATACACAGGATAATAAATAGATAGATACATACATACACAGCTACATACACAGGATAATAAATAGATACATACATACATACACAGCTACATACACAGGATAATAAATAGATAGATACATACATACACAGGATAATAAATAGATAGATAGATACACAGCTACATTCACAGGATAATAAATAGATACATACATACATACACAGCTACATACACAGGATAATAAATAGATACATACATACATACACAGCTACATACACAGGATAATAAATAGATAGATAGATACATACATACACAGGATAATAAATAGAAAGATAGATACACAGCTACATTCACAGGATAATAAATAGATAGATACATACATACACAGCTACATACACAGGATAATAAATAGATACATACATACATACACAGCTACATACACAGGATAATAAATAGATAGATAGATAGATAGATAGATACACAGCTACATACACAGGATAATAAATAGATAGATAGATACACAGCTACATACACAGGATAATAAATAGATAGATACACAGCTACATACACAGGATAATAAATAGATAGATACATACATACACAGCTACATACACAGGATAATAAATAGATAGATACATACATACACAGCTACATACACGGGATAATAAATAGATAGATAGATACACAGCTACATACACAGGAATATAATAGATACATACATACATACACAGCTACATACACAGGATAATAAATAGATAGTATCTAACATACACAGGATAATAAATAGATAGATACATACACAGCTACATACACAGGATAATAAATAGATAGATACACACACAGCTACATACACAGGATAATAAATAGATAGATAGATACATACACAGCTACATACACAGGATAATAAATAGATAGATAGATACATACACAGCTACATACACAGGATAATAAATAGATAGATACACAGCTACATACACAGGATAATAAATAGATAGATACATACATACACAGCTACATACACAGGATAATAAATAGATAGATACATACATACACAGCTACATACACAGGATAATAAATAGATAGATAGATACACAGCTACATACACAGGATAATAAATAGATACATACATACATACACAGCTACATACACAGGATAATAAATAGATAGTATCTAACATACACAGCATAATAAATAGATAGATACATACACAGCTACATTCACAGGATAATAAATAGATAGATAGATACATACACAGCTACATACACAGGATAATAAATAGATAGATACATACACAGCTACATACACAGGATAATAAATAGATAGATAGATACATACACAGCTACATACACAGGATAATAAATAGATAGATACATACATACACAGGATAATAAATAGATATATAGATACATACACAGCTACATACACAGGATAATAAATAGATAGATACATACACAGCTACATACACAGGATAATAAATAGATAGATACATACACAGCTACATACACAGGATAATAAATAGATAGATAGATACATACACAGCTACATACACAGGATAATAAATATATACATACATACACAGGATAATAAATAGATAGATAGATACATACACAGCTACATACACAGGATAATAAATAGATACATACATACATACACAGGATAATAAATAGATAGATACATACACAGCTACATACACAGGATAATAAATAGATAGATACATACACAGGATAATAAATAGATAGATACATACACAGCTACATACACAGGATAATAAATAGATAGATACATACACAGCTACATACACAGGATAATAAATAGATAGATACATACATACACAGCTACATACACAGGATAATAAATAGATAGATACATACACAGCTACATACACAGGATAATAAATAGATCTGTTTGTTTATAATCCACATGTGCACTGTATATGTATATATATTGTCATCTTGGCATTCTATTACCTGTTTAATTATGTTTTCCTCTATCTTCAAGTAATTCGAATTTTCTGGTGATATTGTTTGTCAGCCTGTATTATCGGCTCTTATGTCATGAGATATTTTTGGACACCAGCCACTGTCCTAAAACCCATCACTCCTTCCCAGGTCATGCCTGTGTCCATCCAATAAAAAGCCCATTGCAAACCATAAATAAATAGCCATGCATGCAGGTCCCTCAAGGAATGAAAGAAGCTACAGGGTGAAAGCAGACATTACCTTCCTTGCCCCACTGAATCCATGTTCTGCTGCAAGTTGCCTGGCTTCCTCCTCTCCCCCCTCGTGAAAGTCAACCAAAAAATGGTCAGTGAGGACAGGACCCTCAGCAGAAGCAGAGATGCTGGTGGACAGCAAGAGGAGACCAAGGAGCATCATCCACTGGGTCACTGGACCTTTCATCCCTCTGGCTGTTCCTGTAAGGTGCAGATATGTGTGTGTGAAAGAGGTGAGAAGATCTGAGATGCCACAGGGCTCAGAGAAGAGACATGCAAAGCTGCAGAAAGCCTGAGGAGTGAAGGAGCAGCCAGGGAGCTTTGTCCTACAGCATCTCTCCTTCAGTGTGCAAAGCAGGGCAACTCTGCTGAGCTGTGTATGTGAGTCTGATGCCAGATCTGCATCTCAGCTCCTCCTCATCTAGAATTCATTCCAGGCTCCAAGCTGGATACTAAAGCCCAGCATCACGTGCAGAGGACCCCCCCCCCCCCGCGGAGCCTCCTCCTTGTCAGCACTGCTCATTAGTGCCTGGACACTGGCTCCATCCTGATCCAGCACCCTGGAGAATTCCTGCAGCTCTCACTGCTGCCAGCACTGCTCAACCTGGAAAACCAGAACATGCCCCCACTGCCCAGGACACAGCATGTCCATCACTGCCCAGGAGAACATGCCCCCACTGCCCAGGAGAACATGTCCCCACTGCCCAGGACACAGCATGTCCATCACTGCCCAGGAGAACATGCCCCCACTGCCCAGGAGAACATGTCCCCACTGCCAGGACACAGCATGTCCATCACTGCCCAGGAAACATGCCCCCACTGCCCAGGAGAACATGCCCCCACTGCCCAGGACACAGCATGTCCATCACTGCCCAGGAGAACATGCCCCCACTGCCCAGGAAACATGTCCCCACTGCCCAGGACACAGCATGTCCATCACTGCCCAGGAGAACATGCCCCCACTGCCCAGGAGAACATCCCCCCCACTGCCCAGGAGAACATGTCCCCACTGCCCAGGACACAGCATGTCCAACACTGAGAGCATGCCCCCACTGCCCAGGAGAACATGCCCCACTGCCCTGGAGAACATGCCCCCACTGCTCAGGAGAACATGTCCCCACTGCCCAGGAGAGAGCATGCCCATCACTGCCCAGGAGAGAGCATGCCCCCACTGCCCAGGAGAAAGCATGCCCATCACTGCCCAGGAGAGAGCAAGCCTACCATTGCACAGGAGAGAGCATGCCCCCACTGCCCAGGAGAGAGCATGCCCACCACTGTACAGGAGAGATCATGCCCGTTACTGCTGTACTGGGCACTAGGATGCTTACCCCGGAGTAGCGTAGTCTGGATCTTAATGGACATAGTATGACAATACGAAATTTCACTGCAATGAATACTGTAATACCTAGAGTTCCAAACCAGGGAGATATTACTTAATCCAGAATACCACTCAGCACCAGATGATTTTGTGACCACTAGGTTACAGAGTGAAAGCAAATTAACTTGGTTACAACATATACAATGATTCAAAATGTGAGTATACCATGATTCAAGAAAAGCGTGATTATTTCTACATTCAGCAACCTGCAGGGCAGGACTTTTATATTGCGACTTGGTAGGAAATAGAACCCTTGAAGGACTGTTATATTCTGCAACCTGCAGGGCAGGCCTGCTAACATAGATTGTTCGATATACCTTGTAGATAGACCAAACGTTGCACAAGTAACTTGAGCTATAGAGTCTTAGAGGCAGGTCTTCTTGCACAAATTGGGCGTACTATTGTGTGCCCAGTTTCAGGACTCGTTAGGCAAATCGGGAGGACGATTAAACGAGCAACCTATAGGGCAGATCTCCCAAGGGAAAATAGGCTGCGCAACGTAGGCCTGTAAACACAGACAAACACACACAGGGAATCAAGCGTGAGAATAGTCAGTGGAAAATCCAAGTCTATCAACAAATCAGGGTCCTCGTACAAGCAGTTATCAGTAACAGACAATCAGGGTATGAAAAGAGCAGACACATGTCAGCTGGCGATGCCCAAACTATACTCCACGTCAGGGCGACGAGCAAAGACTTGCAACCTGCATTTAAGGCCGGCGGCCCCGCGTCATCAAGCCAGGCCCCGCCCCTTCAGATGCCGATCTGCCAGCTATTGTTCCTGGCACCCGGCCAGCCAGCGATGCCGCCGGGTGCCCAGACCCCACAGGCAGCGCCGCAGGGGCAGAGGACATCACAACTGCCCAGGAGAGAGCATGCCCCCACTGCCCAGGAGAACATGCCCCCACTGCCCTGGAGAACATGCCCCCACTGCTCAGGAGAACATGTCCCCACTGCCCAGGAGAGAGCATGCCCATCACTGCCCAGGAGAGAGCATGCCCCCACTGCCCAGGAGAAAGCATGCCCATCACTGCCCAGGAGAGAGCAAGCCTACCATTGCACAGGAGAGAGCATGCCCCCACTGCCCAGGAGAGAGCATGCCCACCACTGTACAGGAGAGATCATGCCCGTTACTGCTGTACTGGGCACTAGGATGCTTACCCCGGAGTAGCGTAGTCTGGATCTTAATGGACATAGTATGACAATACGAAATTTCACTGCAATGAATACTGTAATACCTAGAGTTCCAAACCAGGGAGATATTACTTAATCCAGAATACCACTCAGCACCAGATGATTTTGTGACCACTAGGTTACAGAGTGAAAGCAAATTAACTTGGTTACAACATATACAATGATTCAAAATGTGAGTATACCATGATTCAAGAAAAGCGTGATTATTCCTACATTCAGCAACCTGCAGGGCAGGACTTTTATATTGAGACTTGGTAGGAAATAGAACCCTTGAAGGACTGTTATATTCTGCAACCTGCAGGGCAGGCCTGCTAACATAGATTGTTCGATATACCTTGTAGATAGACCAAACGTTGCACAAGTAACTTGAGCTATAGAGTCTTAGAGGCAGGTCTTCTTGCACAAATTGGGCGTACTATTGTGTGCCCCGTTTCAGGACTCGTTAGGCAAATCGGGAGGACGATTAAACGAGCAACCTATAGGGCAGATCTCCCAAGGGAAAATAGGCTGCGCAACGTAGGCCTGTAAACACAGACAAACACACACAGGGAATCAAGCGTGAGAATAGTCAGTGGAAAATCCAAGTCTATCAACAAATCAGGGTCCTCGTACAAGCAGTTATCAGTAACAGACAATCAGGGTATGAAAAGAGCAGACACATGTCAGCTGGCGATGCCCAAACTATACTCCACGTCAGGGCGACGAGCAAAGACTTGCAACCTGCATTTAAGGCCGGCGGCCCCGCGTCATCAAGCCAGGCCCCGCCCCTTCAGATGCCGATCTGCCAGCTATTGTTCCTGGCACCCGGCCAGCCAGCGATGCCGCCGGGTGCCCAGACCCCACAGGCAGCGCCGCAGGGGCAGAGGACATCACAACTGCCCAGGAGAGAGCATGCCCCCACTGCCCAGGAGAGAGCATGCCCAGCACTGCACAGGGGAGCATGCCCATCACTTTTCAGGGGAGAGCATACCCATCACTAGCCAGAGGAGAGCATGCCCACCACTTCACAGGAGAGAGCATGCCCAACATTGCCCAGGAGAGAGGATGCAGCGTACTGCACAGGGGAGCATGCTCATCACTATCCAGAGGAGAGCATGCCCATCACTGCCCATGAGAGAACATACCAACCACTGCCCAGGAGAGAACATGTTCACTGCACAAGTGAGCATGCCCATCACTGCGCAGGATAGCACATGCCCACCATTGCAAAGGGGAGCATGTCCATTACTATACAGAGGAGAGCATGTCCATCACTGCACAGGGGAGCATGTCCATCACTATCCAGAGGAGAGCATGTCCTTCACTGCCTAGGAGAGAATATGCCCATCACTGCACAGGGAAAGCATGCCCATCACTGCCCAGTAGAGAACAGGCCCATTTCTGCACAGGGGAGAGCAGGCCCATCACTTACCAAGAGAGAGTATGCCCCCCACTGCACAGAAGAGAGCATGGCCACCACTGCACAAGAGAGCATGTCCATCCCTATCCAGAGGAGAGCATATCCACCACTGCACAGGGGAAAGCATGCCCAACCCTGCACAGGGGAGCATGTCCATCACTATTCAGAGGAGAGCATGCCCAACCCTGCACAGGGGAGCATGTCCATCACTATTCAAAGGAGAGCATGTCCATCACTGCATAGGGGACAATGCCCATCAATATCCAGAGAGCAAGCCCATCACTGCAAAGGGGAGCATGTCCATCACTATCCAAGAAACTGCATGCCCATCACTGCACATTAGGCTTGTGCACCGATTTTTTTTTCGGTTCGATTCGATTCGATTTTTCTAATTTTTAAACCTTTCGATTCGGCTCGTTTCGACCGATTTCTGTTTCGATTCGGTTCGGCTCGACTCGTTTTTCATGTACATTTTTTTTCGGAATTTCGACCATTTTTCGTATTTTCGTGTCACTTAGCTCGTTTTTTGTATCGACTTTTTGTATTTTCGGAAATTTTCATTTTTTCGGAACATCTGTTCTCCTCGTTTCAAAGCAATAAATTTCGATTTGACACATTTCAAGTACATTCGAAAATTCCGAAAATATTTCGTTTCGGCTCGGAAAACTTTTCGGATCTGCCATTTTCGGATCTAAAAATTTTCGGAAAATCGGCAGCATTTTCGGCCGAAATTCCGAAACCCGAAACGCACATCCCTACTGCACATGGAAAGCATGCCCTTCACTGCCCAGTAGAGAACATGCCCACTACTACATAGGGCAGAGCATGCCCATCACTGTCCAGTAGAGAACATGCCCATTACTGCACAGGGCAGAGCATGCCCATCACTGTCCAGTAGAGAACATGCCCATTACTGCACAGGGGAGAGCATGCCCATCACTGCCCAGCAGAGAACATGCCCATTACTGCACAGGGGAGAGCATGCCCATCACTGCCCAGCAGAGAACATGCCCATTACTGCACAGGGGAGAGCATGCCCATCACTACATATAGGCAAGCATGCACATCGCTATCCAGGGGGGAGCATGCCCATCACTACATATAGGCAAGCATGCACATCGCTATCCAGGGGGGAGCATGCCCATCACTACATATAGGCAAGCATGCACATCGCTATCCAGGGGGGAGCATGCCCATCACTACATATAGGCAAGCATGCACATCGCTATCCAGGGAAGAGCATGCCCATCACTACATAGAGACAAGCTTGCACATCACTACATAGAGACAAGCATGCACATCACTACATAGAGACAAGCTTGCACATCACTACATAGAGACAAGCATGCACATCGCTATCCAGGGGAGAGCATGCACATCACTGCACAGGGAAAGCATGCCCATAACGTCACAAGGAAGAGCATGCCCATCACTGCCCAGATTAGAGTGTTCCTTTCCGGCACATTTCCAAATGTATGCTTTCTATACTGACATACTGTTACAGAGAAAATTAGAAAAGGTTTTCAGGATTAATATTCTGTCCATGATTGATGGTCCCTGAGGTGTTTCTATAGAGAGATTCTGTGTCAGAAGCAGCGACCAACTCATGGGAAAATACAGAGGTACAGGCAAGGTGAGCTCAGTGTGACTCTGTATAGGAAGTGCTAATGCAGAGGCAGAAATAAGAAGTAAACAAATTATTGCCCCAGTTTCCTACTGCTAGCCTTATGAGGGTCTCTGGTCTCCATGGAATCAGGGTCAGATTTATAATTAGCCAAAGTAGGCATGTGCCTACAGGTGCCTACAATAGGTGGACGCCTTGCTCTGTAAAAAAATAAAAAAAATTACAATTAAAAATCATTTGGACCCCTATATCTCCAGAACCCTACAAGCTAGATGGTCATGTGAGGTATCGTTGGAAAGACCAAGGTATGGCCTTTTTATGGACTCCAAAACCGATTAGGTTTTATGTAAACATAAAATAATAAATAAATAAAATACTTTATTTTTCTAATGCAGCCCTATTGTGTGGCGGATGGGCTCCAGATTTCTGGGTCTACAGGCTCCTGAGAATTAAATCCAGCGCTGCGGTTCATGCCATATTTTTCCATTAGTGGCTTCCTATTACCAACTCTATAAAAGGGCCTGGAAAAGTACACTTTGCACGGTGTGAGTGCTCAATCTTATCTGAGTGGTCACACTGCTGTGTGCTCCCTGCTCCCTCTCCCCTCTCTGATAGGGCTCAGAGGGCTGTTTCAGCCATCAAGATGGAGGGGCTTAACCCTGCCTAGACCCTCAACTCAGGGAGCCCTCCACACAGGTTTCAATACTTCCTCTAGCAGCCCCATCCAATGGGATCAAAGCATTCCTTGACTGATAGCCCCTCTATTGGCTGGAGCGTCCCACCCCCTGCAGTCACATGACATGCTGAGTAGGAAGCATGTCATACCCTGCAGAGATCAGAGGGAGACCAGTGCTGGATTGAGGAGAGCTTTTAAAGGAAACTAAAGGGTCAAAGCAGGAGATGGAGTTTAGGCTAGGGTCAAACGAAAGCATTTTTACACGCGAACGTAAAAAAGTGCTTCCGAACGCATTGATGTATTTTTTCACGGAATATGCGAAAACGGTCATACGATGCGCATGTTCGTGCGTGATGTTTTACGAATCCAAACCAGGAAACTTTTTGCGTCTGGACGTTATGTTGGCCGGACACGAGCAGGGTCTGACGTCTCCAAATCACACACACACACCGATAGCGGGCGCAGCGCACTCTGTACGTCCGTACTAGAGGTTCTGCGTTCTCAAAAAAATGCGTTCATTTTCCACTTGCGTTGCGCGGCCGGACTTTCGTGCGACCGTACGTCGTATATTGGCCGTCATTGCCCGTCATTTGCTGCTAGTGCGGCCGTGATTAAGTGCGCCAGAACGCACGTTAAAAATGCGCTGGTCTAACCCCAGCCTTAGCTGGAGTCAGGAGAGGTCAATATTTAACCCTTCCGTTTCCTCCACCTTGCTTTTTTAATCTTGTAACGTCTTTTTAATAGAGCCCTTAATTGCTTTTGCATAACAATGTATCCAATCCTTCCTCTGCGCATTCTGCATATTTTTTTTCTCTTTTGCTTTTGTTCCTTTGATTATTTTTCAACCATGTGCTGTTGGAACGAGCGAGGAAAATACAGTATATTGGCCGAAAAGCACAATCATAAATATCAGCTGGTGGAAAATATTCAAAGGCGAATGAGGTAAGGATCGATAATAAAGAAATCAATTAGAGGTGAGAGAAAGGAAGAAAGAAAACACGATGCCCTATGATCCTTTTGTTCTTTTGTTCTATTCCTACTGCAGGTTTCATCATTAACCTCCCTGAACTCGCGACGGCGCCCAGATCTGATGCTACGAATCTCAGAACACCCACCATCCTCCCTTTTAGTTTGCAATCAGCTTAATGATTTCAAATGGCAGACATGTGAAGGCTCGTACGAAGGGAATAAAAGCCGCAAACAACACGTTCCTTCCACATCGCGGATATTAAATGAGATCCACAAGCCGCACTTATGTCCATCAACTATAAATAAATTTGCTGCCATCATCTCCAGATGTCATTCGAGAACGTACAATGCAATATAAAAAAAAAACAGGGAGGACGGTATATAGCGATAATAGGATTATTACATAGAAACGCAGGTTAAAGCGCAGCGCGGCCCGAGCTCCAACATTTTCATCAGACGTTTTATTAATTCATAGAAGAAGGGAAGAAGGGATGTAGTAAATATCTTGCACGATCAGAAAACTGATCTACTGTAACAGCCGACGATTACATTCACCCAACTTAATGGTGTGTATTAATATGTTTACCATTTAGTTGGGTGAATGAACAAAAGATTTTTAAAAAAAAATCTGATCTCAGAAATCAGAAAACACAGCTTAACCTGATGTGTTTCCGTACGGTGATGGCAATGAACGCTGGCAAAACGTAACATATTTCTATATTTCATACACATGGTTGAACGTCTTTATTACCTCACAATCATACACTGATACATATATTGATTCACCGATACATACACTGATACACGTGTACATACACTGGTACATATACTGATACATATACTGATACATGCACTGATACATACACTGATACATATATTGATTCACCGATACATACACTGATACACGTGTACATACACTGGTACATATACTGATACACTGATACATGCACTGATACACGTGTACATACACTGATACATATACTGATACACTGATACATACACTAATACATACACTGATACACGTGTACATACACGGTACATATACTGATACACTGATACATACACTGATACATGCACTGATACATATATTGATACATCGATACATACACTGATACATGTGTACATACACTGGTACATACACTGATACACTGATACATATACTGATACAAACACCGATATATACACCAATAAATACACGATACATACACCGATACATATACTGATACACGATACATACACGATACATACACTGATACATACACCGATACATATACTGATACACGATACATACACTGGTACATATACTGATACATACACCGATACAGTGATACATACACCGATACATACATTGATACATATACTGATACATACACTGATACATATACTGATACACGATACATACACTGGTAAAATACACTGGTACATACACCGGTACATACACTGATACATACAGTGGCAAGAAAAGTATGTGAACCCTTTGGGATTACGTGGAGTTTTGCATGAATTGGTCATAAAATGTGCTCTGATCTTCATCTAAGTCACAACAATTTAAAAAACACAGTCTGCTTAAAATAATACAACACAAACATTATATGTTTTCATGTGTTTATTGAACATAACATGTAAACATTCACAGTGCAGGGTGGAAAAAGTATGTGAACCCCTAGCCTAATGACTTCTCCAAGAGCTAATTGGAGCCAGGAGTGAGCCAACCTTGAGTCTAATCAGTGTGATATTATTGGATGTGTTGCTGAAAGCTTTAAAAACACACACCAGTTTTAGGTTTGGTGGTTTCAAGAAGCACTGCCTGATGTGAACCATGCCTCGCAGAAAAGAGCTCTCAGAAGACCTACGATCAAGAATTGTTGACTTGCATGAAGCTAGAAAGGGTTACAAAAGTATCTCCATAAGCCTTGATGTTCATGTGTCCACGATAAAACAGACTGTCTACAAATGAAGAAAGTTCAGCACTGTTGCTACTCTCCCTAGGCGTGGTCGTCCTGTAAAGATGACTGCAAGAGCACAACGCAGAATGTTTAATGAGGTAAAGAAGAATCCTAGAGTGTCAGCTAAAGACTTACAGAAATCTCTGGCACATGCTAACATTTTTGTTGACACATCTACAATAAGGAAAACATTAAACAAGAATGGAGTACATGGGAGGACACCACGGAGGAAGCCATTGCTGTCCAAAAAGAATATTGCAGCACGTTTGAAGTTTGCAAAAGAGCACCTGGATGTTCCACAGCACTACTGGCAAAATATTCTGTGGACAGATGAAACCAAAATTGAGTTGTTTGGGAAAAACACACAACACTATCTGTGGAGAAAAAAAGGCACAGCACACCAACAGCAAAACCTCATCCCCACTGTAAAACAGGCGGAGGGAGCATATGGTTTGGGGCTGCTTTGCTCCCTCATAGCCTGGACGGATTGTTGTCATTGATGTGAAAATGAATTCCAGAGTTTATCAAGACATTTTGCAGGAACACGTAAGACCATCTGTCCGCCAACTGAAGCTCCGCAGAGGATGGGTGATGCAACAGGACAATGACCCAAAGCATACAAGTAATTCAACAAAAGAATGGCTTCAACAAAACAAAATACGCCTTCTGGAGTGGCCCAGTCAGAGTCCTGACCTCAACCCAATTGAAATGCTGTGGCATGACCTTAAGAGAGCGATTCACACCAGACATCCCAAGAATATTGCTACACTGAAACAGTTTTGTGAAGAGGAGTGGTCCAAAATTACTCCAGATCGTTGTGCAGGTCTGATCTGCAACTACAGGAAACGTTTGGTTGAGGTTATTGCTGCCAAAGGAGGGTCAACCAGTTATTAAGTCCAAAGGTTCACATACTTTTTCCACCCTGCACTGTGAATGTTTACATGTTCTGTTCAATAAAAACATGAAACCATATAATGTTTGCATTGTATTATTTTAAGCAGACTGTGTTTTTCAAATTGTTGTGACTTAGATGAAGATCAGAGCACATTTTATGAGCAATTCATGCAAAACTTCACGTAATCCCAAAGGGTTCACATACTTTTTCTTGCAACTGTATACTGATACACCGATACATACACCGATACATATACTGATACACTGATACAAACACTAATACATACACTGATACATATACTGATACACGATACATACACCGATACATATACTGATGCACGATACATACACTGATAAATACACGATACATACACTGATACATACACTGGTACATACACTGATACATATACTGATACACAATACATACACCGATACATAAACTGATACACCGATACATATACTGATACACGATACATACAATGATACATAACCGATACATACACTGATACATATACTGATTCACGATACATACACTGGTACATACACTGGTACATACACCGATACATATACTGATGCACGATACATACACTGATAAATACACGATACATACACTGATACATACACTGGTACATACACTGATACATATACTGATACACAATACATACACCGATACATAAACTGATACACCGATACATATACTGATACACGATACATACAATGATACATAACCGATACATACACTGATACATATACTGATTCACGATACATACACTGATAAATACACAATACATGCAATGATAAATACACGATACATACACTGATACATATACTGATACACGATACATACACTGGTACATACACTGGTACATACACCGATACATACATTGATACATACACTGGTCCATACACCGATACATACACTGGTGCATACACTGGTACATACACTGGTAAATACACTGGTACATACACCGGTACATACACTGATACATATACTGATACACAATACATACACCGATACATATACTGATACACCGATACATACACCGATACATATACTGATACACCAATACATACACTGATACATACACTGATACATATACTGATGCACGATACATACATAGATAAATACACAATACATACACTGATACATTCACTGATACATACACCGATACATACACCGATACATACACTTTATTTTATATTTAGGGAGCTGACAATTGCATTTGGTATGCACCCCTCCCTGTTCACAGGTGCTCCACCATGACAGCCTATAAAGACCTCGAGCTGCCGGGGAGCTCCAGGGTAAGATGATCCTGTAAGTGCAGACTCGGTCAAGTTAGATAGGACCTGTCAAAGATGGGGTACATTGGCAACTGTGACAGGCTTAAGCAAATTATGATCATAACTTTGTGAACTGAATCCCCATCATTTTACCTCAGTCAGGCTTTTTGAACATTTGAACAGCAGCTAAATTCATTTAAACATAGAGATGTTACCAGATTTAACACTTTAAATGCTTACAAACAATTCTTATCCCCTTCAAAATCACTGCAGTTCTTAACCCTTTCACAATTTTGATACTGAGCTCTGTTGAACAATAGTGGAAATTTAGTTTGCAATTGATGGCCATGGATTGCTTAAGCCTGCCAACAGCGACAATGTATTCCAAACCCGGTAGGTCCTATCATACCAACCTAATGACTGCTCTTTATGGGATATACTCACTTATTGAGGACCCAGTCCTTTCTGATCTTGATCTGCAGGGAGCTGCATATATATATTTATATATACACAAACTCTTATACGCTCCTTTCTCATAGACAAAAAAATATATAGTGTGCATGTGCGCCACGCCTTGGCAACATCACACTGACAATTTCCACTGACATGTCAGTGTGACATTGCTTGTGCATTTTGTGGTGTGCCGCACATCTGTATTGTGTTGTTTTGGCAGTGAACGACCAATTTCACGCCAGCAGACGGGATGTACATGCACTGTCAGTGACGAAGGTCTCGCTCAGTTACAACTTGATCAAATGGTGGAACACTGGTAACAGGGAGCTGCAATGGGTTAATAGCTTGCACAACAATTTCTCTTTTGTGGCTCTATTAGCAGCTGAGCTGGATACTTTTATTTAATGTCATGTGACGCTTTACAATAAATAATTTGGGATTTTGCTGAAAGCCTGTCCAGTGTGGCCTCACAATTTGTTTTTTTGTTTGCTGAAAGTCTGTCCAGTTTATGTTAATATTGAAATGTATGGAGGGTCACCCCATTTACCCACTGCACAGGCTGCACACACCTTGACCACACACAGACATCAGAAATATACACACACACCCCAAGAATCATGTATAACCTGGCACGGACCCCCAGAATTATATATAAAACCAGGCACAGACTCACAGAATTATATACACCCAGGCACAGGCCCCAGAATTATATATAACCAGGAACAAACCCCAGAATTATATATAACCAGGCACAGACTAGACATGTGCGTTGCGTTTTGTCCGAATTCAAATTCGTCCGAAAATCCACCATTTTTTGTTTTCGGAATGTCGAATCGGTCCGAAAGAACGAATTGATAATGATCCGAAATGATCCGTAACGAAAAAAGAATTAAAAGTCTATGCAATTCAAGACAAAGCAATGGGTTAATGGGCATTTGGCATCTCACAGGTCACAGCGTATGTTAATGGGGCACCTCACAGGGTCCCTTGTATCCTTTTTTTGTTATACTTACTTTTCGTTTTTAATCATTATAAAATGATATAAAACGGAAAAGGAATTGAACCGAAATTACGAATCGGTCTGAAAGAACGATTCGATATCGATCCAAAATTATCCAAAACAAAAGGGAAATCTATTTGAAATTATCCGAAACTAAGCCCCACGGAGTAAAAAGATCCGAAATGAAAAATGCCGTGCACATGTCTAGCATAGACCCCAGGAATATGTATAACCAGGAAAAAAAACAGAATTATATATAACCAGGAACAACCCCCAGAATTATATACACCCAGCCACAGGCCCCAGAATTATATATATCTACTAGGCACAGACCTCAGAATTTAATATACCTGGGCTGTTGCATTCCACTAGCAGCCCCAGCGATAAACGCTGTCAGTCCACAGTGGGGAACGTGCATTCCCACTATGTTCCCGCTATGGGAGAAGTGCAGGAACGCCGTTCCTGCAGGACTCGAGCCCTGTACACTGGTACATACACTGGTACATTCACTGATACATACACCAGTACATATACTGATACACGTGTACATACACTGATACATACACCGATACATACTCTGATACATACACTGATACATACTCTGATACACGTGTACATACACCAATACATACAACGTTACATACCCTGGTACATACACTGATACACGTGTAGATACACTGATAAATTCACCGATACACTAATACGTACACTGGCACATACACCGATACATACTCTGATACATACACTGATACATACTCTGATACACGTGTACATACACCAATACATACAACGTTACATACACTGGTACATACACTGATACACGTGTAGATACACTGTTACATACACCGATACATACACTGATAAATGTTTATATACAGTCACCGATACATACACTGATAAACGTTTACATACAGTCACCGATACATACACTGATAAACGTGTACATACACTGATAAATTCACCGATACACTAATACGTACACTGGAACATACACTGATAGTTACACTGATATGTACACTGGCACATACACTGATACACTGGCACATACACTGATACACTTGTACATACACTGTTACGTACACTGATACATGTGAACATACACCGATACATACACTGATACATACATTGATACACTGATACATACACCGATACACTGATACATACACCGATACACTGATACATACATTGATACACAGATCAGCTGCAACATTAAAGCCAATAAATAAAAAACAACGTATCCTCAAGGTGCACATGGAGCTTTGTGATAAAATAAAGATTGACATTTAACCGTGTTTGTATTCCCACACAGTGTAGCACTAATTTACCAAAACACCCCTTCAATGGTGCAGCTAAAATACAGATCTACATTGCAATTTAAAAAAACCATTTACTGCACAGTATTCTACTGTTTCAACATAAACACCGCCTGGTGAATAGAAATTGTAGATAAATACTTAAATTGTCATTCCATGCCAGTCTCTCAGGTCTTGGAGTCCTATAAGTAACACGCAATAGAAAAAAATACAATAGCGTGGTATAGTCTGTCAGGGCACCATCTCCTTTTCAATAAACTTCAGGATGACACTCACGATGCCTAGAGCCTTCTGCATGGCTCTATGTATATCATCTGAAGTCGGTAGGGGTGACCTCTCCCCTCTCTGCCTTACAGTCACCAACACTTATCTGTATCTGTTGGAGGTAGAAAGACAACCCATAGGGCAGCAAGGTTGTTACACGGGTATAGGGAAGTGGTCGCTCTGGACTTTACTCATGTTTTCAGGAGCCCTTTGATGGCTCATGCAATCTTGCCTCTGGCGTTTATGGTAACACCCGACCTATGAAGGGCACATCTGGATCCTACATTGCAAAAACCTCCTTGGCAGTGAGAAGCAGGAATACAATGAACCAAAAGGCCAAAAGTAGGGAAAGAATTATAATGAGTAATCTAGATTTATTAAAAAATACATAAACAACTCTAAAAATGTTTAAAATAAAATAAGTCTATGAAAGAAATACAGTACATATATATATAAAAAAAAGCTGTGGGTCACTCAGACGCGTTTCGCTTATATCCTTTCTCAATCAGGGAAGTTCCAAAAATGAGGGAAGGAAGAAAAGAATGAAAGAAAGGAGAAGGAGAGAAAGAAAGAAAGAAAGAAAAAGGAGAGAGAGAAAGAAAAAGAGAGAAAGAAAGAGAATTAGAGAGAGAAAGAAGGAAAAAGGAGAAAGAAGAAAAAAAAAGAGAAATAGAGAGAGAAAGAAAGAAAAGAGAAAAAGAAAGATAAAAGAAAGAAAAGAGGAATGAAAAGAAAGAACGAAAAAGAGAGAAAAGAGAAAGAATTGAGAGAGAAAGAATGAAAAGAGAGAATGAAAGAAAAGAAAGAAAAAGAGGGCGAAGAAGAGAAATAAAGGAAGAAAGAAAGATAGAAATAAAAAAGAAAGAAAGGAAAAAGAGAGAAAAAACAAAAGAAAAAAAGAAAGAAAGAAGTGATGGTATCAGTTTCTATTTCTGCAGTCAAAGTATTGGTGCAAGTAGGCCCTAGATGTACTTTCTTAACTGTACGTTATTTTTATCATGATGATGTGGATGAGATTGATGTTATCTGTGTTCTCATCGGTGTTAAGCAGTTGAATGTCTAGCTCTTACTCCACCACGCCCCATGCATCAGGCCCCAATGCACCATGCCCCCAGCGGAAAGAATCTCTGCACAGAAATACAATGAATTAATGAGTAAATATTTAATAAACTGTCATGTAAAGGTATAACCGTAAAAATACAGATAGATACAATATAAAAACAAGTTTACCACTGCCGACGCGTTTCATCCCCAATATAACCAACCTCTTCAGGGCATTAAGTGGATCAAATTAAGTCATCATTAACAAGTAAATCCATTTAGACTGGAAGAAAGAAAATTCAGCCTAAAACATAGGAAGGGTTATTTTACGGTGAGAACAATAAAGCTGTGGAATTTTCTACCTGTTGAGGTGGTTGGATCAGAGACCGTACAGACTTTTAAAAAGCGACTGGATGACTTCCTGCAGACACAGAATATTAAGGGTTATAATATTTAATATGTGGGTAAAAGCTTCTTGATCCAAGGAGAAATCTGACGCCATTCTGGGGTCAAGAAGGTATTTTTTCCCAGTATGTTGCATATTGGCAAGCATTTCAGACTGGGTTTTTGGCCTTCTTTTGGATCAACAGCAGTAAGTGATGTGGGAGAGGCTGAACCCGATGGACGCATGTCTTTTTTCAGCCTATGTAACTATGTCCCAGGTGGTTTAAATACGCGATGGATCTTGGTTCAGGTCAAAGTTCAATTACGAAATGAAAGAAACGGAATAAATTGCAATACGATCGACGAAAGGGATGTACGAAAGGGTGAAAGCTAAAATGCTGATTCAGAGGAAATAACCGGACCTCGAAGTGGAAAGCAGAGCCCGCTTGATGATCTAGAGGTGGAACGTAATTAAGGGTGGGAGATTAAACGTGTAACCTCGATTGAGGCTTGTTTTCATGAAGTACTGATTAAGTCAGAGGACAATTGCTCAGATAAATGTGAAGTGAGAGATAAGGACCAGAGAAGAGCAGAGAAATGATACACTGTTTCACAGCCTATGATTAGATAAAAGAAACAAAGAAGCAAAGCAAACCCCCAGAGAATAGCTGTAAAAAAAGAGGAAAAAAAATGAAAGAATCGATGTAGCTAGATTTTATTGTTAGAAGCCCTGAAAGGGAGACGTGAAAGATAAATATGATTCCCCAGAAAAATAGTGTTTGGGGAAAATGCTGGAGGGAGAGAAGGGGAGTATTCACGTCAGTCACATCCTTCCAATAGCTACGTCTTCAGTGTCCATTGCAATAAGCCATGTGGATGCTGATATTCAACTATGTTACATCTGCTTTCTTACCCCTCTTAAACCTTTCACTACCAAAATCAAGTTAACTCGATTTTGCTTTGTAATATAGGGAAAAGGAATCATTAGTAGATAAAAAAAAAGCAAAGACATTTTCACAACTTTTTAAAGCTTCTTTGTTTCATCTCTCTCCAGGCACCCCAGAGAAAGATAAAACAAGCTGCAAGCAAGCAAGCCCAAAGTTTACTCTAAGAACAAGTTCAACAAACCTTACTGCAGCATTACAGCAGCCAGGGAGAGGGCAGAATTAGGGATGTGCACGCGTTTTTTTTCTGTTTCATTTCGGCATGTTCGGCTTTTTAAAAGTTTCGTTTCGGCTCATTTTCGTTTTGGCTCATTTTGTTTCGGCTCGGTGTTTTGTATCGATTTTTGTTTCGTGAAATCAGGGAATTTCGGTCTTTTGGATCGTCTGTTCTCTTTGTTTCAAAGGGTCCATCCTTGGATTTTTGGTTTGACTTTAGACGTATGGTATTTCGGATGCTCCGATATTTCGGTCGATACGGTAATCCTACCGATTCGTTCCTTCAGACGTAACATTTTTTATGAAAGATCCTTTTTTTCTTATGAATAAATGTTAAAACAAATCCCCCTTTTTAAGTGTTTATTAAATATTTCTAAAACCGTTTATTATTTTCAATTGGAGCAAATAGCCATTTCTTTTATTTATTTTTTAGGATTATTTTTGCATTTTTCAGGAATTTTGGGTTAATCTTTAGGTTTCCTAAGTAATTTTAAAGAAGCTAGCCTTTTTTCCATCATAGCTTTCAATGTTAAAAAAATTCCCATTTTTATTAAATATATCTTAAAGCATTTATTTTTTTCACTTACTGCAAGAAGTGTCTGCATTTATTTATTAGGATTATTTTTACATTTTTCGGGAATTTTTGGGTTAATATTTAGGGTTCTTCCTAACTTATTTTAAATGTATAATGAGGTCTGTTTTTTTCTTTGCAGAACACGTACAGCTGGATTATCTTCTCACAGTCTGTCCGTATGTGTTCTGTTCAGCAATGAATTTTGATACAATACGGCCCCTATTATATTCTTCGCGCAATTGGTTTTGCGTGCGCAAATGCGCATTTGCGCGAGGGGCAAAACCCTTTGCGCTGAACGTCGTATTACAACGTTCACGCAAAGGATGCGCGTTCCTCGTCCATCGTTTAACGCAGATGGACCTGCGCGAGCGTGATGAACTTTGCGTGTCCTATACTTAACATTGTGAGCGCAAATTCGCTCGTGCGCTGGTATGCGGATGGTATTACAATCGATGCGCATCTTTTTACGAACGATGTTTGCGCGCATAATTTTAACGTCTTTGAAAAGCTGGTGTTAACTGCAAATCTGAACATTCTGGCCGAAACGAAAAACACCAGCACGAAAAAAATAATACAGCACAGTATAGTTACACATTCTACACATACCCAAACGATAAAATTGTGAATTCATTTATATATTTTTTTTATTGCTGCAGCATATATGCGCAGATTTACTTTGACAGGCGCAAAAACTTAACATGAGACAATTAAGGTAAATTGATGTCAATTAAGGTTCTTAATTCTGATCGGCTGAATCCAGCGAAAAAAACAGTCCGCACACTGTTTTACGTGCGCTACGGTATTGTGCGCGTATTACTCTTCGTTTTGTGGGTCATTTTTACGAACGTGATTTTCGGACGGATGAGAAAATGCGTTAAGGTCGGAATACTCCGTTAAGTTTAAATAACGCCGAACGATGCACGCAAAAAAATTTGCGCTGCGCGAACGAAATTGCGCGAAGAATATAATAGTGGCCTACATTTTGTCAGTATCAGTACCATGGATAGTAACAAGCCTGCCGTTATCCATGGTGCTGATAGGAAGAAATAGATTGATAATATGTGTTTCGCCATCGGTGACTGTCCATGGTTCTGACTCAGATCAGGCGCAGTTTTTTCTCCGTTTCGCCCCCGTTTTAGCGTGGAGAATGTAATATGGCCCACAGAGTATGTATCATTTATTATATAATCCGCAAGATCGGGTCTCAGCTTACTGATCTAAACCGTCCGGCAGCAGCAAGACTCGTCCTTCAACTCTAAAGCTCTGTCTTCAACCACATAACTCATCCTTTTAATCTAGCAACAGCGAACACAAAACCCTCATCTTTACCGTCTCTTATTTCTTTCAAGCAAGTGTCATCGGTAAAATCTCCGCTCTCTTTGCGACAAGAAGTATGAGTTTTCAAACCTCCTTATTCTTTTCATCAATAAAAATATTGATCTTCATTTCTCGCCGCCCCGACTTCGCTAATAAGAAAGATGGAAAGTTCCTAAACGACTCTGGTTTAACTACACACGCAGAACGGCTTATTCTAACAATAAATGTTTGTACCAATAACCCCCACAAAACATATGACATATGAGTGTGCACTGCAAAGGACTACACATATTGTCCCTGATTATTGTACAATCATATTGCACTATTTTGTGTTCCTTGTCTCTCTTTTCTCTCATATTGCACTATTTTGTGTTTCTTATCTCCCTTTGCCTCTCCTTCGCTGAAAAGCAGATGGAGGGGCTTGGAGCTGCTCAGTAGAGCGGCCTTTTGGTTACAATTGTTAGGTACCCACTCTAAAGAGGTGCCTTGAAGTGGCGAGTGGGCTTACGTTGCAATGGCCATTGAAACAAACAAAAAACCTCATTTTTGTTGTACATGGAACACATAGAAACGAGCGCAGATGACACTTTTTTTCCTTGTTATGTTTTATACATTGACTGGGCTGTTACTCCTGGCAGTTGCTGCCGCTCCGAAAATATGTGAGTATGGGCGCGACGCCATTTTTTCTGTATTTATGTATATCATGCTTGTAACACCAGTCCGTCGTTCTGCAGCTGTTCCTCTTTCCATGTTTTTGTTTTTGATCCCAAATGGGAAGTGTTTGGTGCGTGTATAAATAAAAGCCACCATCTTTGCCTCTCCTTCGCTGAAAAGCAGCTGGAGGGGCTTGGAGCTGCTCAGTAGAGCGGCCTTTTGGTTACAATTGTTAGGTACCCACTCTAAAGAGGTGCCTTGAAGTGGCGAGTGGGCTTACATTGCAATGGCCATTGAAACAAACAAAAAAACTCATTTTTGTTGTACATGGAACACATAGAAACGAGCGCAGATGACACTTTTTTCCTTGTTATGTTTTATACATTGACTGGGCTGTTACTCCTGGCAGTTGCTGCCGCTCCGAAAATAAGTGAGTATGGGCGCAACGCCATTTTTTCTGTATTTATGTATATCATGCTTGTAACACCAGTCCGTCGTTCTGCAGCTGTTCCTCTTTCCATGTTTTTGTTTTTGATCCCAAATGGGAAGTGTTTGGTGTGTGTATAAATAAAAGCCACCATCTTTGCCTCTCCTTCGCTGAAAAGCAGCTGGAGGGGCTTGGAGCTGCTCAGTAGAGCGCCTTTTGGTTACAATTGTTAGGTACCCACTCTAAAGAGGTGCCTTGAAGTGGCGAGTGGGCTTACGTTGCAATGGCCATTGAAACAAACAAAAACCTCATTTTTGTTGTACATGGAACACATAGAAACGAGCGCAGATGACACTTTTTTTCCTTGTTATGTTTTATACATTGACTGGGCTGTTACTCCTGGCAGTCGCTGCCGCTCCGAAAATAAGTGAGTATGGGCGCGACGCCATTTTTTCTGTATTTATGTATATCATGCTTGTAACACCAGTCCGTCGTTCTGCAGCTGTTCCTCTTTCCATGTTTTTGTTTCTGATCCCAAATGGGAAGTGTTTGGTGCGTGTATAAATAAAAGCCACCATCTTTGCCTCTCCTTCGCTGAAAAGCAGCTGGAGGGGCTTGGAGCTGCTCAGTAGAGCGGCCTTTTGGTTACAATTGTTAGGTACCCACTCTAAAGAGGTGCCTTGAAGTGGCGAGTGGGCTTACGTTGCAATGGCCATTGAAACAAACAAAAACTTCATTTTTGTTGTACATGGAACACATAGAAACGAGCGCAGATGACACTTTTTTTCCTTGTTATGTTTTATACATTAACTGGGCTGTTACTCCTGGCAGTTGCTGCCGCTCCGAAAATAAGTGAGTATGGCGCGGACGCCATTTTTTCTGTATTTATGTATATCATGCTTGTAACACCAGTCCGTCGTTCTGCAGCTATTCCTCTTTCCATGTTTTTGTTTTTGATCCCAAATGGGAAGTGTTTGGTGTGTGTATAAATAAAAGCCACCATCTTTGCCTCTCCTTCGCTGAAAAGCAGCTGGAGGGGCTTGGAGCTGCTCAGTAGAGCGGCCTTTTGGTTACAATTGTTAGGTACCCACTCTAAAGAGGTGCCTTGAAGTGGCGAGTGAGCTTACGTTGCAATGGCCATTGAAACAAACAAAAACCTCATTTTTGTTGTACATGGAACACATAGAAACGAGCGCAGATGACACTTTTTTTTCCTTGTTATGTTTTATACATTGACTGGGCTGTTACTCCTGGCAGTTCCTGCCGCTCCGAAAATAAGTGAGTATGGGCGCGACGCCATTTTTTCTGTATTTATCTCCCTTTGGGATTCTCGGGATACAAGATCAAAGGAAGGACCTTAAAAAAGACTTTTTCCCCCTGCTATATGTACATCAACATTGATACAAGTATACCCTTCATTTTTGCTTGATTTGCACTTGCATGCACACTGTTTATTCTAGTGATCACAGTATATTTTTTATTTATAATCGTTTGTCTGTACATTGTGCCATCTGACACATTTATATATAGTTTTCTATTTATCGGTGAGCCCACATTGGGCTACATTACATAGTTGGTGCTAACGTTAGCGGTCACCTGAGTGAGCGTTAACGTTAACACCGGTAGCCACTGCATATTACAATCCAAACGCTAACGGGTTAAGAAACTCGTTAGCATTTGGTACCTTGCGCTTTTCAGCGCGAGGTTACTGTACTTTGCGCTCCATATACTTAACATGGGGAGCGAAAAGGATTACAAAGCCCCAACGCTGATTAACGTCCGGCTGCGGTTAACAGAAAGTTAACCACAGCCTTGACTTGGTGCTAACGGATTCTGCACCAGCAGCAACCCCCAAAAAAATTCAGATACTCACCTACTATCCCATGGTGAGGTCCACGGCCCCGTCTGCCTCCTCCATCTGGCGGGAATAGGGAGAGACTGAGGGGAAAAAGTCCCCCAGTCTCCTCCTGCGGATCACTACGCCGTCATGTGACCGTCAGGGTCTGCCTCAATGGAGTCCTATGGACTTCATGGAGAGGATGCGCGCGGCAGTGCTTAGTGCTGCAACGCGCATCCCGGGGATTTGCGCCCGGGAACAATGCAGGCAGCTTTTAAAGCACCTGCATTGTAATTCCACGCTAAAACGGGGGCGCTAGGGAGAAAACTGCGGGTGCAGTTTTTTCTCCCTAGCGTACCAGTTTTAGCACGAGGAATGTATTGCAGCCCATAAGCTTGTGAATGATGTATGACAGCTTATTGGGCATCTGTTATATATGTCGAATCATCCTTTTTTGCTTCTTAGTTACAAGAAGATGAATATCTGCTATATTATGTCCTCTTGCCTTTAGAAATTGATAAATATATTGATCGTTTTTAGCACTACATATAGATAATTGTGGTATTAAGTTTGGGTCCTGCAATGAATTGGACTCCATTATCTATGATAAGTGTTATCTTATTATTATTATATTATTATACTTTATTTATATAGGGCCAGCGCTTTACAAGATCAGTTTTTACATTAAAATACCACACATGGATCATAGAACTGGCAAGTTCCCAGCAGTGTGTGGATTCATATGCTGCATTAATTATACCGCAGAGAGGCGCTTCCCAGCAGTGTCTGGATTCATATGCTGCATTAATTATACCGCAGAGAGGTGCTTCCCAGCAGTGTGTGGATTCATATGCTGCATTAATTATACCGCAGAGAGGCGCTTCCCGGCAGTGTGCGGATTCATATGCTGCATTAATTATACTGCAGAGAGGCGCTTCCCAGCAGTGTCTGGATTCATATGCTGCATTAATTATACCGCAGAGAGGTGCTTCCCAGCAGTGTCTGGATTCATATGCTGCATTAATTATACCGCAGAGAGGTGCTTCCCAGCAGTGTGTGGATTCATATGCTGCATTAATTATACCGCAGAGAGGCGCTTCCCGGCAGTGTGCGGATTCATATGCTGCATTAATTATACTGCAGAGAGGCGCTTCCAGCAGTGTCTGGATTCATATGCTGCATTAATTATACCGCAGAGAGGTGCTTCCCAGCAGTGTGTGGATTCATATGCTGCATTAATTATACCGCAGAGAGGCGCTTCCCGGCAGTGTGCGGATTCATATGCTGCATTAATTATACTGCAGAGAGGCGCTTCCCAGCAGTGTCTGGATTCATATGCTGCATTAATTATACCGCAGAGAGGTGCTTCCCAGCAGTGTCTGGATTCATATGCTGCATTAATTATACCGCAGAGAGGTGCTTCCCAGCAGTGTGTGGATTCATATGCTGCATTAATTATACCACAGAGAGGCGCTTCCCAGCAGTGTGTGGATTCATATGCTGCATTAATTATACTGCAGAGAGGTGCTTCCCAGCAGTGTGTGGAGTCATATGCTGCATTAATTATACTGCAGAGAGGAGCTTCCTCGCAGTGTGTGGATTCATATGCTGCATTAATTATACTGCAGAGAGGCGCTTCCCAGCAGTGTGTGGATTCATATGCTGCATTAATTATACCGCAGAGAGGCGCTTCCCAGCAGTGTGTGGATTCATATGCTGCATTAATTATACTGCAGAGAGGCGCTTCCCAGCAGAGTGTGGATTCATATGCTGCATTAATTATACTGCAGAGAGGCGCTTCCCAGCAGTGTGTGGATTCATATGCTGTATTAATTATACCACAAAGAGGCGCTTCCCAGCAGTGTGTGGATTCATATGCTGCATTAATTATACTGCAGAGAGGCGCTTCCCAGCAGTGTCTGGATTCATATGCTGCATTAATTATACCGCAGAGAGGTGCTTCCCAGCAGTGTCTGGATTCATATGCTGCATTAATTATACCGCAGAGAGGTGCTTCCCAGCAGTGTGTGGATTATATGCTGCATTAATTATACCACAGAGAGGCGCTTCCCAGCAGTGTGTGGATTCATATGCTGCATTAATTATACTGCAGAGAGGTGCTTCCCAGCAGTGTGTGGAGTCATATGCTGCATTAATTATACTGCAGAGAGGAGCTTCCTCGCAGTGTGTGGATTCATATGCTGCATTAATTATACTGCAGAGAGGCGCTTCCCAGCAGTGTGTGGATTCATATGCTGCATTAATTATACCGCAGAGAGGCGCTTCCCAGCAGTGTGTGGATTCATATGCTGCATTAATTATACTGCAGAGAGGCGCTTCCCAGCAGAGTGTGGATTCATATGCTGCATTAATTATACTGCAGAGAGGCGCTTCCCAGCAGTGTGTGGATTCATATGCTGTATTAATTATACCACAAAGAGGCGCTTCCCAGCAGTGTGTGGATTCATATGCTGCATTAATTATACTGCAGAGAGGCGCTTCCCAGCAGTGTGCGGATTCATATGCTGCATTAATTATACTGCAGAGAGGCGCTTCCCCGCAGTGTGTGGATTCATATGCTGCATTAATTATACTGCAGAGAGGAGCTTCCTCGCAGTATGTGGATTCATATGCTGCATTAATTATACCGCAGAGAGGCGCTTCCCAGCAGTGTGTGGATTCATATGCTGCATTAATTATACCGCAGAGAGGCGCTTCCCAGCAGTGTGCGGATTTATATGCTGCATTAATTATACTGCAGAGAGGCGCTTCCCAGCAGTGTGTGGATTCATATGCTGAATTATACTGCAGAGAAGCGCTGCCCGGCAGTGTGTGGATTCATATGTTGCATTAATTATACTGCAGAGAGGCGCTTCCCAGCAGTGTGTGGATTCATATGCTGCATTACTTATACTGCAGAGAGGCACTTCCCAGCAGTGTGTGGATTCATATGCTGCATTAATTATACCGCAGAGAGGTGCTTCCCAGCAGTGTGTGGATTCATATGCTGCATTAATTATAGTGTAGAGAGGTGCTTCCCAGCAGTGTGCGGATTCATATGCTGCATTAATTATACTGCAGAGTGGTGCTTACCAGCAGTGTGCGGATTCATATGCTGCATTAATTATACTGCAGAGAGGTGCTTCCCAGCAGTGTGTGGATTCATATGCTGCATTAATTATACCGCAGAGAGGCGCTTCCCAGCAGTGTGTTGATTCATATGCTGCATTAATTATACTGCAGAGAGGCGCTTCCCAGCAGTGTGTGGATTCATATGCTGCATTAATTATACTGAAGAGAGGTGCTTCCCAGCAGTGTGCGGATTCATATGCTGCATTAATTATACCGCAGAGAGGTGCTTCCCAGCAGTGTGTGGATTTATATGCTGCATTAATTATACCGCAGAGAGGCGCTTCCCAGCAGTGTGTTGATTCATATGCTGCATTAATTATACCGCAGAGAGGCGCTGCCCAGCAGCAGTGTGCGGATTCATATGCTGCATTAATTATACTGCAGAGAGGCACTTCCCAGCAGTGTGTTGATTCATATGCTGCATTAATTATACCGCAGAGAGGCGCTGCCCAGCAGTGTGCGGATTCATATGCTGCATTAATTATACTGCAGAGAGGCACTTCCCAGCAGTGTGTGGATTCATATGCTGCATTAATAATACTGCAGAGAGGTGCTGCCCAGCAGTGAGCGGATTAATATGCTGCATTAATTATACCGCAGAGAGGTGCTTCCCAGCAGTGTGTGGATTTATATGCTGCATTAATTATACTGCAGAGAGGCGCTTCCCAGCAGTGTGTGGATTCATATGCTGCATTAATTATACTGCAGAGAGGTGCTTCCCAGCAGTGTGTTGATTCATATGCTGCATTAATTATACTGCAGAGAGTCGCTTCCCAGCAGTGTGTGGATTCATATGCTGCATTAATTATACCGCAGAGAGGCGCTTCCCAGCAGTGTGTGGATTCATATGCTGCATTAATTATACCGCAGAGAGGCGCTTCCCAGCAGTGTGCGGATTTATATGCTGCATTAATTATACTGCAGAGAGGCGCTTCCCAGCAGTGTGTGGATTCATATGCTGAATTATACTGCAGAGAGGCGCTTCCCAGCAGTGTGTGGATTCATATGCTGCATTAATTATACTGCAGAGAGGCGCTTCCCAGCAGTGTGTGTATTAATATGCTGCATTAATTATACTGCAGAGAGGCGCTTCCCAGCAGTGTGCGGATTCATATGCTGCATTAATTATACTGCAGAGAGGCGCTTCCCAGCAGTGTGTGGATTCATATGCTGCATTAATTATACCGCAGAGAGGTGCTTCCCAGCAGTGTGTGGATTCATATGCTGTATTAATTATACCACAAAGAGGCGCTTCCCAGCAGGGTGTGGATTCATATGCTGCATTAATTATACCGCAGAGAGGCGTTTCCCAGCAGTGTGCAGATTAATATGCTGCATTAATTATACTGCAGAGAGGCGCTGTCCAGCAGTGTGTGGATTCATATGATGCATTAATTATACCGCAGAGAGGTGCTTCCCAGCAGTGTGCAGATTCATATGCTGCATTAATTATACTGCAGAGAGGTGCTTCCCAGCAGTGTGCAGATTCATATGCTGCATTAATTATACTGCAGAGAGGTGCTGTCCAGCAGTGTGTGGATTCATATGCTGAATTATACCGCAGAGAGGCGCTTCCCAGCAGTGTGCGGATTCATACGCTGCATTGAAACCTATGGGTTAAAAAGCCTTGTTTCATTAAAAAATTGTTAGGAAACCTAAAATTTCACCCAAAAAAATTTATAAAAATCCTAAAAGAATAAGTAAAGAAACTTTCATTTTATTGGTAGTAATCTACTTCCCATTCTTAAATAAGCACTAAAAACCAAAATAACTCATGAAAAAGTGAAAAACCAACTGATCCGAATCACCTGAAATAATCCGAAACGCCGAAATAATTCGGATCGCCAAAATTATCCAAATCGCTAAAATGATCCCAATCACCCGAAATGATCCGAATTGCCAAAATGATCTGAATCGTCGAATGATCCGAATCACCGAATCGAATCGATCCGAAATTTCAGATTGATCTGAAATTTCGGATGATCGATATTTCGTTTTCGGAAATGCTCACGTAATAAAAAAATTGTGAATTTCATCCGAATTTCAATTCGGAATGAAACAAATTGCACATCTTTACTTAAATCAGACATTTTTTTAATGTCTAACAGCGCACCAAAAGGGGAAAATGCCACTCATGACCTGATGTGATTAAAATTATTAAAAATATTGCATAAAATGCCATTCAGGCTTTGGGCAGTATTACAAAGCCGGTCCTAACTTAACCAGAGCTATTGTAAACTTACCAGAGCCATTGTAGTCTATGGCAGGGGTGGGCATTTGGGGCCACTTTGGCTCGGGGGCCACTTTGTGGGAGCGGAGGTTAGCGGAGGGCCGCACCTTTTATAATGATGAAATAGTAGTAGTTTTAACCAATTTATTTATTGTGATAATTTCATATTATCTACAGCTGCAAGCAAATTTAATTTTAAACCAGTTTAATGAGACAAACGTATCCTATCACACTTTCTACAATTTTTTTGAAATCAGGAGTGAGATTGTTTGTTGAGATTCTCATCACAGCCTGCAAGTTATATATTGGTATATATGGGTATATATTGCCCCCAGCTCACATGGATATATATATTGCCCCCAGGTCACATGGATATATATTGCCCCCAGCTCATATGGGTATATATTGCCCCAGCTCATATGGGCATACATTGCCCCAGTTCACATGGATATATATTGCCCCCCAGCTCATATGGGTATATATTGCCCCCAGCTCACATGGATATATATTGCCCCAGCTCATATGGGTATATATTGCCCCAGCTCACATGGATATATATTGCCCCCAGTTCATATGGGTAAATATTGCCCCAGCTCATATGGGTATATATTGCCCCAGCTCACATGGGTATATATTACCCCAGCTCACATGGATATATATTGCCCCAGCTCACATGGATATATATTGCCCCAGCTCATATGGGTATATATTGCCCCAGCTCACATGGATATATATTGCCCCCAGTTCATATGGGTAAATATTGCCCCAGCTCATATGGGTATATATTGCCCCAGCTCATATGGGTATATATTGCCCCAGCTCACATGTATATATATTGCCCCCAAGCTCATATGGGTATATATTACCCCCAGCTTACATGGGTATATATTTCCCCCAGCTCATACGGGTATATATTGCCCCAGCTCACTTGGATATATATTGCCCCCAGCTCATATGGGTATATATTGCCCAGGGCCCCAGCTCACATGGGTATATTTGCCCCCAGCTCTCACCTCAGCAGCTTTGCTGCTCGCCGGGGATGGGAACCACCTGACCAGCCGCGTTCTCGTGAGATTGCTCGCTGGTCAGGTGGTTCCCATCTCAGGCGAGCGGCCAAGCTGCATACCAGCAGCCGCTCGCCTCGGGAGTAGAAGAACGCCCCTGTCTCCAGTCTTGGCGAGCCACAAAAAACTCTGTGGCGGGCTACATGTGGCCCGCTGGCCGCAGTTTGCTCACCCCTGGTCTATGGGGTTGCTAAGTTTACAACAGCTCTGGCTAAGTTAGCACCAGCTTTGTAATACTGCCCTGTGTGTGTATAAGGTGTGTATGAAACATAAATAAATTTCGTGTTTAGACTTGGATCCCATCCCAAAGATAACTCATTGATAAATCCAAATGGTCAGGGATGGTGTTCCAGGGGCCGAAGGTAGGAGCCCAGGATGCAGTGGCACAGAGACAGACACAGGAGTAAGGTCAAAAAAAGGGATTTATTGGGATAATAATAATAGCAGAACAGCAAGGAGGGTAATAGAGCGAAGGAGAAGAACAAGGCAGGAAATAGGCTGCTACATTACATTCCGGGGGCTACATTACATTCCGGGTGCCAACGTTGAGTGAGTGAGCATTAACATTAGTGAGTGAGCGTTAACATTAGCCCAGGTAGCCACCGCATATTACAATCCAAACGCTAAAGGGTTAAGAAACCCATTTGCGTTTGGTACCTTGCCGTTTCAGCGCGAGGTTACTGTACTTTGCGCCCCCTATACTTAACATGGGGAGAACAAAGTGTTAATCAGCGTTAGGATTACAAAGTCCTATCGCTGATTAACATCCGGCTGTGGTTAGCAAAAAAATGGTTCGTGAGATCCGGCAGGTCATGAGACCGGGAGTCGAGAAACTCAATGGAGTCCTATGGACTCCATCGAGTGGATGCTCGCGGCAGTGCTTAGCGCTGCCACGCGCATCCCGGGGCTTAGCGCCCGGTAACAATGCAGACAGCTTTTTAAGCGCCTGCATTGTAAGCTCCCGTTAAAATGGGGGCACTAGGGAGAAAACTGCCGATGCAGTTTTTTCTCCGCAGTGATCGGTCTCCGAGAGACAGCGATGGATCGGATATGTGCATATACTCGTGCAGCTCCAATCCATCGTCCTCGGCAGGCGCTACGGAACTTGTGTCTTTGTAAAATGAGCAGGTCCCGTAGCGGCGTCCAATTTGTGGTTCCTACGCTAAGCAAGTTGCACATAGTAACAGAGTATCCCTTTAAGGTTCACTGATCACCAAAACAGATAGAGAGAAAAGAAAATAATGTGTGGTTTATAGAACAGACAAGTGGCTCCTCGTCTTAGAATTAGATCAATAGGTCAATGGAGAAGGTCAATAGGTCAATATGTAAGAAAGTTGCCCACATGGGCTTTGAAGGTTTCATAAATACACACAGTTGGGTAAAATGAGAATATTGTGGATGTTTTTGTTCAATGTAAAAACTATCTATCTTGTGGCAGGATGGCTGAATCTTTGGTTCATATATAAATAAGTTGTGCTTATTCAGCATCCGAGCTTTTCCACAGGCTTTAACCTCTTGAATGCGGACAACCGCACACTGGGTGCATCCTCCACTTTCCCACTAGGATGCAGAGGATGTGCTTAGACTAGGGTCAGACGAGCGTGATTTCTACAGGCTGTACATCCGTGCACACGGAGGTACGTCAGTACGGAAGACACAGTAGTGGTCACACAGTCCTTTTTTTCACTGACGTATATTTTGACGGATGTAGGAGGAAAAATAAATTAAAAAGCAAAACCATTTTGTCCGTGAAAAATGCTGGACGTATAAATGCAGTCCGTCTGACCACGTTCCATCACTCACACACAAAGCTATGCAGACGTTGCGGACGCAGCGCACTTTGTGCGGCCGTTCTAGGGGATGTACGTTCTTGCCTGCCTTGCGTCCGTGGGCCGCGGCCGTTGTGCGTCCGCAGTTCAGTGCGGACGTACTTCATGTGTCAGGCTCCAATGGGCTTTCTGTCATGCTATCACGGACGTACTTTTAGGCGCAATCACGGACGTGAACACTACGCTCGTCTGACCCCAGCCTTAATGTGCCATCAAAGCCCCATGGCTCAGCGTTGATTTCAGACTTCTCCCACAGCGGGCTGAATTCTCACACAGCCTGTGGGACCTCACTCAACCCACTGACATCATCGCACATGGGCGCAATGATGTCAGAAACAGGACTTCCCCCTGCCAAGTAGAGAATTCCCTATAGAGGAGATATATAGCCTTTTTTACCCACCATATCTTCAGAACCATATAGACCCCATATACAGGATCATAACGACATGGCCTTTCCAATGACACCAAACATGACCAGGTTGTGGGTAAAAATAAAATAAATAAAAATATATATATATATATATATATTTATTTTATTTTCTGACAGACTACTATTGTTCACTTTTCAGTTCTAAGGTTAACAATGATGCCGCACTAGGCACTGGCTCGTCTTCTCATATCCCATAGAATTTATAACCATAAAGATTTGGATGATAAAATGTGGAAAAATAAATTTACACGCTGTAAATATTTGAAATATAAATGGAAATTTATAAAAAAAAAATCTTAAAGCATTCTTACGGTACATGTTGTATACATATAATAATGATATATTATGAATCTGCCAAGTCTGCTTAAAAAAAGGATATATAATTTTATCGGGGTCGCATAACAAAACATGACTTCAAATCGCGTTTAAACATGATTAGCACAAAACGGTTAAAATGAGCTCAGCACACGGAGTGAAACAGCTCAGCAGTGAAGGGGTTAAAGCAAAATAAATGTGTCAAAGAACAACTCTGGAGGTTTATTCACTATTAATCCCTAACTATTTTACTGGGCAACTAAGCTGTATCCAGCAGAGCAAAATAACAGGGCAAAGTAAAGCATTTTCGAATATCTTTCTGGCGTAAAAGACTATCAGTGTTTGACCCATACCCTCTGCTTCTCACAGGAAGAAAGCTGATTACTACCTTTACTGGGTGGTCTAGCTTCCTAATTACAGCTCTGCAATCCAGCTGAAATGGAACCCCTTGAAGAAACAGAGTTGCAGCTAAGAGTAAATGGTTTATTATTTATGTATAAATAGATAGATACAGTAGATAAAGTTTATAATTGCAGAAGTCATTTACACATCCCAGCAATTCAGAGAACGGCTTCACAAAGCTCATGTGCTACATGCCCCATATGCAGCAAGGAACTCTAGGTAGGACATGCAAATGAAGTCTCCAACTTTTCTTTTGCATCTCCTACCCAGAGATCCTTGCTGCATATGAAGAATGTAGCACATGAGCTCTGTGAGCAAAGCAGTTCTCTGAATTGCTGGGATGTGTAAATGTCTTCTACAATTATAAACTTTATTGTTTGCTATTTGGAGGCTTTTAATCTCACTTTGAACCCTCCACCATAACATATATTTACAGATGTAATTTGCATATCCCACCCAGAATTCCTTGCTGCATATGGGGAATGTGGCACAGGAGCTCTGGGATGCAATTCATTGAATTGCTGTGATGTGCAGGTGGCTTCTGCAATAATAAACACACTGTATATATACAGTTGTGTTCAAAAATTATTCAACCCCCAATGCTGTAAAGGGTTTTAGGGAATTTAGTGTACATTTGTAATTGTATTCAGAATGAAATCCTACAAGGACCTTTTAAAGAACCATATGCAACTAAAATGACATCAATTGGTTTTGTAATACAGTAGTAAATGTTTCTTTTGTGAATTCTTCATTGACACAATTATTCAACCCCTTAAAGACTACCACTCTGAAGAACAGAGTTCATTCAAGTGTTTTCAATCAGGTATTGAAAACACCTGTGGATGTCACGGAGCAGCAATAAAGCATAATAAGCACCAATTAGGCAGCTTTAAAATGACTGTGATACTCAGCTCCTTCTAGACATTTACTGGTGTGGTTACAAACATGGTGAAGTCAAGAGAATGGTCCAGGAGACAAGAGAAGAGGTGATTACTCTTCACAGGAAGGGCAATGGCTATAAGAAGATTGAAAAAAAGTTAAACATACCAAGAGAGACCATAGGAAGCATCATTCGCAAATTCAAGGCAAAGGGCACTGTTGAAACGCTACCTGGCCGTGGCAGAAAGAAGATGCTGACTTCGACTGCTGTGCGCTACCTGAAGCGTAGAGTGGAGAAAGGTCCCCGTGTGACTGCTGAGGAACTGAGAAAAGATTTGTCAGATGTGGGTACTGAAGTTTCAGCTCAGACAATACGGCGCACACTGCGTAATGAAGCCTCCATGCCAGAACTCCCAGGCGCACCCCCTTGCTGTCTCCAAAGAATAGGAAGAGTCGACTGCAGTATGCCAAAAGTCATGTGGACAAACCATAGAAGTTTTGGGATAGTGTTCTGTGGACTGATGAAACAAAATTAGAACTGTTTGGGCACATGGATCAACGCTATGTTTGGAGGAGGAAGAACAAGGCCTATGAAGAAAAGAACACCTTGCCTACTGTGAAGCATGGCGGGGGTCAATCATGCTTTGGGGCTGTTTTGCTTCTGCAGGTACAGGGAAGCTTCTGCTATGTGCAAGGTACCATGAATCTCTTCAGTACCAGGAGATATTGGATGACAATGTGATGCAGTCCGTCACAAACCTGAGGCTTGGGAGACGTTGGACCTTCAACAGGACAATGATCCCAAGCATACCTCCAAGTCCACTAGAGCATGGTTGCAGATTAAAGGCTGGAACATTTTGGAGTGGCCATCGCAGTCACCTGACTTAAATCCGATTGAGAACCTCTGGTGGGACTTAAAGAAAGCAGTTGCAGTGCGCAAGCCTAAGAATGTGACTGAACTGGAGGCTTTTGCCCATGACGAATGGGCGAAGATACCCGTAGATCGCTGCAAGACACTTGTGTCAAGCTATGCTTCACCTTTAAAAGCTGTTATAACTGTAAAAGGATGTTGTACTAAGTACTAAGATTGAATGTCACTTGGGGGTTGAATAAAACTGATAATGATGTGAGCACAGAAAAGACATTTGTGGTTATTTCATTATAAATGTTATGTTATATTTGTCTGACCTACACGTGCCTCTTTGATTTATTTGTAAGCAAGATGACTGAATGATCAAAATCAATGTCAAACTGGCCAAAACACTCAATTTCAGTGGGGGTTGAATAATTTTGAACTCAACTGTATATATATATATATATATATAGAGTCCAATATTGAGCCCAACCACGCCAAAAAAAGTGAAAATGGACCTGAGTGCAATGTCCCATAGACAGGTATATATCAAAACAATATGGACAGCACATCCGGATTTGCTAATAAAATCACAAAAATTTATTGAAAAATTAGTTAAAAAACATACGGTTTTAGTTCCGCTCCACCGACGTTTCGGCCCCTTCAAAGGCCTTTATCAAGGTATGCATGAGCAGTATACAGATCTCTTTTATATACACATGTACAAATCAAAAGCTTAAGGGGTAATAATTATAGCTTTCAGACCAAAAGAAGAGAGGAATACTCTCAAAAGCTTTTCTCTTAAATGTAACGTTAGTCCAATAAAAAAGGTATCACTACAGGCTGCTATACTCTGGTGATTAAATATATATATATATATATCTATATAATGTTACTGGTAAAGTCCAAAGTCCAGAAAAACCTAGGATTACATGGGTAAACCTGACATTACCCAGGCAGCCTTTGGGGAAAGCCCGAAAATAAATCAAACAGCTGCCTTTACTTGAGTAATCTGTAGACTAACCCTTGATAAAAGTGATTTTTAGGTTATGGTTATGGTCAGGTTTAACGTTAGGGGCAGGATAAAGGTTATAGTCAGGGCTTAGGTTACAAAGTAGAAGAAAAAGAAGAGTCGGTCACACCATGGTCCAAAATATCAGGAGATGATTTTATTAAAGCAACGATTCAGTTCCTACAAGAACCTTTGTCAAGGAACCATACCGTTGCTTCAATAAAATCAGCTCCTGATATTTTGGACCACGGTGCGACTCGCTTTTGTTTTTTCCTACTGCTGTTGCTGCTAGGCTGGCTGCCTGAATTGTCAGGAACCCATTTGTTAAAACTATGTAGACTCATGAATTGAGGTGTGCTATATCAGTCTTCTTACAGGGTTAAGGTTAGGGTCAGGGTTAGTGTCAGTGTTAGGTTTAGGATTGGGGTTAGGGTTGGTTAGTGTCAGTGTTAGGTTTAGGGTTGCGGTTGGTTAGTGTCAGTGTTAGTTTTAGGATTGGGTTTAGGATTAGGGTTAGGGTTCATTAGGTTTAGGGTTAGTGCCAGGGTTAGGTATAGTGTTAGGGTTGGGTGTAGGGTTAGGATTAGGATTAGTTAGTGTCAGAGTTAGGTTTAGGGTTGGTTAGGGTTAGTGTCAGAGTTAGGTTTAGGGTTGGTTAGGGACAGTGTTAGGGTTGGGCTTAGGGTTAGGGTTAGTGTCAGAGTTAGGTTTAGTGTTGGTTAGGGACAGTGTTAGGTTTAGGGTTAGGGTGGGTTTCGGGTTAGGATTAGGGTTAGGGTTGGTTAGGGTTAGTGTCAGAGTTAGGTTTAGTGTTGGTTAGGGACAGTGTTAGGTTTAGGGTTAGGGTGGGTTTAGGGTTACGATTAGGGTTAGGATTAGTTAGGGTTAGTGTCAGAGTTAGGTTTAGGGTTGGTTAGGGACAGTGTTAGGTTTAGGGTTAGGGTTGGGTTTAGGATTAGGATTGGGTTAGGGTTGGTAAGGGTAGGAGTTAGTGTCAGGGTTAGGTTTAGGGTTGGTTAGGGTCAGGGTTGTCCATGGATATGGGTGATCCTAGGTTTTGGGTCAACTGTAAGACACTCCAAAGTCTCAGAAAAGCACATTACCCAGCGATGTTTAGGTAGATCTGGGTTTTACCGGACGCAGCCTAATGGACATCTGGATAAACATAGGATTACCCAGGTAAAGCCCAAAGTTTACATTCTTACCCAAAGCAGCCTGGGTAATGCCCGATTTTTCAGGGTAATCCTAGATTTATCCAGGCTTTTGGACTTTACCCATAACATATATATATATATAAATACAGTCGGCAAGCTCAGTGCTCTGAACTGTATTTCTTCAGGACCTGTTATCGATGTGGCAATCGCAGGGATAATTACACGTTTGGCTTTTCATGTTGGTTAAGGCTGGGGTCAGACGAGCGTGATTTCTACGGACTGTACGTGCGTGCAGTACGGACATCGTCAGTACGGATGACGCAGTAGTGGTCACACAGTCCGTTTTTTCACTGAAGTTATTTTATGACGGATGTAGGAGGGAAAAATAAATTACAATGAAAAAACATTCTGTCCGTGAAAAATGCTGGACGTATAAATGCAGTCCGTCTGACCTCGCTCCATCACTCACACACAAAGCTATGCAGACGTTATGGACGTGGCGCACTCCGCACGTCCGTTCTAGCAGTATTACGTTCTTGCCAACCTGCGTCCGTTTGCCGCGGCCGTTGTGCGGCCGCAGTTCAGTGCGCACGTACTTCATGTGTCAGGCTCCAATGGACTTACTTTCATGCTATCACGGACGTACTTTTAGGCGCAATCACGGACGTGAACACTACGCTCGTCTGACCCCAGCCTTAAGGAAGAAGAAATAAATAAAAAGCAATTTGAGCTGACGAAACAGTAAGAAGAGAAGGTGTTTTCGAGAGGTAAGAACATCACGAGGAAGAATATTTAGGACTTAGAAAGCATTTTCCCCTCTCTAATAAGACTGAAAGATTAGCACTTCTGCAGATTGATTTTAACAGGGCTTCATCCATGACTGTCATTTTATGAAAAGTACAATATGAGAGATTAGCAGGAAATTGCAAAAGCATACCAGCTCTAATCAATTATCAAGCGCATTCGTTTTCTAGTGGGAGCTTCACAATGAAAAAATTACAGATGCAAAAATAACAGGAAATTATAACGCCGGCGGGTATAAATAACACGGCTATACGTGTCAAAAATTGATGGGTTCTGGTGTTGATTCATCAATCTAAATACTGTGCATTTACAAAACACTTTAATTATGTATTAGGCTTCTATTTCAGCTTTGTTACAAGTAAACAGTATTTACAAAGGCGTTCATTTATGGTAACGGTAACCTAGGGCAGAATAAAAGAGAATTGCTAATATTAGAACGTATTGACGGATTTTCCCGATTGTTAATGTTACGAAATCTACGATTTTTGTAAAGATAAATAGAAAAGCTCTTCCAGCCAAATCTATCCCATCTCATTCTCTCTCTCTCTGCTACTTCTCTAAAAAGGTACCGTAGATTCTTCGAGTATAAAGCGACCCGAATATAACGCGATGGATAGAAATTTATTATGGAAATGAGAGAATACTCAAGACTCAAATATAACGCGAGGAACAACATTTTACTGTACCAGTAAACAATTAAAATCCTTCCACGTTCTATTAACACAGTCAGGCTTCCCCTCAGGTCAGGATGCTCTGCTCTAGAATGATTGCAGTTGTTACTAAGTATGAAGCCGCCATCCACCCGTCTACTTGACTAGCGATTAGATGGCCGGTGGAGGCGAGCGAGGTGAACGATTGGCTTAAACCGAGCATGCCCTCTGGCTGTGATGGATCCCACCTCTCCCGAATCTGGGAGTTCCTGAAGTGTTTGCAAGCATCAGGGAGGAACTTCCGGGAGACTTGGGATCCTGAGCAAGGCAAGTTTTTTTTTCTTTAAACATGCGATGCAGATGTCTCGAATATAACGCGACCCCTTCAATTTTAAGGTAAATTTTTGTCACCAAAATCTAGCGGTATACTCGAGTATATACAGTAAATATGATAATAAAATTAATCGAATCAATACTTTCTCAGATTTGACATAACCTTCTCCTGCATTTAATTATTATTGTATTATTTTTCCTTTAAATTCAACCGATCGTAGTCAGAATTTATGTCAAAGTCGGCAGAGGAACCCCCAGCTCCGAAGTTCTATTTTGAAAACGTTGGATAAAATGTTGCATTGCAGTTTCTGTCTCTCTGTAGAGCGTGATCATGGATTAAAGTATTTTATCTCATCTCCAACACGAGCAAAACATATTGAGAATATTTATCGCCAGCGCATTAATTATTCATGATGTAGGAGTGAATGGAATATTTAATAAGTCTGGTTTCTATGTCTAAAACCCTGCTGTACCATTCGGCGGTTTGTATATTTTCTGCACGTTTCCAATGTAATACGTCAAATTCCTTTATTCTTTTTTTCTTAAAGAAGTAAGAGTTTGCAATGGAAAATTTAATTGAACTCATGAATTTATCATCATCTTTATAGATTAATGCATTTTGTATTAATGTAACAGCCTTTTCTCCTTCTAAACAGGTTTCTGAGTTACCACAAAAGACCCCTGTAGATCTCCTACCAAATTGTGGTGTTTATGTCCTAGTTTACATAATACATAGTTATATTAGGGATGTGCGTTTCGATTTCGGACCGATTATTTTTTTTCACGAATCGGGCCGATTCGGTGCTTTGGAGTCGTCCGATGTTCCGAATCGGATCGGCAACGAAATACACAGCATCCGAAATAATTTCTGATACTAAACAAAATAATGAATGCAGCATACAAATCCTCACACTGCCGGGCAGCACCTCTACAGTATAATTAATGCAGCATATGATTCCGCACACTGCCGGGCAGCACCTCTACAGTATAATAATGCAGCATATGAATCCACACACTGCCGGGCAGCACCTCTACAGTATAATTAATGCAGCATATGAATCCACACACTGCCAGGCAGCACCTCTACAGTATATATAATGCAGCAAACGAATCCTCACAATGCTGGGCAGCACCTCTACAGTATAATAATGCAGCATATGATTCCACAAACTGCCGAGCAGCACCTTTACAGTATAATAATGCAGCATATGATTCCGCACACTGCCGGGCAGCACCTCTCTGCGGTATAATTAATGCAGCATATGAATCCTCACACTGCCGGGCAGCACCTCTACAGTATAATTAATGCAGCATATGAATCCACACACTGCCAGGCAGCACCTCTACAGTATAATAATGCAGCAAATGAATCCTCACAATGCTGGGCAGCACCTCTACAGTATAATAATGCAGCATATGATTCAACAAACTGCCGAGCAGCACCTTTACAGTATAATAATGCAGCATATGATTCCGCACACTGCCGGGCAGCACCTCTCTGCGGTATAATTAATGCAGCATATGAATCCACACACTGCCAGGCAGCACATCTACAGTATAATAATGCAGTAAATGAATCCTCACACTGCCGGGCAGCACCTCTACAGTATAATTAATGCAGTAAATGAATCCTCACACTGCCAGGCAGCACCTCTACAGTATAATTAATGCAGCATATGATTCCACACACTGCCAGGCAGCACCTCTACAGTATAATTAATGCAGTAAATGAATCCTCACACTGCCGGCAGCACCTCTTACAGTATAATTAATGCAGCATACAAATCCTCACACTGCCGGGCAGCACCTCTACAGTATAATAATGCAGCATATGAATCCTCACACTGCCGGCAGCACCTCTACAGTATAATTAATGCAGCATATGAATCCTCACACTGCCGGGCAGCACCTCTACAGTATAATAATGCAGCAAATGAATCCTCACAATGCTGGGCAGCACCTCTACAGTATAATAATGCAGCATATGATTCCACAAACTGCCGAGCAGCACCTTTACAGTATAATAATGCAGCATATGATTCCGCACACTGCCGGGCAGCACCTCTACAGTATAATTAATGCAGCATATGAGTCCTCACACTGCCGGGCAGCACCTCTCTGCGGTATAATTAATGCAGCATATGAATCCTCACACTGCCGGGCAGCACCTCTACAGTATAATTAATGCAGCATATGATTCCTCACACTGCTGGGCAGCACATCTACAGTATAATAATGCAGTAAATGAATCCTCACACTGCCGGGCAGCACCTCTACAGTATAATTAATGCAGCATATGAATCCTCACACTGCCAGGCAGCACCTCTACAGTATAATTAATGCAGCATATGAATCCTCACACTGCCAGGCAGCACCTCTACAGTATAATAATGCAGCAAATGAATCCTCACAATGCTGGGCAGCACCTCTCTGCAGTATAATTAATGCAGCATATGATTCTGCACACTGCTGGGAAGCGCCTCTCTGCAGTATAATTAATGCAGCATATGAATCAACACACTGTCAGGCAGCACCTCTACAGTATAATTAATGCAGCATATGATTCTGCACACTGCCAAGCAGCACCTCTACAGTATAATAATGCAGCATATGATTCCGCACACTGCCAAGCAGCACCTCTACAGTATAATTAATGCAGCATATGAATCCTCACAATGCTGGGCAGCACCTCTACAGTATAATTAATGCAGCATATGATTCTGCACACTGCCAGGCAGCACCTCAACAGTATAATAATGCAGCATATGATTCTGCACACTGCCAGGCAGCACCTCTACAGTATAATAATGCAGCATATGATTCCTCACACTGCTGGGCAGCACATCTACAGTATAATTAATGCAGCATATGATTCCGCACACTGCTGGGCAGCACATCTACAGTATAATTAATGCAGCATATGAATCCACACACTGCTGGGCAGCACATCTACAGTATAATTAATGCAGCATATGATTCCTCACACTGCTGGGCAGCACATCTACAGTATAATTAATGCAGCATATGAATCCACACACTGCTGGGAAGCGCCTCTCTGCGGTATAATTAATGCAGCATATGAATCCACACACTGCTGGGAAGCACCTCTCTGCAGTATAATTAATGCAGCATATGATTCCGCACACTGCCAAGCAGCACCTCTACAGTATAATTAATGCAGCATATGATTCCACACACTGCCGAGCAGCACCTCTACAGTATAAGGCTAGGGACAGATGAGCGCATTTTCTGCGGCCACCGTCAAAATGTACGTCGATGCGTGCGCACGCATTTTTTCACAGAATACGCTTAAGTGGTCAGACGATGCGCAATTCTGGACGTATTTCATGACGATGGGGTAAAAAGAAGTCTAGGGAAATCCGGCTGTTTGAACGTTATGTTGGCCGCACACTAGCAGCGTCTGACATCTCCTAATCACGCACACACGCTGCTATGCGGCCGCAGCGCACTCTGTACGTCAGTACCAGCGGTTTAACGTTCTCGAAAAAATGCGTTCATTTTCCACTTGCGTTGCGCGGCCGGACTTTTGTGCGACCGTACTTCGTATATTGGCTGTCATTGCCCGTCATCTGCTGCTAGTGCGGCCGTGATTATGTGCGCCAGAACGCGCGTTCGCACTGCCTCAGTCTGACCCTAGCCGAATAATGCAGCATATGATTCCGCACACTGCCGGGCAGCACCTCTACAGTATAATTAATGCAGCATATGAATCCTCACACTGCCGGGGAGCACCTCTACAGTATAATTAATGCAGCATGTGATTCCGCACACTGCCAGGCAGCACCTCTACAGTATAATTAATGCAGCATATGAATCCTCATACTGCCGAGCAGCACCTCTACAGTATAATAATGCAGCATATGATTCCGCACACTGCCGGGCAGCACCTCTACAGTATAATTAATGCAGCATATGAATCCTCACACTGCCGGGGAGCACCTCTACAGTATAATTAATGCAGCATGTGATTCCGCACACTGCCAGGCAGCAACTCTACAGTATAATTAATGCAGCATATGAATCCTCATACTGCCAAGCAGCACCTCTACAGTATAATTAATGCAGCATATGATTCCACACACTGCCGAGCAGCACCTCTACAGTATAATAATGCAGCATATGATTCCGCACACTGCCGGGCAGCACCTCTACAGTATAATTAATGCAGCATATGAATCCTCACACTGCCGGGGAGCACCTCTACAGTATAATTAATGCAGCATGTGATTCCGCACACTGCCAGGCAGCACCTCTACAGTATAATTAATGCAGCATATGAATCCTCATACTGCCGAGCAGCACCTCTACAGTATAATTAATGCAGCATTGAATCCTCACACTGCCGGGCGCCTCTCTGCGGTATAATTAATGCAGCATATGATTCCGCACACTGCCAAGCAGCACCTCTACAGTATAATAATGCAGCATATGAATCCGCACACTGTAGATGTGCTGCTTGGCAGTGTGTGGAATCATATGCTGCATTATTATACTGTAGAGGTGCTGCCTGGCAGTGTGTGGAATCATATGCTGCATTATTATACTGTAGAGGTGCTGCCTGGCAGTGTGTGGAGTCAGATTCATATGCTGCATTAATTTTTTTTTTTTTCGTTTTAAATCATTTTATTTTGTTCTGGGGGTTTTTTCGTTTCAGATATTTTGCTCAGCTTTTTTTCAGTTTTAAAACATTTTGTTCTGGTTTTTATTTTTAAAGTCAGACCATTTGGGTCAGTATTTTTGCGTTTTTTTAATTATTTTGTTAATTTTTTTTCCTTTTATACCATTTTAATACGATTAAATAAAGTTGTGCGATGCATATTCATAAGAAAAAAAGGATCTTTCATAAAAAACGATAGAATCGGCAGAATTACCATACCGACCGAAATACCATTAGGCTAGGGTCAGACTGAGGCAGTGCGAACGCGCGTTCTGGCGCACTTAATCACGGCCGTGCTAGCAGCAGATGCCGGGCAATGACGGCCAATATACGAAGTACGGTCGCACAAAAGTCCGGCTGCGCAACGCGAGTGGAAAATGAACGCATTTTTTTCGAGAACGTTAAACCACTAGTACTGACGTACAGAGTGCGCTGCGTCGCTAGCGGCGTGTGTGAGTGAATTGGAGACGTCAGACGCTGCTAATGTCCGGCCAACATAACCTCCAGATGCAAGAAGTGTTTTATTGATGATCCGTACAAAATCACGGATGAAACTGCGCATAGTATGACCGCTATTGCGTATTCCGTGAAAAAATACGTCCATTCTTCGAACGCACATTTTCACGGACAACGTGAAAAATGCGTTAGTCTGACCCTAGCCTGAGTCTTAGGCTAGGGTCAGACGAACGCATTTTCACGTTGTCTGTGAAAAAGTGCGTTCGAACGAATGGACGCATTTTTTCACGGAATACGCGATAGCAGTCATACGATGCGCATTTGCGTTCGTGATTTTGTACGGATCATCAATAAAACACTTTTTGTGTCTGGACGTTATGTTGGCCGGACATTAGCAGTGTCTGACGTCTCCTAATCACGCACACACGCCACTAGCGGACGCAGCACACTCTGTACGTCAGTACTAGCGGTTTTACGTTCTCGTCAAAATGCGTTCGTTTTCCACTTGCGTTGCGCAGCCGGACTTTTGTGCGACCGTACTTCGTATATTGGCCGTCATTGCCCGTCATCTGCTGCTACTACGGCCGTGATTAAGTGCGCCTGCACGCGCGTTCGCACTGCGCTCGTCTGACCCTAGCCTAAGGCTGGGGTCAGACGAACGCAGTGCGAACGCAGGTGCAGCTGCACTTTATTATGGCCGTGGTAGCAGCAAATGACTTCCAACGCAGGCCCACACATGAAAGTTCAGGCGCGCAACGCAAGCAGCAAACAAACGCATGTTTGCAAGAATGTCGAACCGCTAGTACTGACTTACAGAGTGCGCTGCGTCCGCATAGCGGCGTGTGTGTGTTTAAGAGACATCAGACAGTGCTCAGGTCAACATACCGTCCAGACACCCAAAGTTTTCTGGTTTGGATCTGTAAAAAATCACAGCCGTAATTGCGCATTGTATGACCGCTATCGCGTTTGGTTTTTTTAAAAAAGTACGGACGCACTTTTTTTTACGGACGACGCTAAAAATGCGTTCGTTTGACCCTAGCCTTATTCAAAACAAGTAGAACCTTTGAAACGAAGAGCTGGCCCCGTGTATATTAATATAACGTTATCAGATCCCCTCTAAGGCCCCATGCATATTTATATAAAATTATCAGACCTCTCTAAGGCCCCGTATATCTATACTATAATAAAACAGTAATACGGTGGTGTGTCCGTCGCCACGCCGCCGTCTTCAAATGCGCATGCAACCAGCATACTGCTGGGTGCGCGCGCATCCAACCGGCTGGGTGGAGTAGAGGTAATGTCACTGCTCTGCATGGAGAGAGCCTGTGGAGTTATGGGCTCGATCCCAGCGAGCAACCTCTCCAGTAAGTGTCCTTGGCAAGACATCTAACGGTACATACTCGCCACCCAGGACATACTTGAAAACGAGAGAAATCTCAATGTATCCTTCCTGGTAAAATCCTTTCACAAAAAAAAAGCGCCGCGGCACAGGCGGCTGGTTGCCCTTCACTGCAGGTGGCATCCGCGAGCAGGAGATACTCACCTCTCTGTCCAGGGTCCCGCAGCGTTCTGGCTTCAGGGAAGCCAGACGTTGCCGGCCCCCGATATCTCACACACACGCCGCTATGCGGACGCAGCGCACTCTGTACGTCAGTACTAGCGGTTTGACGTTCTCGAAAAAATGCGTTCGTTTGCCACTTGCGTTGCGCAGCCGGACTTTCGTGCGGCCGTTCTTCCTATGCTGCCCGGCATTGGACGTCATTTGCTGCTAGCACGGCCTTGATTTAGTGCGGATAAACGCACGTTAATACTGCGTTAGTCTGACCCTAGCCTAAAGCGGCACCTGTTTTTTAACCCTACAATTTCCAGATCGCGATCGGCGCCGCTCGGCAGCCGAACGCAATCTAGCTCCAGTGGGGGCCGCCATCTTGGACGGCGGCTCCACCTCTGGGTTCCCCCCTCGGCTCCTGACGTGTCGTGCATAGCACGATGACGTCAGATAGCTGGGAACCCCTAGCTGCTAGGGGATTTCCCAAGGATTTCTCCAGAACCGTGGCAGCTAGGAGGTCATGCTTTATGTCATTCGAAAGGCCTGAGCATGGCCTTTCGAATGATTCCAAACATGACAATGTTCAAAGTATAAATAATTTAAAAAGAATTGAAAAAAATTGAAAAAAAAACAAACAAACATGTTTTTTGTGTGTTGTTTTTATTAATGCAGCAATATTGTTCACATTTCAATTATAAAGTGAACAATGATGCTGCACTAATGATTTTTTTCTATGGGTGCATTTGCAAAAAATCACGTAATTACCCCCAAAAAATGTAACGAGTCCCAATTTCTAATTTATGTACAAGCGCACCCCATAGAAAATATAACCACAAACGCTCATGTGATAAAATGTGAAAAAAAAACACTTTACACGCTGTAGAAGATTAAAAATTCAAATTTTATTGCATTTTTTGTTATAATATACAGGCAGGACATGACATCGCCACACCGCAGTCTTCAAATGTGTGCACAACCAGCGTACTGCTGGGTACATGCGCATCCAACCGCCGCGGCACGCGCACAGCCGATGTGCATGAGGGACAACAAAAATCCGTTGGAGAGACTCACAGCGGATCGCCTTTTTTTTTTGTCCCTCACGGATCCCCCCTGCCCTGAGTCTCCCCCAGCGGCTGGCGCGGGGGAGGCTCTGGGCGCTGCATGCCGAAACCAGCGCAGCGAAGACCTGGGGACTTGATCATGGCGCTGGAAGAAGGTAAATATTGGCCTCCCTGCAACTGGGCACCCCACCACCTTGAACCTGTCCCCATGAGTTTACAATCTAAGGGGTCCCATGAGTTTACAATCTAAGGGGTCCCATGATCTTGCAATCTATCCCATGAGTTTACAATCTAAGGGGTCCCATGAGTTTACAATCTAAGGGGTCCTGTTCCTGTGAGCTTACAATCTAAGAGGGTCCTGTTCCCGTGAGCTTACAATCTGAGAGGGTCATGTTCCCATGAGCTTACAATCTAAGAGGGAAGAGGAACCTGCTCTAATATATAAATGCCTTTGTAATGCGCTGTCAGCTGTGCGTGCACCCATCAGAGCTGCTTACTTGGCCCTCCTGTTGCGGATGGGAAAGCGACGGACGCGTTACAAACGCATTTATATAGAGAGATACTCTTGGATAGGACATTGAAAACCAAATATGTGGACATGAATTCTGAGCTGGCGACAACAACAATAGACTGCCCTCCGGGCAGGCTTAACAACTAGTATTTATATAAAGTTATCAGATCCCCTCTAAGGCCCGTACATATTTATATAGAGTTATCAGATCCCCTCTGAGGCCCTGTATATAGTTATATAAATTTATCAGAACCCCTCTAAGTCTCTGTTTCTCTAAACTAAACAGGTTTAAGCATGTTAGCCTTTCCTCATAACTTAACCCTTCCATTCCCCTTATTCATTTAGTTGGACGTCTCTACAAAAACATCTGGAGAGCCAAAGATGCTGATCTCTGCCCTAAGGAATGTAATTCCGAAGCAGAAAAGACCTTGAAAGGGCAACTATGGTTCATTTTTCTGGTTCGTATATGTAAAAAGTAGTTCTGCTATTACTAGCAGACAAAGGATGTGGCAAGTTGGCCATAGCGACTATTCCTATAAGACTTAAGCAGAGGTGATGCTTTCAGTGTAAGAACTACGATGAGCTTGATGCTTGGAGCACCGCCCTACCTCTTATCTGAATGCAATATTTCCTTATGTCTTTACCGTTCGAGCAGTGGTCCAACAGGATATCTCAACTGGATGTGGGGAAGTGGCGGCGAGTATATGCTCATATCCTGAGTTGAGGCTGGGACATAAGGTGGATGTGGTTCAGTAAAAATTATGATAATCTCACTCATTAATTAACGGAGGTAGTGTAAATCCTATTAACCCTATTTAACAGAAACTGGTGAGATGTATACGCATAGACCAACTCTTGTGCTCATTGATGGAGACCAAGAGAGGAATGATGACTGGTTGTTTGGTCTGTTGTTGGTTTTGTTTGACTGTTTGGTTTGTGTCTGTGAACACTTGACAGATCACACTGAGTAAAGCGTCCAGGGTTACCATAACTAGTGCACCCATTCTGAAGTGAAATCATCTTCATGATTTATTGTCAACTGCTGTTTGGTAAGAACATTATGAACTCAATCTTAATTATTATTTTACAAGCAAATGAAACTGATCAACATTATTCTACTGTGATGTTTCCATGGCAACCTAATATATTTTTTGGGTCTATCAAAATAGGCATTTTCCATTATCTAAGCTTCTTATTCAAAATTTAACTCTTTAGAATGCCACCTTTTGCTCGAAAGATAACGTTACAGAATTTACACTCTGGGACGAGTTTACAGGTGCATATTTCTGGTAGACCAGGGCTGTCAATAGGTTTCTGAACTACAAGTCCTATGATTCCCTGCCTATCTATTGCAATTATGGAATTCTGGGAACTGTAGGCATCAACATTTGAGGGTCGATGAGTTTGACAGCCACGTGGTAGAACATTTTTGAAAGCAGAAGATTTTGAATATTGATATTGATTCGGCATTGTGGGCTAAACACCATTTCTGGATTTCATTGCATATGGACAGACTTGACCTGGAATGTTAGGTTACATTTAGGGATGCACAGATACCGATACTAGTATCGGTATCAATGCCGATACCGGCATTTGCACGAGTACTTGGTACTGGCGGCCGCTCGGGAGACCACATGACGTGGCCTCCAGTTGTGGTCTTGTGGGGATTGCGGGATGTTTATGATTCAAGACTGTCATGTAAAGTAATGTCGAAATAGGTAATAAAACGTGATTTATGGCTTCCAAAATTTGGTAAATACCAGTGCTGGTGCTGAAACATTTCTGTCGAGGAACCTACATCCCATCTTTTAAATTCCACTTCAGTCTCAGCTGTTTAGGCCCGTGTCAGACTAGCGCAGTGTTCAAGTCCCTGTTGCCGCACATTTTAACGTCCGTGGTAGCATACAATTACGATCAATAGAGACCCAAACAAAAAGTACGTCCGCACACAAGTGTGGACGCACAACGGACGCGGCAAATGGACGTAAGTTAGGCAAGAACGTAAATCCGCCAGAACGGACGCACAGAGTGCGTCCAGCACGTTGACGGACAAAATGTAATTTCATATTAATTTATTTTCCCTTCTACATCAGTCTAAAAAAAAGACAGTCACAGAAACGGACCGTGTGTCCACTACCTTGTCGTCAGTCAGAAAGTACATCCATTGTGCACGGATGCACAGTCTGCACAGAATGCACTCGTCTGACCCTAGCCTTAGTTGTAGAGTAGTTGTCTCTTTGTCTTTTCATTCTCTCAACATTGAAGAACACCATGTGGTTTCACACAACCATGTCCTGACCTGGGAAGACTGATGGAAATAGCTTTATTTACCGTTTTCACAATTTGGTAATTGCGAGTGCTGCTTCATTTCTGGTCAATACCCTACATTCCAACCTTTAAATTCCATCTCATTCTCAACAGTTTCATTGTAGAGTAGTAGTTTCATCCTCTTGACATTGGAGAACATCTTGGTTTTAGACAGCTGGATGATACAATGTCATGACCAGGGTAAACTGATAGAAATGGTCCAGCTTTAAGCATTACCCTTGGATCTCTTGTAATTATGTAATATATACGTCATAAGACTTATACACATATATCATCCTATTCAGGGGTCAAAACCTAAAAACATAAGTGTGGGAACCCATCAACATTTTTTGCTCAAATTAGGCCCGTGTCAGACAAGCGCACTGCAGAGCAGAAGGAACGTCTGTGAGAGCGGACGTTCCTTCTACTTTCCGCTGAGTGCGCTCAGCTGTGCAAATCACGATCCTATGGAGGATCGCGCTTTGCAGCTCCGTTGACGTGCTTTCTAGCACATCAACGGATTCGTTACCTAAACGGACACTTGCTGCGCGCGCACAAACGTGTGACCGGTGCCTGTCGCTGTATCACGCAGCTGCGATGGCCACCGGTAAGTGAGCTCACCTGACACGAGCCTTAAGCATTGTCAAGTCGTATTTTACCCAGCACTCAAATTTCAAATTGTATGCACTTACTGGATTTTATGGAATTATTGTGACAATAATAATAATAAAAAATATAACATAGCTTATGACTTACCAAAGAAACACATGATTGGACATAAAAGAAAGAATCAGATAGTGTAGACCGAAAGAAAACTCTGTTCTCTCTGCAAAAAATGTACCGGCTGGATGGAGTAGAGGTAACATCACTGCTCTATAACCGTGGAGACTGTGGAGACACAGGTACGATCCCGGCAAGAGCACCTCTCCAGTAAGTGTCCTTGGGCAAGACACCCAACGGTACACACTCGCCACCCAGGACATACTTGAAAAGAAGAGAAATCTCAATGTATCCTTCCTGGTAAAATCCTTTATTTATAAAATAAATAGTGGAGACTCATGATGAGCATAAAACAGTCAAAATCAGCTCAGCACACAGAGGTGAAATGGCTCAGCAGTGAAGGAGTTAAAAGGCACAAACATGTAAATAATGGGTATTTCTAATTTCAGGACAAAATTTTGAAACTATTTAGCCAGGGTCTTTTTTGGCGGTTTAGAGTTTAAAGATTTTGGGGATTAGAGTTCGAAAAAAAAAATATATATATATTTTTTTTCCACTCATATTTCATAATTATTCTTTTTATAGTAAATTATACGATATGATGGAAATAATGGTATCTTTAAAAAAGTCGATTTAATGGTGAAAAAAACGGTATATAATATGTGTGGGTTGCATAAACGAGTAGAGGAAGATTAGACCTAAACACAAACAGCGCAGAAACGCTAAAACAGCAGCAGGCACTTTTGGACAGACAATGGTACTATCACCTTGTCACTATGGGGTTAAACATCAGATATCTCTATTAGTCATATTTAAAGGCGCCGTGTGATGCGGGCCGAAAATATGCTATTTCGGTTGTTTTACCAGCCTGCTTTTTTCGGAACAGCAGCATCTTTTTTACATATCGGCTACAACTCAATCAGCCAGTGGGGTTAAATCAAACCCTACGTTTAGTTTTGTCACGTATTTAAAGCTATTGATGAACAGAGAGCACGGTTTTTTAGAAAAAAAATTTAGCTGCAGTTCTTCTAGCACTTATTTCTGGTTACTATAACAATCGGAGCCCCTGCTGTGCATCACGGTTAACCTCAATCTGTTGATGACGGTTGTCTTCCCAAGCATTACATTACATGCATATCAATAAAAGGAATGGGGAGAATATAAAATAAGTGGGTTTTTTTATTAACTGACCAGTATTTTGTGTTTGTTTCACATGCTTTTAGACCTTAAAGGGCTACTCTACTGAAAAATAGAGTTCCTTCTTCCTTTTTTTTGTCCTTAAATAAATGGGCAGATGTTGCTGACAGCCTGTGCCCAAATTGTTTTTTATTATCTTCTCTTTTTCGTTGATTATCCTCCCCTTTTGTCCCTCGCCGTGCGTTGCTCCACCTCCTAGGGTCGGACACTCCCAAACTCGGAAGTCCCTGAAGCTTTTCTGCACAGTTTGAGCTCCTATACAACTTGCGTAGCGTAGGAACCGCAATTTGCGCAACGCTACGGGACATGCGCACTTTACATGCCCAACAGGCCCTGCGTCAGGAAACAGCCAAATCAACGCAAAAGTAACATGAGACAGATTCAGGGAACAAGGCCGGCCATGTAGCGCAGACGTACAAGGCAATGGGGGACAACCCCAACCTTGTGGCTGTATGGTACGAGTCATGACAATTGCCTCTAGAATTCAGATTGAAAGAGCTGCAAACAGAGACAAAGGGCTCTATTAAATTTATCGCGCTAAAACGCACGCTCAGCGCTATTTTTTTTGCGCGCAGCATTAAACGTTAACGCGCATAAATTAACGCTGGTATTACAATCCTCGCGCATTTTTATCATAAGTCAAAAAATAATGCACGTAAAAAAGACACGCAAAACCACGCGCGCATTAATGCCGCTCGCAGAAATCGGTGTGCAGACTGTTTTTTAACGCGATTCAGCCAATCAGAATTAAGAACCACAATTGCGTCCCATTAAGTTTTTGTCAAAATCAATCTGAGTATATATGCTGCAGCAATAATAAAAACACGCACAACCTCTCCATTTTATTGTTTGGGTATGTGTAGAATGTGTAACTATACTGTGTTGTATTGTTTTTTTCGTGCTGGTGTATTTGGTTTCGGCCAGGACGTTCAGATTTGCCGTTACCACCAGCTTTTCAAAGACGTTAAAATTATGCGCGCAAACGTTGTCCGTTAAAATTTGTGCATAGATTGTAATACCATCTGCGTACCAGCGCACAAACGCATTTGCGCTCACAATGTTAAGTATAGGACGCGCAGTACATTACGCTCGCAAAGGGTTCCCGCTGGTTCACCCGCGGTAGACGTTTACGCAGATTTTTTGCACGGACATTGTAATACGACATTCTGCGCAAAGGGTTTTCCCCCTCGCGTTAATGTGTTTTTGCGCACGCGTTCACATTTGTGCAAAGTAGTTAATAGAGCCCAAAATCATTGTTTTTTCCTTTTGGGGTGTTTTTGGCACTCGCTGGATGTAGCTCCTCCTCTTTTGCTCAGGGACTTCCGAACCCAGAAGTCCTGGAAGCTTTTCTTGCCTGAAAAAGCTTGCGTAGCATAGGGGCGGCAAATTGTGTAGCACTACAGTACTTGCATACATTACTCATGCAAGCTCCATAGTGTCTGCGCAGAACGATGGTTTCGAGCAGTGCGCATGCGCAGATCATATCCACAGGCTGCCTCTCTGAGACTGTGTGCTACCGTGATTAGTCTCAGAGAGGGTGATGTCGGCAGCCTCTCTGTATGGTGACCTCACTAGTGACTGATCTGGTGACGGGAATTTTTTTTTTTGAGAAAGGATTTTACCAGGAAGGATACATTGAGATTTCTCTCGTTTTCAAGTATGTCCTGGGTGGCGAGTATGTACCATTAGGTGTCTTGCCCAAGGACACTTACTGGAGAGGTGCTCGTTGGGATCGAACCCATGTCTCCACAGGCTCTCTCCACGCAGAGCAGTGATGTTACCTCTACTCCACCCAGCCGGTAAAAAATCCTGGCTGCTGATGATGCTGGGTGGGGTGGAGGAAACTTCTCCACTTCACCCCCTGATTTCACAGATTGAAGGAGCTGGAAAGGAGGGAGGGTGGAGACTCTACACATCCTGACCACTTTACCAGTGCAACGTGGTCAGGATGAGTAGCGTGATCCTTTAATCTCATATGAGCAGGTGTTAGTACCAGCCACAATGGTGTATGTTGACGTTGTGGCAGGCTTAAGCAATATGTGATCGCATCTGTAACTAAACCTAAGGCACGTATTTTTAAATCTTTATACGAACGTCTGTGTTAAACGCTCTAAATGTTGAATTTTTTTATGTTATTTATGTAGCGCTCACCCCCGAAGGAGCAGCTGAATAACCCCAGGATTGGTCTCACTGCACTAACAATTCACTGTACACCAACACACATTTATGGATTTTTCTCAATGTACTTTACTGAAGCAATAAGCGTCAATAAATATACATTTACTTTAAGCATGAAAATAGACCAAGTTAGGAAATAAATTACGGTAATATGTAATGCGGATATCTATATATGGTGACTAAACCATTAATGTGACTCTCAGTTCTTTGGTTCAAAGTCCCATTCAGAAATGCTCGTTAGTTTAAGTCCTAGGGTACCCGGGTACTAAATCCACTGGCCAGTGGATGGACGAATATCTTCGACTAGTCAACGTTGGGGCCCTGAAATTGAAGCAATCAAACAAGTGCGCACTGATAGCAAAGTCATAGGCCGAAAGGCCTCTAACCAAACCGGCGAAACAGCTTGTCCCGGACTGATGAAACTCTGCAGGAAAGTGCTCCTCTGCCGCCTGAAACCCGATGCTGCCAAAATCCCTGCTCCCGGACCGATCTACTCAGCCAGAAGTCGAACGCCGCCAGCACTCCGCTCCGTCTGCGGCCCCCTTACACGAGGTCCTTCTCCAACACACTCACCACCGGAACAGCTCAGCAGGACATGCAGCAAGTCGATTCGTACTTTCCTCGATCACTCCAGCAATGGATGTCGCCGGTTCTCTGCGCTCCCACTGGCCAAGATCCCAGAAAGTCTCACACGATCGACTGCCTTCTTTCACTGCTTTCTCAGTTCTCCCCACGTTGCACTCGAAGCCCTTCACTTCCTGCCGCCAGAGAGCTTGCTTCCTTCACTTCTCCCAGGGGTTTCTGGGGGATGTAGTCCATAAGTCTCATACATTACGCTCTGGCTCCCCCTAAAGGCATAACGCTGCAATTCTCAAAGTCCAATTAAACACAGGGCTACATTTATATACAGGGTTATTCAGAGAAAGGTGAAAACCAGGAGAACTGGCAGGAGAAGAAAACAACCTAGACCAAATAGCCGATTTGGAAAGTGAGATAATTGGGAGAATTTTTCTGGTTTGGCTATTTTGACCTAGAATTTTCATTTCTCCAGTCATTCTCCTGAGTTTCACCTTTTAGTGAATAGACCTGATAGTATTTTTTACTGTTAGATTGAAAATTAAATAAAGAAATTATAACAGTAACCCCTTGACTGAGAATGTCACTGAGTCACCGCGATCCATTCATTTTTAGTATTCGCAACCCAACTATCACAGAATTAAAGCCGTGAGAGAAAATAATGTGCTTGTGTCCCAGAGCATAATGGTTTGAAACCTAGGAAGAGAGAATTCAGAGAAGTCAACATGACCAGGAACTAAGTGGTGGGGATGACTCATTTAACATACTATCCGATCTAGGTGTCTTGTTTCCTTTGACTTTAATGAAGATTAATGCAGACTGACAACCTGCTCATTTGTAACAGCAATATATGCTGCCGGGGCAACAATTACTAATTGTTACTTTAATTTCCGTAGAACTAAGAGGGGAGCCATGAGCCTCGACTAACTCCGACTCCATGGGAACACTCTAGAGCGATCAGGATGAAACAGAGAACATGATATATGAGAGGCGATGGCTGCTTTCAACTTCAAAAGAAACACTCTCCGCTCGTTGCACAAGGCACAATATTAAGAGCTGTATATAGAGTAATGCAGTATTTCGAGTATCTCGGAGGATTGATTCATGTCTGACGTATCTCACAGAAACATTTCATTTTTTGTTCAGATATGATTGGAAGTAAAAAAAAAAAAGGAAAAATATTTTTTATTTATTTATTCCAGTTAAAAAAAAAAACAGTGCACACGACGTCTTTATTTTCTCTTTGATCGTCTCCGTTATTTACAATGATTACCGTAGATACTCGAGTATAGCGTGACCCGAATATAACGCAATGGATAGAGATTTATTATGGAAATGACAGAATACTCAAGACTCGAATATAACGCGTGAAACAAAATTTTACTGTACCGGTAAACAATTAAAATCATTCCAGGTTCTCTTAGCACAGTCAGGCTCCCCCTCAGGCCAGGGTGCTCTGCTCTAGAATGATTGCAGTTGTTACTAAGTATGAAGCTGCCAGCCACCCGTCTTCTTTACTAGCGATTATTGGCCGGCGGAGGCAAGCAAGGTGAACGATTGGCTTAAGCCGAGCATGCCCTCTGGCCGTGATGGTCCCACCTCTCCCGAATCCGGGAGTTCCTGAAGTGTTTTCAAGCATCAGGGAGCCCACATTCACTTCAGCGAGACTACCGGAGCTTCCAGGAGACTTGGGATCCAGAGCAAGGCAAGTTTTTTTTTTTTTTTTACGCGCGATGCAGATGTCTCGAATATAACGCGACTCCTCCAATTTTAAGGTAAATTTTTGTCACCATAATCTAGCGGTATACTCAAGTATCTACAGTACTTATGATCTTTTGTGTGTGTGTTTTATGCGTCGGATGACTATAAGCATAAATCCAATAAATTTTCGACATTTTACAAAATGGAATACAAAATTATTCTGAGCTTCAATGCGTTAGCAAAAATATGACATGAGGGCAGGGTCTGTTGGAAGCACAGCACAGCCCCCCGTGCATGCAACCATGACCCCCTTCCCATGCGTCAGGGGAAAGGGAAATGAAACGGTTGGGAAGCGGAAGCTCACTTACCCTCTCCAGGACAGTTATGCCCTCCCCTTCTACAAATGGTACATGAATTTTGGGGTAGTGCACTTCGGTTTGGATATTAAAATGGACATCGAGTATTGTCAATTTGGAATCATCCAAATTCCTAGCGGCTGAGCCGCCAATCAGAAATATTTACAAAATCCATTTTCTGAATTGATACAGAATGATCAGAATGTAATTGGATTAAATTAGGATTGTTTTGGATTTAGAAAAAACATCACTATGGGATACAAAAATCTCCAACAAGCAGAAATAGTAACCCTAACCTTAAAAGTAACCTAACCATAAACCTCAAATTAACCCAAATACTAAGCAACTCTAAAGGTAACCGTCGCAGTAAGACTAAACCTAAAAGTAACCATAACCCTACCCTAATCCTAACCCTTATCCACTTTTCCGCGAAGGACACGCTCAGTGTATCCTCTTGAAGGCGTTCAGGGTGCGTAAGATGCGCTGAGTGCGTGCTCACTTCACAGCAGCGATCAGCCAGTATTTCTTTGATGTCAGCCCTGCCTCTGGGACCCCGGCCAGCGAACTGATGTCATCACGTCGGGCACGATGACGTCTGTTTCAGACACCACCGCCCCTGCCAGAGCAGGGAGAGTGCCAATTGGGGAGGGTCCTTTGGACCACTCTCTCTCCCAAATGCTAACAGCCACAGAAGAAATGCAGGCACTGCTGGAAAGGGCACAGTCTGCCCTTTCTAGTAGTGCCTGTCTTTAACCCCATAGGTGCTGGATCGCAATTCCTGCGCCGGATCGTAGTCCTTTCCCAGAGGTGGCTGACATCTTGAATGGCAGCCAAGCCTCCGGGATTTCCCCCTACCCACTGATGTCATTGCGCTGGATGTGATGAAGTCAGTTCACGAGTTAACCCCTAGCTGCCATCTATGGTGGAGATAGTTGATTCAAAGGACCCAGAATCTCCCGATGGGTGGTAGCTAGAGGATCATGTGTGATATCATTGGAAAGGACAGAGCATGGCCTTTCCAGCGATACCAAGCATGACCTGGTTCAGTATAAAATAAAAAAATTAAATGAATAAATACATAAAATATAAATAATATTAAAAAAAAATATTTATTAATGCAGCACTATTGTTTACTTTTAAATTATAATGTGATACAATGATGCTGCACTAATGGATTTTTTTTTCACTTTTAGCTAAAATCGCGCATTTTCTATAAAAAATACAGTACCAGTTTCCCATTTTTTAATAATTTGAAAAAGCGTACCATATAGAATATATAGGTCTGCCATAAAAAAAGGATATATCATTTCTATGGGTCGTATAATACAACTTGACTTCAAATCGCATTTAAACATGGTGAGCAAAACCAATAAAAATTAGCTCAGCACATAGTGGTGAAATGGCTCAGCAGTGAATGGGTTAAAGTAACCATAACCCTGACATTAACTCTAATGCTAACACTAATCCTAACCCTAAAGATAACCTTAAGGCTAGGGTCAAACGAATGCATTATTCGCAGCGACCGTCAAAAAGTGCGTCCGAATGCATTGATGTATCTTTTCATGGAATGCGCGAAAACGGTCATACGATGCGCATTTTCGTGCGTGATTTTTTACGGATCGTCAATAAAACACTTTTTGCATCTGGACGTTATGTTGGCCGGACATTAGTAGCGTCTGACATCTCCTAGTCACGCACACACGCCGCTAGCGGACGCAGCGCACTCTGTACGTCAGTACTAGTGGTTCTGCGTTCTCAAAAAATGCGTTCATTTTGCGCTTGCGTTGCGCGGCCGCACTTTTGTGCGGCCGTACTTCGTATATTGGCAGTCATTGCCCGTCATTTGCTGCTACTGCAGCCGTTATTAAGTGCAACCAAACGCACGTTAAAAAAGCGTTAGTCTGACCCCAGCCTAAAGGTAACCCTAAACCTAAAGTAATCTTAACCTTAGCCCTAATCCCAACCATTAAATTAACCATCACCCTGACATTAACTCTAATGCTAACACTAATAACCCAACCATAAAAGTAACCCTAAACCTAAAGTAATCTTACCCTTAGGACTAATCCTAACCATAAGTGTGACTTTTTCCCTAGAAGGAACCCTAACAGTAACCCTAACCCTAAACGAAACTCCAACCCTAAACGTAATCCTAATCCTAAACGTAAATATATCTTTATCCCTAGCCCTAAAGGTGACCCTAAACCTAACAGTAACCCTAACTAATATCTATCTAGTTTGGGGTATAGAAGGGGGGACAGGGGTTGTATAGATGGGCTTATAGAGGGAGGAAAGAGAAGGGTATAGCGGGGGATAAAAGATATAAAGAGGAAAATAGGAAAAAAAGTACGTGTGACCCTGAATATTCCATCCAATATTTTTGGATCGATTCAAAATGAAAATTGCCAAATCAAAAATATTACCGAATCCTAAATATTTGGATTACGAAATCTCCAAATTCAATCTGAGCCGATATTTCATCTAGTAGTGTGACAGCACTCTTTACAAAGAGTGTGGAATTATAGGGGTTATTCAGAGAGAGCCGATCTGGCCCCGAAATGTCCCCGAATAGTGAATTTCCCCTACAGTGCCATTCGGCTATTCAAAGAGCAGGCAGGTCGCCAAAATTTGGCGAACTGCCAGCAAGTACGGTTCCTGTTCGGTGCCTGTTCGACGGCAGTGAAATCCCCCATAGAGAAGTAATGGTTAATCTATTCAGAGAACACCGAACAGCAGTGAAAAGTTGCCGAAGTGCCCTGCTGTTCGGTGGTTTCATTCGGCAGGTTCATCCAGGCTCAGCATGGAAAAAGTCCCCCAGACTCTCCCTGCAGATCATTACGCCGACCTGCCGGATCTCACGAGGCGAGATCTGGCAGGTCATGTGGGGGACATGGACTCCATCGAGTGGATGCGCGCGGCGGCGCTTAGTGCTGCCGCGCGAAACCCGGGGTGTAGCGCCCGCTAACAATGCAGGCAGCTTTTTAAGCACCTGCATTGTAATCCCGTGCTAAAACGGGGGCGCTAAGGAGAAAACTGTGGGTGCAGTTTTTTCTCCCTAGCGTCACCGTTTTAGCACATGGATTGTAATGTAGCCCCATGTCTTTACGTTGTACTAGAAAAATAAATATCAATTGTCTATCAGTCTTTGCACCAAACTGTTATCACATCAACCCAGCAAACACTGCCCTTCCATCGGTATGCTAACAGAAAAGCAACGCATGCTGGGAAAAAATGTACATGTAGAAAGCAGGAGGTTTTCTTATTATAACTGTACAGTACTGGCAGCGACAGCAATTGTTATCCGGCAGCAGCAGGTGATTAAGCCACGTGTCAGCCTGTGCTAGTCAATTAGGGGGGTGAGAGAGCACAGGGAGTAGCATATTGACGGCATCCTCATCAATGGAGCCGGAGCGAGTGCGAGTATAATATCTCATTAAACAATGGCATAGCTCATTATGGCCAATTACATATTCATAGTGAAATGGGATATTCCGTAAAAAGTCATTTTATTCTTGACACGACCGCTTTAACGTGCTGGGGCCTGCCTGCCTCTGGGACGATAGGCCAACCTGGCAAGCAGACAATGGATGTATATGCCGCTTGTGTCCCCTCTGTCAGTCTCCATTTATAAAAATGACAACAATCTTTATTTAGATACGATTATTGACATATATAACACCATACAAATAGATATGTAGCATAATCACTATACAGATGCATATCTTCAAGATATACCAGTGGAGTCATTCGTTACTATATAATCCAGTATAACGAATGCCAGTAGTGAAGATTTCCCCATACTAGTATGAGAGGAATAAGGCTAGGGTTAAACGAAAGCATTTTTACACGCGAACGTAAAAAGTGCGTCCGAACGCATTGATGTATTTTTTCACGGAATATGCGAAAACGGTCATACGATGCGCATTTTCGTGCGTGATGTTTTACGAATCCAAACCAGGAAACTTTTTGCGTCTGGACGTTATGTTGGCCGGACACGAGCAGGGTCTGACGTCTCCAAATCACACACACACACCGCTAGCGGGCGCAGCGCACTCTGTACGTCCGTACTAGGGGTTCTGCGTTCTCGAAAAAATGCGTTCATTTTCCACTTGCGTTGCGCGGCCGGACTTTCGTGCGACCGTACTTCGTATATTGGCTGTCATTGCCCGTCATTTGCTGCTAGTGCGGCCGTGATTATGTGCGCCAGAACGCACGTTAAAAATGCGCTGGTCTGACCCCAGCCTATGTCAGCAGGATCAAAAGAGCCCCAGCATATCGGCGCCACTGCGTTCTACAAGGGTCATTTGAAACTTTGAGGATGTAGCCTCCACAAATAGGTGGTTGAATTGAACAAGTAAACCACCAAGGATTCCCATATTCTCCCAAACTCATAGCTGGGGAATAGTAGGGAACAAGAGCATGTCTCACTGACTACCCATAGCCCCATTCATGCGATGACTAATTTTTATGCATATGGTGCAATATGGCACATCGAATACAGCATATTCTGCAACAAATGGCACACAGAAAGACACAATGGTGCCAGTAAAGCAGTCAAAATTAATCCGAATATATCCTATTACATTAGGATTGGGGCGATTTAAAATCGGATGCTGAAATCAGAATATTTTAATTCGAAGAGGGATTTGGTTAGAATATCGGCAATTTGCAATCCAAATCTAGCTGAATCACCGTACTGACGTTTATTTGTTCAAATTCCAAATTTATCCGAAACAGATTTCACATGTCTAATGGGGGCTGTGGAACCGATCAGGAAAAGGTACATTTGGGGGATTATGTATAGGGATGGGCCGAATACCCCCGTGTTCGGTTCGCATTCGAACACGAACATTTGAAAAAGTTGAATTCGAACACGATTCGAACTCAATGCAAGTCAATGGGACTCGAACGTTCGAATTTTAGAGTGCCCTCCAAGAGGGCATATATGCAAGATATTTGCCATAAAAGGTGTATGGGGGTCCGGGTAGTGCCCTGGGGGACAGGAAACAAGGACAATAAGTAAAAAAGAAAAAGATTTTAAAGGAACAGTGATTTTTCCATGACATAAAGATTAAGAATAAAAATGAAAAATTCCTTCAAATATCGTGCCTAGGAGGTCCCCATAACCTGCCCGTGAAGTGGCAGATTTGTGGGATGTATAGAAATATTTAAAAAAAAAAATGACATTTCAAATGATGGTAAATGTTTTTCCTTTAATCTATTCATAAACAACTGCTTGGGGCGGCAGCCTGTATGAAAAGAGGAGACGTTTTAGGATACGCAGAACAAGTTTAGTGATTTTTTTGGCTAAATTATGGTGAAACTTATGCAGGCTTTGGATGAATATTTGTAATGATTCTCCAGGACAGACCTGGTAGGATCCCTGGTAACAGACCTCTAACCCTCCGATTCTTAGGATGGTCGGGACTCGGGACCACTAAACCTAACCTCTAGCAGGCACACAGGCCAGGGAGAGAGCACCAACAATATACAACACAGACTGAGATCAATATATATTTGTACTGCGCTATAGTATATGGCAGGATGGAAGCGCACCAGCAGTAACAAGCAGCGGAATATACCAGACAGGGGTGCAAAGCGAGAGTAGTTGTTATAACAAAACCAGGTCAGCAACGTTTAAGCACTTGTACTGGGCTACTGTATATGGTGAGAATTGGCGCACACCAGTAGCAACAGGAGGCAAACAGAACAGGCAGGGAGTACACAGAGAGAATAGTCAAATGGCAGGCAAAGCCGGCAACAGATTGGGTCCTCAGAACAAGCAGAGTAAGTAACAAGTATATGTAGCGCTGTGCTAAAAATCTTGCTGTGGCAGTACCTATTTTTGGCCACAAGATGGAGACTATCGCAATCAGAGATACTGGACATTGGACTACAATAACTGGCATGCTTTGCAAGAAGCCAGGAAGTGGGTGGAGACTGGATATACATCCTCTGCCTCGTGGAGAAAGTTCCAGAGCGCGCCAGGGGATGAGAGAAAGCAGACGCACGGAGGAGACCGCTGGAGGAGCTAGGCCAAAGCCCGAGGGAGACCTGTAATTCCTATTTGGGTCACTCAACCTGAGGAGAAGGAGACTTGCCAGTACCCAGACAACAGCTGCAGACCGGCGGAATCGAACGGAGAGCAGGCGGGGAGCTGGACAAGCTGCATGAAGGTAGACAACGGATCCGGCCATTAGTATCCCCAGTCAAAATCGGGTGGAGAGACGTCCTGGGTCAGCGGAGCCTAAAGCAGTCATCAGATGGGTGAGAGGCCTCCAAGGCTGTTTGTATGATTAAAGGACGCTCTGCTGTTTTTCTCTTTTAAGTTCACAGGGCCCCAACTGACTAGTCGAAGACTTTCCTTTAATAAATTCACTGGCCAGTTGAACAGTACCCGGGGTACCACACACACACACAGATACGCTTCTCACATTCTGGAACTTAACTTGTACAGGACTCCTTTCCTTTTGCGAATCGGAACGGGGGTTAAAGTCAAAGATACGTTCCGAATACATTTTTCTTTTTTCCGCTGCGCGTTTGCCGTAATACGAAGGGATTGTATGTTTGGGGTTTCGCTACGTGTCCCTTTTTCTGAACTATCGGGAAATTGCATTCTTTTATGTTCGGTTCGCGAATATTTTTTTTTCCGAAATACGAAGCCTCGTGTTTCGTTTCTTTTCCGCTGCGCGTTTTACCGTAATACGAACATATTGTAATAATATTTGTGAATACCGTGTTTCAACATCTGCTCAAGATTTTAGTAAACTATTTAAATGATAAAAACTCACAACTGTGTTGGAGTATATTTATTCCCTAGTGCGGGGAGACTGACCCGTGGTTCATTTTCAGCGGCTCCTCCGGGAGTGAGCGCTACACGTGGGGGCTCGTTTCCGGGATCCAGTCTCTGGAAAAACCGCATCTAAAGGGTTAAATATGGATCCAGACACTGTTGCCGAGTGGTGTGGGAGCACAGTAGCCAGTCGGAATGTTGTATAGTCATGGATATTCCAGCAGACACTTGGGCTGAAGATCAGATTCGCCAGGCCGTGGCCACGCTAGCACCAGATCATCGGGGGTTAATCCTGGACATTGAAAAAAACCCAGATACCTCTCACATGTATGTTCTTCTCGAATGGAGAAAGGGTGTTCCGCCATGTTTTCAGGGCACGAGCGTGAAACTGGCCGAAGAGGTGGAAGTCCAACTAATTAAGCCAAGTACGCCACGTGGTGAATCCGCAAGTGTTCCCGTGCCTAGTCCGTTGGCCATGATTGGGCCTGAATTTATCGTGGCTATTGGAGATCTACTGGCTAAATGTCAGAAAACAAGCCCTCCTCACACTAACTTCGGTTATCGACGGTTAAGAAATTTTACAGGAACGTACCAACTCCGGCGGGAGAAGAAACCTTTGAAGAATGGGTGGAACAGGCGATGCAGGCTCTGGATGAGTGGGATGTCCCTGAGGCCCAGAAAAAGCAAAGGATTACCGAGAGCTTAAAGGGACCTGCGTCAGAAGCGGTGAGAAACCTGAAACTGAGCAGAAAAGATTGTACTGCTTTAGATTACTTGAACGTTCTTGAAGAAGTTTTTGGACGAACCGAAAAGGCGGCCGAACTGGTATATCAGTACGAACACACCTATCAGAGAAGAGGTGAGAGAATGACCGAGTACATGAGGCGCCTGGATAAGATTCTACACCAGATACTCCTGAAGAAAGGGGCCGAACCGGCCGAAGTAGATAAGATCCGAATAAAACAGATCCTGAGGGGCTCTCAACCTCTAGATCCAGTGATGATGCAGCTGAGAAGCAGAGCAGGTAGCCAAGAGTTAAAGTACCTGGAACTGATTCGGGTTGTGCGAGAGGAAGAGGCTTTGCTAGAAGAGAAATCTTTCAGGCGGGGGGAAAGGGCGTATGCACAACCTGTGAGACATAGCGGTGGCCTGCAGCCTGAAAGCGACTCTCTAGATACCTATGGGTCTGAAGAGGACGAACAAGAACACCTAGTTGGTTTTAAATCTACAGAGAGGGCTGCTAAAGAATCGAACCTCCCTGAACGGGGTGAATTGTCCAAAACCGTCAAGGAAGTTCAGGAAGCTCAAGTTGAATTGCAACAAGCGCATGCGGAACTGTGCCGGGTATTGATGAAGGTGACGGAAATGCAGGCAGAAATGCAGAAATTCCTCACAGGTATGCAGACGACGGAAGTTGCTGTGGCGTCTGGTCCAAATCTTTTGACCAAATCTCAACAAGCAACTACGTCTCCGCTCTCTAAGAGGAGATGTTTCGGGTGTGGAGAGATGGGCCATTTCCGCGCGCAGTGCAAAGGCCGGAAGCCTGAGAAGGATAGAGTCCAGGGACTGTTGGAAGCCCTGGAAGGACTGTTATCTACCTCACCGGCGGGAAATGCCAGAGGGCACCAGTAAAGGAGCAACCTGAGTGCCCGAGGGTTGAACCCCGCTCCAGAAATCAAGCAAAGACTAAGAGGGCGAGGAGGCCTAAAGCCGAGCCAACTGTAGAGCCTGCCAGGACTGAGAGAGTCACTTCCTTAGCGTCCGGGTCTACGTCATGGGGAAGCAATGCACACCCAAAGCCTGCACGGGCCAAGAAAAAGGCCAGGGTACAGCAAACTGGGTCTAAGTGTCCGGATACCGCCACCAAATTTCCTGACCAACTGATAGGTCCTTCTCCTATTGTGCCAATCCAAGTGGAAGGAGTCTACACCAAAGCCCTGTTAGATTCAGGGGCTCAAGTGACATTGATTACAGAGACTTCTACGAGAAACACTTAAAGCATATCCCTCTGCAAGAATTGAAGGATTTGGAAATATGGGGTATCGGCACTGAGAAACTCCCTTATGACGGGTATCTGCAAGTAAAGTTGGAGATTGGATCTGAAGTCATCGGGCAGTCCGGGGGTTGTGATGCACTGGCCATTGTGTGTCCTCGACCCTCGGGTGCGAACAGAAGCTCCCTGATAGTGGGGACGAATACTGACCTAGTGCGGCGTCTTCTGACGCCTATTGTGTTGGAAGAAGGTTCAACTCAAGGAGTACACCCAATGTTACGTCCGGTCTATCAGAGGATGGTCGAAGAACGAAAGGCACCTGCCGAAGTGGGAAGACTGTGGAGACTGGGTGGAACGGAGAAGGTTCTGCAAGCAGGAGAAGTAGCGAGCTTCCGGGCTTCAGTCAAGTTGAACGGATCGCAACCCGGTCCCTATGTGGTGCTGGGAACCGATTTTGATCATGGGAGTGAAACCGGAGTCGAAGTAATTCCTGAAATAATCTCCACCAAGGCTCTGAAGAGAACACAAGGAAGAGTCTCGGTCAGTGTGTGCAATGTGACGGATTCTCCAGTGGTTCTTAAAGCACGAATGCCTATCGGGCAAGTAGAGTCTGCTACACCCCTCTCTACTGATTCAGGAGGGGGAGAAAGTAAAGAGATTCCAGATGAAAGATTCTACACCAAGGACGCTCCCATTTCACCTGAGTGGAAGAAACGTCTTCAGTCTCAAGTCTTAAAGTGGAAGGAATTGTTCTCGAAAGATGAGTTCGATGTGGGCCTGGCTAAGAGTACTGAACATCGTATTCGACTACAAGAAGACAAGCCGTTTCGTGAAAGATCAAGGCGAGTTCCGCTAGGAGACTTAGATGATCTGCGAGAGCAGCTGAACGAATTACAAAGAACCAAGGTGATTCAAGAGTCCAGGAGTCCATATGCATCTCCAATAGTGTTGGTCCGGAAGAAAAATGGTTCTGTCCGCTTATGCATAGACTATCGCACATTGAACCGGAGAACCATCCCCGATCAATATGCCACTCCTCGGATTGAAGATGCCCTACAGTGTTTGTCTGGAGCAAAGTGGTTTAGTGTACTAGACCTGCGAAGTGGGTATCACCAGATACCAATGCATCCGAAGACAAGGAGAAAACTGCGTTCATCTGCCCACTGGGGTTCTTTGAATTTAACAGAATGCCTCAAGGCCTTACGGGGGCTCCAGCCACGTTCCAACGGTTGATGGAGAAGACAGTCGGGGATATGAATCTAATCGAAGTATTAGTGTACCTGGATGACATAATTGTGTTTGGGAAGACTCTGGAAGAACATGAGCAACGTCTGGAGAAGGTCTTGAAGAGGCTCCATGAAGAGGGGCTGAAACTGTCTCTGGAGAAATGCCAATTCTGTCTGCCGTCTGTTACGTATCTAGGACATGTGGTCTCAGCAGAAGGTGTTTCGACAGACCCTCGGAAGTTGGAGGCCGTAGCTTCTTGGCCTAGACCCCGAAACGTCACTGAACTTAGATCTTTCTTGGGATTCTGTTCATACTATCGAAGATTTGTGGGAGGATTTGCGAAAATAGCTCAACCACTGAACAAACTCCTGCAGAAGGAAACCACAGAAGAAGGCTGCAAGGTCTCTGACAAAAACCCGTCAGCTCCGGGGCCAAGGAAAGCTCGAGAGTCTATACAAGGTGAATGGACCAGTCAATGTGAAGGAGCTTTTGTAAAGTTGAAAGAGAGTCTAACCCGAGCTCCTGTTTTGGCCTATGCGGACCCTCATAAGCCGTATGAACTACATGTGGATGCCAGCCGAGAAGGTCTGGGAGGAGTCCTATATCAGGAGTATGATGGATTGCTGAGGCCTGTGGCGTACGTGAGCCGGAGCCTTGCGCCTTCAGAGAAGAACTATCCTACTCACAAGCTGGAGTTCCTAGCCTTGAAGTGGGCAGTGGTGGACAAGTTGAAAGACTATCTGTATGGAGCTGAGTTCGTGATTAAGACGGATAATAATCCTCTCACCTATATCCTTACTACTGCAAAACTGGACGCAACGGGACATCGGTGGTTGGCCGCTCTGTCAGGGTTTCGGTTCAGCCTGAAGTATCGCCCTGGGGTGAATAATCGAGATGCTGATGCGTTATCGAGAAGACCCTATACTACAGAATGGACTCAGTTGACTCCAGATGGGGTGCAAGCTTTGTGTCAAGGAACAGAGCGCCGGGTCAAAGGAGGGATTGAAGCAGAGGCCATAGGAGTTATGGCTGCGGCTGTTCCTGAGTTCTACTGTAACCCTACGCAGTTAAGGGATGAAAGTTTACCTACCTTTTCAAGACAGGACCTGAAAGCGGATCAGGCCAGAGATCCTTTAATTGCCTTGACCCTAAAGGCCCTGACTGCAAACCAGCGAGAGATTTTGTTAACCAACTCCCCGAGTGGAGCCAGGTTGGTCTACAAAGAATGGGAGCGGTTAAAGATGCTGGATGGGGTGGTCTACCGAAGGGGCCCCTCCAACAACGCGGAAGAGATTCAACAGTTATTCCTCCCACTAAACATAGGGAGAGTGTGCTGCGATCGCTACATGATGAGCATGGACATTTGGGTGCAGAGAGAACTTTTAAGCTGGTGCGAGATAGGTTTTATTGGCCTTGTATGAGGGCTGAAGTGGAAAGTTATTGTCATTCCTGTCTGAGGTGTATTCAGAGAAGGACTCTACCGACCCGAACTGCTCCAATGAGCCATCTGCAGAGTCAGGGACCCATGGATTTGGTGTGCATTGACTTCTTGTGCTTAGAGCCGGATGCTAGTGGGCAAGGGAACATTCTAATAGTGACTGATCATTTCACTCGTTACGCCCAAGCATTTTCCACGAAAGATCAACGCGCTCCAACAGTAGCCAAAGTGTTGATGGAAAAATTCTTTGTTCATTACGGACTGCCAAGAAGGATACACTCTGATCAGGGTAGAGACTTTGAAAGCAGACTGGTGGGGCAATTGTTGGAGTTGTTGGGAATCCAGAAGACCCGAACTACACCATATCACCCTCAAGGTGATGCTCAGCCTGAAAGGTTTAATCGCACACTGCTAAACATGTTGGGGACCTTGTCGAATGTGGAGAAGCAGAGTTGGAGTCGGCACATAGCTACTCTGGTGCACGCATATAACAGTACGGAGAGTGATGCAACTGGATACTCACCGTACCGTCTTATGTTCGGAAGAGAGGTTCGACTGCCGGTTGATTTGGCATTTGGGTTATCTCTAGACCAGACGTCAGTAGCTTCCCATAGAAACTACGTGGATAGACTTCGAAAGAATTTGGCTTCTGCATTTGAACAGGCCCGGTTGACCTCAGGAAACAGAGAGCAAAGAAACAAAAGGAACTATGACCTGAAAGTTCGAATACAAGATCTACAGCCCGGTGATAGGGTTCTATTGAAGAACTTGGGTGCTGCTGCGAGACACAAGTTGGCGGATAGGTGGAGTTCCCAGGTTTACATTGTCTGTAAACAGTTACCAGGTCTACCAGTGTATCAGATTCGCCCGGATGGAAAGGCTGGGCCTCTCAAGAACTGGCACCGGAATCATTTGTTACTTTGAGAGTGGCTGTGAGAATGCCAGTTGGGGACGAACCGCCTCTGCAAATCCGCCTGTTCCATGTTTGCCTCCTGTTACTCGGTCTCAACAGACCGGGTTGTCGAAGAGAGCGAAAGGGACAGTGAAGAAGAAAGTTTCTGTCTGGACTGGATACGCTCGCCGGAGCCTGACGAGGTTGTCGTTGTCCCTGAGCGGTGGGAGAGTAACTTGAGGCCTGAAGCTCCTGAATTCTTGTTGGAAGTCCCCGAGATTGTTGATATCCCTGAGCCTCTTGAATTTCAGTTGGAAGTCCCTGAGGCTATGGGGATCCCGGTAGCTCCGGAAATTTATTCAGGTGATTACAGTTCTATGCCTTCACTGGAGGGATCATACTCTGAAGAAACGTCTGCTCCAGTGATAGAGAGAAGAATTGAGCCGACGCCTTTAGTACTTCCACCTGAAGAGGAACTGATTGAGCCAGAACCCAAACGCTCTGTTCGACCGCCCCAACGACTCACCTACGACTCACCAGGACATAGCACTGAAGAGGCCATCACCACGGTGCGGAGGTTGCCCGAAGTGTCTGCTATGCTAGCTGAGGTAGCCCAAAATATGAGTCAACTTGAGGAAGTGTTCCTAACTCACTGTATGTATGCTGCTGAACCTGTACATGTTACGTAAATTGTATTCAAATATTGTGGAACGTAATGTAACTGTTGTACCTCCTTGGAGAGACCCAAGAGTTCTAGGAGGGGGAGAGTGCGCTGTGCTAAAAATCTTGCTGTGGCAGTACCTATTTTTGGCCACAAGATGGAGACTATCGCAATCAGAGATACTGGACATTGGGACTACAATAACTGGCATGCTTTGCAAGAAGCCAGGAAGTGGGTGGAGACTGGATACTTACATCCTCTGCCTCGTGGAGAAAGTTCCAGAGCGCGCCAGGGGATGAGAGAAAGCAGACGCACTGAGGAGACCGCTGGAGGAGCTAGGCCAAAGCCCGAGGGAGACCTGTAATTCCTATTTGGGTCACTCAACCTGAGGAGAAGGAGACTTGCCAGTACCCAGACACAACAGCTGCAGACCGGTGGAATCGAATGGAGAGCAGACGGGGAGCTGGACAAGCTGCATGAAGGTAGACAACGGATCCGGCCGTTAGTATCCCCAGTCAAAATCGGGTGGAGAGACGTCCTGGGTCAGCGGAGCCTAAAGCAGTCATCAGATGGGTGAGGCCTCCAAGGCTGTTTGTATGATTAAAGGACGCTCTGCTGTTTTTCTCTTTTAAGTTCACAGGGCCCCAACTGACTAGTCGAAGACTTTCCTTTAATAAATTCACTGGCCAGTTGAACAGTACCCGGGGTACCACACACACACAGATACGCTTCTCACATTCTGGAACTTAACTTGTACAGGACTCCTTTCCTTTTGCGAATCGGAACGGGGGTTAAAGTCAAAGATACGTTCCGAATACATTTTTCTCTTTTTCAGCTGCGCGTTTGCCGTAATACGAAGGGATTGTATGTTTGGGGTTTCGCTACGTGTCCCTTTTTCTGAACTATCGGGAAATTGCATTCTTTTATGTTCGGTCGCGAATATTTTATTTTCCGAAATACGAAGCCTCGTGTTTCGTTTCTTTTCCGCTGCGCGTTTTACCGTAATACGAACATATTGTAATAATATTTGTGAATACCGTGTTTCAACATCTGCTCAAGATTTTAGTAAACTATTTAAATGATAAAAACTCACAACTGTGTTGGAGTATATTTATTCCCTAGTGCGGGGAGACTGAACCGTGGTTCATTTTCAGCGGCTCCTCCGGGAGTGAGCGCTACATATACTTCTGAGAAGATGCGCTATTAGCGTAGCGAGGAAGCTGGCTGCGCATTTTGCATCACTCCCTCTACACTAATAGCGCTTCTTCTCAGAAGCTTCACACAGCACGCCAGTGTATGCAGCGTCTAACAGCGTGGGAGACGGGAAGCTGCGCTTGTTGGTGGATCCAGGAATCAGGTGAGTATTAGAAAGAAAAAAAACAAAAGTTTTATTTTATGTTCCTTGGGACATTTAAAAATGTCCACGGATTTAATTTTTTTTAGAAATGTGTCGCCTTACCTTAGCCTGGTGGTCAGTCAGTGGAGGCTCCCTGGATCCTGGTTGTGGGGGCGGGTCTGCCGTGGCTGCCATTGCAGTGGCTCCCTCCCTGCGCCGCCTCTCTGCCACATGCACCCGACAGGCTACCCCGCACAGTCGCAGCTCTGTCATCCGGCGGCCGCATGCTCCTCAAGGGATCCTTGGGCGGCCCTGGCGGGCTGCCCTCTACAGTGCCTGATTAGAGGGCCTCGTCTGCCTGATGTTTTAGCAGCAAGATTGTTTTATCCCATAGGCTTCAATGTTAAAAATATCCCCGTTTTAATTCAAAATATCTAATAAACCGTTGCTTATAATATTCTGCCGTAAAGAGTCTCTTTATTCTTAAATTTTTTAGGATTTTTTAAGCATTTTTTTAAAAAAAAATGTGAACTTTTTGCGAACGGCCTGAAAAGTTCGAAATTTGCCGAATGGCCGAACGGGCAATTTAACTCATGTTCGAATCGAACCGAACGCCCATCCCTAATTATGTAGTGAGCTGATAGGCCTCTCTGGAGTAATGCATTTTTAGAGACGTCTTGAAAGACTAGAGATGGAGAAAAGGGGAGGCACAGAGAGCCAGTGTAGAGATCGAGAAAGGGGTGAGATGTGAGAGGTACAGGATGTGTGGTGTTCGAGGTAACGGATGTGAGGTGGATGAGCCTGGCAGAGGAGTTTATTACAGACTGTAGAGGGTGAGGTGGTTGAGGTACGGCATGTGAGGTAGATGAGTCTGGCAGAGGTGTTCATTATAGACTGTGGAGGGTGAGGTGTGAGAGCTACAGGATGTGAGGTAGATGAGTCTGGCAGAGGTGTTCATTATAGACTGTGGAGGGTGAGGTGTGAGAGGTACGGGATGTGAGGTAGATGAGTTTCGCTGAGGCGTTTATTGCGCACTGTAGAGGGTGAGGTGTGAGAGGTACAGGATGTGAGGTAGATGAGTTTCGCTGAGGCGTTTATTGCGCACTGTAGAGGGTGAGGTGTGAGAGGTACAGGATGTGAGGTAGCTGAGTTTCGCTGAGGCGTTTCTTACAGACTGTAGAGGGTGAGGTGTGAGAGGTATGGGATGAGAGGTCGATGAGTATAGCAAAGCTGTTCATTATAGACTGTAGAGGAGTGAGGTGTGAGACATACAGGATGTGAGGTGTGAGAGGTACAGGATATGAGGTAAATGAGTCTAGCAGAGGCTTTTTTATAGATTGTACATGGATGAAGTGTATGAGGTAAAGGATGCGAGGTAGATGAGTTTAGCAGAGACGTTCATTATAGACTGTAGAGAGGTGAGGTGTATGATATGTGAAGTAGATGAGGAATGACAAGGATGATAAGGGATGACAATTTAAGGAGAGATTGAGCTTTAAGAAACGAGCGGTCATCCAGTTTGAAATAGCAGACAGACAAGGCGATGACACGATCAACACTGGTGTAGCGAGATCAGTAGAGGAGAGGTAGATCTGGGTGCCATTGGCATAAATGTAATTTTGGAAACCAAAAGAAGAAATTAGCTCACCAATAGAGTTGTTATAGTTTAAGAAGAGACGGGGACCCAGAACAGAACCTTGGAATACTCCAACCGTGAGAGGAACTGGAGGAAGAGAACCCAATGAAGGAGACACTGAGAGCGATTATGAAGAGGGATAGGAAGAGAACCTCTAACGCCACTGAGGCCAAGTTTGCGAAATGTGTGGAGTAAAAGCAGGACATCAACTGTGTTAAATCAAGTGGAAAGATCAAGGAGAATAAGCAGGGAGTAGGGACCTTTGGATTCTGCAGCAACTAAATTATTAGTTACTTTGGTCAGAGAAATCCTGGTGGAGTGCTGGGAGTGAAGGTCAGATTGATGAGGAAAAAGTAAGTGGTTGGAGATGAAGAATCCAGTGAGCGGCATATACTCGAGATGTTGTAGAGCAGTGGTTCCCAACACTGGTCCTCAGGTCCACCTAAAAGGCCAGGTTTGCAGGATATGTGAAGCACAGCACAGGTGATATGATTTGCTGCTCAGTGATTGCAGGATTCAGTCTACATTTCCCCAATGTGATCCTTAAAATCTGGCCTGTTAGGGGGACCTGAAGATCAGGGTTGGGAACCACTGTTCTAGAAGCTTGGAGGAAAAGGGAATTAAAAAGATTGGACAGTAGTTAGACAAAAGGTTGGATCCAGAAACTGTATTTTTAACATGGATTTAATCAGAGCAGACTTGAAGGTAGAGGGGAAGATGCCAGAGAGGTTGAACATTGAAGTCAAAGTCCATTTCTGTAAAGGATATATAAATAAATGCATGAAGAAACTTAAAGGGGGTTATTCAGAGAGCACCGAAATGTCGATGACATTTCGGTGCTCTCTCGTTCCCTGCACTTTGGGGAATCGAATTTCCCCTCGTTTTCTCTCGTTTTCAAGTATGTCCCGGGTTCAAGAACTTGAACTTTTCCCGGCAGCTGTTTTGTGATTGGGGTCGTCAGCTCGTCTGCTTTTTCTGTGTTTTTTGCGGTGGTTCCAGTGGGTTTTTGGTGGGTTTTCGGAAGGTGTTCGGCGGGTTTGCGGCAGGTTTGCAGCTGGTTTTCCCTGCACTCCGGGGACCCTGCGGTGAATGCTGAATTCACCGCAGGGTCCCCGGAGTGCAGAGAAAACCAGCTGCAAACCTGCCGCAAACCCGCCGAACACCTTCTGAAAACCCACCAAAAACCCACTGGAACCACCGCAAAAGACACAGAAAAAGCAGACGAGCTGACGACCCCAATCACAGAACAGATGCCGGGAAAAGTTCAAGTTCTTGAACCCGGGACATACTTGAAAACGAGAGAAATCTCAATGTACCCTTCCTGGTAAAATCCTTTATAAATAAATAAATAAAAGCCGACAAGCTGACGAATGGGGTAAAAAAATAAATTAATACGATTGAAAGTTTCAAAATTGAAACGCTGTTTGCAGTCAGATGCTGCTTTTATGGACCCTCCTGACGTAATAACGTCCCTCGTCACCCGGCGCAATGATTTTGCCAAGGCCTTTGACACAGTAGACCATGGCATTCTATTACAAAAACGTAAAAACTCCGGTATTGGTGATCACAGCCTAAAATGGTTTCATTCATATGTATCCAACCGATCGCAATATGTGTCCATTTCTGGCAACTAATCCCTCCCCCTCCCAGTCACATGTGGTGTACCCCAAGGCGCGATACTCGGCCCCCTGCTATTCACAATATTCATAAATGATCTGCCTAACGTCTGCAAAGCCTCAACTGTACACATGTACGCAGACGACACCATAATCTATACCAGCAATTCAAATCCCCCGCAGCTGGAGGCCGTGCTGCAAGAACAATTCACAGAGGTAGAAAAGTGGATCAAACACAACAAACTTTTTTTAAATACTGACAAAACTGTAACGATGCTCTTTGGAACAAAACCTAAACTACACAAATTGCAAAATCCCCATCTACATGTCAGGACAAAATCAAATGGCACGCTGACCAGTCACTTCTCTCAAATATCAAGGTATGTGGTTAGACCCAAATCTATCCTTTGGCTCCACATCAAAAAACTCTCATCTAAACTTTACCCCAAACTAGGAGCCCTGTACAGAAACAAATCCTGCCTGAGCCCCGCGGTAAGAAAGCAGATTGTGCAGCAAATGCTTATGCCGGCTATTGAATACAGAGATGTAGTGTATGCAGCTGCCCCGCAAACGCACCTTCAGAAACTTACTACATTGTATAACTCATTCTGCCACTTTCCGCTACAATGTAACTACATGACCCACCATTGTGACATGTTAAAAGAGCTAAACTGGCCGTCGCTGGAATCTAGATGCACTCTTCACCTTTCCAACCTGGTGTTTAAGAGCTTTTCTGGGAAGCTGCCACCCTACCTGAATAGACTGCTTCCCCCAGCAGTTCCATCATCCTAAAACCTCCGATCCAGGACCTGCACCTTACTTGCAATACCACAATACAAAAAGAAAGTGTCTCGATCCTCATTTTCCTACAGAGCACAGCAATTATGGAATAATCTCCCAGACACAATCAAATCTTCCCCCAGTCTTAAATCACTCACGAGCTCCCTATTAACCACTTGGCTGCTAAGGACACGCTCAGCGTGTCCTGCCAAGTGTACCTTCTGTGCTATGGATGAGCTCAGCGCGTCCATGCACAGGAGGCAGCAATCGGTCGAGGGGTGCAGGCTGAGATCTTGGATGTCAGCCCGGCACTCCGGGACCCCGGTGGGGCCATTAGATGTCATTGCGGTGGCGCGATGACATCTAATTCAGGTGCCCCCCCTGCGAGTGCGGAGGAGGTGCCTGAAAGGGAGAGGGGGGAGGTCCTTCAGACATCTCTCCCTCCCGATTGCCGTGGGCCAGAAGGTTAAGGCAGGCACCGTTTGGAAGGGCACAGCCTGCCCTTCCAAACGGTGGCTGACATTAACCCCTGGGGAGCCAGATCACGATTCGGCACCGAAAAGCGCCGGATCGTGATCCTCTCCCATAGCTGGCTGACATCTTGGATGTCGGTCAAGCCTCCGGGAACTCCCCCTGACAACTGGCGTCATCGTGCATCGATGACGCCAGTCCTGGAGTTAACCCCTAGCTACCAGCAATGATGGAGATAGGGGGTTCATTGTAACCCCCTATCTCCAGATCCGTGGCAGCTAGGGGTTAATGTTTGATATCGTTGGATCGGCCAGAGCATGGCCTTTCCAACGATACCAAACATGACCATGTAGAAAGTTTTTTAAAAAAAAAAAAAATTAAAAATAAAACAATTATATTTAAAAAAAATTATAAAAAAATAAACAAGTTGTTTTGTTTTTTTGTTAATGCAGCAATATTGTTCCCATTTCAATTATAATGTGAACAATGATGCTGCACTAACGATTTTTGTTTTGGGTGCATTTGTTAAAAATCGCGTAATTTTCCCCAAAACAATGTAACGAGACCCCATTTCTAATTTTTTTAACAAGCGCACCCCATACAAAATATAACCGCAATTGCTCGCATGTTAAAATGTGAAAAAAAACACTTTACACATTGTAAATTATTGAAAACTCAAATTGTATTGCATTTTTTGTTATAATATACAGACAGGGCATGACGTATACATATAATAATGACATATTGTGAATCTGCCGAGTCTGACGGAAAGAACGATATATAATATGTCTGGGTCATATACTAAAATAAGCCTTCAAAACACGTTTAAACATGATGAGCAAAACTGGTAAAAATGACCTCAGCACAGAGGAGGGAAAAGCCTCAGCAGCGAAAGGGTTAACATACCCCAATAAAGAATGCACCTGTAAACATGTAACATAGTGACTTTATTTTCTACATATTTATTTATTTTTGTGATAATCTGTATATTTGTGTTGTTTTTTTACTATCTTGCACTTTATTACTTTGTATTTCTGTAACAATTCAATGTTCTTGAACCCAGGACAAACTTGAAAACGAGAGAAATCTCAATGTATCCTTCCTGGTAAAATCCTTTGCAAATAAACAAACAAATAAATAAATAAAAGTCAGCTGGGAAAACCCTTCCCAAGGAAATCCCACTGAACAGTGGCAGTTAGAGGGTCATGGTTGGTGTCATTTGAAAGGTCAGAGCATGACTGTTCGAATGATACCACACATGATCATGTTTAAAGTAAGAAAAAAAACTTAACTTAAAAAATAATGAAAAAAAAAAACCGTGTCTTTTTTTTGTGTGCTATTTTTATTAATGCAGCAATAATGTTCCCATTTCAATTATAATGTGAACAATGATGCTGCACTAATGATTTTTTACTATGGGGGCGTTAGCATTTGCTAAAAATCAGGTAATTCCCCCCAAAAAATGTAACGAGTCCCCATTTCTAATTTTTTTTAACAAGCGCACCCCATAGAAAATATAACCGCAAATGCTCGCATGTTAAAATGTGAAAAAAAACACTTTACACGCTGTAGATGATTTAAAATTTAAGTTTTATTGCATTTTTTGTTTTAATATTCAGGCAGGGCATGACGTATACATATAATAATGACATATTATGAATCTGCCGAGTCTGACGGAAAGAACGATATATAATATGTCTGGGTCATATATTAAAATAAGCCTTCAGAACACGTTTAAACATGATGAGCAAAACCGGTAAAAATGAGCTCAGCACAGAGGTGTGAAAAGCCTCAGCAGCGAAAGGGTTAACATACCTCAATAAAGAATGCACCTGTAAACATGTAACATAGTGACTTTATTTCCTACACATTTATTTATTTTTGTGATAATCTGTATATTTGTGTTGTTTTTTCGAAAAAACGATATATAATATGTCTGGGTCGTATAATAATAATGCCTGACTGCGTTTAAACGTAATGAGAAAAAGCGGTGAGCTCAGCACACAGAGGTGAAATCCCGAGAAAGGCCTAAAAGATCCTAAAAATCTATAAATAAGGAGTCTTTTTGCTGCAGATTAAAATAATAAACGGTTTATTAGATATTGAATAAAAACAGGAATATTTTTAACATTTAATTTGCCTGAATAAACTAGACGAATGAAACCACCGCACATCAGGGCATTTCACTGACATTTCTCTGCTGTTCGGTGTCTCTGAATAGATTAACCATTGCTTCTCTATGGGGGATTTCACTGTCATCAAACAGGCATCGTACTTGCTGACAGTTCGCCAAACTTTGGTGAACTGCCTGTTCTCTGAATAGCCGAATGGCCCCGAAATTGCACCATATGGGGAAATTCACTGTTCGGTGGAATTTCAGGGCCAGATCGTCTCTCTCTGAATAACCCTTATGGGGCTCTATTGCATTCCTCGCGCATCGGTTTTGCGCGCATGCAAATGCGCATTTGCGCGAGGACAAAACCATTTGCGCAGAACGTCGTATTTCGACGTTCGCGCAAACGATGCACGTAATCGTCTACTGCTATTGACCCTGCTCGAACCCAGCGCGAGCGCAAGTCCGTGCGCGCATCCTATACTTAACATTGACAGCGCAAATGCGCTCGTGCGCTGGTACGCGGATGGTATTACAATCTTTGCGCAACGAAAATTTGCGTGCATTTTCGTAACGTCTTTGAAAAGCAGGTGGTAACTGTAAATTTGATCATCCTGGCCGAAACCAAATACACCAGCACAAAATAAAAATACAGCACAGTATAGTTACACATTCTACACATACCCAAACAATAAAATTAATAAATTGTGTTATTTTTTTTTTTCTGCAGCACATATACTCAGATTGACTTTGACAGGCGCAACAACCTAACGTTAGAAAATGGTGGTTCTCAATTCTGATTGGCTGAATCCCGTGAAAAAACGGTCTGCCCACCGATTTCTGCGCGCACCGTTAATGCGCGCACGATTTTGCGCGTTGTTTTGCGCACGAAAATTCGTGACGGACGAAGAAATGCGCTCTGGTCGAAATCCAACGTTAATTTTCGTGCGGTAACGTTTTTTTTTCGTGCGCAAAAAAAATTGCGCGAGCGTAATTGCGCAGAGAATGGAATAGAGCCCATAGTGTTTATTAGAATGTCTGTACTATCTCAGAATAACAATCCTTATGCAAAGATACGTCTAAGTGATAACTACTCGTCTCATCCCATGTATCAAAAAAATGTTACACTAATGTTTTTGTCAACGAAAAGTGCTTGGTAGTTAAATGGTTAATATACAAGAATAAAAAGGCAGATAATGTCAATTGTTTGCGATTGAATAAAGATGATTAAAATCAGATGTCAGAGTGGGTTTGTGCCAATGTGGGAAACGAAGCTAATGACTTATCACGGTAAAGTTATCTCAGAATCGGAAGGCTAGAAATAAATATTAAACAGTTATTTTTGCAATGCCGAAGTTCTATATGTGAGCTCAGCGCACACCAAAATGCTCTATTTTACTTTGCCATATATAATGGAAAAACAATACAGGCTAAAAATTGCATTCCCACTTATAAACAAGGGGCTCGATTTAATGCCATTGGCTGCTTGCAGACGATATGTTTCAGCTGCTTCAGTTGAAAAAAGACGATATTCGAAAATGTCGTTGGTAGCACAGCCAAAAAAGCTTATTTTAGGCCAGCGTCATACAGATTTTTGACTATTAGAAATATCTGATGTTTCCAGAAGATTTCTTTCTAATTCCCTCTATTTTTCTAACCTGAAAATCTGTTTATCAGCACCTTTTATCATTTGAATTTTTTTTCAGAAATCGGCATGCCAATTAATTCATATTGAGTCACGAAAGTCGATATTTCCATTAACACCTACACACCCCAAATCAAGCTATTTCGATTTTGCATTTTAATGCATTGAAAAAGCACTCATTAGCATATCAAACGACAATTTTTACACATTTTTAAAGCAAGATTAGTATGTCCCCTTTGGAGAAATGAAATCCTTTGTTTTATGTCTCATCAAGCACCCTGGAGAGACATAAAACCAGCTGCAAATAGCAGCCCTAAACCTCACTGTAACAAAAGGTTCAAATACATTACTGCTACATTACAGCTGCCAGGCAGAGGGCAGAAAACAGGGAGAGCTGTGGGGTCACTCACTGCTGTATATTAAGGTGGTTATAGTGAGTGTAAAACCCTGTACAATACAGATACAAGGTGTTGCTGTAATTGCCATACACAGGCATTATGCAGCACATACAGATACAGGGTAATGCTGTAATTGCCATACACAGACATTATGCAGCACATACAGATACAAGGTGTTGCTGTAATTGCCATATACAGGCATTATGCAGCACATACAGATACAAGGTGTTGCTGTAATTGCCATACACAGGCATTATGCAGCACATACAGATACAAGGTGTTGCTGTAATTGCCATACACAGGCATTATGCAGCACATACAGATACAAAGTGTTGCTGTAATTGCCATACACAGGCATTATGCAGCACACACAGATATTGCATTGCTAATAATCTCATTATGATCACTACAATCCCCCATAAGCAGGAGATCTCACCATTTTTTTTACTATTTATCACATTTACTGGCAATACTACTATGGCACAAAGTCCATTTCTCCCTTTATGCTAATAATGTAAACCCTGTTTGAAATTGTGCAAGATAAAGGACACCATCTAGAGTTCAGAACCTTGTATAATTTCCATATTCAGGCATTATGTCACATACAGATAATATTTGTATATTATATTGGTATTTTTTGTGGAAGCGGCATTGCTAATAGCCTTAGACTTTATTGTAGTCATTTTAAGCAAAAGTAGTGGTGCGCTCCACAACTACTGAGTCCATAACAGTCCACAGTCCTCAACTCACAGTCCACCTAGAAATCATTTACGGTCACATGGGTCCTCCATTATCCAGGTTGCCCAGCCAGTGTAACATATAGAAACAAGGAACCAGAAACAGGCACTTTGAATTCTGGATATTTATTAGAGGAACGAGCAACATTTCAGCAGCCAAAGCAACCTTCCCCAAGCTGGAGAAGAACTACGTAGGCAGCCGAAACGTTGTTTATTCCCCACGTAAACATCCAGCATTTGGATTGCCTGCTCCTGGGTTGTTGTTTCTTGATTATAGTCATTGGCGAGCCAACACAGACAAAGATTTATCGTAAAGCCGTCGAGCACCCCAGCAATTATTTTGGAATTATTTTTTCTTACAATCGTGAGAAAAGTTGTTACATTTTGATACTTCTACATCCGATGCTTTGTGTCTGTCTTTCCGCAGAGCAGCCATGCTGTGCTAGACACTTCATAAAATATAATATAAAAGAAAGAACAATACAAAGTTGCGGGTTTATTAGACAATTCATTACTTTTAACGTGCTTCTGCAATCGCAGACATCTTAATGCACCGACAAACGCTGAAGAATCGTGCTTTAAAGAGATCCATTAGGGCGAGTCTTCAAGGACATTCTAATGAGATGTCAGAATGATAAACATGACAGAGGCATTCCGAATAAATAGTATAAAGGTGACTCAGTCCATTCTAATGAGCAATCAGGTGAAGAGAAACCATCAGAGGGAAACTTGATAGATCGTTTTGTGTTACCTTAGTCCGCGCGTGAAAGTTAGCCCATTACATATGAGCGTATGAAGGACAGACATCTTTTAACCACTTCGCTGCGGCGGACGTGCTCAGCGCGTCCAACCGCATGTCACGTTCCATGCGGTGGACGCGCTGAGCGCGTCCAGCCTTTGGGGTCAGCGTTCGGCCGGGTTCCGGCCGATCGCTGGCCCCCCCAGTGCGGGCTGACATCCTCGATGTCAGCCCAGCATCCGGAACCGCCGCATAGCACCGGAACCGCCGCATAGCACGATGACGCCAGTCCTGGAGTTAACCCCTAGCTGCCACCAATGGTGGAGATAGGGAGTTCATTTGAACCCCCTATCTCCTGATCCGTGGCAGCTAGGGGTTAAAGTTTGGTATTGTTGGATCGGCCAGAGCATGCCTGTTCCAACGATACCAAACACGAAAGTGAAAAAGTTTAAAAAAAAAAAAATATTTTAAAAAAAATTATAAAAAAATAAATAAACAAGTTTTTTTTCTTTTTTTTGGTTTGTTAATGCAGCAATATTGTTCCCATTTCAATTATAATGTGAACAATGATGCTGCACTAACGATTTTTGTATGCGGTGCGTTTGTTAAAAGTCGCGTAATTTTCCCCCAAAAAAATTTAACGAGACCCCATCTCTAATTTTTTTAACAAGCGCACCCCATACAAAATATAACCGCAATTGCTCGCATGTTAAAATGTGAAAAAAAACCACTTTACACATTGCAAATTATTGAAAAATCATATTTTATTGCATTTTTTGTTATAATATACAGACAGGTCATGACGTATACATATAATAATGACATATTATGAATCTGCCGAGTCTGACGGAAAGAACGATATATAATATGTCTGGGTCATATACTAAAATAAGCCTTCAAAACACGTTTAAACATGATGAGCAAAACCAGTAAAAATGACCTCAGCACAGAGGCGGGAAAAGCCTCAGCAGCGAAAGGGTTAATTGCAAGTTGCAACATTGTGTTATCTTTCTAAGACTTTGCACTTCCAGCAAAACTTTATGAGCTGGTCCCGTCCCTGTTTTTCTGTTTTAAACCCTTCACTCCCAAAGTCGAGTTAACACGATTTTGCATTGTAACACATTGAAAAGCAATCGTTAGCATTTCAAAATCTCATTTTCACATCTTTTTTATAGCAGGATTAATGTGCCTCCCTGTGACACAACAAAATCCTTTATTTTATCACTCTCCAATCACCCTGGAAAGTGTTAAAAGAAGTTGCAAAGAGCAAACCCTGCCTGAACTGTAACACAAAAAACAGCAAATCCAACTGCTGCATTCCTGCAGCCAGGGATTTGTCAGAATACAGGGAGAGCTGTGGGGTCAATCACTGCTGTATAGGGTTTAAGATTCAGGGGGTTATAATGAGTGTAAATCCCTGTACAGTACAGATACAAGGTGTTGCTGTAATTGCCATACACAGGCATTATACAGCACATACAGATACAAGGTGTTACTGTAATTCCCATACACAGGCATTATGCAGCACATACAGACATAAGGTGTTGCTATAATTGCCATACACAGGCATTATGCAGCACATACAGATACAAGGTGTTGCTGTAATTGCCATACACAGGCATTATACAGCACATACAGATACAAGGTGTTACTGTAATTCCCATACACAGGCATTATACAGCACATACAGATACAAGGTGTTACTGTAATTCCCATACACAGGCATTATGCAGCACATACAGACATAAGGTGTTGCTATAATTGCCATACACAGGCATTATGCAGCACATACAGATACAAGGTGTTGCTGTAATTGCCATACACAGGCATTATGCAGCACATACAGATATTGCATTGCTAATAATCTCATTATGATCACTACAAACCCCCCATAAGCAGGAGATCTCACCATTTTATTATGTGCATCATATTTACTGAATCTGACACAAAGGCCATTCCTGCTTGTATGCGAATAATGCAGACCCCGTGTGATATTGTGTGAGATAAAAGGCGCAATCTAGATTTTAGAACCTTTAATCCTTTCAGTAAAGGATAAATGAATGCATAAAACATTAAAATGAGCAAATTTATACTATTTTAAATTATTACATTTCTATTTTACTCTATATTGAATTGTTAACATCGCATCTCATATGATTAACGTTTGTTCAACAAAAATCGCTTCATAGTGACGGGTTTAAATCCAAATGTATGCATTTAATACAATATTAATATAGTTGACTTACAGTTGGTTCATGATGTTATGGGTGACGAAAGTGTCTTGGAAAGTCTCACCTCCTTTCAGTCTAGGTTAGGGGTCAGCAACCTCGGCTCCCTGATGTTTTGGGAACTACATTTCCCATGTGGCTCAGTCAGCCTAATGGGTGACTGAGCATCTTGGGAGATGTAGTTCTCAAAACCGCCGGGTGAATGCATTTATAACAAAAACTTTCTTGCAGAAATGTGATCTGACTAATCCACGGCTATTCAGAGAGAGCGCAGAAATTTCACCGAACAGTGAATTTTCCCGTACGGTGCAATTTCGGGGCCACTCAGCTATTCAAAAAGCTGGCAATTCACCAAATTTCGGCGAATTGCCAGTGAAATACGGTGCCTGTTCGACGGCAGTGAAATTGCCAGCGAAATACAGTGCCTGTTCGACGGCAGTGAAATCCCCCATAGAGAAGCAATGGTTAATCTATTCAGAGACACCGAACAGCAGAGAAATGTCAGAGAAATTCCCTGCTGTTCGGTGGTTTCATTCGGCAGGTTTAATCAGGCGAATCGCATAGGTTTCAAAGTTAAAAATATTCCTGTTTTTATTCAATATCTTGTAAACCCTTTATTCTTTTAATGCAGCAATTCTTTTATACCGCAAAAATTGTTTTTATTTTATTTTTTTCAGAATTTTTTTTAACCCCTACGCTACCAAGTGATTTTCCAAGAAACCATTGTCAGAAACCAGTGCTTTTTGTAAAATCATTTTAAATTACTTATCCAATAATAAATAGATATTACTATAAATAACCTATTTGGCCATTAGATGGCACCATCTACTGTCAAATTGAGTTACAGAGGTTTGAGCTGCAGGTCAATTTTTTTCCCCCCTGCATCGGCTGCTGAAAACATTCTGGGTTATATTAAAATTGTTGCGCAAAAACGCTCGCGCACAGCCTGAGTTTTTGTGCCAAGCGTTAAACTTTTACGCCTGGAAATCACCGCTGTAATTGCAATCCGCTCGCGTTTTTTCAACCGGCGATCAATAACGCGCGCAAACAGGATGCGCCTAACTGCTCGCGCAGTACCGTTGCACGCACAAATCAGTGTGTTTTTTCACGCAATTCAGCCAATCAGAATTAATGCTGGGGTCAGACCAGCGCACTTTTAACGTGCATTCTGGCGCACATAATTACGGCCGCACTAGCAGCAGATGACGGGCAATGACGGCCAATATACGATGTACGGCCGCACAAAAGTCCGGCCGTGCAACGCAAGTGGAATTTGAACGCATTTTTTTGAGAATGCTGAACCGCTAGTACTGACGTACTGAGTGCGCAGCTGCGGCATAGCGGCGTGTTTGCGTGATTAGGAGATGTCAGACGCTGCTAATGTCCAGCCAACATAACGTCAGACGCAAAAAAGAGTTTTATTGACGATCCGTACAAAATCACGCCCGAAAATGCGCGTCGTCTGACCGTTTTTGCGCATTCCGTGAAAAAATACGTCAATGCGTTCGGACGCACTTTTTCACGTTCGCGGGGGAAAATGCTTTCGTCTGACCCTAGCCTTAGAACCACAATTATATCACGTTAAGTTTTTGTGCCTGTCAAAGTCAATCTGCGCATATATGCTGCATCAATAAAAAAACCCGCACAACTTCTCCATTTTATTGGTTTGGGTATGTGTAGATTGTGTAACTATACTTTGCTGCGTATTTTTTTTGCGCTGGTGTATTTGGGTTCGGCAGGTTGATAGAATGTGCCATTAACACCAGCTTTTAGGAGTTGCTAAAATTATGCGGCAAAGGCTGTGCGTTACAAACTGCGCATAGATTGTAATAACATCCGCATACCAGCGCACAAACGCATTTGCGCTCACAATGTTAAGTATAGGACGCGCGCAGTACAGTAAGCTCGCGCAGCGTTCACGCAGGTTCACCCGCGCTAGACGACTACACGCGCTTATTGCGCTGACATTGTAATACGGCATTCGGCGCAAATGGTTTTACCCCTCGCGTTAATGTTTTCTTGCGCTGGTGCAAACGTTGGCGTGAAGATTGTAATTTAGCCCTGAGTTTGCCGTTTTTACAGTTTTAGCTCTTTGTGCATTATGCCCACAGGGCTAAAACTTTGGGGGCACCTTCTGCAGCCCAACAGCAAACGATATTTGTTTGGAGCAAACTAATTTCACTTTGTTTTTGACTGCAGATCAGCAGATTGAGATATCTCGATATCTGGGTACAAGATGGTGCCTTTGAAGCCCGAGATATCTCGATCTTGGTACTGAAGGGGTTAAATAGTTTTTTTTTTCCTGTAACAGACCTTTTTATTATTATTCATAGGACATTATATGTTAATTCCAGACATTTTTGTCCAGTAGTTTTTTGCAAAAAAAGTGTTTGAAATTTTTTTTTTTACCCTGGTCTCCGGCTTGTCGGCTTTTTCCTGCTGCTGGTCAGCGCTCTGTTCGGCGGATCGTTGGCTTTTTTCGCATGTGATCGGCAGGTTTATGGCAGATCGTCAAGTAAGTTTGGCGGATAATTCTCTGCTCACTGCTGATTAAGACTGTCCTGCCTTTATAGCTACTAGGTTCCCTCTGGGACAGCAGTCTTTTTGCTGGGAGCCGCAGAGGAGGAAACAAGCCTTGAAGTCACATAGAGAAGTACAAATCTCTTTCAGGGTTATTCAAAGAGAGCCGATCTGGCCCTGAAATGTAACCGGACACTGAAATTCAGCGTGCGCTTACCTTTCCTGGCCCTTCAGCTATTCTGAGAGTAGGCAGTTCATCAAATGTTGGCAAACTGCCTGCACATACGGTGCCTGTTCGGTGCCTGTTCGAGGGCAGTGAATCCCCATAGAGAAGCAATGCTTCATCTATTCAGAGAACACCGAACAGTAGGGATGTGCGTTTCGGGTTTCGGAATTTCGGAATTTTCACGAAATTTCCCGATTCGTGTTTTCGGATGCGGCCGATTTTCCGAAAATTTTTAGATCCGAAAATGTCAGATCCGAAAAGTTTTCCGAGCCGAAACGAAATATTTTCGGAATTTTCGAATGGACTTGAAATGTGTCAAATCGAAATTTATTGCTTTGAAACGAGGAGAAAAGACGTTCCGAAAAAACGAAAATTTACGAAATCACGAAAAGTCGATACAAAAAACGAGCAAAGTGACACGAAAATCCGAAAAATGGTCGATATTCCGAAAAAAAAATGTACCCGAAAAACGAGTCGAACCGAACCGAATCGAAACAGAAATCGGTCGAAACGAGCCGAATCGAAAAGTTTAAACATCCGAAAAATCGAACCCAATCGAACCGAAAAAAAAATCGGTGCACAAGCCTACCGAACAGCAGTGAAAAGTTGCTGAAGTGCCCTGCTGTTTAGTGGTTTAATTCGTCAGGTTTATTCAGGCGAATCCCATGTTTCCCAGGTTTCAATGTTAAAAATATTCCCGTTTTAATTCAATATCTAATAAACTGTTTATTATTTTATTCTGCATCAAAAAGTCGCTTTATTCTTAGATTTTTTTGGATCTTTTAGGTCTTTTTTGGGATTTTGTTAATAATTTTTTTTCTGTTTTTTTCTAAATCGTTTTTTTTCTTTTTTCTTTAACAGCCCTTTTTATTATCATTCATTGGATCTTATATGTAAATTTCAGACATTTTTGTTCAGTAGTTTTTTACAAACAGCGTTTCAAATTTCAAACTTTCAAGCAAACACTTGTTTATTTGCGACGGTTTTTGCTAGTGTTCGGCAAGTGTTCGTCGAGTGTTCGGTGGGTTTGCGGCGAGATTCCCTGCACTACGGGGGACCTGTGGTGCTTGCTGAATACACCGCAGGGTCGGCAAACTAGGAATCCCCGAATCGCCATGAAGTGCGGGGAATGAAAAGTCACCGAACGTGCGGTGACTTTTCGAATCTCTTTGAATAACCCTGTTTATTTTTGTTTTACTTTACTGGTGAGCGGCTTAGCTGCCCAGTATTATAAGTGAGGAGGGAATAAATGTTCAGCTAGTCTCCGCATGAGGAGTAGGCTTTTGATTTGTGTATGTTTTATTTGCTTGTTTATTTGGATTTACTGCCTGTACTGTGGCTGCAAAACAAAGCGAAGCCGTGAACGCCGAATGGTCTTTAAAGTGGCTATATCACAATATATAAATGTATAATCCATAGATTCAATTTAAACAGATTAATAAATTTAAAAATACTCATAAACTGAAACCTCTGTTTCATATTTTGTGATTAAAGCAACACTTGCTGTAAAAAAACAAAACACTGAACCTATAAAGGCAAGCAGCATGTCATTCTATCAAGGAGAGGGCTAATCAGCCGTCGTAAATGTCACTGACATTTATAACCTTTAAACCCCTCGCATACAGTAACTGATGCACAATTTATAGATTATTTACAGCTATGCATTGTGCATTAATAGCATATGGTCATGTATTTATTATGTTTATAGCTCATATTACAAAGAAGAGAGGTCTGTGAATTCTAAACAAACTGCGATGAAGTGATTACTGTGATTACTTTGTGACACGATTCTGTCCCCCTCTCTCTTTCTCTCGCTCTCATTTTCTCACTCTATCCATATATATATGTTCTTACTTTTAAATGATTCTTCTCATTAACTGATGTCCAATGCAATCAAAATTTAGACTTTATCTAACCTAGTGGTGTGTAAACACAGGTATAGCTTGAAAGGGCAATTAGTTCCTTTTTACTATTTGCATTTTACTCTAGTTATCATTAAGTACACCCTGTTTTCTCTCCTATACATGCTATAAATTCAGGGCCATATAATATTAGCAGTGAAAATGGCAAAAAGACATTAGACACCCATTTCCATGTGATCTTCTCCTTGCGCAGAGCTTGCACTGAATAAACTTTTATTCTTATTGAGAATGTTCAGCATCATCATTTTTACATTAAATTCTATATGTCATATCTGCCGAGATGTGGTACATTCATGTGGTGTCAGGCTTATGAAATGTACACTGCCAGGCCAAAAAAGTCACCATCCGGATGTAACTGAGCCAATAGATCTGAGCCTTCCATTGGATAATTACTGCAGTGATTAATATGTTTAAGCATAAAATTAGGTCATGTGACTCCCTGAATATACTGAATGTGCAGGTTTTCCCATCAATGTTTTTTTTCTCCCCTGATGGCACAGCGGGCATATACCAAGATGGCAATGCCAGGATTCATTGGGCTCATATTGTGCAAGAGTGGTTCAGGGAGCATGAGGCATCATTCTCACACATGGATTGGCCACCGCACAGTCCAGACCTTAACCCCATTGAGGTTAATCTTTGGGATAATGTGCTGGAGAAGACTTTACGCAGCGCTGCGACTCTCCCATCATCAATACAAGATCTTGGCCACAAATTAATGTCACTCTGGACGCCAATAAATGCTGTGACATTGCATGAGCTTATCCAAACCTTGCCACGGCGAATGCGTGCCGCAATCACAGCATAAAACGACACAACCAAATATTACAGTGTGTGACTATATTTTGGACAGGTAGTGTATGATCTGATCATATTTTGTAATCAATCCCCCATTGCCTTTTAATGTCAGATATTTTAAAATCTTTAAAGCTATGTTAGAGAGGAGTGCTCTGAATTTGGTGTATATATATATATTTTAAAGTCATCAATCGTTCACAAGCAAGAAAGTTCTGAACTTATACTGCCCGCAATGCACTCGGATGCATTGTAAGACATTGCCAAGGCCATCACTGATTACATCACATGCATGCAACATTGTTTATTACAACACCAGTGATATCATTGATGACATCAAATATGACATTCTTCATGATATCACTATTGACACATATATATACTGTATATACAGTATATATATATAATTACAAGTATAGCAGTACGTAGTGATACCTTTTTTATTGGACTAACGTAACATTTAAAAGACGAGCTTTCGAGAGGATTCCTCTCTTCTTCAGGTCTGGATGCTTACTGATCAGTTCCTAGAATTAAACAATAGGACATTAAGGGTCACATGGTGGGATGTCGTAAAAAGTGAGAGTCAAATGGTATGTTCAAAATGGGAAAATAAACACATGAGGGATCTTGGGCCCATAATAAAACAACAGAGATAAGATCATACAACCTAGAATGAAAACACGAGAAAAAGAAAAAAACAAAAACACAAAACAGTGAAGGCTGAAAGAGACATGAAAAAAAAGAAGGAAACCAAGAAAAAACTAAACATCAGCCAGAATTTTGAATGTTATGTGACGTTATGAAAATGGGTTAAAAACACAGAATCGACATTGAGTCCAGCATTTATAGTGTTAAAGTATGTGATCATTTTCATTTCATATGTTTTGCGTTCACGGTGGTCTTTAAAATGTCCTTTGAGGATTTTAATTTTGAGGTTTTGGATGGAGTGGCCTATTAGATTGAAGTGATGTCCCACTGTGGTACAATATGTATTTTCCTGGTGGTTCTTGATGGAGTGTCTGTGCTGGTTCATCCTGAAATTTTGTTTAAGGCTGGTTTCACCAATAATTATATATATACGTGATTATTTGAAGTGTGTATATTTTTATGCTGTCCACCCAGGACATACTTGAAAACGAGAGAAATCTCAATGTATCCTTCCTGGTAAAATACTTTATAAATAAATAAATGATCTAAAACATTTTTGAAGATACATAAAGTTGAAAAAAAATAATTATATATACACAGCAAAGGAAAAAGTTATTCAATACTGATATGAATAGGAAAAGTTACTTATTCCCTATGAGCAGGGCCCTCCACGCCTCTTGTTTCCATCCTAAATCCGTTTATATGTATTTCGTTCCCTTTGGTTATTGTAAATCGCTGCGGAAACTGTTGCGCTATATAAATGATGACAATAATAATAATAATAATATGAAATAAACATGAAGGGCAGTATTACAAAGTGCCGGCTAAAACGGGGACACTAACGTGGATAATGTGCACCTGCAGGCTTCTCCTTAGTGTCCCAGTTTTAGCACCATATTACGGGGCAGGTGGGTGCTGATTCAGCAGCCTGGTCCGTAATCCATTGCTAAGCCCCTGGATACTCGCGGGACTATTCGTCCCCAGTCTCACTCTGTTCCCGGTGGCCAGAAGAGGCGGATCTGCCCATCGTTCTCACCGTGGGATGAGAGGTAAGTATGTAATTTTTGGGGGTATTTAAAGCTGGGGATAAATGATTCTGCAGAAGTCGTATCAGTTAGCACCAGATCCAAGCTGTGAGTAACTTTTCAGTTAGCCGCAGCGGGGCATAATTAGCGTTAGGACTTTTTAATCCTGACGTTATTTACTCTTTGTGCTCCCCATGTTAAGCATAGGAAGCGCAAAGTAAACTCGCGGAAGTGAGCGCAATCCCTGAGGCGCTAATGGGTTTTTTAACCCGTTCATGTTTGGATTGTAATACACTAGAACCACTTAACCTAACGTTAACACTCATATAGCTGAGCGCTATGTTAGAGTTTAGATTGTAATATTGACTAAAAAGGTTTAATTTCCATATAATCCTCTAAAATTTGCATGTTAAAGGTAAAAGTGTTGTGTGTGTGTTTACTTGAAACTCAGCTTTTATGCTTAGGGCTCCAAAAATTCTAATGATGTCTTCGTTCTAACCATAATTTGAATTTAAGAATATTTAAAAGTGCTCTCTCTAGCCACTATGCTTACTCGTGTTAATTTACGAATCAGCGGTATGCCCCCCTCATCTGTCCCTGATCAGTGGGACAGCACCTCAAAGCGGCTGCTGGACAGTCTTGTGGGTGATTTGGATGGGAGCTCATGGATCAAAAACATGGGTCAGCTTTTTGGGTGTCCCTCCTTGCAGTTGACACTTTATTTGGGTCCCTAAGCGGCTGGCCACCAGGGAGATATCTTCCAGAGCCTGAATTGCCCCCCCTCCGGATCGGTGACGTGAGTTTTTGTTTATAAGACCCTCGACCGCGGTGCTCTACCGGCGGCCATCTTGGGGCCTGTTCCCCCAACCTTGCTGGGTCATCTGTCCTGCGGAATCTGGCCGGGTGAGCGTCGACTGCCTACCAGGGTGATGGAGGGCCCCTTTCCTCCGGTTGTTGCGGTGGACGATGTGCCGGGGCTGGGAGCCGTGAGAGGGATGCGTAGCTGGGCAATTCCACTCCCCCCTGATGAGAAAATGGCCGCGATAGCGGGCCTAGACGCCTGCTTAGAGTTGCTGGGGGAGGCGGATTCGGGCCCACTCACTAAAGGAACGTGGCACCAGATGATGGCTGTCTTACGGCGCTGCAGAGGAGCGGATTCTACCCTTGAGGATGGGGATGAGGCGACTATACTCACCGACAACACAGAGAGTTGGAAGGAGGAGGCTCTCGACCTCTCGTGGAGGCCTGTACTTCGTCTGGTGCTGTCTCGAGCTGGCTGGCCCGGCGGGCCTTCTACGAGGTTGGTTTGCCTGGGTGGTGAAACTCAACTGGGGATGTGGCCCAGGGTATGGAGGGGCAAAACCGCTTGTTGTCCTTTTGCCGTGCTTTCCTGGACTGGCCTACTCGTGGTGACATTACCCAGGTGATACTCCCGTTGGACACAGGCTGAAACGATCTGCTATGTGGTGCCCCTTATCTGTTGCCATTCCGTGCTCTCCATGTTTCTGAAATGACCCCCCATGCTTCACACCCGCTGCGTATTAACGCTATAGTACCTCTCCTCTTGACCCTTATATTGCCCCGCTTGCTGTGTGTTACCCTGACCATTGTGTTTTTTTTTCTTCTCTTTTCTTTCTCTCCCATGTTTTTTATTTTTTTTACACGCCACCTCGTACTGCAGACCCTCTCCACTTTTTCTTCTTTTCTTTTGGCGTTCGGGACAAACTCGGGTGTGCCATTGTGGCAGCCACCATGGCTCTGCCTGCCATACCTGGCCCTCGAATGCCCCGGCCTTGTGACCTGCACTTTTCCATGGCCTCCTACGGTACCTCGGAACTCCAGGATCGAGCCAGGAAAGTCACATTTTTGGCCTTTGCCACCCTTTTTTCACCCCCCCCCTTTTTTTTTTCCAGGGTCCTGGAGCACGTTTTGGTGTGTCTTCCCCCCTCTCCCACCTTCCTATTTTGGATACCCCTTGCCACACTAGAAACATAGAAACCTAGAAACATAGAAAAATGTCGGCAGATAAGAACCTTTCGGCCCATCTAGTCTGCCCAATTACATGGATACTTTACCTGGATTTATCTTTTGTTTAGGATAGCCTTATGCCTATCCCATGCTTGCTTAAATTCAATTACTCTTTTGGCCTCTACCACTTCTACTGGAAGGCTGTTCCATGTATCCACCACCCTCTCAGTAAAATAATGCTTCCTGATGTTACTTTTAAACCTTTGCCCCTCTAATCTAAGACTATGTCCTCTTGTTTTGCTACTTTGTTTCCTTTTAAATATACTCCCTTCCTCTACCTTGTGGATTCCCTTTACGTATTTAAATGTTTCTATCATATCTCCTCTGTCTCGTCTTTTTTCCAAGCTGTACATGTTAAGATCATTAAGCCTTTCTTGGTAACTTTTCTCCTTCAAGCCGTACACCATTTTAGTAGCCCTTCTCTGAACTCTCTCTAAGATGTCTATATCCTTCTGGAGATATGGTCTCCAGTACTGCACACAGTACTCCAAGTGAGGTCTCACCAGTGCTCTGTACAGTGGCATGAGCACTTCCCTTTTCCTACTGCTAATACCTCTCCCTACACAACCAAGCATTCTGCCAGCATTTCCTGCTGATCTATTACATTGACTACTTACCCTTAGATCCTCTAAAATAATGACCCTTAAATAAATAATGACCCCTAAATCCCTTTCCTCAGATGTTGAGGTTAGGACTGTATCAAATATTCTATATTCAGCCCTTGGGTTTTTACGTCCCAGGTGCATTATCTTGCACTTATCCACTATGTGCCTATGTGTTCTTTGAATGTGTTTCTGAGACTCTGTGTCGGAGTTATTATACTTTGAGGAGACCCCCACATGGGGCTGTTATTTTTATAGACTACTTGCTGCACCTAGATGACTTCTATTCGCCTTTTCTGTACTGCTTTTAGAAGTTGAAATTTTTTAAAGTGACCTTTCCATACTTTGGCCCTACGTGGCTATACTTTCTTTGCATTTGTTGTACTGCTGATTGATTTGCAAAATAAAACATTTTGAATAAAAAAAAAAAACAAAACATGGGTAAGCAACCTTGGCAATCCAAAGGCCCTATTACAATGTTCGCGCATACGTTTGCGCCCGCGCAAAAACGCATTAACGCGAGGGGCAAAACCCTTTGCGCAGAATGTCGTATGTAAGCGTAACAAACGCGCGTATATGTCTACCGCGGGTGAACCTGCGCGAGCGCTGCGTGAGCTTACAGTACGTTGTGCGTCCTATACTTAACATTGTGAGCGCAAATTCGTTTATGCGCTGGTTCGCGGATGGTATTACAATCTATGCGCAGTTTGTAACGCACAGCCTTTGCGCGCATAATTTTAGCAACTCCTAAAAGCTGGTGTTAACGGCAAATTCCATCAACCTGCCGAAACCAAATACACCAGCCCAAAAACAAAATACGCAGCAAAGTATAGTTACACATTCTACACATACCCAAACCAATAAATGAGAAGCTGTGCGTGTTTTTTTTTATTGATGCAGAATATATGCGCAGACTGACTTTGACAGGCGCAAAAACATAACGTGAGACAATTGTGGTTCTTAATTCTGATTGGCTGAATCGCGTGAAAAAAAAACAGTCCGCACACTGATTTCTGCGTGCAACGTCGCTGCGCGTGTATTTTTGCGCGTCCGTTTTACGCGCGTTATTTTTTGACAAATGAAAAAATGTGCGAGGATTGTAATACCAGCGTTGATTTACACGCATTAACGATTAACGCTTCGCGCAAAAATTCACGTGTTGCGCGTGCGTTTTTGCGTGAAGAATGTAATAGGGCCCCAAATGTTTTGGAACTATATCTCCCATGATGCTCAGTCTCTCATCAGATTTGCTGAGCCTCGTGGGAAGCGTAGTTCCAAAATGTCTAGCAAGCACCCCAAAGTTTCTGATCCATAATCATGTCATTGCTCCCAGTAATGCCTCTCCAGCCTTTGTCACAGGGCCGTCTCCACAACTGCTAAGTGGGGAAAACTGAGAAAAAAAGGTCATTTTGTTCATTGTATCTAAAAAAAAAAAGGGGATTAGGGTCAGTGATGGTTAAATTAAATCCTCTGTTTCCTCCCACCTCCACCAAACATTTTTACCTAGCGTTTCCCTTTAATCCGCAAACCTTTGGCCTTCTTCCTGTGTATTTTCCCCACGGAATGTCAGAAAACTATGTTGACCAGTAAAGGATACAATATAAATTGAGAAATTATAAATCAAATCACTTTAAAATTCGATGTGGCAATTAACAAAAATAACAATAATAAAATGAAGAAAAGCTGTTTAAATCCCGTCTCTACTCCACTTGCGACAGAGAGAACAATAGTCTGTGAGGTCCCAGATAACACAAGATTTATAGTTGTTTTTGTGTGATTATATTAAAACTCGAAAGGAAATCATGAAGACAGATTGATGGTGGGAATTATTGGAGCCCAAACCGGCGGTGGGGAAGCGGTGGAATAATAGCAGGAGCTACTGGAGATTTTAGATACACGAGACAGCAAAACAAATCATAGCGTTCCCTTTCAGGCCTAGAAGCCTGCACTAAATTAATCTCCCAATGCCAAGGAAATGACACCAGAGATTGTAAAATAATGTGGTCCTGTGCATAATATTGGTTACGTTTATGAAGTCTGCAGACAAAATACCACAATCAAGTGAAGTAAAAATGATTTTGGTACTTTATTCACGTTAAGAAATCGTTGGGGTTTTTCCAGGTGTCAAGTCCTGAAAAACTAGTGTAGGAATTCACCGATATTTCTATCATCCAATTAACAATTATCATCTCATATGTAACAAAAATATGGACTCAAGAGATAGATAGATATGGGAAAGAAAGAAAGAAAGAAAGAAAGAAAGAAAGAAAGAAAGAAAGAAAGAAAGATATAGATATTGAGATGATAAATAGATAGAAATATATTGAGATAGATATTGATATAGATAGATAGAAAGAAAGAAAGATATTGAGATAGATACAGTTGTGTTCAAAATTATTCAACCCCCACTGAAATTGAGTGTTTTGGCCAGTTTGACATTGATTTTGATCATTCAGTCATCTTGCTTACAATTAAATCAAAGAGGCACGTGTAGGTCAGACAAATATAACATAACATTTATAATGAAATAACCACAAATGTCTTTTCTGTGCTCACATCATTATCAGTTTTATTCAACCCCCAAGTGACATTCAATCTTAGTACTTAGTACAACATCCTTTTACAGTTATAACAGATTTTAAACGTGAAGCATAGCTTGACACAAGTGTCTTGCAGCGATCTACGGGTATCTTCGCCCATTCGTCATGGGCAAAAGCCTCCAGTTCAGTCACATTCTTAGGCTTGCGCACTGCAACTGCTTTCTTTAAGGCCCACCAGAGGTTCTCAATTGGATTTAAGTCAGGTGACTGCGATGGCCACTCCAAAATGTTCCAGCCTTTAATCTGCAACCATGCTCTAGTGGACTTGGAGGTATGCTTGGGATCATTGTCCTGTTGAAAGGTCCAACATCTCCCAAGCCTCAGGTTTGTGACGGACTGCATCACATTGTCACCCAATATCTCCTGGTACTGAAGAGAATTCATGGTACCTTGCACACGCTGAAGCTTCCCTGTACCTGCAGAAGCAAAACAGCCCCAAAGCATGATTGACCCCCCGCCATGCTTCACAGTAGGCAAGGTGTTCTTTTCTTCATAGGCCTTGTTCTTCCTCCTCCAAACATAGCGTTGATCCATGGGCCCAAACAGTTCTAATTTTGTTTCATCAGTCCACAGAACACTATCCCAAAACTTCTGTGGTTTGTCCACATGACTTTTGGCATACTGCAGTCGACTCTTCTTATTCTTTGGAGACAGCAAGGGGGTGCGCCTGGGAGTTCTGGCATGGAGGCCTTCATTACGCAGTGTGCGCCGTATTGTCTGAGCTGAAACTTCAGTACCCACATCTGACAAATCTTTTCTCAGTTCCTCAGCAGTCACACAGGGACTTTTCTCCACTCTACGCTTCAGGTAGCGAACAGCAGTCGAAGTCAGCATCTTCTTTCTGCCACGACCAGGTAGCGTTTCAACAGTGCCCTTTGCCTTGAATTTGCGAATGATGCTTCCTATGGTCTCTCTTGGTATGTTTAACATCTTTGCAATCTTCTTATCGCCATTGCCCTTCCTGTGAAGAGTAATCACCTCTTCTCTTGTCTTCCTGGACCATTCTCTTGACTTCACCATGTTTGTAACCACACCAGTAAATGTCTAGAAGGAGCTGAGTATCACAGTCATTTTAAAGCTGTCTAATTGGTGCTTATTATGCTTTATTGCTGCTCCGTGACATCCACAGGTGTTTTCAATACCTGATTGAAAACACTTGAATGAACCTCTGTTCTTCAGAGTGGTAGTCTTTAAGGGGTTGAATAATTGTGTCAATGAAGAATTCACAAAAAGAAACATTTACTACTGTATTACAAAACCAATTGATGTCATTTTAGTTGCATATGGTTCTTTAAAAAGTCCTTGTAGGATTTCATTCTGAATACAATTACAAATGTACACTAAATTCCCTAAAACCCTTTACAGCATTGGGGGTTGAATAATTTTGAACACAACTGTATATAGATAGAAAGATATTGAGATAGATATTGATATAGCTACATAGATATCTATCTATCTAATCTATATATATCAATATCTATCTATCTATATCAATATATTTCTATCTATCTATATCAATATATTTCTATCTATCTATATCAATATCTATCTATCTATCTCATTATCTTTATATCTATTTATCTTTCTATCTATCTATATCAATATCTATCTATCTACCTATGTATCTATCTATCTCAATATATAGATAGATATACAGTATGTGTATCTATCTATATCAATATCTATCTCAATATCTTTCTATCTATACCAATATCTATCTCTCTATCTATCTCAATATCTTTTTATCTATTTATCTTTCTATCTATCTAGTATCTATCTCAATATCTTCTATCTATCTATCTATCTATCTATCTATCTATCTATCTATCTCAATATCTTTCTATCTATCTATATCAATATCTATCTATATCAATATATTTCTATCTATTTATCTTTCTATCTATCTAGCTATACATAGATAGATACAGTATATAGGCAGTGGTGTATTTAGGTTTTGTGCTGCCCTAGGCCTGACTAAACTCGTGCACCCCCCAATTTAAATTTGAGGCACCCCTTCCTGTCAAGGGCACACCTCTTCCTGGTTAATCCCCACCCATCATCTTAAAGCTCCACCTTTTCCTCTTAGAGCTCCGCCTTTTACTCTCTTTATATTAAAAGTGGATACGAAGTGCCTACTTGTGTATTTTGTATACCATTTCAAATGTATCTATTGAGATAAATAAAATTATGAAATGTTTAAATTCAAGCATTTTTATAAAGAACAACCACGCATGTCAAGTATACTGGATCACAGCCGCTCTAATTGGTTGAACAATAAAATCCACAGAAACTTGCACTGCATATGAGCGTATCACAGAGCTGTACAGCAATAAAACCCACAGAAATGGGCACTGTGTATGAGCATATCAGAGCTGCACAGCAATAAAACCCACAGAAATGTGCAGTGTGTATGAGCATATCACAGAACTGCACAGCAATAAAACTCACAGTAATGTATAGTGTGTATGAGCGTATCCCAGAGCTCCAGGGCAATAAAACTCACAGTAATGTGCAGTGTGTATGAGCATATCACAGAGCTCCAGGGCAATAAAACTCACAGTAATATGCAGTGTGTATCACAGAATCCACAGCAATAAAACTCCCAGCAATGCAATGTGCGGTGTGTATGAGTGCATCAGAATCCACTGCAATAAAACTCCCAGCAATGCAATGTGCGGTGTGTATGAGTGCATCAGAATCCACTGCAATAAAACTCCCAGCAAACCGAGTATATGAGCACACAGCAATTATGCTGTGGAGCCATCTTGTCAGCAGTGGGGTGCCACTGCCAGAGGGTGCACTGGACCTTTGATTCCCTTCCCGGTGGGTGTTCAGTCCAGAATAGAGTCTGTGTTAACGAAAGGGCAGGCAGCTGCGCGCGTGCGTTTCACGTGGTTCAGCCAGTCATGTGGTACTGAGACTCAGAGAAATGTCAGTGAAATGCACTGATGTTCGGTGGTTTCAATCAGCAGGTTTATTCAGGCGAACCCCATAGGTTTCAATGTTAAAAATATTCCCGTTTTTATGCAATATCTAATAAATCATTTATTATTTTAATCTGCAGTAAAAAGTCTTTATTTATTGATTTTTTTTTTAGTACCTTTTAGTCATTTTTCAGATTTTTTTGGGCAAAATTTCCCCCCCTTTTTTTTTAATAGCGTTTTTTCTTTTTTCTGTAACAGAACTTTTTATTATCAATCATAGGATCTTATATGTAAATTCCAGACATTTTCGTTCAGTAGTTCTTTTGAAAACAGCAGGCCACGGGTTTGCGGTGGCAGCATTCAGTGGCCGACTCCATGCACTTTGGGGACCCTGCGGTGAATGGTGAATTCACTGCAGGGTTGGGAAATTTTATTCTCCTAAGTGCAGGGAACTACAGAACACCAAAAAGTTGGCGTCATTTAGGTGCTCTGTGAGTAACCCATTTAGTGGAGAGGTTTTTTGCTGCCCCCTGGAAAGTGAAAGCCTAGGCATTGCCTACCCAGGACATACTTGAAAATTATTAAAATCTCAATGAATCCTTCCTGGTAAAATACTTTGCAAAATCATTTTTTTTTTTTTTTTTTTTTTTAGGGGTGGGGCCACCCAGTGCGGGCCGCCGCCCCCTGGAAAGTGCCGCCCTAGGCCTGGGCCTAGTCGGCCTAGGCCAAAATACACCACTGTATAGGTAGATATGGGATAGATAGATAGATAGATAGATAGATAGATAGATAGATAGATAGACAGATAGATAGATAGATATGGGATAGATAGATAGATAGATAGATAGATAGATAGATAGATAGATAGATAGATAGATAGATAGATAGAGTCCAGATTGCAAATTCACCAGAGAGTAGCAGTACATAGTGAAACCTTACATTTAGGCCTGGTTCACACCCGGGCATTTTACTGCGTGTTCCTACGCGCTGTAAAACGCTCAAACACTGAAATCCCATGATTTTCTATGGGCATGGTTTCCACCTGGGCGTTTTACAGCACGTAGGAACGTGCAGTAAAACTCCCTACACCCAAAGAAGTACAGGAGCTTCTTTGGGGCGTATTACAGCGAGTTTGTGGCCATAGACATAGACGTGAACGCGCTGAAATGGGAGTTTGCGCATTTTCGTAATCAAAAACGCGCGTATGAACGCCCGTTCCGCACATGGCAACAGGCACAAAGTATTTATTATTGGCGCCTCCTTAAAGACAGGAAGTATTTTTCATTGGACGCCTCCGTAGTCAATCAAAAAAACGTGCGTACGACGTGCGTTTCTAATTGTCAAAAACGCACATATGAGATACACTCAGGTGTGAATCCAGCGTAAAAGACGACCTTCTGAGATCATATAAATCGTATATTTATTTTCACGTGTATATAAATCTTAGCAAATATATATATGGTGTAGATTTGGTAAACTGTGTTAGTCCAGATGCCAAAATCACCAGAGTATAGCAGTGCGTAGTGATACCTTTTTTAACCCTTTCGCTGCTGAGGCATTTCACACCTCTGTGCTGAGCTCATTTTTACTGGTTTCGCTCATCATGTTTAAACGCGTTTTTAAGCCTTATTTTAATATATGGCCCAGACATATTATATATCGTTCTTTCCGGCAGACTCGGCAGATTCATAATATATCATTATTTTATGTATATGTCATGTCCTGTCTGTATATTATAACAAAAAATGCAATAAAATTAGAATTTCAAATCATTTACATTGTGTAAAGTGTTTTTTTTTCACATTTTAACATGCGAGCATTTGCGGTTATATTTTCTATGGGGTGCGCTTGTTAAAAAAATTAGAAATGGTGACTTTGTGGGACAATTTCGCTATTTTTAACAAACGCACCGCATACAAAAATCGTTAGTGCAGCATCATTGTTCACATTATAATTGAAATGGGAACAATAATGCTGCATTAACAAATTATTTTTTTCTCTTTAATGTGTACATGGTCATGTTTGGTATCGTTGGAAAGGCCATGCTCTGGCCGATCCAGCAATACCAAACATTAACCCCTAGCTTCCACGGATCGGGAGATAGGGGGTTACAATGAACCCCCTATCTCCACCATTGGTGGCAGTTAGGGGTTAACTCCAGGACTGGCGTCATCGTGCTATGCACGATGACGCCAGTCGTCAGGGGGCATCCAAGATGTCGGCCAGCTCCTGGAGAGGATCACGATTCGGCGCTTTTCGGCTGTGCCCTTCCAAACCGTGCCTGCCTTCAGCCTCTGGTCCCCCGCGATCGGGAGGGAGAGAGGTTCGAAGGACTTCCCCCCTCCCTTTCAGGCGCCTCCTCCGCACACGCCACCGCAGTGACATCTATCTCCCCCCCCCGGCATCCCAGAGTGCCGGGTTGACATCCCAGAGTGCCCGGCTGATTGCTGCCCCCTGTGCTAGGACGCGCTCAGCGTGTCCGTAGCACAGGAGAACCACTTGGCTGGACGCGCCGAACGCGTCCTTAGCAGCCAAGTGGTTAATTGGACTAACATTTAAAAGACAAGCTTTTGAGAGTTTAATTCTCTTCCTCAGTTCTTGACACTAAATAAGTGTAGCGTCACTCCGGGACTAATAAATAAGGCAAAACTTTATTGCTTCATTTAAGATTTGCAAAGTCGACGTTTCAGCTCCAACCTGGAGCTTTCTTCAGGACTTATAAATGGGTATCCAATCCAGAGGTCACCATCTATTGGCTGCTCTTGATAATGATGACTTGATAAAAGTTGCCAGAATTAATAAGTTATTTTATATCAAGTAATAAAAGGCGTATTGAAGGGAAGCAGGTAAACATTAACTCTGAGTTTTGTTGTGGTGAATAAAGTTTGCTGGGATTGAGGCATAAACCTTTCAGGGTTTCCACACTTATTTTGTTTGGCCTCGACCCCCACAGAGGGGAGTCAAATATATGCTCAATCACAAATATTTGAAAGTCATCTGCCTGGTGACCACAGATGTCAGATTAGTCTTACAAACACTTACAGGTCTATTCACTAAAGGTGAAACTCTGGAGAATTGGCGGGAGAAAACAACAATCTAGACCAAATAGCCGATTTGGAAAGTGAGATAAATGGGAGAATTTTTCTGGTTTGGCTATTTTGACCTAGAATTTTCCCTTCTCCAGTCATTCTCCTGAGTTTCACCCTTTACTTAATAGACCTGTAAAACAAAGTGCACACAATGTGTGTGAGGGTCAGATTAAGTCGATGTACTGCGAAGTCTATATCTGGATTTACTCTGAGCTAAGCAAGCAGATTATTATTAATATTATTATTAGACACGTTGGCAATAGATCATGTCCATACCTGCTTTTGCCGTAATCAGGATTTGTGAGATTAGTTAGTTGTGAGGTGGTTCTCCTTTACCTTCATAGTCTTAGGTGAAAACGTCTACCCAAAGAGCTGGACTTCACGAGAGATTAAAAGCTTTCCCAAGCACACAAGGATTATTAAAGGTAAACAAATATTCCAAAAATGACACAATGTACCCTGTCACAAAGGCCAGTCGAGAAGACAACTGTACAACAATACTAGCATATAATAAAATTTCATGCGATACTTAGAGAAAGGTTCTTTACATGATGGACGCTCTATAGGGAGTCGCATCATGACCAATACGACTGCATAGATCAGAACAAGACCATCTCGTCACTAGAAACTGCCATTTCATTCCAAACTGTAGGACCTCTATCAGAAAAATCTGTTTTAGAGGGATTTAGTTACACCAGTTTGCCATACCTTGTGTATCCCATGTGAGTCCTACCCTAATTTTGGGGTACTTTATTCATTGAGTCTCATCGTTAGTACTTTTTTGAGAAAGGATTTTACTAGGAAGGATACATTGAGATTTCTCTCGTTTTCAAGTATGTCCTGGGTGGCGAGTATGTACCGTTAGGTGTCTTGCCCAAGGTTACTTTTGGTGGGGGACTGTATCTCATTTGGTGCCATATTACATTGTAGCCGCTAAAACAGGGATACTAACGGGGCAAACCTACGCCTGTAGGTTTCCACTTAGCGTCCCCGTTTTAGCACCATAATACGGGGCAGGCTCTAATTTGGTAACGCAGCACTAACCCTCCCTGATGCTCACGGCAGCGCTACCGTTCCGCTTCGAGCATCCCCTTCTGGAGTCCATAGGACTCCATGGAGGGTTGTGCTGCCGGGCTGCGAGCCCTGATCTCGCTTTCATAAGATCGTGCAGGGTCGTGGAGTGATTCACAGAATGGAGACTGGGGACTATTTGTGCCCAGTCTCACTCTGCTCCTCGCAGCCAGAAGCGGTGGATCGGGCCACCGTTAGCGTCGCAGGATGAGAGGTAAGTATCTGATTTTTTGAGGGGGGGTTCAGTTGGTGCTATCTGATTCTGCAGAAGTGGTATCAGTTAGCACCAGCTTCTAGCTGTGGTTAACTTTTTCGTTACCGTATCGGTGCGGTAACTAGTGTTAGGACTTTGTAATCCTAACTCTAATTACTGATTGCGCTCCCCTTGTTAGGCATAGCCACTCCAAAGTACCACATCGGTGCTTGCGGGAGCTTACTGTAACGGATTTTTTAACCCATTAGTGTTAGGGATGTAATATGTTATATATCTTAACACTAACTCTAGGTTTAAGATTGTAATAGGGTCTTCAGTGTCTTAATGCCATTACACGACTCTGGGACTTCTTCGTCGTCAATAATTTTCAATTTGAATTAATTCTGCTCAGTCATCAAAAAAATTACCTATTTTTCTTCCACAGTCCGTCTAAGTTTCAATCAATGTGCCTAAATAAACTTTTTTTTAGAACAGAATCATTTGTTTTATTTTTGTGCGTGGTTGAAATTATTCGATTGAATCGGCCGATATGTAAAAAAAGATATCGGGCGAAACGCGTCAATAGCTTTCCGAAAAAACAGCGGAAACAATTAAATTGAGCCCTTTGTGCGTAGTGAAGGATTTTGGGCGGTGACAGAGGTGGATAAGCCTTGCGCTCGTATAGAGAGGTAGGGTCGTTTTCTTCTCTGATCTTGGCTACAGAGACGCTGAAATTCTATAAAAGGCAGAAGCTATGGGTTTAATTCACGTCGTTTTTTTCAGCATTCTGCCGAGATCACTTGAAAACACACAGACGGAGCTATAATGTTATTATTGATTATAATAGCAGATTTTCTCTTCAACCGGCAATCTGTTTGTCACAAAGCAGCCGTAATTGTTTCCTAGAAAGGTGTTATTACTTTGCTTCTATTATCCGGCTAATAGGTTTCTGACCCCATGATAACAAACCCAACATATATAGAGAAAGACGTACCAGCCTATCTTAGATGTGTGTAATTAAATGTGAGTTAAGTGAGACAACCTCGTCCCACTTCGGACTCTGGACCCTAGACAGCCAACATGGAGCGAGTTCTAATGGATTATTATCGGCCAAATAAATCAACGCTCAAAAGTCACATACAGGACACACAAGGGGCCATATTACAAATCTGGTGCTAACTTAACCAGAGCTGTTGTAAACTTACTGACACGTCCTCGGCACCTGCAGGCATTCAGGGGAGGTCTGGGCACCCGACGGCATCGCTGGTTGGCCGCGTGCCAGAAGTTCCATCCTTTCGTGCGCCTGGAGGGGCAGGGCACAACATGATGACGCGGAGCCGCCGGCCTTAAATTCAGGGTGCGCAAGTCGGCTCATTGACCTGACATGGAGTTAGTTCCCACATCGCCTGGTGTATTCGTATTACGATTCACTGATCCTTTTGATTCTTTGCTTTGTTACTGAACTGGATTGTATGAGGACCCTGATTGTTGCTGACTCGGACTGCCTTCCTGACCATTCTCTTTCTGACCAAGCCTGTATGTATGTTATGCCCAGAGCAGACTCAGAGTGCATGCTGATTTTACCAACACACAGACTCAGAGTGTATATCAATCCTGCATAACGCTGACACATAATCCCAATGCTATAAGAATAAAGGCCTACGAGGAGATCAAAATATATCTCTCTGACTAGCCCAGCTTCACCCTACTGCAATACAGCCATTTCTGGTTAGATAGAAGAGGATGCCCATACCCTAACCTGAAATCTGTATACACCCACCAGTGTTCAGCACTACCTGGGCTCAATTTGAAGCTAATCTCTGACTAGACTATGAGATTCAAGCAGGGTGACCACCACCCCCTCCCTATCAGTGGTAGAAGGTAGAAAGACTGATCAGCCACATGCTGGGAATCCGTTGACACTGATCAGTTTTTCTACTAATGACAGGAAGGGGTTGGCATCCTTAGGTAAACCCAGAAGACGCGGATCCACGTGTAAGACAGAACAAGTCTATAAATACCACAGGTATATTATGCTATAACTGGCTCTTGAGGAACCTGCATGGAGCAGCGAAATGCGTTGATCATCACAGAGACTTTATGGGCGGAATCATCTGTGCTTTTAATTTTGTAGATTGGTTCTATGCCCCTCTGACTTGCAGCAATGAGTACTTGCAGGCCAGCCATCAGGGGGTGGCAGCCCATGATATGTTCAGGAGCCCAGTGGCTCCAGGGGGTGCTGGCCAAACCCTGTGCAGTTTGTCTAAGTGTCACAGATGTAAGGGTACCCCTGCCCCCTAGAACTGAGCCACCAAGATATGAACAAATTTCCCATTGGGACGAGGCATGTGAGGCCAGAAGAGCACTCCGACTCATCACTTAGGGAGCAATTAGTGTGATCTGCACCAGGTAGAGGTGCAGCAGAGCGAACGCTCTCTCCCCAGGTTACACTTTTTCCCCTTTACAGGAGGGGTGGGGAAGACAAAATAATTACCTTTTTAATCTGTTGACTGATGGAAGGGGACCCGGCCAATGGTTCAGTAAGGGGCCCCAATAATTAAGTTGGCAGCCCTGAGTACTTGTAGGCAGCAAGAATTGTATCTCAGAGATAAATTGCTGACATTAGGGCTTATGGGTGCGAAATGGCTCAGCAGTGAAGGGGTTAAACTGACGCCTTCCCAAAGAAACCACTATCAGGGTTATTCAAAGAGATCCGAATGGCTGCCAAAAGGGAACCGAACGCTGAAAATCAGTGTACGGTTACCTTTCTTGGCCATTCGGCTATCCAGAGAGCAGGCAATTCGCCAAATCCTGGCGAATTGCCTGCCTGTTCGAGGGCAGTGAATTCCCCATAGAGAAGCAATTCTTCGCCAATTCAGAGAACAAAAACCAGCAGTGAAAAGTTCTCGAAATGCCCTGCCATTCGGTGGTTTCATTCGACAGGTTTATTCAGGAGAATCCCATAGGCTTCAATGTTAAAAATATTCCCGTTTTAATTCAATATCTAATAAACCGTTCTTTATAAAATTCTGCAGTAAAGAGTCTCTTTATTTATAGATTTATTAGGATATTTTAAGCATTCTTCAGGGTTTTTTTTAAAAAAACAAAAATTTCCGATTTTTTTTAAATAATTTTTTAAAATCACTTATTTTTTCTGTAACAGCCCTCTTTATTATCATTCATTGGATCATATGTAAATTTCAGACATTTTCGCTCAGTAGTTTCTTTGCAAACAGCGTTTCACTTTCAAACATTCATGCAAACGTTTTTTCTAATTTATTCTTTGTATTCGTCTGCGGTGTCGGCTTTTTCCGGCGGCTGCGCTGCGTGTGATCGGCTCCTGCTCGAGTTTTTCCGGCGTTTTCGGCGGGTTAATGCAGATGTTTTTGCGGGTTTCGGAATGCGTTCGCCCTCATTTTGCAGTGAGTGCTCGGCGGGTTTGCGGTGACTTTTCCCTTACGACGGCCCTGTGGTGCTTGCTGAATACACCGCAGGGTCGCCGAAATGGGATTGCCAAATCGAACCGAATTGAAGAGAACGAAAAGTCACCGAACGTGAGGTGGCTTTTCGATTCTCTTTGAATAACCCTGTATATTAATATTTCCCACACTATCCCTTTTTTTTGCAAGATAAGGAAGCATATTGCCACGTCCCTTGCGCCCCTGTCTTCAGGTATTCAGAAAGTGGTGAGCACTTATTGCAATAGCCACCGCTCACATTTAATTTCCCCTTGTATTTATTATCTGCACTTGATATGCACAAGAGCCCTTCAACTGACACGTACCTCTATTAAATTGCGTGGGATCACAGAACCTCCATAAACAGGAAAATAAAAGCTGTCATTATAAGCATTTGTAAATATTAATAAACATAGGGGAAAATAGAAGTTTTGTTTTCCTAAATAATTTGCTTAATAAAAAAATAATAAAATGCTTCACAAACACTTCATTGGGGAAAAAAATTAAATATATCAAATCCAGGAACGTGGCACGACACGGGAAAGTACAATCTTTCCAAAATCATCTCACCAAATGCAGCAACCAGAAATATGCATTAAAATTGTCCTTATTCCGTTCGTTTAGGCTAGGGTCAGACGAACGCATTTTTTGCGTTGTCCGTGAAAAAGTGCGTTCGAACGAATGGACGTATTTTTCACGGAATACGCGATAGCGGTCATACGATGCGCATTTTCGTCCGTGATTTTGTACGGATCATCAATAAAACCCTTTTTGCGTCTGGACGTTTTGTTGGCCGGACGTGTGCAGCGTCTGACGTCTCCCAATCACGCAAACACGCCGCTATGCGGCCGCAGCGCACTCTGTACGTCCGTACTAGCGGTTTGACATTCTCGAAAAAATGCGTTCGTTTGCCACTTGCGTTGCACGGACGAACTTTCGTGCGGCCGTTCTTCGTGTGTTCCCCGGCATTGGACGTCATTTGCTGCTAGCACGGCCGTGATTTCGTGCGGCTAAACGCACGTTAAAAAACTGCGTTCGTCTGACCCTAGCCTTAATCCTCTTCGCTACCAAGTGCCTTTTGTTGAAATACATATTATTTTGGATTGTGATACGATGCGCCCGCGCTAGGGCAACAGGGGCTAACGTTAACACTCACGCAGGTGAACACTAACGTTAGCGTTAGGAATGTAATATGGCCTGGTGTGCGTAGATAACACTTAACCCCTTCACCACCAAGCAATTTTTGCTGATTTTTTTTATCATAGTAGTTATTTGAAACATGGGATGTGAAATTAACAATTAACTATAAGGTAAAATAGAAGTTTCGCACAGAAAATGTTATTCTGTGATAGTTAAAAAAATAAAATAATGTTAAATTACTCAGTTTTAATTTTTCATGCATTCGTTTATCCTTTCCAGAAATATTGTTTATATGTAAGATTCCGAGCTCTAGATTGTGTCCTTTATCTTGCACAATGTCACACAGGGTTTGCATTATCAGCATACAGGCAGAAATGGCCTTTGTGTTATGCAGTGAATGTGCTGCAGACAGATAATTAAATGGTGAGATCTCCTGCTTATGGGGGTTTGTAGTGATCAGAATGAGATTATTAGCAATGCAATATCTGTATGTGCTGCATAATGCCTGTGTCTCGCAATTACAGCAACACCTTGTATCTGTATGTGCTGCATAATGCCTGTGTATGGCAATTACAGCAACACCTTGTATCTGTATGTGCTGCATAATGCCTGTGTATGGCAGTTACAGCAACACCTTGTATCTGTATGTGCTGCATAATGCTGTGTATGGCAGTTACAGCAACACCTTGTATCTGTATGTGCTGCATAATGCCTGTGTATGGCAATTACAGCAACACCTTGTATCTGTATGTGCTGCATAATGCCTGTGTATGGCAATTACAGCAACACCTTGTATCTGTATGTGCTGCATAATGCCTGTGTATGGCAATTACAGCAACACCTTGTATCTGTATCTGCTGCATAATGCCTGTGTATGGCAATTACAGCAACACCTTGTATCTGTATGTGCAGCATAATTCCTGTGTATGGCAAATACAGCAACACCTTGTATCTGTATGTGCTGCATAATTCCTGTGTATGGCAAATACAGCAACACCTTGTATCTGTATGTGCTGCATAATGTCTGTGTATGGCAATTAAAGCAACACCTTGTATCTGTATGTGCTGCATAATTCCTGTGTATGGCAATTACAGCAACACCTTGTATCTGTATGTGCTGCATAATGTCCGTGTATGGCAATTACAGCAACACCTTGTATCTGTTCTGTACAGGGATTTACCCTCATTATAACCCCCTGAATCTTATCCCTGTACAGCAGTGACTGACCCCACAGCTCTCCCTGTATTCTGAAAAATTCCTGGCAGCTGTAATGCAGCAGTAAACTATTTGAAGTTTTTGTTACAGTGAGGTTTAGGTCTGCTATTCACAAATGGTGTTATGTCTCTCCAGATTGCTTGGGCTTTTTGAATTTTCAGATTGCACACTAGTGATGTCAGCATGCAGATAGAGGAGCGCAAATTGCGTTCGAGAAGCTTCAGAGGCTTCAGGAGTCCCAGACCCGAAGAGGAGGAGCTGTGCGTAACGAGACGCAAAAGGTGAGTAAATAAACCCAAAATATAAAAACTAATAAAAAAAAGTAATTGGGCAGAAACTTTCAGCTACATCTGCCCAATTATTTAAGGGTAAAAACAAGTGTACTCTATTTTCAATAGACTATCCCTTCGATGTCATTCTCCCTCTTAGGGAGTTATAAGTGATATATTGAAATATCTTTCATTACACTTGTATCAGTAAAAGAGTTTTAACGATTCCCTAACTTACACTTTTCAGATTCAGTGTATGAGCGGTGTCTAGTCCTCTGTTGAGTCATTTACTACCGCTGTATGAGGAAGGTTTGTTTTTGTTATCTGGCTTGTATCGTGTCCTTTAATGCTTTGACAAGTGTTTCTACATGGGAACATAAAGAGAAAAACACGTCTCAAGGTTACTAGATAGAAATCAATAGCTTTAAAAGTTAATGTATTACACACAGGAGGTTATGGTGAAAACATTTACTGTTAAAGAGAGGATCCGGGTTTTACACCTATGGGCAGTTACAAAAGTGATAATAAACTCTGTAAACCTTCACATATACTGGTTTTCATTGCCTAGATGTGGCTGAACAAGTTTTCATTTTACCATCCCTGCAAATCACCGTGACAGTGGAGTGGACATGGACACCATAGGGGTTATACAGAGAGCACCCGAAATGTCGCCGACATTTCAGTGCACTCTCGTTTCTAGGGATGTGCGTTTCGGGTTTCGGAATTTCGGAATTTTCACGAAATTTCCCGATTCGTGTTTTCGGATGCGGCCGAATTTCCGAAAATTTTTAGATCCGAAAATGGCAGATCCGAAAAGTTTTCCGAGCCGAAACTAAATATTTTCAGAATTTTCGAATGGACTTGAAATGTGTCAAATCGAAATTTATTGCTTTGAAACGAGGAGAACAGACGTTCCGAAAAAACAAAAATTTCAGAAATTACGAAAAGTCGATACAAAAAACGAGCAAAGTGACACGAAAATACGAAAAATGGTCGATATTCCGAAAAAAAAATGTACACGAAAAACGAATCGAGCCGAACCGAATCGAAACGGAAATCGGTCGAAACGAGCCGAATCGAAAAGTTTAAAAATCCGAAGAATCGAACCAAAAAAAAAAATCGGTGCACAAGCCTACTCGTTTCCCGCTCTTCCCTGCACTTCAGGGGACCAAAGTTCCCCACCCTGCAGTGAATTCAGCATTGACTGCAAGATCCCCAGAGTGCATGGAAAACCCAGCACAATCCGGCCGAAAACCCACAGAAACAGCCACAAAAACAATGCCGAACACTCTGGGAAAAGCTGTCAAGCTGCCGATCACAGCACAGACCAGCCATCGGAAAAGCCGACAAGCTGATGAACTGGGTAAAAAACAAAAGTACGCTTTAACGTATCAAAATGGAAACTGTTTGCAAAAAAACTACTGAACGAAAATGTCTGGAATTAACATATAAGATCCTATGAATGAAAAAGGTCTGTTACAGAAAAAATAAAAAACGCTTTAAAAAAAAAAACAGAAGAAAAAATTTGCAGAAAAAATCCCGAAAAATGCCTAAAAGATCCTAAAAAATTCAATAAATAAAGAGACTTTTTGTTGTAGATTCAAATAATAAACGGTTTATTAGATATTGGAATAAAACGGGTATATTTTTAACATTGAAGCCTATGGGATTCACCTGAATAAACCTGACGAATGAAACCACCAATGGCAGGGCATATCAGCAACTTTGCTGTTCGGTGTCTCTGAATAGATTAACCATTGCTTCTCTATAGGAGATTTCACTGCCGCCGAACAGGCACTGTACTTGCTGGCATTTCGCCAAAATTTGGCAAGCTGCCTGCTCTCTGAAAAGCTGAATGGCCCCGAAATGGCACTGTACACTGAATTTCAGTGTCCGGTTACATTTCTGCGACATTTCGGACCTCTCTGAATAACCCTGCATGATTCCCAATATATATGTCACTCTAAAATTTGCAACATTTCAAATGCTGAAGATTTATATCTACGGGTGTATACTGTAGCAGTGTGTGTATTGTAGCAGTGTGTGTGTATCAGTGTAAAAGTGGAGTTGTATGGGTCTAATATTCAGTATAAATGTATACCTGACCTGTGAGTGTCTGGGTATTTGTGTTCGTGTGTCTGGAAATGTCTACATGTAAGTTTGTGCAGAATGCGGGTTACAAGTTCTATGAGTCTTTCTGCGCTTGAAAGTGAGTGGCATTCCATTCAAGTGTCAGTGTGTGTCTCTCTAAGATTGTGTGACAGGTGTGGCTGTGTATGGTTGTAACAGACCGGCAGGCTTGTTCATAGATAGGCTCATAAAGGAATTGCAAACAAACACATATACACAGCATGTGCAGTGTGTCTGTACTAGGGTTATGCATGACTCTTTTTGTTTCATTTCGGATAATTTCGGACAGTTTTTCTTTCATTTCGGATCATTTCGATTTGATGATTCGGATTGATTCAGTGATTCAGATCGATTCAGCGTTTCGGATCATTTCGTCAATTCGGATCATTTCGACTATCTGGCTCATTTCAGGTGATTCCGATCAGTTGGTCTTTTGAGTTATTTTGTTTTTTTATTGCTTATTTAAAAATGGGAAGTAGATTACAACCATTAGAATGAAAGTTTTTTTACTTATTTATTCTTTTAGGATTTTTTAGGCATCTTTTGGGTGAAATTTTAGGTTTCCTACATTTTTAAAGAAACAAGGCTTTTAAACCCATAGGTTTCAATGCAGCATATGAATCCGCACAAAGCAGGGAAGCGCCTCTCTGCAGTATAATTAATGCAGCATATGAATCCACACATTGCGGGGAAGCGCCTCTCTGCAGTATAATTAATGCAGCATATGAATCCACACACTGCTGGGAAGCGCCTCTCTGCGGTATAATTAATGCAGCATATGAATCCACACACTGCTGGGAAGCGCCTCTCTGCGGTATAATTAATGCAGCATATGAATCCACACACTGCTGGGAAGCACCTCTCTGCGGTATAATTAATGCAGCATATGAATCCACACACTGCTGGGAAGCACCTCTCTGCGGTATAATTAATGCAGCATATGAATCCACACACTGCTGGGAAGCGCCTCTCTGCGGTATAATTAATGCAGCATATGAATCCACACACTGCTGGGAAGCACCTCTCTGCGGTATAATTAATGCAGCATATGAATCCACACACTGCTGGGAAGCACCTCTCTGCAGTATAATTGTGGATTATTCCAGCCTTGGTGTTAGAATAATCTTAATTTTAATAAAGACAGGAGGCGAATATTTTGCATTCTCTTTTCTTTACTAAAACATCAGCAGCAAGGAAAGTTTACATAGCAACAGCAGTAACCAATCAACAACAAGAGTGTAGTAAGTCCTTAGCCACGCCCTCTTTTCTTGTATGCCGAACGAGCAGGAGAGACGTGACGTAGAAATTCCAGAAATCCAAGAAGTAGGAAGAACCCGGAAACTGAAGAGGTGAAAGCCAAGACTAGGTAGGAGTCAACGAGATGGTCAGTCGCAGAACTGGAAGCCAACGGGCGTCCGAAACGATGGGAGACCAACAGGGCCGCAGAAGCAAATCAAGCTACGGAGAAAGCAGAGGATACGTGAAAGTACCATGTGATGGAGGCTTGCCAATCAACAGTTAACTAACTGACCAGTCAAAGCGAAGAATTATCAATAGTTAAATCAATTATGAGACAGTGGCCAATGAGACATGGCTAGGCCAATGAGACATGCAAACCCTACTAAGGGGAATGAAAAATAGTTAGACAATAATGGACAAAAGTCGAAGAAGTGTAGATACGTAAATTACATCCTTTATTCAAAATTTATTTATTTTTTATTATTATTATTATAATTTTTTTTATTATTATTATTTATTATTATTTTTTTTTTATTTATTTATTTATTTATATATTATTATTTTTATTATTTTTTTTAATCGAATATAGCAGTAAATCCGGTACAATGTGAGCAATCCTGGGTATGGGCGGGTGGGAAAAATATTCGCCTCCTGTCTTTATTAAAATTAAGATTATTCTAACACCAAGGCTGGAATAATCCACAATTTTATATCAAGTCAGGAGGCTTCATATTTTGCAGTTTTAAAGCTGCACCAGAGCCCCAGATGCATGAGAACGAGGGCGAAAATAAAAGGTACGAAAGGTGACCGCCCTAGAACAATCAGCAGCCGCTAGTATGTCGGACAGGAAGCCGCCGGCGACCGCAACAGAAGAAGCCACTGCACCCCGCACGGAGTGAGCGCCGAAGTGAGGAGCAACACCTGCTAGGGAGAGCAGCCAGGGGACCCCTCTAGAAAGTGTAGGCGAGGAAACAGGATTGTAAGTGGAAACATAGGAGACCAAGAGCTGGCCAACCGGAGGGGAGCGCAAAGAGCCTAAGTGGGAGAGGTAGTTCGTAACGCACCTAGCGACACATAGGGTAGAAAACCTTAGAAAAAGGGGGTTTTTGTACATCTAGTAAGTGTGAAAAACGACTCCCTTAGGAGAGAAAACCATAGCGTGCGCATCGAAGGCTCTAGCATCCAAAACACGTCTAAAGGACCCCAAACACAAAATGATGGTTAGAATACATCAAGAGCTGACGCAGGAACAGCGAGTAGTAACTGGCCAGTTACGCAGGAACTCCAAAACAAGCGCCACATCCCAAAAGTGAGTATATTATTTGGGGCCGGCGGGCGAGCGAGCCTAACGCCCTTGAGGAGACAACACACAGAAACGCCACCCAGGGGAGCGTGAGCCACCGAGATGGTCGAGCGGAACCAGGTGATGATAGGACTTGCCGGCCGTGGAAAGGCTCGCCAACAAATTAGAGGGGCTGTAGCAGGATCAGGCACACACCAACCACACCAAATTTCCCCAGGCGTAACATTTTTGCGTGCCAGAAGTCCAGGATTCCCATAATAGGGAGCGAGCCGCAGCTGATAAGCCTGGTAGCATGCAGGGTCCCCGGAAATTGTCCAAGCCACCAGTGGAAGATTGCCCTCCAATACCACTGGATTAGGGTTGCCTTGAGGGTCCAGAAGAATGGATGGAAAAGGACGGCAGCAGCGGGCAGGAGTAGACAAGGGAGTTGTAGCGTCAGTGGCAACCAGCTCTGTGCATCCCATAGAGGCATAAGTAGAAGTCGAAACCATCCATCTACGGACTTCTTGAAGCGTGCACGTGAGCATCGTGAACGGGGAAACAGTGTAGGCTCCTCGATGGGGCCATGGTGGGAGGAAAGCATCCACCGCTGCCGCCTGCAGGTCCGTAAGCCAACTGAAGCCGGTCTGCATCTGGTGGGTCAAGCGGGAAGTAAACAGGTTGACCCAAAGGAGTAGAGGGCAGATGATGTGAAGCGTCTGTTCCTCTGGCGTCCATGCCCCACCCGTGGATACAGGTCCGCAAGTCGCTCCCCAACCCGACTGGCTGGCGTCCGATTCCGATACGAAGTCCGGTAGAGAGCCAAAAATGGCCCACCCATTCCAGGCTTCCATGGGTGCAGCCACCACAGGAGTTCCACTCGAGCCTCAGGAGTGATAGGGACCAGCTGGTCGTAGGAGGGATTGAGACTGAGGCACGTGGTTTTCTGACGTTGCATCGCCCGATAATGCAGTGGGCCAGGGAGAAGGGTGATGACTTGGGCTGGGCGACAAGCTGACTTGTCCATGTTGGTAATGAACCAGAGGTCTTACAGGAGAGTAAGCACTAGGGCCGTGTGATGGGAAAACAGGACCGGATCTTGAGCCAGTACGAAGATATTGTCCAGGTATATGAGAGACCTGATGCCCTGTGAATATATGGAGGCCATGGCCAGTAAGAGGAGCTTCATTGAAGCACCATGGTGCGGAGCTGAGGCCGAAAGGTAGGCAGGTGAACTGTCGGTGGTGCAGGATGGATAGGAGACCCCTGAGTAGATGTGTGCTCTTCATTGTGAAGTGTCGATAGGACAAGAAGGGATTGAAGACTATCCAGTTTAAGACCGGGCGAAGGTCCCAGACTTCTTGTGTACCAGAACACATTGTATGGGGAAAACAGACTGGAAGGGAACCTGGGAAAAGTCTATCAAGAAACCAGATACGATTCGTAGGACCCAAGAGTCGGAAGGTTGGTATAGATGTTAACCTTATGATTCGATTCTTTTAAGAAGAGGTCCCCAAAAAAACAACCCCTTGGCCGCAGGACCCAATTCTTTGGAGCACATACTTGTTAAATTAGCGTCAAAGCGAAAAAGCGCCTCATTGCGGCGTGCAGAAGAGATGCTGACATTGGCGTTACCTAAAGACAGAAGGCACGCTGTGCCCATTCACGAACCATTGCAGGGCCGAGCAGGGTAGGCATAAGGCTATCCTAAACAAAAGGTAAATCCAGGTAAAGTATCCATGTAATTGGGCAGACTAGATGGGCCGAAAGGTTCTTATCTGCCGACAGTTTCTATGTTTCCAGAAGGTAGTGCTTCGTCCACCGTGACGAGCGGGCCTGAAACCTCCAGCATTTGTCCTGGGCGATGCGGAAGCCCTGTTCGACTTCGACAAGGATCCCTGCCAACCTTGCCCAGAAAGGAGACGAAATCCACGTCAAACTCTGGCGTAAGAGATACCTTGTCAGGCAGCGTCGGGCAAGGGCATCCTGCCCACAGATGCGCCCTGGAAATTTTAACTAAGAGACCGCGTAGCCAGAAGAGCAGAAACTCCGCTGTGTGGTCAGGCGGGAGCCAGGCCGAAGACCTGGGGTGGGTGGTAGTGCATGGATCGAAAAAGGAGGGGGGAGCTCCTCTAGCGTCGAGGAGTGGCGCCGGGGTATCCGAGGACACCAAGGAGCGAGGCGGTGTTGGAGCGGTAGAGAAGGGCACGATCGCTAAGCTATCAGAACGGGGCTCACCCGTCGAGCTTGCAGTAGTCGGTGGATCACCGGTGGTATTGGCTCCGTCCTCCTTGGGTAGTGAGCCTGGTAAATATCCATGTCATAATCATCGTTCCCTTCTTTGGGGACAGAAGTGCGGGAGGAGTTTGTAGCAGGGCCCTTACCCTAGCCAGCGGACTCAGATTAACCCTTCCAGAGTATTTTACGAGATGGCACGGCAGCCTCAGAATGAACCGAATGGGAGCCCTCAGAAAAGGCCGGTGACTGGGCCCTAGAAAGGACCGGAGGTTCTGGCTGGGGAAGCGGGGCTTGGCTGCCAAGCTATGGGCAGTGTTTCTGAAATGGCAGCTAAAAGCCAGGCCGAAAGCTCCTCTGGATTGGTGGGGAGCTGAGGAGGATCCATGGAAAACAGAATAACGGGACTCACCTGTTGAGGTAATATATATATATTAAAATTTATAGGGATATATATCAGGGCTCACCCGATGTTTAGTGTGGCCAAACAGAAAAATCCTGTACTAGCCGTCAGGAAGGTAATAATATATTCATTATAAATTAATGTGTTGTGGCTCACCCGATGCCTTTGTGGGACAGACAGATCCCGCCAGAATAATAATATACTTATATATATATATAAGCTCACCCGATGTCTTCGTGGGACAGATATCCCGCCTGATAAATAATATATTTGTTTATATATATAAGCTTAGCAGGGCTCACCCGATGCCGTCGTGGGACAGATATCCCGTCAGAAAATTTTATTTATATATATATATATATATACATACTTACTTACTTACTTATCGGGGCTCACCCGATGCATTCGTGGGACAGATATCCTGTCAGAAAATTTTATTTATATATATATATAAATGTACATACTTACTTACTTACTTATCGGGGCTCACCCGATGCATTCGTGGGACAGATATCCTGTCAGAAAATTTTATTTTTATATATATATATATATATCTATATCTATCTATCGGGGCTCACCCGATGCCTTCATGGGACAGATCCCACCAGAAGAAATAATATTTATTTGTATATATATAGTATAAGCGTATCGGGGCTTACCCGATGTTTACGTTGGGCAGACAGAAATCCCACCAAAAATAATAATTTATTTATATAAATAGAACCTGAGGCCGTTTAACATGTAAGTGCTGACCTGCTAGTTTGCATCGGGACGCGAAGACGCGATGTCCCGAATGGCGGCAATTGCTGGTTAGAACTAAGATGGCCGCCGGAGTGCGCACGGACGAAAAGCCATACTATCCTGAGGAGAAAGTTTAGTCGCGCACTCGCGGGAAGGCGGCGGGCGCCGCGCAAAACACAAAGAAAGGGGGGAAAAAAAAAACCTTAAGGAGAAAACAGAGCTGTTAAAACAAAGTAAATTCTGATGGGGCGCCGCAAGTCGCGCAACGCGAGCAAAGCGCACCTGCAGGCGGGAGAGTGCCCACACAGCAGGGAGGAAACCTAGGAAAAAAAACATTCAGGTGCACAGTACATATAATAAATCTGAGTATAAAATTACATAATAAACCTAACAGTGACAAATTACACCTAAATTAAAGCCTGGCAACCAGGAGCTGTTTTGAAAACGTCTCACCTGGTCGCCAGCAGCAAGAAAAGAGGGCGTGGCTAAGGACTTACTACACTCTTGTTGTTGATTGGTTACTGCTGTTGCTATGTAAACTTTCCTTGCTGCTGATGTTTTAGTAAAGAAAAGAGAATGCAAAATATGAAGCCTCCTGACTTGATATAAAATTAATGCAGCATATGAATCCACACACTGCTGGGAAGCGCCTCTCTGCAGTATAATTAATGCAGCATATGAATCCACACACTGCTGGGAAGCGCCTCTCTGCGGTATAATTAATGCAGCATATGAATCCACACACTGCTGGGAAGCACCTCTCTGCGGTATAATTAATGCAGCATATGAATCCATACACTGCTGGGAAGCACCTCTCTGCGGTATAATTAATGCAGCATATGAATCCATACACTGCTCGGCAGCGCCTCTCTGCAGTATAATTAATGCAGCATATGAATCCACACACTGCTGGGAAGCGCCTCTCTGCGGTATAATTAATGCAGCATATGAATCCACACACTGCTGGGAAGCACCTCTCTGCGGTATAATTAATGCAGCATATGAATCCACACACTGTTGGGAAGCGCCACTCTGCAGTATAATTAATGCAGCATATGAATCCACAAACTGCTGGGAAGCACCTCTCTGCGGTATAATTAATGCAGTATATGAATCCACACACTGCTGGGAAGCACCTCTCTGCGGTATAATTAATGCAGCATATGAATCCACACACTGCTGGGAAGCACCTCTCTGCGGTATAATTAATGTAGCATATGAATCCACACACTGTTGGGAAGCGCCTCTCTGCAGTATAATTAATGCAGCATATGGATCCGCACACTGCCGGGCAGAGCCTCTCTGCTGTATAATTAATGCAGCATATGAATCCGCACACTGCCGGGCAGAACATCTGCAGTATAATTAATGCAGCATGTGAATCCCCACACTGCCAGGCAGTGCCTCTCTGCAGTATAATTAGTGCAGCATATGAATCCACACACTGCCGGGCAGCACCTCTCTGCAGTATAATTAATGAAGCATATGAATCCCCACACTGCCGGGCAGCGCCTCTCTGCAGTATAATTAATGCAGCATATGAATCTACACACTGCTGGGCAGAACCTCTGCAGTATAATTAATGCAGCATATGAATCCACACACTGCTGGGAAGCACCTCTCTGCAGTATAATTAATGCAGCATATGAATCCACACACTGCTGGGAAGCGCCTCTCTGCAGTATAATTAATGCAGCATATGAATCCACACACTGCTGGGCAGCGCCTCGCTGCAGTATAATTAATGCAGCATATGAATCCAAACACTGCCGAGCAGCGCCTCTCTGTAGTATAATTAATGCAGCATATGAATCCGCACACTGCCGGGCAGCGCCTCTCTGCAGTATAATTAATGCAGCATATGAATCCACACACTGCTGGGAAGCACCTCTCTGCAGTATAATTAATGCAGCATTTGAATCCACACATTGCCGGGCAGCGCCTCTCTGCAGTATAATTAATGCAGCATATGAATCCACACACTGCCGGGCAGCGCCTCTCTGCAGTATAATTAATGCAGCATATGAATCCGCACACTGCCGGGCAGCGCCTCTCTGCAGTATAATTAATGCAGCATATGAATCCGTACACTGCCGGGCAGACCCTCTGCAGTATAATTAATGCAGCATGTGAATCCCCACACTGCCGGGCGCATCTCTGCGGTATAATTAATGCAGCATATGAATCCGCACACTGCTGGGCAGCACCTCTGCAGTATAATCAATGCAGCATGTGAATCCCCACACTGCCGGGCAGCGCCTCTCTGCTGAATAATTAATGCAGCATATGAATCCACACACTGCCGGGCAGCGCCTCTCTGCGGTATAATTAATGCAGCATATGAATCCACACACTGCTGGGCAGAACCTCTGCAGTATAATTAATGCAGCATATCAATCCACACACTGCCGGGCAGCGCCTCTCTGTGGTATAATTAATGCAGCATATGAATCCATACACTGCTCGGCAGCGCCTCTCTGCGGTATAATTAATGCAGCATATGAATCCACACACTGCTCGGCAGAGCCTCTCTGCAGTATAATTAATGCAGCATATGAATCCACACACTGCCGGGCAGCGCCTCTCTGCAGTATAATTAATGCAGCATATGAATCCACACACTGCCGGGCAGCGCCTCTCTGCAGTATAATTAATGCAGCATATGAATCCGCACACTGCCGGGCAGAACCTCTGCAGTATAATTGATGCAGCATGTGAATCCCCACACTGCCGGGCGCATCTCTGCGGTATAATTAATGCAGCATATGAATCCGCACCCTGATGGGCAGCACCTCTGCAGTATAATTAATGCAGCATGTGATTCCCCACACTGCCGGGCAGCGCCTCTCTGCAGTATAATTAATGCAGCATATGAATCCACACACTGCAGGGCAGAACCTCTGCAGTATAATTAATGCAGCATATGAATCCACACACTGCCGGGCAGCGCCTCTCTGTGGTATAATTAATGCAGCATATTAATCCACACACTGCAGGGCAGAACCTCTGCAGTATAATTAATGCAGCATATGAATCCACACACTGCCGGGCAGCGCCTCTCTGCGGTATAATCAGTGCAGCATATGAATCCACACACTGCTGGGCAGAACCTCTGCAGTATAATTAATGCAGCATATGAATCCACACACTGCCGGGCAGCGCCTCTCTGCGGTATAATTAATGCAGCATATGAATCCACACACTGCCGGGCAGCGCCTCTCTGTAGTATAATTAATGCAGCATATGAATCCGCACACTGCCGGGCAGAACCTCTACAGTATAATTAATGCAGCACGTGAATCCCCACACTGCCGGGCGCCTCTCTGCGGTATAATTAATGCAGCATATGAATCTGCACACTGCCGGGCAGCACCTCTCTGCGGTATAATTAGTGCAGCATATGAATCCACACACTGCTGGGCAGAACCTCTGCAGTATAATTAATGCAGCATATCAATCCACACACTGCTGGGAAGCGCCTCTCTGCGGTATAATTAATACAGCATATGAATCCACACACTGCCGGGCAGCGCCTCTCTGCGGTATAATTAATGCAGCATATGAATCCACACACTGCCGGGCAGCGCCTCTCTGTAGTATAATTAATGCAGCATATGAATCCGCACACTGCCGGGCAGAACCTCTACAGTATAATTAATGCAGCACGTGAATCCCCACACTGCCGGGCGCCTCTCTGCGGTATAATTAATGCAGCATATGAATCTGCACACTGCCGGGCAGCACCTCTCTGCGGTATAATTAGTGCAGCATAAGAATCCACACACTGCTGGGCAGAACCTCTGCAGTATAATTAATGCAGCATATCAATCCACACACTGCTGGGAAGCGCCTCTCTGTGGTATAATTAATGCAGCATATGAATCCACACACTGCGGGCAGCGCCTCTCTGTTGTATAATTAATGCAGCATATGAATCCGCACACTGCCGGGCAGAACCTCTACAGTATAATTAATGCAGCACGTGAATCCCCACGCTGCCGGGCGCCTCTCTGCGGTGTAATTAATGCAGCATATGAATCTGCACACTGCCGGGCAGCACCTCTGCGGTATAATTAATGCAGCATATGAATCCGCACACTGCCGGCAGAACCTCTACAGTATAATTAATGCAGCACGTGAATCCCCACACTGCCGGGCGCCTCTCTGCGGTATAATTAATGCAGCATATGAATCTGCACACTGCCGGGCAGCACCTCTCTGCGGTATAATTAGTGCAGCATATGAATCCACACACTGCTGGGCAGAACCTCTGCAGTATAATTAATGCAGCATATCAATCCACACACTGCTGGGAAGCGCCTCTCTGCGGTATAATTAATACAGCATATGAATCCACACACTGCCGGGCAGCGCCTCTCTGCGGTGTAATTAATGCAGCATATGAATCCACACACTGCCGGGCAGCGCCTCTCTGCAGTATAATTAATGCAGCATATGAATCCGCACACTGCCGGGCAGAACCTCTACAGTATAATTAATGCAGCACGTGAATCCCCACACTGCCGGGCAGCGCCTCTCTGCGGTATAATTAATGCAGCATATGAATCTGCACACTGCCGGGCAGCACCTCTCTGCGGTATAATTAGTGCAGCATAAGAATCCACACACTGCTGGGCAGAACCTCTGCAGTATAATTAATGCAGCATATCAATCCACACACTGCTGGGAAGCGCCTCTCTGTGGTATAATTAATGCAGCATATGAATCCACACACTGCCGGGCAGCGCCTCTCTGTTGTATAATTAATGCAGCATATGAATCCGCACACTGCCGGGCAGAACCTCTACAGTATAATTAATGCAGCACGTGAATCCCCACGCTGCCGGGCGCCTCTCTGCGGTGTAATTAATGCAGCATATGAATCTGCACACTGCCGGGCAGCACCTCTGCGGTATAATTAATGCAGCATATGAATCCGCACACTGCCGGGCAGCACCTCTCTGCAGATCGATTCATTGATTCGGATCGATTAATTTTTTGATCAGTTAGTTTTTTTGTTTCTTATGAGTTATATTTAATGCAGCATAAGAATATCCACACTGCAGGCAAGTTCCTGGCATATTTATTTATTTATTTTATTTATAAAAGGATTTTACCAGGAAGGATACATTGAGATTTCTCTCGTTTTCAAGTATGTCCTGGGTTCGAGAACATTGAGTGGTTACAGAAATACAAAAAAATTGTAAAATGCAAGATATTAACACAAGACCAAATATACAGATTAACAGAAAAATAAATATGGAGGAAATAAAGTCATTATGTTACATGTTTACAGGTGCATTTCATATTGAGGTATGTTAATAGGGAAGTCTTAAGGGACTTTAGACTGGGGAAGATTTGATGGCGTCTGGGAGGTTATTCCATATTTGCGGTGCTCTGTAGGAAAATGAGGATCGAGCCATTTTCTTTTTGTATTGCGGTATTGCAAGTAAGGTGCTGGTCCTGGATCTGAGGTTATAGGATGAGGGAACTGCCGGGGAAGCAGCATATTCAGATAGGGTGGTAGCTTCCCAGAAAAGCTCTTAAACACCAGGTTGGAAAGGTGAAGGGTGCGTCTAGAGTCCAGTGATGGCCAGTTTAGTTCTTTTAACATGTCACAATGGTGTGTCATGTGGTTACATTGTAGCACAAAGCGACAGAATGAGTTATACAATGTAGTAAGTTTCTGGAGGTGTGTTTGCGGGGCGGCTGCATACACTACATCTCTGTATTCAATGGCTGGCATAAGCATTTGTTGTACAATCTGCTTTCTTACAGCGGGGCTCAGGCAGGATTTGTTTCTGTACAGGGCACCTAGTTTGGGGTAGAGTTTAGATGAGAGTTTTTCGATGTGGGGGCCAAAAGATAGATTTGGGTCTAACCACATACCTAGGTATTTGAGAGAAGTGACTGTGGTCAGCGTGTCATTTGATTTTGTCCCAACACATAGATGGGGTGTTTGCAATTTGTGTAGTTTAGGTGCGGTTCCAAAGAGCATTGTAACAGTTTTGTCAGTATTTAGAAAAAGTTTGTTATTTGCGATCCACTTTTCTACCCCTGTGAATTGTTCTTGCAGCACAGCCTCCAGCTGTGGGAGATTTGGTTTGCTGGTATAGATTACAGTGTCATCTGCATACATGTGTACAGTAGAAGCTTTGCAGACATTGGGCAGATCGTTTATGAATATTGTGAATAGCATATGCTGCATTAAGTAAACTGCAGAGAGGTGCTGCCCAGCAGTGTGTGGATTCATATGCTGCATTAATTATACCGCAGAGAGGCGCTTCCCAGCAGTGTGTGGATTCATATGCTGCATTAATTATACTGCAGAGAGGTGCTTCCTAGCAGTGTGTGGATTCATATGCTGCATTAATTATACTGCAGAGAGGCGCTTCCCAGCAGTGTGTGGATTCATATGCTGCATTAATTATACTGCAGAGAGGCGCTTCCCAGCAGTGTGTGGATTCATATGCTGCATTAATTATACTGCAGAGAGGTGCTTCCCAGCAGTGTGTGGATTCTTATGCTGCATTAATTATACTGCAGAGAGGCGCTTCCCAGCAGTGTGTGGATTCATATGCTGCATTAATTATACTGCAGAGAGGTGCTTCCCAGCAGTGTGTGGATTCATATGCTGCATTAATTATAACGCAGAGAGGTGCTTCCCAGCAGTGTGCGGATTCATATGCTGCATTAATTATACTGCAGAGAGGCGCTTCCCAGCAGTGTGTGGATTCATATGCTGCATTAATTATACTGCAGAGAGGCGCTTCCCGTAGTGTGAGGATTCATATGCAGAATTGAAACCTATGGGTTAAAAAGCCTTGTTTCTTTAAAAAAGTTAGGAAACCTAAAATTTCACCCAAAAAATGTCTAAAAAATCCTCAAAGAACAATTAAGTAAAGAAAATTTCATTCTATTGGTAGTAATCTACTTCCCATTCTTAAATCTATCCTATAATAGAGTAAGGCTTGGCGTGTCCGTCGCCAAGCCTTACTCTGTGCATGTGCGGCAGCCCACAGGGTGCTGTGGAGGTTGGATGCGCGCGCAGCCGGGTGCGCGCGCGCCACCCGCCGCAGCACGCCCAAAGTCTATTACGGAGGTTGGATGCGCACCTCCCGCCGCAGGACCACCAATGGGCCGTTGGAAGCGCGCGAAAACTCCACAGAGCCCAGCACAGAGCCCAGCACCCAGCACAGAGCCCAGCACCCGAGCACAGAGCCCAGCACCCGAGCACAGAGCCCAGCACCCGAGCACAGAGCCCAGCACCCGAGCACAGAGCCCAGCACCCGAGCCCAGCACCCGAGCACAGAGCCCAGCACAGAGCCCAGCACCCGAGCACAGAGCCCAGCACAGAGCCCAGCACCCGAGCCGAGCAACAGAGCCCAGCACCCGAGCCGAACACCGAGCCGAGCACCGAGCCGAGCGCAGAGCCCAGCACCTGAGCCGAGCGCAGAGCCCAGCACCTGAGCCGAGCGCAGAGCCGCACCTGAGCCGAGCGCAGAGCCAGCACCTGAGCCGAGCGCAGAGCCAGCACCTGAGCCGAGCGCAGAGCCCAGCACCTGAGCCGAGCGCAGAGCCCAGCACCTGAGCCGAGCGCAGAGCCCAGCACCTGAGCCGAGCGCAGAGCCCAGCACCTGAGCCGAGCGCAGAGCCCAGCGCCTGAGCCCAGCGCCTGAGCCGAGCGCAGAGCCCAGCGCCTGAGCCGAGCGCAGAGCCCAGCGCCTGAGCCGAGCGCAGAGCCCAGCGCCTGAGCCGAGCGCAGAGCCCAGCGCCTGAGCCGAGCGCAGAGCCCAGCGCCTGAGCGAGCGCAGAGCCAGCGCCTGAGCCGAGCGCAGAGCCCAGCGCCTGAGCCGAGCGCAGAGCCCAGCGCCTGAGCGAGCGCAGAGCCCAGCGCCTGAGCCGAGCGCAGAGCCCAGCGCCTGAGCCGAGCGCAGAGCCCAGCGCCTGAGCCAGCGCCTGAGCCCAGCGCCTGAGCCAGCGCCTGAGCCGAGCGCAGAGCCCAGCGCCTGAGCCGAGCGCCTGAGCCCAGCGCCTGAGCCCAGCGCCTGAGCCAGCGCAGAGCCCAGCACCTGAGCCCAGCACCTGAGCCCAGCACCTGAGCCCAGCACCTGAGCCCAGCGCAGAGCCCAGCACCAGAGCCCAGCACCAGAGCCCAGCACCAGAGCCCAGCGCAGAGCCCAGCACCTGAGCCCAGCGCAGAGCCCAGCACCTGAGCCCAGCGCAGAGCCCAGCACCTGAGCCCAGCGCAGAGCCCAGCACCTGAGCCCAGCACCTGAGCCCAGCACCTGAGCCCAGCGCAGAGCCCAGAGCAGAGCGCCAAGCACAGCACAATAGACGGCACAGAGCAGAGCACAATAGATGGCACAGAGCAGAGCACAATAAACGGCACAGAGCACCAAGCAGAGCAGAGCACAACCCATTAAAGGCACAGAGTAGAGCACAATAAACGGCACAGAGCCAAGCACAGAGCCGAGCACAACAGAATAAATGGCACAGAGCCGAGCACAATAGATGGCACAGAGCCGAGCACAATAAACGGCACAGATCCAAGCACAATAAACGGCACAGATCCGAGCACAGAGCCAAGCACCGCACAATAAATGGCACAGAGCAGAGCACAATATACGGCACAGAGCCCAGCACAGAGCCCAGCACAGAGCCCAGCACCCGAGCACAGAGCCCAGCACAGAGCCCAGCACAGAGCCCAGCACAGAGCCGAGCACCTGAGCACAGAGCCCAGCACAGAGCCGAGCACAGAGCCAAGCACAGCACAATAGACGGCACAGAGCAGAGCACAATAAACGGCACAGAGCCGAGTACAGCAGAATAAATGGCACAGAGCAGAGCACAATAAACGGCGCAGAGCACCAAGCAGAGCAGAGCACAACCCATTAAAGGCACAGAGCAGAGCACAATAAACGGCGCCGAGCACAGAACCAAGCACAACACAATAAACGGCACAGCAGAGCATAACCCATTAAAGGCACAGAGCAGAGCACAATAAACGGCGCCGAGCACAGAACCAAGCACAACACAATAAACGGCACAGAACAGAGCACAATAAACGGCACAGAGCAGAGCACAATATATGGCACGGAGCCGAGCACAGAGCCTAGCACAGAGCCGAGCACAGAGCCAAGCACAGCACAATAGACGGCACAGAGCCGAGCACAGAGCCGAGTACAGCACAATAAACGGCACAGAGCAGAGCACGATAAACGGCACAGAGCACCAAGCAGAGCACAGAGCAGAGCATAACCCATTAAAGGCACAGAGCAGAGCACAATAAACGGCGCCGAGCACAGAACCAAGCACAACACAATAAACGGCACAGAGCAGAGCACAATATACGGCACGGAGCCGAGCACAGAGCCGAGCACAGAGCCCAGCGCAGAGCCCAGCGCAGAGCCGAGCACAGAGCCAAGCACAGAGCCAAGCACAGCACAATAGACGGCACAGAGCAGAGCACAATAAACGGCACAGAGCACCAAGCAGAGCACAGAGCAGAGCACAACCCATTAAAGGCACAGAGCAGAGCACAATAAATGGCACAGCAGAGCACAACCCATTAAAGGCACAGAGCAGAGCACAATAAACGGCGCCGAGCACAGAACCAAGCACAACACAATAAATGGCACAGAACAGAGCACAATAAATGGCACAGAGCAGAGCACAATATACGGCATGAAGCAGAGCAGAGAGTCCAGCACAGAGACCAGCGCAGAGCCGAGCACAGAGCCAAGCACAGAGCCAAGCACAGCACAATAGACGGCACAGAGCCAAGTACAGCACAGAGCCGAGTACAGCACAATAAACGGTACAGAGCAGAGCACGATAAATGGCACGGAGCACCAAGCAGAGCACAGAGCAGAGCACAACCCATTAAAGGCACAGAGCAGAGCACAATAAACGACGCCGAGCACAGAACCAAGCACAACACAATAAACGGCACAGAACAGAGCACAATAAACGGCACAGAGCAGAGCACAATATACGGCATGGAGCAGAGCAGAGAGCCCAGCACAGAGACCAGCGCAGAGCCGAGCGCAGAGTCGAGCACAGAGCCGAGCACAGAGTCAAGCACAGAGCCAAGCACAGCACAATAGACGGCACAGAGCCGAGTACAGCACAATAAACGGCACAGAGCAGAGCACAATAAACGGCACAGAGCCTAGCACAACACAATAAACGGCACAGAGCAGAGCACAATAAACAGCACAGAGCCGAGCACAGAGCCGAGCACAGCACAATAGACGGCACAGAGCCGAGCACAATAAACGCCACAGAGCCGATCACAGAGCCAAGCACAATAAACGGCACAGAGCCGAGCACAATAAACGCCACAGAGCCGAGCACAATAAACAGCACAGAGCCGAGCACAGAGCCGAGCACAGCACAATAGACGGCACAGAGCCGAGCACAATAAACGCCACAGAGCCGATCACAGAGCCAAGCACAATAAACGGCACAGAGCCGAGCACAGCACAATAAACGTCGCAGAGCACCGAGCAGAGCACAATAAACGGCACTGAGCAGAGCACAATATACGGTACAGAGCCAAGCACGGAGCCGAGCACAACACAATAAACGGCACAGAGCAGAGCACAATAAACGGCACAGAGCCGAGCACAATAAACGCCACAGAGCTGAGCACAATAAACGCCACAGAGCCGAGCACAATAAACGCCACAGAGCCGAGCACAATAAACGCCACAGAGCCGAGCACAGAGCCGAGCACAGCACAATAGATGGCACAGAGCCGAGCACAATAAACGCCACAGAGCCGATCACAGAGCCAAGCACAATAAACGGCACAGAGCCGAGCACAGCACAATATATGGCACAGAGCACAGCACAATAAATGGCACAGAGCCGAGCACAGCACAATAAACGGCGCAGAGCACCGAACAGAGCACAATAAACGGCACTGAGCAGAGCACAATATACGGTACAGAGCCAAGCACGGAGCCGAGCACAACACAATAAACGTCACAGAGCAGAGCACAATAAACGGCACAGAGCCAAGCACAGTAAACAGCACAGAGCCAAGCACAATAAACGGCACAGAGCCAAGCACAGAGCCCAGCACAGCACAATAAACGGCACAGAGCCAAGCACAGAGCCGAGCACAACACAATTAACGGCACAGAGCAGAGCACAATAAACGGCACAGAGCCAAGCACAGCAAACAGCACAGAGCCAAGCACAGTAAACATCACAGAGCCAAGCACAATAAACAGCGCAGAGCCAAGCACAGAGCCGAGCACAGTAAACGGCACAGAGACATAAACAGCACAGAGCAGAGCAAAATAAACGGCAAAGAGCCGAACACAGCACAATAAACGGCACAGAGTCGAGCACAGCACCATAAACGGCAACGCGCAGAGCACAGAGCAGAGCACAACTCAATAAACAACACAGAGCAGGGCACAGAGCCATAAACAGCACAGAGCAGAGCTCAATAAACGGCACAGAGCCAAGCACAGCACAATAAACGGCGCAGAGCACAGAGCAGAGCACAATAAACGGCACAGAGAAGAGCACAGAGCCGAGCACAGCACAATAAATGGCACAGAGCAGAGCACATAGCAGAGCACAAAATAACGGCACAGAGCAGAGCACCAAGCAGAGCACAGAGCAGAGCACAAGAGCAACGATCAGAGCACGGAGCAGAACACAAGAGCACAGAGCCCGGCACAGAGCCGAGCACAGCACCATAAACGGCACAGCGCAGAGCACAGAGCAGAGCACAATAAACTGCACAGAGCTGAGCACAGAGCCAAGCACAGAGCCAAGCACAGCACAATAAACGACAGAGAGCCGAGCACAGAGCCATAAACAGCACAGAGCAGAGCACAATAAAAGGCACAGAGTCGAGCACAGTACAATAAACGGCTCAGAGCAGAGCACAGAGCAGAGCACAATAAACGCAACAGAGCCGAGCACAGCACAATAAACGGCACTGAGCAGAGCACAGAACCGAGCACAGTAAACGGCACAGAGCCGAGCACATAGCCATAAACGGCACAGAGCAGAGCACAATAAATGGCACAGAGCCAAGCACAGCACAATAAACGGCACAGAGCAGAGCACAATAAACGGCACAGAGCAGAGCACCAAGCAGAGCACAAGAGCACAGAGCAGAGCACAATAAACGGCACAGAGCAGAGCACAAGATCCCTGAACAGAGCACAAGAACAGAGCACCGAGCAGAGCACAAGAGCACAGAGCAGAGCACAAGAGCCCTGAACAGAGCACAAGAACAGAGCACCGAGCAGAACACAATAAACGGCACAGAGCAGAGCACAATAAATGGCACAGAGAAGAGCACAATAAACGGCACAGATCACAGAGCAGAGCACAATAAACGGCACAGAGCAGAGCACAATAGCACTGAGCAGAGCACAAGAGCACCGAGCAGAGCACAGAGCAGAGAACAATAAAAAAAAAAAACCTCAGCCACACTAACACAACAAAAAAAAAAACTGAGGACCTACCAAAAACGGTGCCCCCTCCAAAGAGCCTCCAACAACACTTTAACAAGAGAGCATACAAACAACCAGTGCCCCCACACAAATCGTGCAACCAAGAAAAAAAAAATTGTTTTAAAAAACCTCACGGCCACACTAACAGGACGAAAAAAAAAAAAAAAACAAGCACCAATAAAAAAAAAAAAAAATTTTTATTAAAAAAAATCTGCCAAACAAACAGAACGAAAAAAACAAAAAAGCAACCACCAAGAAAAAATAAAAAAAAAGTTTTAAAAATACTCACAGCTAACTTATTAGCTATAAATATTTTACTTTTCTTGACGCTGCTGTGTTTTCCTTTCCACCAACATTCATACGCACCACACTTATCAATAGACTGCCCTCTGGGCAGGCTTTCCACCTAGTAAGCAATAAAAAACTAAATAACTCATAAAAACAGCGAAAAACCAACTGATCCGAATCACCCGAAATGAGCCGGATCGCCAAAATGATCCGAATCATCGAATCGATCCGAAATTTCGGATTGATCCAAAATTTCAGGTGGTCGATATTTCGTTTTTAGAATTGCTTCCGAAACATGAAAATGGTGAATTTCATCCAAATTTCAATTCGGAATGAAACGAATTGCACATCTCTAGTTTGTACCAGTGTATTCAGTGTGCTGTGTACGCAATATACCTTTGTAAGTGTACTTTTGTAGTTGCGATGTGTATTGCATGTGCAGTATGTACCTGTGTATGTAGTAACTATATTTGTGCATTGTGTATTGTACACAATCAATGAAATTTATTTACCTCTGTGCTATGTGCACTGCAGTGTGTGTTAAGCGCTGTGTATGTAGTCTAGTCTATGTGCACAGTATGCATGTAACATTGTACTGCATGTGGTGTACTGTGAGTGCAGCGTGCACTTTGCCAACAGCTCACTCACTCAGCCTTCAACACAAGCAAATGCCCCACCTATAATACTCAGTCGAACACACTCTCCCCATCTCAATGTGCCAGCCCCATACCAATGCCTCCCTCACTTAGCCAACCACAAACACACTCCTAGCTCACTCAGCAATTGACAAACACACTCCTAGCACACTTTGCCAACCACACACTCCTAGCTCACTCAGCCAACCACACACACTCCTAGCTCACTTTGCCAAACACACTACTTCAATCAGCCAACCATCCAATAACTCACACCTCTCTCAGCCAACCACATGTTCTCTTCCATACCACTCCATGACAACATACTCCCTTCCATCCCTTTGAACTAATCGCTATGTGAAGGAATCAAAAAGTCATTACAATTCATTACCCTTAGGCTAGGGTCAGACTAACGCATTTTTCGCTTTGTCCGTGAAAAAGTGCGTTTGAACGAATGGACGTATTTTTTCACAGAATACGCGATAGCGGTCATACGATGCGCATTTTCATCCGTGATTTTTAACGGATCATCAATAAAACCCTTTTTGCGTCTGGATGTTATGTTGGCCGGACATTAGCAGCGTCTGACGTCTCCTAATCACGCACACATGTTGCTAGCGGACGCAGCGCACTCTGTACGTCAGTACTACCGGTATCACGTTCTCGAAAAAATGCGTTCGTTTGCCACTTGCGTTGCGCAGCCGCACTTTTGTGCGGCCGTTCTTCGTATGCTGCCCGGAATTGGACGTAATTTTCTGCTAGCACGGCCGTGATTTAGTGCGGCTAAACGCACGTTAATACCGCGTTAGTCTGACCCTAGCCTTACCCAGTCGGATATACGTATAAAACTACAAATGTCATATAAACAAACAAAATGAGTAAGCCCAATGCATGCTAATACAGACTTGCATGGTCTACAGGTTTTTGGTTACATGATGAAAGGGCATTGTCACCAAAGGGTCTATTCACAAAGCACCAAATTACTTGCAATTTGATTCACAATTCGATTTTCGCGGCACTTCGGAGATTCCCTTTTGCCCAAAACACGATGCATTCACAATTTAGTGAATGGTCACTGTATTCAGCTGAAATTGGAGTTGCTGAAGCAGTTACGGATGGGGGTGAAAACCGCTGAACTGTGCCGATTATTGTCGAACTGCGCCGAATTGGCATCGGCAAATTCCACCAAACTGCAGAAAAAAAGAAGGGGGAAGTCTCCTATTCTCCTGAGGCTAAGGTCAGACGAAAGCAGTTTTAACGTGCGTTTAGCCGCACGAAATCACGGCCGTGCTAGCAGCAAATGACGTCCAATGCCGGGGAACATACGACGAACGGCCACACGCAAGTGGCAAACGAACGCATTTTTTCGAGAACGTCAAACCGCTACTACTGATGTACAGAGTGCGCTGCGTCCGCATAGCGGCGTGTTTGCGTGATTGGGAGACGTCAGACGCTGCACACGTCCGGCCAACATAACGTCCAGACGCAAAAAGGGTTTTATTGATGATCCGTACAAAATCACGGACGAAAATGTGCATCGTATGACCGCTATCGCGTATTCCGTGAAAAAATACATCCATTCGTTCGAATGCACTTTTTCACGGACAACGCGAAAAATGCATTAGTCTGACCCTAGCCTTAAAGGTGTTCAAACCAATAAAAATGTATCAAAATGTGTCTAAATGATTAAAAGGGTCCTTTAAAAAAATAATAAAATGGTCTGTTACAGAATTTAAAAATGCACACCTTCAAAAAAAATAAGAAACAGATTTTGTCAAAACATACAAAAAAGAGTTCTAAAAATATTAAAAAATAAAATGACTTTTTACTAAAAATGAAAAAAAAAAAGGATATTACGTTTGTACATTAAATCCTATGGGATTCGCCTGTTTAAACTATCAAACTGAATCACTGAGCATTTCGCTGACAATTTGGTGCAGTTCGGCGTTCTGTGAATAAATTAACCATTATTTCTCCATCTGACAATTTTGGTGACACTGAAGACCTCCCAACTGCAGTGAAATTCACCATATTTCCCTGTGAATTCATCAGTATTTGGTGAATTCACAGTTTAGTGAACAGACAAACTGCTCCGAAATTTCTCCGAACGATGAAATTCACCGTTCGGTGCAAGTTCGGAGGTTAATGAATAACCTCTTAAATCTTCCCTACGTCACAGTATATGACCTACAGTTAGCCTCAAAATTATGATTACTGCAACCCTCCAAATGTGTCGCTAATATTAACCCCTTAAGGACCACTGACGTACTGTACATAGTGCGTCCTGAGAAAAACTCCCCTTAACCCTTTCGCTGCTGAGGCTTTTCCCGCCCCTGTGCTGAGGTAATTTTTACCGGTTTTGCTCATCATGTTTAAACGTGTTTTGAAGGCTTATTTTAGTATATGACCCAGACATATTATATATTGTTCTTTCCGTCAGACTATGCAGATTCAGAATGTCATTATTATATGTATACGTCATGACCTGTCTGTATATTATAACAAAAAATGCAATAAAATATGATTTTTCAATAATTTAGAATGTGTAAAGTGTATTTTTTTCACATTTTAACATGCGAGCAATTGCGGTTATATTTTGTATGGGGTGCGCTTGTTAAAAAAATTAGAGATGGGCTCTCGTTACATTTTTTTTGGGGAAAATTACACGATTTTTAACAAACGCACCGCATACAAAAATCGTTAGTGCAGCATCATTGTTCACATTATAATTGAAATGGGAACAATATTGCTGCATTAACAAACCAAAAAAAAGAAAAATAACTTGTTTATTTTTTTTTTATAATTTTTTTTTTTTACAAACTTTTTTCACATTCGTGTTTGGTATCGTTGGAACGGCCATGCTCTGGCCGATCCAAAAATACCAAACGTTAACCCCTAGCTGCCACGGATCGGGAGATAGGGGGTTCATTGGAACCCCCTATCTCCACCATTGGTGGCAGCTACGGGTTAAATCCAGGACTGGCGTCATCGTGCTATGCACGATGACGCCAGTCCTCAGGGGGAGTTCCCGGAGGCTTTGCCGATATCCAAGATGTCGGCCAGCTCCGGGAAAGGATCACGAACCGGCGCTTTTCAGCGCCGATTCGTGATCCGGCTCCCCAGGGGTTAATGCCAGGTACCATTTGGAAGGGCAGGCTGTGCCCTTCCAAACGGTGCCTGGGTTAACCCCCGCAACGCTGCCGATCGGGAGGGAGAAAGGTCCGAAGGACCTCCCCCCTCCCTTTCAGGCGCCTCCTCCGCACATGCGGGGGGCGCCTGAATTAGGTGTCATCGCGCCGCCGCGATGACACCTAATTACTCCGGCGGCGGTTCCGCATGCTGGGCTGACATCGAGGATGTCAGCCCGCACCGGGGGGGCCAGCGATCGGCCGGAACCCGGCCGAACGCTGACCCCAAAGGCAGGACGCGCTCAGCGCGTCCAACGCATGGAACGTGACATGCGGTTGGACGTGCTGAGCGCGTCCGCCGCAGCGAAGGGGTTAAGGACCAAGGACATACTATGTTCCTTTAACCCCCCTCCCTCCCTATACTCACCTCTCTGGCCGTGCTCCCAAGCTTGAAGGCTGCCCCGCCTATTTATGGGGTCCCGGCCGTCGTGATGACATCATTGCCAGGCGCCCCCCGTGTCTGCAGTGGGGAATGTGAAAGGGGAGGGGGGGCTCCTTTGGAACTTGGACCCCAAGTGAAACTGTTCAAGATAACGGATGCCACCTAGAGTTTAGAACCTTTCATCTAAAGCAGTATTTCTGTAAAGGATAAACGAATATATGAAAAATTAGGAATGAATAAATTTACATAATGCTTTTTTAACTGTTTCAGAGTAATAATTTCCGAGCAGATTATTTTATCCAATATTTAATTGTTAGCATCACATCACATGTTTCAAGAAAATGTTATGATCATTTGTTTTTTCAACAAAAAATGCTTGCAGGGTTATTCGAAGAGAATCGAAGTCACCGCACGTTCGGTGACTTTTCGTTCTCTTCATTTCAGTACGATTTGCCGATCCCATTTCGGCGACCCTGCAGTGTATTCAGCAAACACCACAGGGTCGTCATAGTGCAGGGAAAAGTCACTGCAAACCCAACAAACACTCACGGCAAAACCAGGCAAACTCACACCGAAACCCACAAAAACATCTGGATTAACCCCGCCGAACACGCCGGAGAAACCCGAGCAGCCGCCGATCACAGCGCAGAGCAGCCGCTGGAAAAAGCCGACACCACAGATGAATGGAGTGAAAAAAAAACAGTTTGCTTCAATGTTTGAAAAGTGAAACACTGTTTGCAAAGAAACTACTGAGCAAAAATGTCTGAAATTTACATATGATCCAAGGAATGATAATAAAAAGGGCTATTACAGAAAAAATAAAAAACGATTAAAAAAAAACAAAGAAAAAGCACAAGCTGGCGGCGTCCTCGATGGTCCTGGAGGCCTCTCAGGCCCTGACTGGTGAGGATTCAGCTGACGACTCCCAGTTTTCCGCTTCCAGCAGCGGGCCCCCGAATAGACACCCGGACCCGGGACTGGTGCTTCAAGCGAAGATGGCTGTGGCGAAGGTGACCACGTTAGGGACGAGTTCCGCTGCCTCTGCAACAAAGGGAGAAGATGAACATCTTCCTGCTACAAAAGGCGACTTTTACAGAATTCTGAACGAACAACGGGAGATACGAGAAATCTGGAAACCAGAATTGGCTGCGGTCTGAGAGGAGGTCGCTACAGTGCGGGCTCAGGTGGTGGAGGTACAGATGGCGACATCTGAGGTGAAACTGGACCAAGCACGTCTCTCTGACCAAGTCTTTGCACTCCGATCACAAGTGACCTGATCTGTGGAAACATTAGAATCTCGATACAGACGCCGTAACATACGGGTCAGAGGCATCCCAGATTCGGTTTCGGCTGAGCAGCTATTGCCCTACGTCACTCGTTTGGCCCTCCAGGTCATTGAGCTCCCATTAGATACGCCGGATATCGTTGGCTCCGTGTTCTGGGTCCGGAGACCTGCGTAGTCCCTTACGGGGGCACCGAGGGATGTTGTGGTAGCTTTTCGTGATGTGGCTCTCAAGGCGAAAATTATGACTACCCCTGGTGCGCGAGATCCAGTGCATTTTGAGGGTTCTACCTTGGCTCTTTACCACGACCAAGACCTTGATGGCCCACCGCCGTTTTAAAGATGTGACAGCTACCCTACGCAGGAAAGGAATTTGCTACCGGTGGGGCCCGGCAGGCACACTGGTGGTAACGCACGCTAATGTGCCGTACACGATTATGGACCCCGACTTGGCTTGGACTGACCTTGCAACAGTCGGTATTTCCCTGGACCCGCCGGAGAGACAGCCGGGTTGAGAATTATTCTACCTCTCCATATGCCTTCTGATTTAATTGTTTTTCCGATGAATTCCCCGGAATGTTTTTGTTGTTTTGCTATACGGCTTTGACACGGTTTTCTTGATCCATGCATGGACTATCCTTTTAACGACGGTTAACCTCAACCGCATTGTTTATCGCTCGAGTTTTCTTCATTTTCGCTGGACTATGATACGTTATGTCATGTCTGTATATTATAACAAAAAATGCAATAAAATTTGAATTTTCAATAATTTACAATGTGTAAAGTGGTTTTTTTTTCACATTTTAACATGCGAGCAATTGCGGTTATATTTTGTATGGGGTGCGCTTGTTAAAAAAATTAGAAATGGGGACCCGTTACATTTTTTTTTGGGGAAAATTTTGCTATTTTTAACAAACGCACCGCATACAAAAATCGTTAGTGCAGCATCATTGTTCACATTATAATTGAAATGGGAACAATATTGCTGCATTAACAAAACAAACAAAAAACTTGTTTATTTTTTTTTTAGAATTTTTTTAAACATATAGATTTTTTATTTTTAATTTTTAGTTTTTAAAAAAAACTTTTTTCATTATCATGTTTGATATCGTTGGAAAGGCCATGCTCTGGCCGACCAACGATACCACACATTAACCCCTAGCTGCCACAGAACGGGAGATAGGGGGTTCATTGGAACCCCCTATCTCCACCATTGGTGGCAGCTAGGGGTTAACTCCAGGACTGGCGTCATCGTGCTATGACTGTGCCCTAAAGGCTGTGCCCTTCCAAACGGTGCCTGGATTAACCCCCTGCTCCCCGGTGATCGGGAGGGAGAGAGGTACGAAGGACCTCCCCCCCCTCCCTTTCAGGCGCCTCCTCCGCACATGCGGGGGGCGCCTGAATTAGATGTCATCGCGCCGCCGCGATGACATCTAATTGCTCCGCCGGGGTCCCGAGTGCTGGGCTGACATCCAAGATGTCAGCCCGCACCGGGGGGGCGCAGCAATCCACCGGAATCCGGCAGATTGCTGCCTCCTGTGCATAGACGAGCTCAGTGCGTCCATAGCACAGTAGAACCACTTGGCTGGACACGCTGAGCGCGTCCATAGCAGCCAAGTGGTTAAAAAGACAAACGGAAATTTTTTTTGCAAAAAAATACCTAAAAGATCCTAAAAAATCTATAACTAAAGAGACATTTTACTGCAGAATATTATGATAAACGGTTTATTAGATATTGAATTAAATCGGGAATATTTTTAACATTGAAGCCTATGGGACTCGCCTGAATAAATCTGCCGAATTAAACCACCGAACAGCAGAGTAATTCGGCAACTTTTCCCTGCTGTTTTGTGTTCTCTGAATAGACAAAGCATTGCTTCTCTATAGGGGATTCACTGCCCTCGAACAGGCATCGAACAGGCAATGTTCTCTGAATAGCCGAATGGCCAGGAATGGTAACCTGAATGGTAACCTGAATGGTAACCTGAAATTCACTGTTCAGTTACCTTTTAGCCACAATTCAGATCTCTTTGAATAACCCTGCTGGTAGTTAAAGAATGTTAGAGATGTTGTTTGATAGATTGAAGGATAAGACTAAGCCCTCGTCTCTTCTTTAAACACATTCCAGTACTGTGTGGAAGTTCATACTTCATTTGCCGTCATGCTGATGAATCGAAACTATTTCGGCGAAACTCATCCTACACGGGGTGATGTTTTGTGTATATATGTTTTTTATTATGCTTTTGGGCCTTCCATTTTTGCTTAAAGATGCTTTTCAATTGGTGGCTGGTTGTCTCCTCTGAATAGCTCATAATACTGGTGCTTATGTTTTTTTTTTTATTGCTGCCCATTCTAAGGAGTGGAATATACTATTTGTGTTCTAATTTGTAGCCATCATTAACCCCTTAACGCCGCAGGAAGTACATTACATCCTGCATTAGGCGGGCTTTAATGCCGAAGGACGTAATGGTACGTCCACAACGTCTGCAGCCCCCCTCCGGCCATACTCACCTCCTCCGGTCGCTCCCTCGCTGCTCTGACTCCCGCGGAGTCAGATCGGCGGGTTTTAGGCTAGGGTCAGACTTTAGACTGGGGGAAGATTTGATTGTGTCTGGGAGGTTATTCCTTAATTGCGGTGCTCTGTAGGAAAATGAGGACCGAGCCACTTTCTTTTTGTATTGTGGTATTGTAAGTAAGGTGCAGGTCCTGGATTGGAGGTTATAGGATGAGGGAACTGCGGGAGGAAGCAGTCTATTCAGGTAGGGTGGCAGCTTCCCAGAAAAGCTCTTAAACACCAGGTTGGAAAAGTGAAGGGTGCGTCTAGATTCCAGCGACGGACAGTTTAGGCTAGGGTCAGACAAAAGCATGTTTCCCCGCGAACGTGAAAAAGTGCGTCCGAACGCATTGACGTATTTTTTCACGGAATGCACAAAAACGGTCAGACGACGCGCATTTTCGGGCGTGATTTTGTACGGATCGTCAATAAAACTCTTTTTGCGTCGTTATGTAGGCTGGACATTAGCAGCGTCTGACATCTCCTAATCACGCACACACGCCGCTATGCCGCAGCTGCGCACTCAGTACGTCAGTACTAGCGGTTCAGCGTTCTCAGAAAAATGCGTTCAAATTCCACTTGCGTTGCACGGCCGGACTTTTGTGCGGCCGTACATCGTATATTGGCCGTCATTGGCCGTCATCTGCTGCTAGTGCGGCCGTAATTATGTGCGCCAGAACGCACGTTAAAAGTGCGCTGGTCTGACCCCAGCCTTAGTTCTTTTAACATGTCACAATGGTGGGTCATGTAGTTACATTGTAGCACAAAGCGACAGAATGAGTTATACAATGTAGTAAGTTTCTCTAGCTTGCTGCTGCTAATTGTACTGTACTCTAACCGCCCGTTTCAAGGAATGGAATACAGATGCTGAGCGAGTGGTTTATTTATTTTTTGTTACTATCTGTATATACTGGTATTAGAGCCACTCCTCTCAATTAAAGGAATATATTCGATGCTACATTGTAAACACAGCCTTATCTAGAATATCTGTTTTGTGATACGGGTCGTTATTCTTAGGAGCAGAGTTCTTCTCGCTGAGTTACACTTTGTAGCCACTATTAGCCTGGCAATTTTGCATAAGCTTTCTTTGCTGGCTGATGCTTATTGTATTATGCTTTTGTGGCCAATTTGAAGGAGCAAAGTAAAAAGGGGTTATTCAAAGAGGTGCCGAACTGGCCACGAAATTGCACCTAACAGGGAATGTCCCCGCACAATGACATTTCATGGCCATTCAACTATTCAGAGAGCAGGCAGTTTGCCAATTTTTGGTGAATTTCCAGCATATACGGAGCCTGTACGGCGGCAGTGAAATCCCCATAGAGAAGCAATGATTAATCTATTCAGAGACACCAAACAGCAGTGGAATGTCAGTGAAATGCCATGATGTTCGGTGGTTTCATTTGACGGGTTTAATCGGGCGAATCCCATAGGTTTCAATGCAAAAAAAATCCCCGTTTTTATCAAATATTTATCCAACCGTTTATTCTTTTCACTTGCAGCAAAATTTCAATCTTTATTTTTTTTATTTATCTGTAACAGACCTTTTTATTATTATACATAGGACCTAGGAATTATTATTCACAGGCATTTTAGTGCAGTAGTTTTTATGCAAACATCTTTTAAAAGTTGCTGTGTGTGTTTTATTTCCTTTTTTTACCCGTTCGTCGGCTTGTCTGCTTTTTCCTGCGGCGGGTCGTCGACTTTATTGGATCGATTTGGAGGTTTTGCGGCAGATTGTCGGATGCATTCAGACAGATTCTTTGTGGATTTTTTGATCTGTTCTGTTTTTTGGGATCGATTTGATGGGTTTTTGGCGGGATTTGGCCGATTGATTCTGCGGTTTTGCTGCGTTTTTTTCGGATGCGTTCGGTGGCTGGTTCACTGCACTTCGGGGACCCTGTGGTGAATGCTGAATTCACCGCAAGGTCAGCAAAATGGACTAGCTGAAGTGTGGGGAACAGGAGAGCCTGTATATGCTTTATCACTAGTGTATCTATTCCTAGATTGTAAGCTCTTGAGCAGGGTCCTCTCTCCTTCTGTGCTGCGTGTTGAACCGATATGTATATTTTTTATTCTGCCTCCCATTGTACAGCGCTAAGAAACTTGTTAACGCTCTATAAAAACTTGTAACTAGTCTCCCTTTGCTCGGGGCGTCACTAGTCTCCCTTTGCTCGGGGCGTTCTCACCGTGGGTTGAGAGGTGAGTATCTGATTTATTGGTGAGGTTTTTAGGCAATGCTAAATGATTCTGCAAAACCTGCAAAAGCACCTGCTTTCAGGCCCGTGTCAGACGAACGCAGTGATCACGTCCGTGTTGCCGCACAGTTTAACGTCCGTCGTAGCATAGAAACATGATCAATGGAGACCCACACACGAAGTGCGTCCGCGCCGAACTGTACACGCACAACGCACGCGGCAAACGGACGCAAGTTAGGCAAGAACGTAAAACCGCTACCACGGACGCGCAGAGTTCGCCACATCCGCATAGCGTTCTGTGTGAGTGATGAGGAGATGTCAGACGCAGCGCATTTGCGACGTCCAGCACCTTGACGCACACAATGGCTTTTCATATCCTTTTCAAATTATTATCATTTTTCATATTAATTTTGTTTCCCATAATTCCCTTTTTTTTCCTACGTCTGTCAAGAAAAACGGACCGTGCGGTGTCTACAGTATCTTCCGTCAGTACGTCTGTCCGTTATGCACGCACGCTGAGTGCGCTCAGACTGCGTTTGTCTGACTCTAGCCTTAGGTGTTGCTAATATTTTGGCTTGCGCGTCCCTGCGGTAATTAGCGCTAGCACTTTGTATTACCTTATTTATCCCAACGCTAATTACTGATTACGCCCCCCATGTTTAGTATAGGATGCGCAAAGTACAGTAAGCTCGTGCAAAAACCGATGCGTTAACGAATTACTAATGGGTTTAGTGTTAGGAGTGTAACCTGGGGGGGGCGTTAAGGTCACTTAACCTAGCGGTAACTATTACACATCCGATCGCTACACTTTGTAATACGGCCTTAGATTAGCATTGTTGGATGTAGATGCGTCGTCCAGGTAGTTTTGCAGTGGAATAAATGTCAGTTTTAAATATATATATATTTTTAAATCGCCGCACACCTTCCTTCACTCTCAGTTCTTTGGAGCCCAGGTCTGCTCACTGGGTGTGACGCTTGGAGGAGGAGCAAAGTGAGACTTCACCAAAACGAAACTGGTTTATCACAGTCAAACCCATCAGATCTGGAGCAGGTGGACACTTACACAACTCACAGCTCCCAGGTATTGTGTCTATAGGGTTAAGGGGTGAAAGGTCACTGGTATACTGGTATGCAGCATGTATTCTAACTCGTGCGCTCCTCTTTAACGTGATACTCTTATTAACCCCTTAGGGTAGGGTCAAACGAAAGCATTTTTACATGCGAACGTAAAAAAGTGCGTCCGAACGAATTGACGTATTTTTTCACGGAATACGCGATAGCGGTCATACGATGCGCATTTTCGTGCGTGATTTTTTACGGATCATCAATAAAACACTTTTTGCGTCTGGACGTTATGTTGGCCGGACATTAGCAGCGTCTGACGTCTCCTAATCACACACACACGCCGCTATGCCGCAGCGCACTCTGTACGTCCGTACTAGCGGTTCGGCGTTCTCGAAAAAATGCGTTCGTTTTCCACTTGCGTTGCACGGCCGGACTTTCGTGCGACCGTACTTCGTATATTGGCCGTCATTGCCCGTCATTTGCTGCTAGTGCGGCCGTGATTAAGTGCGCCAGAACGCACGTTAAAAGTGCGCTGGTCTGACCCCAGCCTTAAGGACGAAGGGCCTTTAAAGGCAATGCATTTATGACGTATCAGTTGCGTTATTGGTCCATAAGGGGTTAATAATAGAGCTCCCATTTTTTCGCCCTTGAATAATTGGGCAGATGCTGTTGACATCCTCTACCCAATTATTTTATTAATAATGTTTTCATTTAATCTGATTTTACTCACCTTTTCTCCCTTGCCGCGCGCACCGTGCAGCTCCTCTTCAGCTCCGGGACTCACAAGCGCCCCCGAAGCTTTCTAACTCAATTTGCCTTCAAAAAATCTCTTTGAATAACCCTGTATGTCATTAAAAAAAATAGTGCATACAAAATAATACACGATTTGCTCCTCGTGATATAGTGAATTAAAGGAAAATAATAGCAATTTGTGTGTATAAAATGTGCAGTTACTGACTGTGATAGAAAGTGTACAGGTGTTGCGTGTACGTGAGGCTCAGTGCTGCACAGGTATGTAACTAGAGCTCACTGTTTGCCAGGGTAAAGTCTATGACGAGGCAATTTGCAGACGTATGCAATGTACTTAAAATAGCTTTCTCAGTATCATGTAGTAAAAACACTAAATCATAAAAGTGGCCCACAGGCGCTTGTAAAAAAATGTCCCATCTTCTCTGATGGGAGGCAAGGGAGGTGTGTGTGTGTCCTGGATTAAAATTGAACTTTTATTATATATACACTGTATATACATACACACACAATTTCATTGCAGATTATATACAGTATATACAATTTGATTGCAGATACAGCCACACTCCGACGCTCAATAAAACGCAACTTTTATTACTCTAATAAACTCCCATGTGTCAACGTTTCAATTCCATAACGGAACTTTCTTCAGGACTATCAGGGTTATTCAAAGAGAATCGAAAAAAGCCACCGCACGTTCAGGTGACTTTTCGCTCTCTTCATTTCGGTACGATTTGGCGATACCATTTCGGCGACCCTGCGGTGTTTTCATACAGCAGGGTTATTCATGCGATTCCCATAGGCTCCGATGTTAAAATTATTCCGGTTTTAACTCAATATTTAATAAACCGTTTATTATTTTATTCTGCAGCAAAAAGTCTCTTTTGCTTCTCTATGGGGGATTTCACTGCCCTCGAACAGGCACCGTACTGGCGAACTGCCTGCTCTCTGAATAGCCGAGTGGCCCCGAAATGACACCGAACTTCCCTGTTCGGTGACATTTCGGGGCCAGATCGAATTACCCCTTAGAATTTGGTGAAACACATATTTTCATATACTGCTATTGGTTCAAATTGTTTTCATTAATTATATTTTGTTTTTAATGTAAAAAAATATATATATATTTTAATTTATTTCTTAATAGTCTTTAGGTTTACTTTCTGTTGGCATCTGGAAACTACTACATCTCTGGGGGATTTGTGGAAGTTGTACCCAAGGAATCACCTCTATGGCAGCATAAAGAGCCTAGGGAGGCTCCCACTTATGTGAGTACAACCTGGAAAGGGGACGATTACCCAACTTGTTTCCTTGACATTCTAAACTATTTTGTATTATTTTCTTTTCATTATGAGGAGCATCATCTGAAGTTTTACTTTCTTCTGCCGAATGTCAATACTCCAAGATATACAGAATAGACAGATGAATGTCCCTTAGAAAGACCCACCAACACATGCAGCGAGAGCCGATTAAGGCTCGTGACAGTGTGAAGACACTACTTCATTTATTCTACTTTTTATTATATCAACACACATGCCATTCTCATAGCTCGAGGTGATACTTGTTGCAATTTTAATCACATTAATCCCAAAAAAGAAAAAACACAAGCAGAATAATACATCATAACTATATAATAAAAAGCAACCAGTCCAACAATGAACAACGAGGCCTCCAAACAAATGTCCTCAGAAAATATAAAAACATATAATACAAGAAACCCTCTACTACACAAAAAAGGGGGATAACCCCAAAATTCTAACACAATACACGCCAATAAAGTAAATGCATAGAGACCTCCTATAAAATCAAAACCTTTATTAAATGTGAAATATACAAAAACACGAAATAAAAACGTAGACACCTACAGCCTAAGCTGAGATACTAATACCCTCCCAATAAAACCAAATAATACAGATTCTTCTTACACTTTGCACCTAATCAGGGAAAAAATTATTTAGATAGATAGGGGGTTATTCAGAGAGCACCGAAATGTCACCGACTTTTCTGTGCTCCCTTGTTCCCCGCATTTCCCTGCACTTCAGGGAATCAAATTTCCCCACCCTGCAGTGAATTCGGCATTCAGGGTCCCCGGAGTGCAGGGAAAACCCGCAGCACACCTGCTGAACACCTGCCGAAAACCCACTGAAAACCTGCCAGAACTGCTGCAAAAAACACGCCGAACACTTCCGGAAAAAGCCGACGAGCCACTGATCACAGCGCAGACCAGACGCCGGAAAAAGCTGACAAGCTGACGAACGGGTTAAAAGAACCAAAAAAACTATACGCTTGAAAGTGTCAAAATTGAAACGCTGTTTGCAAAAAAACTACTGAACGAAAATGCCTGGAATTTACATATAAGATCCAATGAATGATAATAAAAAGGTCTGTTACAGAAAAAAGAAAAACCGCTTCTATAAAAAAAAAATGAAAAAAAGTTTGCCGAAAAATGCCTGAAAATTGCCTGAAAGATTCTAAAAAAAAAATCAATAAATAAAGAGACTTTTAATTGCAGATTAAAATAATAAACGGTTTATTAGATATTGAATAAAAACGGGAATATTTTTAACATTGAAACCTATGGGATTCACCTGAATAAACCTGCCGAATGAAAACACCGAACACTTGCCGAACACTTCGGCATCTTTTCACTGCTGTTCGTTGTCTCTGAATAGATTAACCGTTGCTTCTTCATGGGGATTTCACTGCCTTCGAACAGACACCGTACTTGCTGGCAGTTCGCCACAATTTGGCGAACTGCCTGTTCTCTGAATAGTCGAATAACCCCAAAATGTCACCGTACGGGGAAATACCCTGTTCAGTGACATTTCGGGGCCAGATCGGCTCTCTCTGAATAGCCCCTATAAATACTCAATAAATATTCCCTGATAATATATGCAGTTACAATGTAAACCCCGCTATCCACACCATAAAGCTCACTGTCCACTGCCACTGTATCTGTGTGATGGTGCAATCATCCGATATCGTCTGAAGTCGTCCGACCGATCCTACAACATGCAGGTGAATCAGTGTCAGGATCGGGTAACCCCGCTTGCAGACTGTAAGCCAACAGACCCTGACCAACCGGTCCTTAGAAATGGCCGGGTTATGGTCAGTAATACTGAGAATGATGAACACAAATAAAGTGGTGGAGTGCAAAGAAAAACAACCTGCGGAATAAAGTAACCCACAATGCTCTAGCTAGCCGGTCCTTAATAATGGCCGGGTTAAGCAGGGCAGACCAACAAAACACACATAGGCAGGGGTTAAGGAAATAGAGGTCCGTTATACTATGCCAGAAATCAGGGCGCCAGAATACAGGGAAATCGAGACAAGCCGGGATCGTATAAACCAGGAAATCAGTCAGAATAGGAATTAAGAAATAACAACAAGGCACTAGGAGTAACAGGAACCACGCTAGGGCAACTTGCTAAGAGAAAGGAAGCCCTTTAAATAGAGCCACAGCACTACCTATTGGTGCTCAGAGGAGACGCCCTGCTCTGCTATAGTATAGCTGGTCATGTGCTGTGATTGGTTGTCCTTCCTGCATGTTGCATCTGATTCGAGGGCAGCACCATTCTCTGTCCTGTAGTACACAGTACCCTGGAATAAGGCTTTCTGGATATCAGCTGCTGTGACGGCCGCAACATTTCCCCGGACATGGGGCGAAGGTGCAACATTTCCCCAGACATGGGGCGAAGGTGCAACATTTCCCTGGACATGGGGCAAAGGTGCAACATTTCCCCGGACATGGGGCGAAGGTGCAACATTTCCCCAGACATGGGGCGAAGGTGCAACATTTCCCCAGACATGGGGCGAAGGTGCAACATTTCCCCAGACATGGGGCGAAGGTGCAACATTTCCCCAGACATGGGGCGAACGTGCAACATTTCCCCAGACATGGGGCGAAGGTGCAACATTTCCCTGAACATGGGGCGAAGGTGCAACATTTCCCTGGAAATGGGCCACCGTGACAGCACCCCCCCTGACGGCGGGCCCGAGGGCAAGAAGGGAAGTGGCGATGATAGGCGGAGCCAGCCCCGGGGCATGAACATCAGAGGCAGCATCCCAGGAATGTTCCTCCGGGCCGTACCCCTTCCAATGCACAAGATATTGCAATCCGCCTCTAGACCACCTGGAATCGATGAGAGCCTGTACCTCGTATTCCTCCTGACCCTGAACTTGGACAGAAGGAGGCTGGTTCACGGGAGTGGTATACCGGTTACAGACAAGGGGCTTGAGTAGGGAGGTATGGAAGGAGTTGGGGATTCTCAAGGACTTAGGCAACTCCAAGGCATAAGAGACAGGATTAATGCGTCGGAGGACCCTGTACGGACCGATAAACCGTGGTGCCAATTTGGGAGAGGGCACCCGGAGTTTGATATGCCGAGTGGAGAGCCATACCCTTTGACCAGGGACATAAGAAGGTCCTGGTCGTCTGTGGCGGTCTGCAAACTTCTTATGGGCTAAAGAAGCTTTTTGCAAAGCAGATTGAATCCGCGTCCAGGACTGACGTAGAAGTTGTAAGTGATCGTTAAGTGCAGGAATGGGTGATTCAGACGGAGTGCCAGGTAATAAAGCAGGATGGAACCCATAGGTCGCAAAGAACGGGGTATGACCAGAGCTGTCATGTACCACGTTATTCCTAGCCAACTCAGCCCAAGGTAATAAGGAACTCCAATTATCTTGTTGGTGGGAGATGAAGAACCGTAAATATTGTTCTAAGGACTGGTTGGTACATTCAGCAGCACCGTTAGATTGTGGGTGGTAGGCAGAAGAAAAGGATAAGTTGATACCCATTTCTTTACAGAAGGATCTCCAGAATCGGGAAATGAACTGAGTACCACGATCTGAGACTATTTTCTGCGGTATCCCATGTAACGGTACCACCTCTTTAGCAAATATACCGGCTAGCTGTTCTGAAGAAGGAAGTTTTTTCAGTGGAACAAAATGGGCCATTTTAGAAAAACGGTCAATAACAGTGAGAATGGTGGTATTGCCCTCAGATGGGGGTAGGTCCACAATAAAGTCCATGGATAAATGGGTCCATGGTTTCGAAGGCACAGGGAGAGGTTGTAATAGACCCACTGGAAGATCAGCAGGGGTCTTATTCTGGCACACACGTTACAGGATGCAATAAACTCTCGGATATCAACACGAAGAGTGGGCCACCAATATAGACGAGAAATGGCGAGAATGGTCTTATTGACTCCTGGGTGACCTGCAACCTTTGATGCATGCATAACTTGTAATAACTCCCTTCTCTCGTTCTCTCCTACATACAATCTTTCTGGAGGTAGAGAGCTAGGGGCGGCATTCTGATATGACAGAATGCGCTCGATCAACTGAGAAGACACTTGCATACACACAGTGGCGATTATATGAGTACTGGGTATGAGAGAAACCGGTTCGGTGTGAGGCAGTTCCTCTTCCTCAAACTGTCTGGAAAGAGCATCCGCCTTGGTATTACGTGACCCTGGGCGGTAGGTGATCAAATAATTGAAGCGACTTAGGAACAACGACCATCTGGCCTGGCGGGGGGACAGTCGCTTCACATCTGCCAGGTAGGCTAGGTTCTTGTGGTCAGTTAGAATGATCACTGGAATTTGCGAACCCTCCAACAGATGTCTCCATTCTTTTAAAGCCATTATAATAGCCAAGAGTTCTCTGTTGCCAATGTCATAGATTCTCTCTGAGTCGGACAACTTCTGGGAGAAGTAGGCACAAGGGTGAAGTGGGGCATCCCAGGTGTCTCTCTGGGAAAGTACTGCCCCTACACCAGATTCTGATACGTCGACCTCCATTATAAATGGTTTAGAAGGGTTAGGATGTGCTAGAATAGGTGCAGAGGCAAAGGCCGTTTTTAAATCCTCAAAGGCTTTAAGGGCAGCGGGGGAGACCAGTTGGTTGTATTGGCCCCTTTCTTGGTCATAGAGGTGATAGGAGCAATTACAGAAGAAAAGTGTGGGATAAACTTTCTGTAATAATTGGTGAATCCAATAAATCTCTGGATAGGTTTCAACCCTTTGGGTAGAGGCCAAGATTGGATGGATTCCAGTTTTTTGGGATCCATTAAAAAACCCTTGGACAACACGATGTACCCCAGAAACGGAACCTGTGTCACATGGAATATGCATTTTTCTAGCTTACAATATAAACCATTTCGTAACAGAGTGCCGAGAACAGAACGCATGTGATCATAATGTGTATGTAGGTCAGGAGAGTGCACCAGAATGTCATCTAGATAGACTATGACACATGAGGAGAGGTAGTCCCGAAGGACATCATTTATAAAATCCTGAAAAACCGCAGGGGCATTGCACAACCCAAACGGCATGACCAGATATTCGTAGTGGCCGCTATGGGTGTTGAATGCGGTCATCCACTCGTCTCCCTCCTTTATGCGTACCAGGTTGTAAGCACCCCTAAGATCCAATTTAGAAAACACCGTGGAACCTCTAAGACGGTCAGAGATTAGAGGAATAGGGTAGGCATTCTTGATGGTGATACGATTCAACCCTCTATAATCTATGCACGGATGGAGGTCACCCTGTTTTTTGGCTACAAAGAAGAACCCTGCCCCAGCTGGGGAAGAAGATCTTCGTATGAAACCCTTCTCCAGCGATTCCTGGATATATTCCTCCATGATAATTTGTTCCTTTGGGGACAGTGGATAAATTCTCCCTTTAGGGGGAATGGTACCTGGGTATAACTTGATAGCACAGTCATACAGACGGTGCGGGGGTAGCTTATCGGCCTCTTTTTTGTCAAACACTTGTTTAACAGACAGATATTGCTCCGGAACGGTAGAAGACAAAGGTTTTGCAGTAGGAGTATTGAGTAACCTGATAGGTAACAGAGGGAAAACAAGAGGAGGAACAGGTGGAACCCCATGCGACAACCTTTCCCTTTACCCAGTCAATGTGAGGATTATGTTTTTGTAACCATGTGAGACCTAAAACGACTGAACAAGACGGTGATGATATGATTTGAAACACTATGGATTCGTCATGATGATCCCCAAGACACATGGAAATAGCTTTAGTCTCTTGGGTTATAACAGGAGAGGCAAGGGGCCTACCATCAATGGCCTGTACCATTAAGGGTTTGGATCTAGGGGACAGAGGAACAAGATGACCTGAGGCAAAGGACTCATCCATAAGATTATCAGCAGCCCCTGAATCCAGAAATGCATCACAATCGAATTTGACAGAACCCCATGTTAGACAGACAGGAAGAAGTAATCGTAGTGAGGTCGGTTTGGGACACAAAGTAAGAAAACCTAAGGCCGGTCCCCTCCTAGGACTTAGGTGCGAGCGTTTTCCGGGCATGATGGGCACTTAAGGCGTTGGTGCCCCCCAAGTCCACAATATAGGCAAAGACCCTCTCTACGCCTATAGGATTTCTCTTCTTCTGTCAATTTGGTGTGACCCAATTGCATGGGTTCGGTATCAGAGACCCGTGAAGTGCGAGATGGTGGGCTAACGGAACCTCGTGTAGGAACCCTAGCAACGCTTTTTCTGGGTCTCTCTCTGTGTTTAGCTCTATCCCTGATTCTGTTATCAATATCAATCACGTAATCGATCAAATCCTCTAACTCCTCAGGCAAATTCTTAGCTGCTATCTCATCTAGGATAGTATCAGAAAGGCCCTCCTGGAAAAGCAATACAAGGCAATCATTAGTCCAATCAACCTCTGCTACTAGGGTTTTGAAGTCTATGGCATAATCTGCAACAGACCTGGAACCTTGCTTAAATCTGAGCAGGGATCTCCCAGCCCTCTTAGAACGACCAGGAGGATCAAAGGTGCGTCTGAGAGCACGTACAAAGTTGTGGTAGTTATAGACAACGGCATCATCATTTTCCCACAATGGGTTAGCCCATGCTAGGGCTCTACCAGACAAATGATTTATCATAAATCCCACACGGGCACGATCTGAAACATACATTCTAGGGTTTAGTTCAAAATGAATGCTGACCTGAGTCAAAAAGCCACGACACCCAGTCTGTTCCCCACCAAAACGAATAGGAGAAGTCATGGATACATGGGAGGCAGGTAAGCAACCTCAGGTGTGTGGGATTGCAGGACCGGGGCAGAGGTCCCCACCTGTGGTTCAGGCTGCAAATAGGCAGTACGGACAAGAATGGTTTGTATAGCCTGAGCAAAGGCATCCATGCGGTGGTCTAATTCATCGACAGGAGAGGCACATGCAGCGAGCTGCTGACCTACGTCTGCAGGGTCCATGGCCCTAGCGTAATGTCAGGATCGGGTAACCCCGCTTGCAGACTGTAAGCCAACAGACCCTGACCAACCGGTCCTTAGAAATGGCCGGGTTATGGTCAGTAATACTGAGAATGATGAACACAAATAAAGTGGTGGAGTGCAAAGAAAAACAACCTGCGGAATAAAGTAACCCACAATGCTCTAGCTAGCCGGTCCTTAATAATGGCCGGGTTAAGCAGGGCAGACCAACAAAACACACATAGGCAGGGGTTAAGGAAATAGAGGTTCGTTATACTATGCCAGAAATCAGGGCGCCAGAATACAGGGAAATAGAGACAAGCCGGGATCGTATAAACCAGGAAATCAGTCAGAATAGGAATCAAGAAATAACAACAAGGCACTAGGAGTAACAGGAACCACGCTAGGGCAACTTGCTAAGAGAAAGGAAGCCCTTTAAATAGAGCCACAGCACTACCTATTGGTGCTCAGAAGAGACGCCCTGCTCTGCTATAGGATAGCTGGTCATGTGCTGCGATTGGTTGTTCTTCCTGCATGTTGCATCTGATTCGCGGGCAGCACCATTCTCTGTCCTGTAGTACACAGTACCCTGGAATAAGGCTTTCTGGATATCAACTGCTGTGACGGCCGCAACATTTCCCTGGACATGGGGCGAAGGTGCAACATTTCCCTGGACATGGGGCGAAGGTGCAACATTTCCCCAGACATGGGGCGAAGGTGCAACATTTCCCCAGACATGGGGCAAACGTGCAACATTTCCCCAGACATGGGGCGAAGGTGCAACATTTCCCCAGACATGGGGCGAAGGTGCAACATTTCCCTGAACATGGGGCGAAGGTGCAACATTTCCCTGGACATGGGCCACCGTGACAATCAGCCCTCTTCCACGCGTATCACCTCAAGCTATGAGAAATAGCTACATAACTATAAATCCACATAAAAATTTAAGCTTAGGCACCATCCCCCTTGGTGGGTCAACGGAGTAGAGGTCTCTTGCTGTGCAGCCCCAATACTCAAAACAATAAAATAAACTCCAGATTCCACAATATTATTTCAAGTGGATTTATTCCAAAACCAAGTAACGACGTTTCGACCACAACTGGTCTTTGTTAAGTCTAATTCAAAAATGTCATGAACAGGAAATAAATAGTATCACAGATCAATTAACAATCAATCAATTATTGCAAATGGTCTGTGCATACTAACCCAGTGATTAAAAACATATATATCCCTAAGCTGGTTCTTTTATTAACACATTAATTCACATCGTCTTTACTACAAAAAGGATTATTATTCATATATTAACTACAGTATATACCAGATAATGGACATGAGTTCGCCAATGATGAAAATGATAGAAATTTTAGAAAAAATAGCTTACTATTACAGCTACAACAAAGTAATTCCTTTCCCCCTCTTTTGTATCTGTGAAAAGAGGAACAATAAAACACCTTTTAATTGTACACAATATAAAGGAAGTATATATAAAAAAAAATATACGCATTCGTATATGTCCAAGAGGAAAACAGGACATAGTTATAAAAGCGGTGAAAAGTCTGCTTCTCTGTTGAGGCCGTGTGGGGCGAGAGTATTAAGGTGATGAATCCAATACAATTCTCTTCTCTTAAGTAATTTTTCTCTATCCCCACCTCGTGTTAATTTAGGTACCTCATCAATAACTTGATAACGCAACTGTGAAATATCATGTCCACTAGATAGGAAATGTTCTGGAACTGGGAGTTCAGTTTTTCTTGTTCTAATGTCTGATCTATGTTTGATAAACCGATTCTTGACTTTTTGTGTGGTCTCACCCACATAAATCAAACCACATGGGCACTTTAATAAGTAAACCACATAAGTGGAATTACAGGTGAAGTACCCCTTGATTTTAAATTTCTTCCCCGAATGGGGGTGTGAGAAAGACTCATGCATTACAGAATGAACAATTGAGACATGGAAATTCTCCCTTGGAGTTTCCCAAAGAATGGTCCTCTACCTGTATCATGTTTAAATTCCGCCCTCACTAACGTCTCTCTAAATGATCTCACTTTCTTGTAGGACATTAGTGGAGTTGTTTGAAACTCTGGTATCAGGATACGCATCCCTCAAAATATACTAATATTTGCATAAGATATTCTTGACTTGTTGTGTATGGGTCCCATATTTGGACACAAATGGAATTCTCCCATGTTTCTGATTCTGATGCCTATGAGGCGTTATCTGTTGGTTAAGTCTAGACACTTCTTGGCTGAATAATCGTTTGGGATACCCCCTTACTCTAAATCTCTCAATCATTTCCTCAAGTCTCCTCTCCTTAACATCAGGTAAATTGACCACCCTCTCTACTCGCATTAATTGACTACGCAGGAGGGAATCTAATAATGTGGTGGGATTTCTTTTTTGTGAAAGGATTTTACCAGGAAGGATACATTGAGATTTCTCTCGTTTTCAAGTACATCCTGGGTGGCGAGTATGTACCGTCAGGTGTCTTGCCAAGGACACTTACTGGAGAGGTTGCTTGCTGGGATCGGACCCATGACTCCACAGGCTCTCTCCACGCAGAGCAGTGACATTACCTCTACTCCACCCATCCGGGATGTGCGCTATCGTACCTTAATAGGGAATTCCTTATCTGTTGGTTTACAGTAAAGATCTGTAAATAATCTGCCATCTTTTTTGGCAAATTCTAAAAAAAAAAAACAATAAATAAAGAGACTTTTAAATGCAGATTAAAATAATAAACGGTTTATTAGATATTGGATTAAAACGAGAATATTTTTAACATTGAAACCTATGGGAACACACACCAAACAGGGGCGGTGAGTGGCGTGGCTGCTGAGGCTCGTGCCATGTTTGGACCAAGCCCCGGGACCAACGCCGTGACCAGGACCTGATTATCAGACCCTCATGGAGGAAAACACCTCACCGGCTGTACCCACAGCAGGAGTAACCAGTGCTGCTGTACAAGGCTGGTGAGTTAGGACGCCGCCGTCCACAGCAGTGGGGTAGGTCTTGCATGCAGCCGATCCAGCACCGACCGCTGTGCCAGGGAGATTGCACGGAAAGGAGCCCTGAACTGTGGGATCGTCTGGTGCTGCGTCCTCGGCTCAGACAATCAGTCCACCTCAGGCATAGGCAGAGAGGATAGCCGGATAATGCCAGGTGAGTCCCAGCAGCATAGAAGGGAATCTGTGGCCCAGGCAACAACCCATTCCAAATGCTCTCCTAAGATATTGCATCCTTCATGGTAGGAGTGAGGTTTTGTGGTTCAGACTTATATTAACATTTGCTCAGTTACTATTGTTTAACCCCAGCAATGCTGGGATAATAGGAACAAACAACAAATGGGATGGGGGCATGGGGTATTTGTGGTCATTATCACCCAACATGCTTTTATTTATATTTTGCTTTTTAGTGGTAGCTGGCTAAACTTTAACACTTGCATGCGGTGGCAGCTGCCATTTAATGCTGCACGAACGACTGAACAAAAACAAATTGCAATATACATTTTTCCAGTCACGTGATTTGATTATCTTTCATGTCACAAATGAGGTATTTCAGTACAATACGTACAAATTTTGAATCACCGCAAATCCCCGCACCTCAAAATATGTATGACTATGAATGCACATGTCTACAGGATACTTTGTTGATATCACTATAATGTATTAAACATGTGTTTTACCCTGTAAATGCTTTGGTAATGTACTATTATATCTTCTTTCGCAGGTAATTATCAAACATCATAATATAGAACACGGAACCTAAGGACAGTTGAAGTGTCAACTCCAAATCTACATCCTAAAGACACATCATGCCACCACCATCTGGTAGAAAGACCAAGCAAGCAGCACCAACTCAGCGTAAAGCAGTAAAAGTCAACCCTTCACCTAGAAAGACCATTCCACCAACACATAAAAATGATAGACAGACATCAATGACTTCCACCAAAACATCATCTGAGAGAAATGCAAGCGGGATAAGAACACCACATAAAACCACGCCCTCAGCACCTCTAAATATTAAACAAACACAGATCACAGCATCCAAAACACCATCCAAAAGTAATGCAGTAAGGCAGAATGCATCACTTAACCAGACCCCGTCACCATTTCCAAATTATTTTAATCAACCACCCATCACAACGCGCAGAACATCTTCTGATGCTAAAGATGTATGGAAAAGAGAATCACTTAACAAGTCCATGTCATCAGCATATCTAAATACTAATCAAACACCCATCACAATGAGCAGAAGACCATCTGAGGCTAAAGATGTAAGGATGAGAGAACCACTTAAAAAGTCCATGTCATCAGCATATCTACATACTAATCAAGCACCCATCATGGCATCCAGAACATCAACCAATGGTAAATCAAATGTATTACATACAAAGACCAAGTCATCATCAGCTCTAAATAGCAAACAAACCTCAATGACGGCTCCCCAAACATCATCCAATGGTAAAGTGAATGCATCACTTAACAAGTCCATGTCACCAGCATATCTACATACTAATCAAACACCCATCACAATGTGCAGAACACCTTCTGAGACTAAAGATGTAAGAATGAGAGAATCATTTAAATTCATGTCACCAGCATATCTAAATACTAATCAAACACCCACCATGGCATCCAGAACATCATCCAATGGTAAATCAAATGTATCACTTAAAAAGACAAAGTCACTATCAGCTCTACATAGCAAACAAACATCAATGACTGTGCCTCGAAGTACATCCAATGGTAAAGCGAATGCATCACTTAAAAAGTCCATCTCATCAGCATTTTCAAGTATTAATCAAACTCCCATGATGGTGTCCAGAACATCATCTAAGGGTAAATCAGGAGGAATGAACTCATCATTTAAAAAGACCAAGTCATCAGCATTTGTAAATAGCAAACAAACGCCCATTGCAGTGCCCAGAAAACCATCTGTGGGTAAAGTAACAAGAAAGAATCCAACATTTAAAAAGGCCAAGTCATCAGTATCTTTAAGTATAAAGCAAACATACCGACGTAAATTAACAAGAATGAATCCAACATTTAAAAAGGCCAAGTCATCAGTATCTCTAAATATAAAACAAACATACAGGCGTAGGCACAGAAAACCCTCTGCTGGTAAAGCAGCCAGGAAGAATACAAATCGTGTAAAATCTACATGTTCTGGGAGCTATAGGAAGATCCGCAATCTAACAAAAAATGGAAATGCTACAACAAAGCGCAGGCATAACCCTTCCTTATCCCATAGCCGCTGTAAGGCACATAAAGCAGCATACACCATTCGCAAGCTAAGCAACATGTCTGGAACCAGAAGACGTCCAGTTGTGAAGACAGCAAAAATTCCACGGTTAATCCGTAAAGCTGGGTTGGGTCGGAGACATAAGGTATCAACTGTTGCCACACAATGGGGGATTAAGAATGAAAAGAAAGCTGTGCGTGCCTATGAAAAAATGATTGCAAAAATGAGTCCTGTTTGTGTCAAAAGCTCTCCCATGTTTGTTCACCCTACAAAAAAATATATTGCAGGAAAGCCAGATGGTATGGTGACAAATAAGCTTACTGGGGAAAGACTATGCACCGTGGAAGTGAAGTGTCCATATAAACACAGATATCACACTATAAGTGAGGCCTGCGATTATCCCAATTTCTGCCTGGAGAAAAAAGGAACTTTTTACCAATTAAAGACTGATCACCATCACTACACCCAAGTTCAAAAGCAGTTGGGAGTCAGCAGAATGGAATGCGCACATTTTGTAGTTTACACAATGAAAGATATGATTATTGTTCCTGTACCCTTCAACCCTACGTTTTGGAAAAAGATAGTAGAAAAGCTAGATTCTCTCCAAAAAACACGGAATGTAAAATGAGGGGAGAAATGGTTTTATGGAATGAGTTTTAGGCAAGATAAGAATATCTGTTTTGAAAGTGAAAACCATGTAAATAGAATATGTTAACCCATTCCCGCCACAGGGCATACTATGCCGTCCCTGCAGCAGGTGGGCTTAGAAGACGCAGAGCGTGCAAGTACGTCCTGTTGACTTCTATGGGCCGCTTCGGCTCCTCCCCGCAGCTAGCATGCGCAGCTCGCTGTTGACCGCTGCAAGATGGCCTGAATGCAGGCCGTCCTTCTGCAGTCAATGGCGTGCATCGCACGTCAGCTGCCATGGGCGGGTTGAAGAAGAGGCCGTCGCAGCACCAGGCGGCGGGGTGTATTAGTATGCCCCGCCGGCCTTAACCCCCTCCCGACAGGTGCCACACGCCTGTCGTTAAAGGGTTAAACAAATGATTAGTAGGAGCATAATGAATACATACCATAAAAATAAAGTCTTCAATATATACTGTATATACAAAAAAATAACAAGTGATCATGCACTCTGGCTCCTGTTGTCTTAATTGCCTGGTGCCTGAAACTTGTCTCCCATGCATAAACGTATTAAAAGTGCCGGCACTCCAGGACAGATCAGCAAAAAACGTAACTTTTATTTAAGACATTAAAACACGGCTGCAAGTCAGGGTTCCAGTCCCAATAGGAGACTTTCAACACGTCAAATGTTACCACATAACATTAAACAAAGACTGTTTATCGCAAAAGAAAGTCACCACACCCCCGAATCTGTATTCACTCCACACCCCTGCATATACACTGATCCCTGTCTCACACTAATTGACCACAGCAAGCAGGCCATACAACATGAAGCAGGCCATACCACAGGAAGCAGACCACACCACAGGAAGCAGGCCACACCACAGCAAGCAGGCCACACCACAGGAAGCAGGCCACACCACAGGAAGCAGGCCACACCATAGCAAGCAGGCCATACCACAGGAAGCAGGCCACACCATAGCAAGCAGGCCACACCACAGGAAGCAGGCCATACCACAGGAAGCAGGCCATACCACAGGAAGCAGGCCACACCACAGGAAACAGGCCACACCATAGCAAGCAGGCCATACCACAGGAAGCAGGCCATACCACAGGAAGCAGGCCACACCACAGGAAGCAGGCCACACCACAGGAAACAGGCCACACCATAGCAAGCAGGCCATACCACAGGAAGCAGGCCACACCATAGCAAGCAGGCCATACCACAGGAAGCAGGCCATACCATAGCAAGCAGGCCATACCACAGGAAGCAGGCCATACCACAGAAGCAGGCCACACCACAGGAAGCAGAAACTCACCCAACTGCCCAGCCCCTGTGTTTACAAATTAACCTGTGTTTCTGTGAAGCAAAATAGGATATCTCGTTAACCTCCCTGGTGGTATTCCCGAGTGTGATTTGGGGTTAAATTTCGCTACTGCGAAATACACACTCCTGGCTCCCTCGCTGTCCCCGCAGTGTGATTGCAGCGAGCTGCTTCCTGGATGGCTCCCTGCGAGTCACATGATGCAGAGGGGCTGGACCGCAGCACATTTCATTCACAAAACTCACTGAATACAAATGGCAAAGTTTATGAACGGCCACTAGGTGGCAGTACAGGATAAGAAATAGACCATACATCGTCTCACCCTTGTTCTCAGACAGATTTCAGTGTTTTTTGTTGTATTTTATTGAATATCATTTATTTGCATTATTTTGGATAATTATTTTTGGGATAATAAATTATTATTTCGTGTTTCAAACTTTATCGGACTCCGTGTATTTACTATTTTTTTTTAATTAATTAATTAATTAATTTATAAAGGATTTTACCAGTAAGAACTCTTGATTGCACGGATTTCAGTGCGTGATTCCTAATTATTACAGGCTAACTATGTACAAAAACACGTTTCCTTTAAAAAAAAATTGATACGCTTTTAGACACAAAATTTTGAAAAAATTAGACCGCCAGGGAGGTTAAGCAAATGAAGTGCCAAGTCAGTTAATGGTTATACATATAGTTAACAATGTTAAAAAACTCTGAGCCCTATTCCACATCTGACGGTAAAAAATGGAGTGGGTAAACAGGACAATGTGTGCCTGCAGATTTTCCCTCACTGCCTCCACTATACCATCATATTCTTGACTAGGCCCTAACTTTGCACCTCACCTCAGAAAGCAGTGCAAAGCTGCCAAATACCAATATAGGCTCATGGGGTCCATAGGAATCGATGTAGCTTTGTGCATGCTGCCCCTGTGTTATGCACAAGCTCGTTTTCATGATTTCGCGCAGCGCCGCGGATTGATCATGGAGGGAGACTAGGAACTATTTGTTCCCACTCTCACTCTGCTCCCGATGAGAAGAAGCGGCAAATCAGGATGAAAGGTGAGTATGGGATTTTTTGGAGGGTTTTAGAGCATGCCCTTTCGCTGTTGAGCCTTTTCACACCTCTGTGCTGAGCTCATTTTTACCGGTTTCGCTCATCATGTTTAAATGCGATTTGAAGTCACATTTTATTATACAACCCAGACATATTACATATCGTTCTTTCCGGGAGACTCAGCAGATTCATAATATATCATTATTATATGTATACGTCATGTCCTGCCTGTATATTATAACAAAAAATGCAATAAAATTAGAATTTTCAATAATTTACAAAGTGTAAAGTGTTTTTTTTTAACATTTTAACATGCAAGCGTTTGCGGTTATATTTTCTATGGGTTGCGATTGTTAAAAAAAATTGAAACGGAGAATCGTTACTTTTTTTGGGGAAAATTATGTGCTTTAAGCAAACGCCCACCATAGAAAAAATCATTAGTCCAGCATCATTGTTCACATTATTATTGAAATGGGAACAATATTGCTGCACTAATAAAACAAAAAAGTTTTTTTAAATTTTTTCAATTGTTTATTTTATTTTTTTTATTTAATTTTTATTTCTTATTATTTTTTTACATTGCACATGGTCATGTTTGGTATCATTGGAAAGGCCATGCTCTGGCCGTTCCAATGATATCAAACATTAACCTCTAGCTCTCATGGATAGGGAGATATGTGGTTCATTGGAACCCCTATCTCCACCATAGGTGGCAGCAAGGGGTTAATTGCAGAACTGGCACCATCGCGCTATGCGCTATGACGCCAGTCGTTAGGGGGATATCCCGGAAGCTTGGCTGACATCCAAGATGTCGGCCAGCTCCAAGAGGGGACCGCGATACGGCGCATGCTAGCGCCATATCGCGATCCAGCCCCCTAGGGGTTAAAGACAGCCACCGCTTGGAAGGGCAGGCTGTGCCCTTCAAAGCGGTGCCTGCCTTTACCCGATGGCCCGCACGGATGGGGAGGGGGAGAGGTCTGAAAGACCTCACCCCTCCCCTTCAGACATCTTCCCCGCAATGGTGGGGGGTGCCTGAAATAGACGTCATTGCGCAGGCGCGATGACGTCTATCGTGTCCGCCAGGGTCCCAAAGGCTGGGCTGACATCAAGGATGTCAGCCCGCACCGGGGGGCCGCCGTGATCGGCCGGAATCCCGGCCGATCGCCGCTGCAAAGGGAGGACGCGCTGAGCATGGAAAGGGTTAAATGATTTTCCATTTGCAGAGTCATTTAACACCAGCTTTTGGAAGGAAAGCTTTAGAGGAAAGTCCCAGAACGGGGCTGAAACGTTGAGTCTTACGGAAGATTATGTGATACTTTGTAGTCCCAGAGTGCCTTTACATTATTTCTTCCATCTATATGTATATACTGTATATATTACAGTATATATATGTGGTTTGGCAGAGCTGAAGATGATTAGAAATGAATTCTGTGGATGACATTTTTTAATATTAAGAAAATTACATGGGTTGGTAGATCTGAAGGCGATTATTGATTAATTCTATGGGTGAACCATAACATTTATTAAAAGGAAGCATGGGTAGCACTGCAAGATGATGAAATATGGAAACATAGTGCAGAAATATGCAGAATGGAGCCGCCAACAAATGGTTCAGGTCCATTGATCTACAATGCCCAAGTGCCTTCCCGTTGGCCACTTCTGGGTCAAATACAGGGAAAATATGGGCTCAAGGAAGTATCTCCCCATCCCATCTATGCAGAGGAGGGAGGGTCCATGAGATCTGATATACTTGCATTATAAAGTGTAGCCCACCTCTGGCATAAAATGTTTAAAATATTAATCATTTTAATCACTTGGATATTGACTAATTTGTAACCCAAAAAATCATAGCTATGAGCAGAGCCTATCTTCTCACTTATTTCTGTACATCATCCTGAAATTAATATCTAACACATGTACAAAAGCAATAAAATGTGTAAAAAACAGTAGTGATAACATTGATTTTGGTTGCCAGGAGAAAGCTGAAAAAAATGTTTGCTGCAGCAGGAGGGAAATAATTTAATATTTACTTATTTATTTATAAAGTATTTTAGCAGGAAGGATACATTGATATTTCTCTCGTTTTCAAGTAAGTCCTGGGTTCAAGAGCATTGAAATTTTACAGTCGTTACAGAAATACAAGGTAATAAATGCAAGATATTAAGAACAAAACACAAATATACAGATTAACCCAGAAAATAAATATGTAAGTAATATAGTTACTATGTTACATGTTTACAGGTACATTCGGTATATAGTCACTGTGTTACATGTTTACAGGTGCATTCTGTATATAGTCACTGTGTTACATGTTTACAGGTGCATTCTGTATATAGTCACTGTGTTACATGTTTACAGGTGCGTTCTGTATATAGTCATTATGTTACATGTTTACAGGAGCATTCTGTATATAGTCACTGTGTTACATGTTTACAGGTGCATTCTGTATATAGTCACTGTGTTACATGTTTACAGGTGCATTCTGTATATAGTCACTGTGTTACATGTTTACAGGTGCATTCTGTATATAGCCACTGTGTTACATGTTTACAGGTGTATTCTGTAGTCACTATGTTACATGTTTACAGGTGCATTCTGTATATAGTCACTGTGTTACATGTTTACAGGTGCATTCTGTATATAGTCACTGTGTTACATGTTTACAGGTGCATTCTGTATATAGCTACTGTGTTACATGTTTACAGGTGTATTCTGTAGTCACTATGTTACATGTTTCCAGGTGCATTCTGTATATAGTCGCTATGTTACATGTTTACAGGAGCATTCTGTATATAGTCACTATGTTACATGTTTACAGATGCATTCTGTATATAGTCACTATTTTACATGTTTACAGGAGCATTCTGTATATAGTCACTATGTTACATGTTAACAGGTGCATTCTGTATTGAGGTATGCTAGTAAGGAGCTATTGAGTGACTTAAGACTGGGGGAAGATTTGATGATGTCTGGAAGGTTATTCCATAACTGTGGTGCTCTGTAAGAAAATGAGGATCGAGTCACCTTCTTTTTGTATTGTGGTTTTGCAAGTAAGGTGGTGGTCCTGGATCGGAGGTTATAGGTTGAGGGAACTGCTAGGGGAAGCAGCCTATTCAGGTAGGGTGGTAGCTTCCCAGAAAATCTCTTAAACACCAGGTTGGAAAGGTGAAGGGTGCGTCTAGATTCCAGCGACGGCCATAGGGCGCAAAGTGCAAAGCTGAGAAGGACAGGTGAAGACTAGAGTACCTAAGCAAAATGCAGGGGAGGAATTTCTGATGAAGTGCAGGGAGGGATTTCCCATAGACCTCTAGGCCCCATCTGGGATGGTATATATTTAGCTCATTAAAAGGCTCAGTTCCTGTATGACTGTTCTAACCTGAAGATCTGCATGATGCCTGATTTCTAGGGAATCACCCCACTTTCAGTGTACCCATCCTTAAACTTCGGCTAAGGGCTGTAGAAAGGCATGAAAGACTGTTTGTGGAAGAACAGGGGTCCGGCAAGGGAGTGGGATTAACAGATGTGACCCAGTCGGGGTATGGAGATCTGTTACAGGCACTGGTTTATTTTGGCCTATGCCGACTAGGCCCAGGCCTAGGGCGGCACTTTCCAGGCGGCGGCGGCCCGCACTGGGTGGCCCCACCCCTAAAAAAAATAAAACATTTTTTTTTTTTTTTTTACTTTTGCAAAGTATTTTACCAGGAAGGATACATTGAGATTTCACTAATTTACACTTTCAATTTCACTTTCCAGGGGGCAGCAAAAAACCTGACCACTAAATGGGTTACTTGGAGGTGAAATACAGCAGATTGCGTCCACTGTGTCATTCTCTGAAGTTTTGCCTGTGCATAACATTCAAGATAGGCAGATGCGCAATAGGGAATTCAATTTGTGGCTTCGGGAATGGTGTCGGGAGCAAGGATTTGGCTTTGTGTCCCATGATAGCTCTAATTGGAGCAGAAAGGAACTGTATAAAAAAGATGGTTTGCATCTTACTCATAGGGGAACATATGTTCTCAGTGAGAAGTTCAAAGGTTTCACAAAGGAATATTTAAACTAGGAGGGGGGGACAAAAGGGTAAAAAGCAATCTGCCGGATGTCCCCCAAAACTAAATCGGAGGGTGCAAGCAACATGCGAGGTAAAAAATGACAAGCTCAGAGTCGTGTCTATAAATGCTCGCAGTTTAGTCAATAAAATCAATGAACTGGAGGCAATGATGGCAGCTGAAAAAGTAGGTTTAGTGGCGGTTACTGAGACATGGTTCAGTGAGAAAAATAACTGGGACATAACAATACCGGGGTACTCTTTATATAGAAAAGACAGAGAAGGTAGGAAAGGAGGAGGAGTGGCCCTGTATGTGAAAAACAACATAAAAACGAACCAAATAAAAGTGAGCGAGGTGAACATAGAGTCAGTTTGGGTTACGCTAACATTTGGCAATCATACAGTAGCTCGTGTAGGTGTTATCTATAGACCCCCTGGACAAGTAGAAGAGCTAGATAATCTGCTGGTTGAGGAAATAGCCAAATGGCAATGAAGGGGGAAGTTATTATCATGGGGGACTTTAATCTTCCTGATGTGAACTGGAAACCAAAACAGCTGGGTGCACCAGGAGTACAAATATTCTAAACTCCCTACTGGGATTATCTCTAACACAAGTAGTTGATGAGCCGACCCGTAAAGAGGCCATATTGGATTTAATACTCACAATGGAGGTTTGGTATCGGACGTTGTTGTAGGTGAAAATTTGGGATCTAGTGATCACCAGTCAGTGTGGTTTAATATAAGAACAGGGATGGAGCCGCAACACACAAAAACAAAAGTTTTAGACTTTAAAAAAAACAGATTTTTCTAAAATGAGATTTTGTGTGAAGGAGTCATTATCAGACTGGAGGAGTTTAAAGGGAGTCCAGGAGATATTGGATTATTTAAAGGAAGCATTATTGAAGGCCACAGGAAATTGCATGTTAGCTTGTTAGCAAAAACAAAAAAGGGAAGAAACCACTGTGGTACTCTGCAGAAGTGGCCAAAATAGTGAAGAACAAAAAGACAGCATTCAATAATTATAAAAAAACTCAGAGTGAAGAAGACAGGCAAACCTATAAAATTAGGCAGAAAGAGGCAAAGCAATTTATAAGAGCTTCCAAAGCACACGCAGAAGAGAAAATAGCTCAGTCAGTAAAAAAGGGGGACAAAACATTTTTTAGATACATAAACGAGAAAAGAAAAGTAAAACAAGGATTAGTTAGATTAAAAACAAAGGAAGGAAGGTATGTAGAAGAGGATAAAAGTCTCACTGACTGCCTCAATGAATATTTTTGTTCAGTCTTTGCAGAAGAAAAGGAAGGAAAGGGACCTCAGTTAGGAGAGAACACTAAAGAGACATTTACATATGAGTTTACAGAGGAGGAGGTTCTACAGCAGCTGTCTAAAGTAAAGACAAATAAGTCAATGGGGCCTGATGGGATCCACCCTAAATTATTAAAAGAGCTCAGTGATGTAATAGCAAAACCGTTAACAGATTTATTTAACCAATCTTTGTTAACGGGAGTCGTCCCAGAAGACTGGAAATTAGCAAATGTTGTGCCCATTCACAAGAAGGGTAGTAGGGAGGAATCGGGGAACTATAGGCCAGTTAGTCTTACGTCAGTAGTGGGGAAATTAATGGAAACCATGTTAAAGGAAAGGATTGTTGAACATCTAAAAACACATAGATTACAGGATCAGAAACAACATGGGTTTACCTCAGGGAGATCATGCCAAACTAATCTTATTGATTTTTTTTGATTGGGTAACAAAAATAATAGACACAGGTGGTGCAGTAGACATTGCTTATTTAGATTTCAGTAAGGCTTTTGATACTGTTCCGCATAGAAGGCTTATCAATAAATTGCAATCTTTGAGTTTGGATTCCAATATTGTTGAATGGATTAGGCAGTTGCTGAGTGACAGGCAACAGAGGGTTGTGGTAAATGGAGTTTATTTGGCGCAAGGTCTTGTTACCAGTGGGGTACCTCAGGGGTCAGTACTTGGACCCATTCTCTTTAATATTTTTATTAGTGATATTGCAGAAGGTATTAACCCTTTCGCTGCTGAGGCTTTTCCCGCCCCTGTGCTGAGGTCATTTTTACCGGTTTTGCTCATCATGTTTAAACGTGTTTTTAATGCTTATTTTAGTATATTACCCAGACATATTATATATCGTTCTTTCCGTCAGACTCGGTAGATTCATAATATGTCATTATTATATGTATACGTTATGTCATGTCTGTATATTATAACAAAAAATGCAATAAAATATGTATTTTCAATAATTTACAACGTGTAAAGTGTTTTTTTTCACATTTTAACATGCGAGCAATTGCGGTTATATTTTGTATGGGGTGCGCTTGTTAACAAAATTAGAGATGGGGTCTCGTTACATTTTTTTTGGGGGAAAATTAAGTGATTTTTAACAAACGCACCGCATACAAAAATCGTTAGTGCAGCATCATTGTTCACATTATAATTGAAATGGGAACAATATTGCTGCATTAACGAACCAAAAAAAAGGAAAACAAGTTTATTTTATTTTTTTATAATTTTTTTTAAATATATTTTTATTTTTAATTTTAATTTACATTTTTTTTAAAAAACGTTTTTCACTTTCGTGTTTGGTATCGTTGGAACGGCCATGCTGGCCGATCCAACCATAAAACATTAACCCCTAACTGCCACGGATCGGGAGATAGGGAGTTCATTGGAACTCCCTATCTCCACCGTTGGTGGCAGTTAGGGGTTAACTCTAGGACTGGCGTCATCTTGCTATGCACGATGACGCCAGTCCTCAGGGGGAGCTCCCGGAGGCTTGGCCGACATCCAAGATGTCGGCCAGCTCCGGGAAAGGATCGCGAACCAGCGCTTTTCAGCGCCGATTCGCGATCCAGCTCCCCAGGGGTTAATGCCAGGCACCATTTGGAAGGGCAGGCTGTGCCCTTCCAAATGGTGCCTGGGTTAACCCCCGCAACGCCACCGGAGGGGAGAGAGGTCCGAAGGACCTCGCCCCCTCCCTTTCAGGCGCCTCCTCCGCACATGCGGGGGGGCGCCTGAATTAGGTGTCATCGCGCTGCCGCGATGACACCTAATTCCAGCGGCTCGCGTTCCGGATGCCGGGCTGACATCGAGGATGTCAGCCCGCACCGGGGGGCCAGCGATCGGCCGGAACCCGGCCGAACGCTGACCCCAATGGAGGACGCGCTCAGCGCGTCCTCCGCATACCAGCAGTAATGCGGAGGACGCGCTCAGCGCGTCCTCCGCATTGAAGTGGTTAATGGAAAAGTATGTCTTTTTGCTGATGACACAAAGATTTGCAACAGGGTTGACGTTCCTGGAGGGATCAGCCAAATTACAAATGATTTAGGTAAACTAAAAAAATGGTCGGAGCAGTGGCAATTGAGTTTTAACATGGATAAGTGCAAGATAATGCACCTGGGACGTAAAAACCCAAGGGCTGAATATAGAATATTTGATACATTCCTAACCTCAACATCTGAGGGTTGGGATTTAGGGGTTATTATTGCAGAGGATCTAAGTGTAAGTAGTCAATGTACTAGAGCAGCAGGAAATGCTGGCAGAATGCTTGGTTGTGTAGGGAGAGGTATTAGCAGTAGGAAAAGGGAAGTGCTCATGCCACTGTACAGAGCACTGGTGAGACCTCACTTGGAGTACTGTGTGCAGTACTGGAGACCGTATCTCCAGAAGGATATAGGCATCTTAGAGAGAGTTCAGAGAAGGGCTACTAAAATGGTGTACGGCTTGAAGGAGAAAAGATACCAGGAAAGGCTTAATGATCTTAACATGTACAGCTTGGAAAAAAGACAAGACAGAGGAGATATGATAGAAACATTTAAATACATAAAGGGAATCCACAAGGTAGAGGAAGGGAGTATATTTAAAAGGAAGCAAAATAGCAAAACAAGAGGACACAGTCTTAGATTAGAGGGGCAAAGGTTTAAAAGTAACATCAGGAAGCATTTTACTGAGCGGGTGGTGGATACATGGAACAGCCTTCCAGTTGAAGTGGTAGAGGCCAAAACAGTGATTGAATTTAAGCAGGCATGGGATAGGCATAAGGCTATCCTAAACAAAAGATAAATCCAGGTAAAGTATCCATGTAATTGGGCAGACTAGATGGGCTGAAAGGTTCTTATCTGCCGACATTTTTCTATGTTTCTATGTTTCTACTCACAGAGCACCGAAATGACGCCAACTTTTTGGTGTTCTGTAGTTCCCTGCCCTTTGGAGAATAAAATTTCCCCACCCTGCAGTGAATTCACCATTCACCGCAGGGACCTCAAAGTAGACTTGTGCACCGATTTTTTTTTCCGTTCGATTCGGTTCGTTCGAATTTTGTAAATTTTCGTTTCGGCTCGTTTCGGCCGGTTTCCGTTTCGGTTCATTTCGTTTTCGTTTCGTTTGTCGTATCGACTTTTTCCGTAATTTCGGAAATTTTAGTGTTTTTCGGAACGTCTGTTCTCCTCGTTTCAAAGTGTCTTCGTTTTGACGTAAACTAATGGTTTTCCGGATCCGATATTTCTGTCGATACGATAATTCTGTCGATACGATAATTCTACCATTGAGATTTCTCATGTTTTACAAGAAGGATACATTGAGATGGGAATGATACAAAATTACAGAATCAGCGATATAACCAAAAAATATGTTGTCCGAAATTACTGAAATGGAACCGAAATCAGGAATGGAGCCGAAATTACGAATGGAACGAAAATGATTTTCGATTTTACACATTTCTAGTCCATTCGAAAATTTTCGTTTCGTTTCGTAAATTTTTCGTTTTCGGAAAATTCGGATCTGAAACTTTTCGTAAAATCGGCTGAATCCGAATGCACGAATCGGGAAATTTCGTGAAAATTCTGAAATTTCCGAAACCTGAAACGCACATCCCTACCCCAAAGTGCATGGAGTCGGCCGCTGAATGCTGCCACCGCAAACCCGTGGCCTGCTGTTTTCAAAAGAACTACTTAACGAAAATGTCTGGAATTTACATATAAGATCCTATGATTGATAATAAAAAGTTCTGTTGCAGAAAAAAGAAAAACTGCTATTAAAAAAAAGGGGGGGGGGATTTTGCCCAAAAAAATCTGAAAAATGACTAAAAGGTACTAAAAAAAATCAATAAGTAAAGACTTTTTACTGCAGATTAAAATAATAAATTATTTATTAGATATTGCATAAAAACGGGAATATTTTTAACATTGAAACCTATGGGGTTCGCCTGAATAAACCTGTTGATTGAAACCACCGAACATCAGGGCATTTCACTTCCATTTCTCTGTGTCTCAGTACCACATGACTGGCTGAACCACGTGAAACGCACGCGCGCAGCTGCCCTCCCTTTCGTTAACACAGACTCTGTTCTGGACTGAACACCCACCGGGAAGAGAATCAATGCCACAGTGCACCCTCTGACAGTGGCACCCCACTGCTGACAAGATGGCTCCACAGCATAATTGCTGTGTGCTCATATACACTCGGTTTGCTGGGAGTTTTATTGCAGTGGATTCTGATGCACTCATACACACCGCACATTGCATTGCTGGGAGTTTTATTGCTGTGGATTCTGATACGCTGACACACACCAAACATTGCATTGCTGGGAGTTTTATTGCTGTGGATTCTGTGATACACACTGCATATTACTGTGAGTTTTATTGCCCTGGAGCTCTGGGATACGCTCATACACACTGCACATTACTGTGAGTTTTATTGCTGTGCAGTTCTGTGATATGCTCATACACACTGCACATTTCTGTGGGTTTTATTGCTGTGCAGCTCTGATATGCTCATACATAGTGCCCATTTCTGTGGGTTTTATTGCTGTGCAGCTCTTATAAACATTTCATAATTTTCTTTATCTCAATAGATACATTTGAAATGGTATACAAAATATACAAGTAGGCACTTGGTATCTACTTTTAATATAAAGAGAGGAAAAGGCGGAGCTCTAAGAGGAAAAGGTGGAGCTTAAAGAGGAAGGGTGGGGATTAACCAGGAAGAGGTGTGCCCTTGACAGGAAGGGGTGCGTCAAATTTAAATTAGGGGGTGCACGAGTTTAGTCAGGCCTAGGGCAGCACAAAACCTAAGTACACCACTGGTTACAGGGCTAAAAGTCAAAAACAGAATCTAGGTGCATCTCCACCTGCTTCCAGAATTCAAAATAGAAATGGATGATGTTGATGGAAAACATGAAACTTTCCATACTGTTTATTTTGTAAAAAGCTTTGCTTTTTTTGTTTGTATTAAATTAACCTAAGCATTCAGAGCAATGGAACGTAAACACCTTTATGTCACAAGTCATAGCATTAACAGATGTTTCCCTGTTCGCGAGCTAATAAAGGTGATAAATAATGGACTGTTCGCGATTTTACGAATCATTAGTTTTTCCGGGTACATGGCTACTGCAATTGCTTCCATTGCATGTAACAAGTGAACGCCTTTAAGTAGATAAAGTAGAAGTACCAAACTAGATTTGCAGCTGAAGTGACTTTTTTTTGTTATACAGCTTAAAGGTGGAAATGGAAATGAATGAGAGTTTCAGGAATCATATCTCCTCTTATGTTGAGCACATCACATCATGTGCTTCGCGCGGCTGACGTTTTCTGTCAGGCACATGTCGATCTGATATTACATGTTGTCGCTAACATGTCTCAATATTGCATCATTGACGTTTTGGATGTCATTCCTAATGTTATCTGTTAAGGCGCCAGTCGTGCGGGGCTTGTTATGGTGCTCTCGTTCCTTCAGATAGTGCCAAAAAAAGAAGACAGGGCTGGTAAGATTGGGGTCCGGGATGCCCACAGACTCCTGAAAATGACACTGTCCTCAAATAAAAATGTTTATTGTCAACAATGACTCAAGTTATGTGTGGGCATATCACTCCATCTTGCTGCTAACGATGTAGTCCTCCAAAAACTAAGTAATTTTGTACCATGGGAGTGCTATTCTTGTGGCTGTAATGTTGCTGAGACTGCGCTGCCACCTAGTGATGGGATGCACTTAACAGAAGAGGAGGAGCATTTCCTAAAACTCTTTAATTTCCTTTCATTCATTTAACAATCAATAATGAAAACCTTGGATTTGGGTTTACATGAATAACCCAGTACAATATATATTCAAAAACTCAATCGTAGTTTATTAACCCCTTCCAGACCGCTGACGTTCATAGTACTTCCTGTTGGGAAATCCCCTTAACAACCTTGGATGTACTATGTACCTGGCCACCTAACCTCCCTCCCTCCCTATACTCACTTCTCTGGCCGGGTTCCCTCGGCGGTCTGGCAAGACTGGAGTCTGCCCCACCTATTCATGGGACCCGGCCGTCGCAATGACATCATCAACGTGCGTGATGACGTCATTGCCAGGCACCCCCGGTGCTGCAGTGTAGTTTAGGAAAGAGGAGGGTGGCTCCTTTGGAGCCCTCTCTCTCCCAAATGACTCTACTTAGGAAAAAATGGTACCACTGGAAAGGGGAGAGTCTGCCATTTTCAGCAGTATTTCTCTTTAATCCCTTAGGTGCCGGATCGCGATTCAGCACCAATCGGCACTTAATCGCGATTCGAACCCAGAAATGGCTGACATCTTGGATGTCAGCTAAGCCTCTGAGTCACCTCCCACCCACTGATGTTGTTGCCATATGTGCGATGACATGAGTGGGCTAGTTAACCCTCTAGCTGCAAAGTAGAGATAGGGGATCCTTTGGATCCCCGATTCGTGGCAGCTAGAGGGTCATGTTTGACATCATTGGAAAGGCCTGATCCCGGCCTTTCTGATGATACCAAATAAGACTAGGTTTGGTTTAAAGATAAATTAAAAAATAAAAAATATTTCATATTTTTTAAATAGTAAATTATACGATATGATGTAAATTATGGTATTTTTAGAAAGTTCATTTAATGGTGAGAAAAACGGTATATAATATGTGTGGGTTGCATAAACGAGTAAGAGGAAAATTTGACCTGAACACAAACAGCACAGAAATGTAAAAACAGCAGGAGGCACTTTCGGACAGACTCTCATAAAACCGCCCGGTTACGATGGGATAATACAGATTCACCTTCAAAAATTATTCTCTTACATTCAAATGTTATTAAAAAAATATAAGAAGTTCCTCAGCTGATGAGACTTAAAAAAAAATTTGACTGGTGCTGCCAATACAGAAAAATCCCTTTCACGCTTACGTTGAACTGTCAGTTATTCATTTGCTGCATTATGATCAAAAGCGACTCCGCTCCTAGAGCTGCTATTTACAATTATTAAAGCTGAAAGAGTCCATGTTCCGTAATGACAGTGCAATTTATTTACTATTAGCACTGCCCGTAATTGCCATTTTTTATCTATCTTCACACAAATGAGCGCAATATTTCAATGATTAGACACGGGAACAGCAGTACAATTATATTTAATGGCAGCAATGAATTCCCGTTTCCTGAAAGAATTTATTGTTGAGAGGCACAATTAGTTTAATAATAACTGAATTAAAATACTGTGATAGTCTATCAACAATTCGCATACAATCCGCCAATATCGTAAAGGCAAGTGGGGTGTTTTAGGGGTCAGGGAACGAGTGCTGGATTCTGGCATCCAAACTGACCACTCTTGAACGAACGGGTGTGGTTTGCAACCAAATGGTCTTATGGCTTTAGCAATGAAAGTTATCTGGTGTTATGATCGCAACTCCAGTACACAGTGTTGATTTCATCAATTAATAGCTTTCATCAAAGAATTATTTGTTTGTGACTAAAACTAGACTAAAACAAAATAAAAACTTCAGGGGTTATTCAGAGAGAGACGATTTAGCCCCAAAGTGTCACTGACAAGGGAATTTCCCCGTACAGTGACATTTCGGGGGCCATTCGGCTATTCAGAGAGCAGGCAGTGCGCCAAATTTTGGTGAACTGCCTGCACGTACGGTGCCTGTTCGAGGGCAGTGAAATCCCCCATACAGAAGCAATGGTTAATCTATTCAGAGAACACTGAACAGCAGTGAAAAGTTGCCGAAGTGCCTTGCTGTTTGGTGGTTTCATTCGGCAGGTTTATACTGTCGAATCCCATAGGCTTCAATGTTAAAAATATTCCTGGTTTTATTCAATATCTAATAAACCGTTTATTCTTTTAATCTACAGCAAAAAGTCTCTTTATTTATAGATTTTTTAGGCTCTTTTAGGCATTTTTCAGAATTTTTTCGACAGAATTTTCTTTTGCCTTTTTTTACTAGCGGATTTTATTTTTTCTGTAACAGACCTTTTTATTATCATTCATTGGATCCTATATGTAAATTCCAGGCATTTTCAATTGGCGGCCGATTCCTTGCACTCCGGGGACCCTGCGGTGAATACTGAATTCACCACAGGGTGGGGGACTTGATTTCTTAAAGTGCAGGGAAGTGCGGGGAACGACAGAGCACCAAAATGTCATTGACAGTCCAGGGCAAACCCTCTGCACACTCGCGAACACCCGCCGAAATGCCACAGGAAAACCAGCCGGAACCGCCACAAATAACACGCTGAACAAGTCAGAAAAAGCCGCCGATCACAGCGCAGACCAGCCTTCTGGAAAAAGCCAACAAGCTGACGAACGGGATAGAAGAGAAAGAAAAAAAAAATGATTGAAAGTCTCAAAATTGTAACACTGTTTGCAAAAACACTACTGAACAAAAATGCCTGGAATCTATATATATATATAAAAGCGAAATGCCACTCGCGCTTAATCACGATATCTCCAGAACTGTTAAGCCTACTAACTTGAAATTCGGCACATATGTTCTTCTCGGCCTCTAGGTGCTCTGTAAGAAAGGATTTTTCGAAATGCCCATCAGAGCATTAGTTATTAACACGCTCTGATGCTAAGGAGTTATACTCCCCCCTCCACACCTGAAAATAAATCTGTTCCAACTGTCACTTGCCTCACATGCCGTTATCTCTGTTCAAACTAGAGATGTGCATTCGTTTCGGAAAAATTCTGAATTTGGAATGAAATTTGATAATTTGTATTCGGAAGTACTTTCGAATAACGAATCGATACGATACGAATTTGAAACGAAAGAAAATGGTATATAACGAATTTATTTCGTTTTACACTGTGTCATCATCATAAAAGAAAAATTTGTATAGCTGATTTCAACTATCGAATTTGAAATGAACTATCAAATTGATATCAACTATCGAATTGATTTTAACTTACAATACAAGGAATAGTCAGAAAAGGACTTTATCAAACAAACAAATTTTGTTTCACTGTTTAAATTGACTCAGATACTAAATCTGTAACAGCTTAAAAGTTAACCCTAGTTTTTCTTTTAACAGCAAAATTTGATTAATTGGGGTTTTATTTAGTGATCCAAAATTCGAATTGATATCAACTATCGAATTGACAAATGAAATTCGAATCGAATTGAAATTTCAAATCGATTCGAAATTTCAAATCGATCCAAAACGAAACGAAACAAAATACGAAATTAAATTAGTTACGAAATTTCAAAAACGAAATGATTTAAAAACGTAACAAAATGAATTTTTCAGTCATGCTGTCAACTGTCAAACCGGCAGACAGTTCAAACTGGTAGACATAAGTGACATATTTGCAAAACTTCAAAATGGGTTAAAAAAAATCTCCCATTGGACCACAACATTTACAATGCAGATGTGTCATACGCACCCCCCTCTATGATATGTTACAATATGGTACCATTTTACTGTGGAATTTAAAGGATACAGAGCCCCAAATATCAACCTGTAGCTTACAAAGTGACATTTTGCAAAACATCAAAATGAAATACAAATAAATTCTTCCATTGGTCCACGACATTTACAATGCAGATGTGTCATATCGCCCCTCCCCCGTAAAGACTGTAAAAATTCAATGCTCTTGAACCCAGGACATACTTCAAAACGAGAGAAATCTCTATGTATCCTTCCTGGTAAAATACTTTGCAAATAAATAAATATGTTACGATATGGTATAATTTTACTGTGGAATTTTAAAGATGCAGAGAACCAGATATCAACCCGTAGCTTAGAAAGTGCCATTTTTGCAAAACTTCAAAATGGATTAAAAATAAAATCTCCCATAGGACCACGACATTTACAATGCAGATGTGTCATATGTACTCCCCATCTGCATTGTAAATGTCGTGGTGCTATGGGTAATTATTTTTTTTTAACCCATTTTGAAATTTTGCAAAAAGGTCACTTTGTAAGCTACGGATTGACATTTGGGGCTCTGTATCTTTACATTTCCACACTAAAATTGTACCATATTGTAACATATCATAGAGGGGGGGGGGTGCATATGACACATCTGCATTGTAAACGTCATGGTCCAATGGGAGAATTTTTTTTAGCACATTTTGAAGTTTGGCAAAAATGTCACTTTCTAAACTACAGGTTGATATTTGGGGCTCTGTATCTTTAAATTTCCACGGTAAACATTCATACCATATTCTAGATGTCTATAGAGTGATAAAAATGTGACAACTATGTGTAATCAAGATTATATTTCATATACTGCTACATCCATTTCTTTTCTCCGTTAAATATCAACAAAAAATAACTGATAGCATGAAAACTGGTTTTGAACTGTCTGATGGTTTGACTCCAGTAGGATTGCCACCTCATGTCCTCTACCTCAAGGTTGGTCCGAGTCTATAATAGACCATTTCTCCGGCGCCCTATATATGTTTACCTTTTTAGGCACTGTTTGCTAAATTTTTGTGTTGCCATATTGGTATAACAATTGATCCCTTATAAATGGAGACTTTATACCATTCCGCTATATCCATTTATATATAACCAGTTATGGTTAAGAAAGTTGTAGCTTACTGGTATATATTGTAATTAAGCCTCAATTGAATAGGCTTGTGCACCGATTTTTTTTTCCGTTCGATTCGATTCGAAGTTTCGGATTTTTATACGTTTCGATTCGGCTCGTTTCGACCAATTTCTGTTTTGATTCGGTTCGGCTCGACTCGTTTTTCGGAATTGTAAATGGTTTCGGAATTTCGACCATTTTTCGTATTTTCGTGTCACTTAGCCCGTTTTTGTATCGACTTTTCGTATTTTCGGAAAATTTTCGTTCTTCGGAATTGTAAATGGTTTCGGAATTTCGACCGGTTTTCGTATGTCCGTGTCACTTAGCTCGTTTTTGTATCGACTTTTCGTGATTTCGGAAATTTTCGTTTTTCCGAATTGTAAATGGTTTCGGACTTTCGACCATTTTTCGTATTTTTGTGTCACTTAGCTCGTTTTTGTATCGACTTTTCGTATTTTCGAAAATTTTCATTTTTTCGGAACGTCTGTTCTCCTCGTTTCAAAGCAATAAATTTTGATTTGACACATTTCAAGTACATTCGAAAATTCCGAAAATATTTCGTTTCGGCTCGGAAAACGTTTCGGATCTGCCATTTTCGGATCTAAACATTTTCGGAAAATCGTCCGCATCCGAAAACACGAATCGGGAAATTTCGTGAAAATTCCGAAATTCCGAAACCCGAAACGCACATCCCTACAATTGAATTACCTGCAGCCAAATTTACAACTTCCTGCAGTTCGTTGATGCATTAGTTTAGTCTATGTTTTTTTTGTTGCAATAATAAGGCCACTGGCAAGCTAGTATTACTCGCGTATCAACTACCCACAATCCAGTTGGGTAATTGTTTGTTTTTTATTCAGAGTGTGGTGTATGCACGCATTTTAGATTAACTAAATAAAAGCTATATTTTATCACAAAGGTGTTTGGGGAGACACTCCTTTTTGTTATGGGGGTTCTCGTTTTTTCTGCCAATATTAGGTGTTCAATCACCTGTCTTCCTTGCCTATTAAGTTCTCCTTGGTAGGTATCGGCCTCAATTGGAGGCTGCTGCCATACCGTTATTAGTGGTGCTCCAAATCGTGTTGTTACGCAATATCTAACCCCCTCCGAAACTGTGCAATGGCACCAGACTTCAGGTGAAGACTCTGTACAAACATGTAATCGAAGTCACGATTTTCACAGGTGTAAATCACGGAGAAACCGTTTTCATACCCAGAATTCCTCTGATCCCATCAGATTACCACTTTGAGTTCAAATGTCTACAATTTCCGGTTAAGGTGTGCTACGCCATCACCATCATTAAGGCACAGTGACAGACGTTGGAAGTGGCTGGTGTGCATCTGACGGGTGACTGTTTCTCCCATGGCCAGTTGTATGTGGCGGCTCCAAAGTCAGTTCACCTGACAGCCCGGTCATCCTCCAGCCAGAGAGTAAAACCAGGAATGTTGTTTACAGGGAGGTCCTGAGCGATTCATCTGAGGAACAGATTGGAAGTCTATGCTCTGCAAGTAATTAGCCCGGCTACATAGACAAATAACCCAGGGTTGCTGGTGGAATTAAAGGGCTTTAGTCCATATATTTTATTGTTTAATATTATTATCATCCCTTATGTGTTTCAAACACCAACCACCACTAAGCCAACGGATTGTGAACCTAATATCGCCTGCGTAGCCCGACATTTTGTCGCGAAGCACAGGTATCCAGCTGGTTTACATATAAGATCCTGTGAATGATAATAAAAAAGTCTGTTACAGGTTAAGAAAAAACACTTTTTAAAAAAAAAAATTGCTGAAAAAATACCAAAAAATGCCTAAAAGATCCAAAATAATCAATAAATAAAGTGATTTTTTACTGCAGGTTAAAATAATAAACGGTTTATTAGATATTGAATAAAAACGAGTATTTTTAACATTGAAGCCTATGGGATTCGCCTGATTAAATCAAGGTTATAGTGTGAGTGTGGCGCTCGTCTTAATATGTGAAATGTGGGAGGACGGACTCAATATAGGCAGGTGCTGCAGGCCAGAATGTGTGTGTTTACAACCTCAAAAACACTATTAAGAGGAAGAAATGGAACATCACTCAATTATAAGTATCCTCGGTGCTTTTTTTTTTCTTTACATCATAACACATGTCACACTGTTTTATTTGTCAATAATTCAGTGTGAGATACACATTATATTGTCATTGCAGTATATATTGCACATGTATATGCTGGTAAGACTTTGACAGTGTCTGAATAGTTAAGGTTCGCCCCGATTAGTTTTTTTCTATGTTCACCTGATTAAACCTGTCGAATGAAACCACCGAACATCAGGGCATTTCGCTGACATTTCTCTGCTGTTCGGTGTCTCTGAAGAGATTAACCATTGCTTCTCTATGGGAGATTTCACTGCCGCCAAACAGGCACCGTACACTAGAGATGTGCAATCGTTTCGGAAAAATTCGGAATTTGGAACGAAATTTGATAATTCGGAAGTACTTCCGAATAACGAATCGATACGATACGAATTCGAAACGAAACGGTATATAATGAATTAATTTAGTTTTACACTCTGTCATCATCATAAAAGAAAAATTTGAATAACAGATATCAACTATGGAATTTGAAATTAACTCTCAAATTGATATCAACTATCGAATTGATCTTAACTTACAATACAAGTAATAGTCAGCAAAGGACTTTGTGAATCAAATGAATATTGTTTCACTGTTTAATTTGACTCAAATACTAAATCTGTGACACAGCTTAAAATTTAACCCAAGCTTTTCTTTTAACAGCAAAATTTGATTAATTGGGGTGTTATCTAGTGATCCAAAATTCAAATTGATATCAACTATCGAACTGATGTATGAAATTTCAAATCGATCCAAAACGAAACGAAACAAAATTAGTTACGGAATTCCGAAAATGAATTGATTTAAAAACGTAACGAAACAAAACGAAACGAAAATAATCTTTCAGGCATGTACATCCCTATCGTACACTTTATAACTGTAAAGTGGTCAGGATAGATAGAGAGTTCCTTAACAATATGGTTTATGAGATGTTATTCCCAAGTGAATAACTCCAGGCACAGATGAAAGATGAGCTAGGTACGAATAGCTTGTTCTTCGTGTGCTACGGGCACGCTACCATCTCCCATATCAAGTATAGGACACTTCAATGTACAGGAAGCCGCCGCGATGTCCGAGATTGAGTCTCCGATGTTAACGTTGACCATTAAAAACGGGCCGTAGGTTTTGATAGACTGTATTTGAAAATCAGCTGTTCGTACGTAGATTTATTTAGACAATCTTTGAGACTAAACAATAAAAACGTTAGGCTTATGTCGCTCCGTGACTGCTTTAGATCAATGTTAATACAGGCATTATCGGGCTTTTAATTAAATCTGCTGAGAATGAATCGTCGCTGGCCGGGGGACGTTTTATTCTCAAGCAGATTGCTCCTTATAAAAGAATCTGAATTGGATTTTGGAAATTATCAACGAGCTGTTTAACTGAATGTCATTGCGTGAGTAGGGGAAAAAAAAATACATTACTCAACCCGCAGATGAGAGCGCGCCAACGAACGAACAAATGGGATCCACAAAGAGAAGGATTATTCATGTCAAGGCATGATGAGGGAACACAGATGTGGATTTTTACCGCGATTCATCTAAATAAATGAGTAATATCGATAAACTAGATGTTTCCTCTGCTTCATGGCACGCCGGCTTATGACTAAACCCCATCAGACTAGGTGACACTTATAGATGCATTGGTGAAATAAGAGCGTTTAAAGTATGTGCTGGATGGATAAATATATTAATGTTTAACCCCTTCATTACCGGGATCGTGCAGTCACAATCAGCTGTAGCAGACACAGCAGCCCAAGATCACGTTAACACGAGCTTGAGCTATACTGTATCACTGCAAATACATCTACAGGGTTATTCAAAGAGAGACGAACTGGCCCCAAAATTGCACCGAACAGTGAATTTCCCCATATGGCGCAATTTCATGGCCATTCGCGGCCCATTTTCCACCGTTCGTCGGCTTGTTGGCTGTCTCCGGCGGTTGGTCGTCGCTCTGTTCGGCGGAACGTTGGGTTTTTTAGGATGCATTCGGCTTTTTTTGGCAGCTTTGTAGTTGAATGTTGGGTGCATTCATCTTTTTTTCAGCGGTTTTGTGGTGGATTTTCTGTTCGATATGATGGTTTTCCGGTGGTTTTTCAGATGCGTTCGCCAGCTTGTTCCCTGCACTTCGGGGACCCTGTGGCGAACGGTGAATTCACCGCAGGGTCGGGGAATTTGATTCCCCGAAGTACAGGGAACAAAAGAGCACTGAAATTCCGGTGAATAACCCTGTTAGTGTGCATTTGGGCTCCAGAAATGCCCCTAATGTTCCAGAAATGCCCCTAATGTTTTATCACTGTTGACAAAATGCCTGAGCTGCTATCACTTTTTTTTTAAATATATTTTTATTGGTATTTTACATGTGACATAAAATTGTACTTGCCAAGTATATTAAATATACAGTAACAGAAGAGAAGAAAAGAAGAGAAAGGAAGAGGGGAAGAAAAAAAAAAAGGAGTTAGAGGGGGGGGAAGGGTCTACAGTAATATCTGCTTTTATGCAATCAATCCCGTACTTCAGAATTAATAACAACTCTTAACCAGAAGTAGCCTGAGCGTCCGGACGACCAGTCCTGCATAAATCTTTTGAATATCCCACAGTTGCCAAGGATCTTTTTTGGCTGGGCTAAAGCCATATATCGTATTAGCTTTGGTGTCAAAGTGGCGGTATTGGTCCAGTAAGTCTATCAATTGTTTCCGGGTAGGTAGGTGGACAGTCCTCCAATTCCTAGCTATCAATAAGGCAGTAGTAGAAACCAAGATGAATAACATCTGTATATGTGGTCGTGGGAGATCTATCATTCCTAATAAAAGTGTTTCTGGAGCATGAGGTATCGGCACTCCCAATACTTCCGTGGCCAGTGCTGAAATGTCTCTCCAGAGCTCGGCTACTCCAGGGCAATGCCACCAAATGTGTCCCATCGTGACAACTGCGGAAGCGCATCTCCAGCATAGATCGGATGCTTGGGGCGAGTATCGTTTCAGTTTGTCCGGTGTGTAGTACCATCTGTACAAGACTTTTCTGTGTGTCTCTATCAAAGTTGCACACTTGGTTGCTCCCATTGAAAATTTGTACGCCTTTTTCCATTGGGAAGTTGAGAAGGACTGAGATAAATCTCTCTCCCATCCCTTCTGGAAAGCTCAACACTCTTTGGTGGCCGGTGTATTTAATATACGATAAAATAGTGATATCGGCTTACTGGAAGACAATGAGTCCAGGCAGAACAACTCCACCTCTGACAAAAGCGGTTTGTGTGTCTCGAGTCCAGTTAGAACCTTATTCGCTTTTAGATAAGAATATATTTGCATATACGACAAAAACATTGAGTCTGAGATCGAATATTTACTACGGACAGCATCAAAGGAGAGCATGGCAGTCGGTGTGAAAAGATGATGTAGGTTATAAACCCCACATCTGAGCCAAGGGTCAAAAAGTGTCTGAGGCAAGAGGTATGACAGGGAAGGCAAAGGAGCAGCCATGGATAATGGGTAGTGGCTCGTGAGCACGTCTAAATGGCGGTCCCAGATTCCGAGGTGAAGGGCTGTGGATGGCATAAGGGCCTGCAACTTAGGTCTAAAAGATGAAGGCACCCAGAGCAAGTTGACTAAATTGTGACCTTCCAAACAAGAGGCTTCAACTACAAGCCATTGTGGCCATGGTTCTTTATGAAAGATTTTGGATAATGATGCCAAACAGGAGGCTCTATAGTATTTGTGGATATTTACCATGTGTAAGCCACCTTCTGTTTGTCTATTGTATAAGAGGCATCTAGGAACTCTAGGACGTTTATGGTTCCAAACAAAAGTCATCAGGGTAGATTGTAACGTGTCCAAATAGAGTCTTGGTAGCTTAAGTGGTAGGGTGCGAAAAATGTATAACATTTTTGGAAGAATGCTCATTTTTACAACCGCCATTCTGCCCAGCCACGACACCTCCCGGGATCTCCATTGAGACAACAAGGATTTCACTTCGGTCAATATTCTATCATAGTTATGTTTAATCAGTCCCCCCGGGTCCCATGTTATACGCAGACCTAAATATGTGAGATAGTGGGATCTACAGTCAAACGTGTATAGACGACGTAGTGCGGTCAGTTGTGTCTGGGGGATATTATGAGGTAGAGCTTGCGTTTTGGAGACGTTGACCAGATGATAGGTAAGTTGGCTGTAAGCAGTTAGTTCGTCTTGTAGGGCAGGAATGGACGAGTGAGGATCAGTCAGAGTGACTAATATATCATCAGCATAAAGATGGAGTTTATATATAGCCGGGCCTGCCTGTATTCCCCTAACCTCCTCATTCTGTCTTATGGCTTGTGCCAAGGGCTTCAAAACCAGCGCATATAAAAGAGGGGATAACAGACATCCCTGTCTGGTCCCATTCGTGATCACGAATTCCTCCGACAAGAAGCCCAAAATGAGCACTCTCGCGGAGGGAGAATCGTATATTGCCTGTATCGCGGCTCGAAACTCAGTGGGAATGTTAAATTTAGTCATAACCAGTTCCATAAATAACCAGTTCACTCTGTCGAATGCCTTTTCGGCATCCAACGAAAGTAAGAGGCCAGGTTGACCCGAGCGCCGCTGCGTTTCCATGAGGTTAATCCGTTTTTTAGTACTGTCAGGGCCTTGCCGTCCGGAAATAAAACCCACTTGATCGGGGCCAATCAGTTTTGGGAGGAATGTTTGAAGTCTGGTCGCTAAAATCTTACTGTACAATTTCAGGTCCACGTTTAGAAGCGATATAGGTCTCAGGTTTTTACAAGCGTCTGGGGTCTTCCCTGGTTTCGGCAATGTGATAATATGTGCCCTTAACATATCCACTGGGAACGAACTCATCTCTCTTGCCCGTGCAAATACTGTCAATAAGTGTGGTATCAGTATGGTGGAGAAAGAGGTATAATATTGATCAGTCAGTCCGTCTGGGCCTGGTGCTTTATGTTTCGGGAGGGCCTTAATAGCGCCGGAGAGTTCCTCTTGTGATATAGGAGCTGACAGAGATTCTGCTTGTGTGGTTGTCAGCGACGGTAAATTTAAGTTCGCTAGATATGCATTAATGCCGTCTGTGGTCGGGTTGGGCGTTGAATCGGCTATAGCCAGATTATACAGAGACTCATAATAAGTTGCAAATTCGTTTGCAGTGGCTATAGGGTTATGAATCAGACCCTGCGCCGTTCGAATTGCGGCAACCTTAGTAGGAGTCCTAGAGGGCTTAAGCTTGCGAGCTAATAAGCGTCCAGGTTTATTCTGGAATGCATAAAACCTTGCTTTTTGCTTGGCCATAGAACCAAAATATCTATCTGCTTCCAGGGTTCGTAGACAGCATATAGCCCCGTCCAACTCCTCGGCCAAAGCAGGTGAGGGAGACAATTTATTCTGAGTATCTAATATTTGTTTAGAGGCTAGAAGCTCTAATCGTGCGGAGACATAGTCTTTACGCAACTTGGCTGCCCATTTTATGCATTCTCCACGGAACACCACCTTATGCGCTTGCCATAAAGTGAAAGGATTTACGTCTTGGGTGTCGTTTTCAGTGAAGTAATCTTTCAATGTGTTTGTCAATGCTGAAGCAGCCTGGTCCTGTTTGAGCACGTGTGCTGGAAGTCGCCATGGCGGTCTCGTGTAATATTTATAATCATCTGACAGCGTTAGAAGCACAGGAGAATGATCCGACCGAGTAAAGGGAAGAATAACACAGTCGATCACTCGAGGGAGGAGCTTGTTTGATATCAAAAAGTAATCTAATCTGGTATAGCTATTGTGCACCATGGACCTGAAAGTGTAGTCTCGTTCTAAGGGATGAAGGAGACGCCAGGCGTCATACAATTGGTACTGTTGTAATAGGGACCTGAGTTTATTCGAAGAGGAGGTAGCGGAAGAGGATACCTGTGAGGCGGAGCGGTCCCTAGAGGGATCCATACAGGCGTTTAAATCGCCACAGAGCAGTAGATCCCCCGAGAGAACGTCCAAAACTTTGTCTAGTAATTGAGTCAGAAACTGTGTCTGCGACGACTTCGGGGCATACGCTGCTACCAGAGTATATAGCTTAGAGTTCATCGTACAAACTAAAATCACAAACCTGCCCCTCGGATCTTTAATTATCCGATGGGTTTCGAGCGTTACCCTGTTATGGATTAAAATAGAGACTCCTCGTGACTTAGTTCGATACGTTGAGTGGTATTGTCTGGTGTATTGGGGAGTAAAGAGTTTAGGGTGGTCCAACCTGCGGAAATGGGTCTCCTGCAAGCATACTATATCTGCGTCGTGAGTGCGCAGATCTCTATATAGGGAATGTCGTTTTACAGGCAGGTTAAGGCCTTTCACATTATAAGTGAGTATCTTCATAAAATGGTTTTAATATAGTGACTGTGAATTGTGAAGCTTGCGCAACTTCAGGTATTAACATTTGCATACGTCTGTCCCTATGTCTCCAGTCGGGATAGGTGTCGACTGCGTCAGTAGCCCTTAAGAAAAGAGGGGGTAGGAAAAAAGAATAGAAAAAATAAAGAAACCAGTGTTGGTGCACTGTATAACTATATACACGAAATAACAAAAATATCTCCATCCAGGGTTCCTTGTAAGGAAGCCTGATCCCTTCCAGTGAAGGGGGAGAGAGGTGGATCATACACTGCGGCAAACAGCGCCGTGGTTCTGCGTGTATTACATAGAAAAAACCTTTGTATAATCAGAAAACCACACATAACATTACATAACTTAGCAGCCAGTCAGTGTAGTATATCCAGAAAATATTAAATTACGCAGACAGTCAGTGCAGAGCGTCCAGAGAAAAACTATAGTACGCAGACAGTCTGTGCAGATTGTGTAGAAAAAATTATATTACGCTGACAGTCTGTGCAGATTGTGTAAAAAAAATTTATATATGCGGACCATCCATGCGGGCAGTCCAGAAAAAAGTATGATCAGAAATTTTTTTCATCAGATATGGATCTTGCTGGGAATCCGGTATTGCTGCAGACGTTTGTTTAAATTGCTGGGCACTCTCTTGCCCAGATTAGTAGAATGCCTCGCTGGGCAGAAAAGTCACTGCTCACCTCTAACTTGCGTTGTAGCCCCTCGAGGACAGTGGAGACGAGGAGAGCGACCGCCGGAGATGGTCCCCACTCGCCCGTCAGCACATCCCCAGGCGCCGCCGGGAAGGCCCGAATCCCCGGCGCCACTCGTCCAGCGCGAGGAAATCAGCAGGACCCCCGGCGCACGCCAGTCAGCTCCGCGGGGAACTAGGAGAAAGGCAGCACTCACTCCAGCCCGCGCAGCACCGCCTCCTCCGGCCACTTTATTAGGCCTCGGTTTGGGGTCAGGGAAGAGCTGTGTCCCCGCAGGGCAAAACAGGCGCTGGTCCGGTGTTTTCCCTCCTCTGTACCTCCGTGGACTAGCGATTTGTAATCGCACGGTATACAAGGATGATGTCCCAAGGATCGAGACTCCGCCGGCATACAAGAGGGCCTCCAAAATGGCCGCCGCTTCTAGGCCCGAATCTCCTCCGGGGGCAGAGAGTTCACCTCCAAACTCCCGGAAAGGAGCGATTCAGGTCCCCTGGGTCTCCCAAGATCCTTCGAAGGCAGCTGGGAGCTGTATGTTCTGCTATCACTTTTTAAAAGCACCTGGGATTGTCTCTAAGAGACTTTTCCAAGGCTGATCCTGCATGGAGCTCATTGCTGCAGTAACTCATTTAGGCCAGCAGTTGGCGACATCTTCCTGTTGAATAGGTTAGTACAGTAAGAAATACATTCAGAATATTGCTATATTTTTCCTTACCGCATAATTAACTATAAATTACTTTCCAAAGAAACCACTGGTTCCTAGAGATGTGCACAATCAAAAAATTTGTTTAGTTTCATTTTGGATGGATTCGTTACGTTTGTTAATTCATTTCGGTGCGTTCGTTATGTCACCGTGATTCGTATTTCGTATAGATTCATTATTTTGGGAGATTAGGAATTCGTATTTAGTATCGATTCATTATTGGTGCTGGAATAGGTTTCAGCAGCAAGGACAGCACCGGCCGAATGCAGCCAGACTGAAGGAAGCCTCCTCTTTTTAAAATAATTGGGAATCCAAAAATTTCACCTAAAAAAAATACTAAAATTCCAAAAAATCAATAAATAAAAGGGCTGTTTGCTGCAAATGAAAATAATAAGTGGTTGAAAAAAAATATATATATATTATTTTAAATTGAAACCAATTTAACAAACTGAAATCATTTGCCCAAATTTCAGTTGAACGAAATCAACAGTCCAATAAAATGTACACGAACTGAAGGGGTTGTAATTTTTGGATGAACCAAATACAAAGTGCACATTGATTTTCTGTGAAGGAGGCTCTCAAGGTCAGTGTTCATGTTCTTTATCCTTGAACCAGAGCAGGAGGGTCCAAATAGTGTCTTTAGGGTTGGGAGGCATATATTGTTTATTAATCCTTTCTTGATTTTTGAGTCATCGGTACTTTTAAAGATCTCAGATGTGTGGAATAAACCCAGATGATAGCCAGTGCTTGACCGGTGTATTGAATTATAGAGATGTGCGTTTCGTTTCGTTTCGTTCTGAATCAAAATTGGTAAAAAAAATTCCCTACTCTTATTTCGGAAGTACTTCCGAAATATGAATCGGGTCGGTCCTAAACTTTCTGAAAATGGACCAAAAACGAATCGATCCGGACTGAAATGGAACGAAAACAAAACGTTATAAAACAAATTTATTTTGTTTTTACGGATCAATTCGTTATATTGTTTCACTTAAACTCTGCACCGCGTCCCTGTCCATTTGCCATGGTGCTGAATCTGGTGTATTCAGCACCACAAGCCATGGACAGCACCATGGTGCCGTTCGGCGCGATTCTGCGGCAGTGGAATTCCCCGTAGAGAACTAATGGTTAATTAGTCAGAGAACGCTAAACAGCACCAAAATGTCCTGATTTTTGGTGGTTCTTTCGAAAGCTTTGAACAGACGAATCCCATAGGTCTCAATGTAAAAAATATATCCCGTTTTTACTACATAATTATTCAACCGTATATTCTTTTCACTTGCAGCAAAAAGTCTCTTTATTTATCTATTTTTTAGGATTTTTTTAGGTAATTTTGGGGATTTTTTTGGGTGAAATTTTTCGATTCCTAATTTATTTTAAAACAACAAGGCTTTTTTTCTTTGCCGAACACAGCATTTTTTTTTCTTCAGTCTGGCGGCGTATGGCGGGGCTGTCTATGGTACTGAAACCTATTCAGTACCAAGGACAGCAGCCATTCTTGGTGCTAAAAACTTGTTGCTGCTGTTCTTGGTACTGAATAGGTTTCAGCACCAACGACTGGGAGATTAGTTATCCATTTTATAAACCCTAATCTAAGTAATAATAAATTTATCTGTTTCACATTCCAAAATAACTAATAAAAATGAAATAAATAATAAAAACCAAATACGAATTGATACAGAGGGTTGTGGTAAATGGAGTTTATTCGGCGCAAGGGGTCAGTACTTGGACCCATTCTATTTAATATTTTTATTAGTGATATTGCAGAAGGTATTAATGGAAAAGTATGTATTTTTGCTGATGACACAAAGATTTGCAACAGGGTTGACGTTCCTGGAGGGATCAGCCAAATGACAAATGATTTAGGTAAACTAAAAAAATGGTGGGAGCTGTGGCAATTGAGTTTTAATGTGGATAAGTGCAAGATAATGGACCTGGGACGTAAAAACCCAAGGGCTGAATATAGAATACTTGATACAGTCCTAACCTCAACATCTGAGGAAAGGGATTTAGGGGTTATTATTTCAGAGGATCTAAGGGTAAGTAGTCAATGTAATAGAGCAGCAGGAAATGCTGGCAGAATGCTTGGTTGTGTAGGGAGAGGTATTAGCAGTAGGAAAAGGGAAGTGCTCATGCCACTGTACAGAGCACTGGTGAGACCTCACTTGGAGTACTGTGTGCAGTACTGGAGACCGTATCTCCAGAAGGATATAGACATCTTAGAGAGAGTTCAGAGAAGGGCTACTAAAATGGTGTACGGCTTGAAGGAGAAAAGTTACCAGGAAAAGCTTAATGATCTTAACATGTACAGCTTGGAAAAAAGACGAGACAGAGGCGATATGATAGAAACATTTAAATACGTAAAGGGAATCCACAAGGTAGAGGAAGGGAGTATATTTAAAAGGAAACAAAGTAGCAAAACAAGAGGACATAGTCTTAGATTAGAGGGGCAAAGGTTTAAAAGTAACATCAGGAAGCATTATTTTACTGAGGGTGGTGGATACATGGAACAGTCTTCCAGTTGAAGTGGTAGAGGCCAAAACAGTAATTGAATTTAAGCAGGCATGGGATAGGCATAAGGCTATCCTAAACAAAAGATAAATCCAGGTAAAGTATCCATGTAATTGGGCAGACTAGATGGGCCGAAAGGTTCTTATCTGCCGACATTTTTCTATGTTTCTATGTTTCTATATGAAAAACAAATTACCAATTGTCCGAACTAACGAATCAATCCAAAATACGAATCACGGTAACATAACGAATGCACTGAAACTAATTGAAAAACGGAACAAATCGATCCAAAAGGAAACAAAACTTTTTTTCATTGTGCGCATGTGTATTGAATTATATTGGTCTTCAATGCTCTGCAAACATTGTTTTGGTATGGTTTGAGAAACGTGATAAGGATTTCAAGGTGTTGCCTTGGTCTCCAAATTCCCCAGATGTGCTGGAACAATAAATCCCATCCATGGAGGTCCCACCTCGCAACGTGCAGGACTTAAAGGATCTGCTTCCAATGTCTTGGTGTCAGATACCACAGGACACGTTCAAAGGCCTTGTGGTGTCCATGCCTCAACTTATCAACACGAGGGACACCTACACAATTTTAGGCAGGCGGTTTAGATGTTGTAGCTGATTGGTGTATGTGAGGACAATAAGATGGCATTAGGATTGAGAATGATTGGTTATCCAGTCTCAATTAATGCCGTTTTATGAACTTGAGTCTGGATTCCTCCTTTTTCAATGCATTTGGGGCTTGGCGCACCCTCCGCACATAGTATATGTAAAAACACTTGGACAACCAATCCCAATGAGATCCCAAACTTAATCGCTGATGTCCACAGAAGATGCCAGGTGATCATTCCAATTACGGGTAAAAATAATAACTTTATTAATTGTATTAAAACCACAAACAAAACCAATACCAAAACACGGAAATGGCCTATATCCTATATAAATAAAGGATAATAATAATAATGCATTATTTCCAATCCAATGGGTCTCCCTCATGAAGGTAGGGGATATTAACTAGTAGCAGGGATATTGTCAGGGTTATTCAAAGAGAATCGAAAACGCCACAGCACGTTCGGTGACTTTTCGTTCTCTTCAATTCGGTGCGATTTGACGATCCCATTTCGGCGACCCTGCGGTGTATTCAGAAAGCATCACAGGGCCGTCGTAGTGCAGGGAAAAGCCGCCAAAGCTCACCGCATGCATACCGAAACCCGCAAAAACATCTGGATTAACCCCACCGAAGACGCCGGAGAAACCCAAGCAGGAGTCGATCACAGCGCAGAGCAGCCGCCGGAAAAACCCGACACCGCAGACTTATGGAGTGAAAAAAAAAAACAGCACGTTTGAATGTTTGAAAAGTGAAACGCTGTTTGCAAAGAAACTACTGAGCGAAAATGTCTGAAATTTACATATAAGATCCAATGAATGATAATAAAAAGGGCTGTCACAGAAAAAAGGAAAAACGTTAAAGAAAACGGGAAAAACTTTTGGCGGAAAAAAAAACAAAAAATGCTTAAAAGATCCTAAAAAATCTATAAATAAAGAGACTTTTTACTGCAGAATATTATAATAAACGGTTTATTAGATATTGAATTAAAACGGGAGTATTTTTAACATTGAAGCCTATGGGATTAGCCTGAATAAACCTGTCGAATGAAGCAACCCGAACGGCAGGGCATTTCGGCAACTTTTCACTGCTGGTTTTTGTTCTCTGAAAAGACGACGCTATGGGGATTTCACTGCCCTCGAACAGGCACTGAACAGGCACCGTATGTGCAGGCAATTCGCCCACATTTGGCGAATTGCCTGCTCTCTGGAGAGCCGAATGGCCAAGAAAGGTAACCGATTACCTTTCGGCAGCCATTCGGATCTCTTTGAATATCCGTGTGTGTGTACCTGATTAAGAATCCCAGTATCACTATATTTAGGTCCACCATTGTGAAGAACAAAGATCTTACGGTACCTCTATCTAATAATTGAACCACTCGAATACTGTCCTGCATATGGAAAAAAGCGCCTAACACAAACAACAAAAGATGGGGAGAACTAATATGTTGAATTCAGGTCCAGAAATAAAAAAGGAAAAGGGCTATTAATGGTGTTAAATTAAGAAGAAAAGGTTTCCAGGAAATTCCGTTCTTCTGTGTTGGCAGATGGTCCACATTAATAAATGAAAGAGGAGTGATCCTGATAAACGACCTCTAATTTCATGGAGATCAGGAGTGAGGAACGCTCTTTGATTTCATGGTAGCCCTGCAGGTAATGGAACTTTTGTAAAATGCATTTAATGATCGAGATAATGCCTTCTTGCTGTTTAATTACATTTTGAGATCTACCCAGAGAGGTCACGATTTCATGAGATTAACATTAATCTCCACAATGCCTCTTAAAGCCTAATCTTTTCCAAATATGCGCTCCCGTCGCCCACTGCAATAGCAAGCGTGCTCAGCCATAACCTTTCCATAGCGAGCGCCATAGCTTTTTTGGGAACAGCTTCTACTTTATTGCGCCTTTCCAGAGGCTACAGATATTAATTTGTCTTGTGTAAACACTGTAAACTCTGCGGTCCGTGTTTCTCTTATATAGTGAAGGATTATCCTCTACGAGGTGTTTTATTTCATTGAAAGAAACACACCTCTAACGTTTATTGGGTTTTCCACTAAGAACGAGGTTCATCTTTGTTACAAACGATGGTAACAATACTTGTTGTTGCAACTACGATGAACATCAGCTGTCCAAAGAAGGAGAACCCTACAAAAGCTATCGAAAGCGGCTGCAAATAATGGTGGACTATGGTGATAGCTAGGGATGAGCCAAACACCCCCGTGTTCGGTTCGCATTCGAACTCGAACAATTTCAAACGTTCGTGTTCGAACGCGAACACGATTCAAACTCAATGAAAGTCAATGGGACTCGAAAGTTCGATTTTTAGAGTGCCCTCCAAGAGGGCATATATGCAAGATATTTGCCATAAAAGGTGTATGGGGGTCCGGGTAGTGCCCTGGGGGACAGGAAACAAGGACAAAAAGTAAAAAAAAACAGTTTTTAAAGGAACAGTGAGTTTTCCATGAAATAAAGGTTAAGAATATAAACGAAAAATTCCTTCAAATATCGTGCCTAGGAGGTCCCCATAACCTGCCCGTGAAGTGGCGAATTTGTAGGATGCATAGAAACATTTAAAAACAAAAAAATGACATTTCAAATGACGGTAAATGTTTTTCCTTTAATCTATTCATAAACAACTGCTTGGGGCGGCAGCCTGTATGAAAAGAGGAGACGTTTTGGGACACGCAGAACAAGTTTAGTGATTTTTTTGGCTACATTGTGGTGAGTCTTATGCAGGCTTTGGATGAAAGTAACAATAGGTGCTTTAAAATTGGGCCTTTAGTGTCGGCAACAGTGCCGTCACACCGTAACCCCTCTGTGGTATTGTGGAAGAGTGCTGGGTTGGACCCTGCGGTCAAATATTAAAATGATATGAATCTGGTACAGGCGTCAGTGCACCCAAATATTTTGCCTTTGGCAGCAAGTGCCTTCACACAGTAACCCCTCTGTGGTATTGTGGAAGAGTGCAGTGGTGGACCCTGCGGTCCAATATTAAAATGATATGAATCCGATATAGGCGTCAGTGGCAGTGCACCCAAATATTGTGCCTTTGGTGGCAGCAAGTGCCCTCACGCCGTAAGTAACCCCTCTGTGGTATTGTGGAAGAGTGCAGTGGTGGACCCTGCGGTCCAATATTAAAATGATATGAATCTGGTATAGGCGTCAGTGCTCCCAAATATTTTGCCTTTGGTGGCAGCAAGTGCCTTCACGCCGTAAGTAACCCCTCTGTGGTATTGTGGAAGAGTGCAGTGGTGGACCCTGCAGTCCAATATTAAAATGATATGAATCTGGTATAGGCATCAGTGCTCCCAAATATTTTGCCTTTGGCGGCAGCAAGTGCCTTCACGCCGTAAGTAACCCCTCTGTGGTATTGTGGAAGAGTGCAGTGGTGGACCCTGCGGTCCAATATTAAAATGATATGAATCTGGTATAGGCGTCAGTGCTCCCAAATATTTTGCCTTTGTTGGCAGCAAGTGCCTTCACGCCGTAAGTAACCCCTCTGTGGTATTGTGGAAGAGTGCAGTGGTGGACCCTGCGGTCCAATATTAAAATGATATGAATCTGGTATAGGCGTCAGTGCTCCCAAATATTTTGCCTTTGGTGGCAGCAAGTGCCTTCACGCCGTAAGTAACCCCTCTGTGGTATTGTGGAAGAGTGCAGTGGTGGAGGTTTTGGTAATGCAGAAGAGATCCTCGATCTATTCAGTTACATCAGCAGCTATAACAAAACCGGGTCAGCAATGTTTAGCCACTTGTACTGCGCTACTGTATATGGTGAGAATCTGCGCACACCAGCAATAGGAAGCAAACAGAACAGGCAGGGAATACACAGAGAATAGTCAAATGGCAGGCAAAGTCGGCAACAGATCGGGTCCTCAGAACAAGCAGGGTCAGTAACAAGTATACAAACTAATTCGGTAAGCTAGCGATGCGCGAATAAAGGCTGAGAAACACTGAGCGTGTAGCGACGCACAGCGTAGTGAAACGAAGAGAAGCAAACATTTTGCAGGCTTGACTTCACTCTGCTCCGCCTCGCAGCGTGTCTACACTGCATTACGTTTGCTTCTCCCTCCCTGCGCCGCCTGTCTCTGCCACATGCACCCGGGCGGCTAGCCCACAAAGTCGCAGCTCTGTCATCCGGCAGCCGCATGCTCCTCAAGGGGATCCTTGGGAGGCCCCAGCAGGCTGCCCTCTACAGTGCCTGATTAGAGGGCTGTGTCTGCCTGATGTTTTAGTAACAAGAATGTTTTATCCCATAGGCTTCAATGTTAAAAATATTCCCGTTTTAATTCAATATCTAATAAACCGTTGCTTATAATATTCTGCAGTAAAGAGTCTCTTTATTTCTAGATATTTTTAGTATTTTTTAAGCATCTTTTATACTTTTGTCAAAAAAAATATTTTTTTCGAACTTTTGGCGAACGTCCCAAAAAAGTTCGAAGTTAGCGAACTTTCGAAACGGCCGATGTTCTATGCGAACTCCGAACAGATCCGAACCGTACGCTCATCCCTAGTGATAGCACCACTGTTCGTCTATAAAACGAGTATACTGCAGCTATTCTCCATTTACCGTTGTTTCTCCAGAGGCCACTTCCATGACCCCACCGTCCCTGAATCACTGACACTAGTGATCCTGAGAACTAATAAAGCTCCCCTTGTCTTCTTCACCCCAGTCCTTCTAGATTGTAAGCTCCTATGAGCAGGGCCCTCTTCACCTCTTGTCTCCAGCTCATGCCAATTTATTTTTGTCTTGTTCCCTTTGGTTATTGTGGAAGAAGAAAAACAGGCATGGTATCTATCCAGCTGTACAGACCATTTTCATCAAATGTTCCTTAACCCCAAAACTGTTGTGATCATGTTACACAATCAGCGTAGCGGCCCGAGATTTTGTTGAAATGATTTGGGGCTCTGCTGAATCACTGCAAATTAAATTAATTTGTTGCAAGGAAATTTTGTTTGCATTTAGGCTTCCGAAGGTGCCCCACCAATGATTTTTAAAACCAGCTGGGAATGTGTCTGATTGACATCTCCCCAGCTGATCCTGCACGGAGAAGAGAACTGCAGTGACTCCTTTTGGCCAGCAGATGGCAACATTCGCTTGCCAAGTAGGTTATTACAGTAAGGAATACACTGGGAATATTCACAAACATTTCTAACTATATAATTAATTAACCCCTTCACTGCGGAGGACGTGTGGGGGAACGTCCTAATTGACTCCCACTATATGCGGGGGACGTTCCCCACATGTCCTCCGCTTGCGGGAGCCCCCATGGAGATACACAACTCTCTGTCCTGGGTACCGCAGCATTCTGACTTCAGCGAAATCAGACGCTCAATTTGAACCAGCCCCCGATGTCTGACATCATCGCGCCATGCACGATGACATCATTTTCAGGCGACCCCCCGGCAATGCCGGGAGATTGCCTGAGAGAGAGGGGGGATCCTTTTGGATTCCTCTCCCTCCTGATCGGGAGGGTTTACAGGAAAAAAAAACAGGCACCGCTTTGAAGGGCAGTGTCTGCCCTTTAAAGCGGTGCCTGTTTTTTAACCCCTTACATGCCAGATCGCGATCCGGTGCCAGATCGCGATCTAGCTCCAGTGGGGGCCGCCCTCTTGGATGGTGGCTCCACCTGTGGGTTCCCCCTCGCCTTCTGACTTGTCGCGCATAGCACGATGATGTCAGATAGCCGTGGAACCCCTAGCTGCCTGGGGATTTCCCAAGGAAATCCCCTGGTGGAGATAGGGGGTTTCTTTGAACCCCGATATCTTCAGAACCGTGGCAGCTAGGGGGTCATGGAGGTCTGAGCACGGCCTTTAGAATGATATCAAACATAACCATGTTCAAAGTAAAAAAAAATATTAAAATTTAAAAAAAAACATTTTTTTTGTGTGTTGTTTTTATTAATGCAGCAATATTGTTCGCATTTCAATTATAATGTGAACAATGATGCTGCACTAATGATTTTTTTCTATGCGGTACATTTGCTAAAAATCACGTAATTCCCCCCAAAAAATGTAACGAGTCCCATTTCTAATTTCTGTTCAAGCGCACCCCATAGAAAATATAACCACAAACCCTCATGTCATAAAATGTGAAAAAAAAACACTTTACACGCTGTAGATTGAAAATTCTAATTTTATTGCATTTTTTGTTATAATATACAGGCAGGTCATGACGTATACATATAAAAATGATATATTATGAATCTGCCGAAAAACAATCAGGGTCATATAATAAAACGTGGCTCCTAAACGCCTTTAAACATAATGAGTAAAAGCGGTAAAAATGAGCTCAGCACACAGCGGTGAAATGCCTCAGCAGTGAAGGGGTTAAAAATTATTTTCCAAAAAGCTACTGGATCCTGGCAGTATTTTTTTTTTCTTGCTAAAACCACTTGTTGTGAAGGGGTTAAAAGATTAGTCTTTCTAATTTTAAATTCAGAATATAGCATAATACTGTAAGCACAAATAGCAGAATGCTTCTAAATTAACTGTATCGCACTCACAAAATTTGAGCCTGTTTGTGGCGGCTCTAACAATCTTCAGCATTTGGGCTGTTTCTGAGCCACCCACCAGCTCTTTTTCAGTTTCAGTGGTTTTAATGCAGATCCCTGGACTGAAGCAAAAAGATGGCATTTGCTATATGTGGAAAAAAAGAGCATATTCTGTGAGGCTTGGGGATGTCTACTTCCGCGCGTCAATATATTGGCATGATTTTGTCTCCTAGAAATTGTTCTATGGTAGTCACAGCTTCAGAGAAATCCACTCACAAGCACCTGCAAGTGCCCCAATATCGAGTAAACTCAATATGGTCTAATTGGAGGTCAATGCAAAGGCGCTTCTTTAATTGCAAACGCAATTCATTTGAAAATGGGCTCCAGAACTTGTCACTGAAATTGCAAGACATCATACATGACGAACGATGTGTATAAGTTAATTAATTGAAATGCTTTGTGATCAATTTTTCCTGAACAGAACCACGAAGAGAGAGAGAGCGTCTGCAAATCAAAAGAACAAGCAGCCACAATATAGCAGGTACAGTAGGAGCACAGTAGAGAAATATGTTGGATACATTCATGTACTGATGAGTATACTGCATAATACTTAACCAGGAGGGTGTAGGGATGGATCTGGATGGGAAGGAGATGAGAAAGAAAGAGTGAGAGAAAAAAGAGAGAGAAAAGGTGAGAGAATAGGAAAGAAAGAGAGGGAAAAGGTGAGAAAGAGAAAAAGAAAGAAAGAGTGAGAGAAAAAGAAAGTGAGAGTAAATGTGAGAGGGAAAGAAAGAAAAAAGAAAGAACGAGAAACAGGGTGAGAGAAAAGGTGAGAGAGAAAGAGAAAAGAAAGAAAGTGCCAGAGAAAAAGAAAGAGAAAAGGTGAGAGAATAAGAAAGTGGGAGTAAAGTGAGAGGGAAAGAGAAAAAGAAAGAGAGAAGGCAAAAAATTTGAAAAAAAGAGAAAAAGAAAGAAAGTGCCAGAGAAAAAGAAAGAGAAAAGGTGAGAGAATAAGAAAGTGGGAGTAAAGTGAGAGGGAAAGAGAAAAAGAAAGAGAGAGAAAGAAAGAGAAAAAATGTGAGAGGGAAAGAAAGAAAAAAGAAAGAAAGAGAAAGAAAGAGAAAAGGTGAGAGAAAAAGAAAGAGTTAGAATAGGTGAGAGAATAAAAAAGAAAGAGAGAGAAAAGGTGAGAGAATAGGAAAGAAAAGGAGGGAAAATGCGACAGAGAAAAAAAGAAAGAAAGAGAGAAAAGGTGAGAGAATAAGAAAAAAAGAAATAGAAAAGGTGAGAGAATAAGAAAGTGAGAGTTAAAGGTGAGAGGGAAAGATAAAAAGAAAGAAAGAGAAAGAAAGAGAGAGAAAGAAAGAGACAGAAGAAAGAAAGCAAAAGAAGAAAGAATGAAAGAAAGAAAGAGAAAAAGAAAGAGAAAAGGTGAGAGAATAAGAAAAAAGAAATAGAAAAGGTGAGAGAATAAGAAAAAAGAAAGAGAAAAGGTTAGAGAATAAGAAAGTGAGAGTAAAGGTGATAGGGAAAGAGAAAAAGAAAGAGAGAGAAGGTGAGAGAAAAAGAAAGAAAGGATGAGCGAAAAAGAAAGAGAAAAAGGTGAAAGAATAAGAAAGTGCGAGTTAAAGGTGAGAGGGAAAGAGAAAGAGAAAAGAAAGAGAAAGAAAGAGAAAAAAGGTGAGAGGGAATGAGAGAGAGAAACAGAGAGAAAGAGAAAGAAGAAAGAAAGGGTGAGAGAAAAAGAAAGAGAAAGAAGAAAGAATGAATGAATGAAAGAGAAAAAAGGCGAGAGAAAAGGAAAGAGAGAGAAAAGGTCAGAGAATAAGAAAGTGGGAGTAAAGTGAGAGGGAAAGAGAAAAAGAAAGAGAGAGAGAAAAGGTGAGAGAAAACGAGAGAGAGAGAAAGAAAGAAAATGTGAGAGAATTAGAAGGAATAGTGAGAGGGAAAGAGGAAGAAAAATAAATCTACGTTGCATCCCAATTATCAAGTAAGGACAATGAATTCCTTTTCATAACCCGGCTCCATCAGACCATTATTTCTTCTCCGTTTTGCAGAACATTCCAGTAACGCGACAGAACCTGAGCCCTGCATTGATTACAAACTATCTTCAGGCTCAGCTCCATTCTTGTTGTAAAAAGAAACGAGACAACGTTTCCAAACAATCATCCCACTTCTTCTTCCATTGTCTGTTACCACCTACACAGAGAGAAAAACCATGACAGCAACGCAGTTATGATCGGTCTCCAGCAGCATTCCCTTTCATTGACATCCACACAAGTCGATTCTCATGTAGTGTTCAGAAAGCTAATGGTGAGGTTAGAAAAACCCCAATTACATCTCATCATTATTTTGTTCCCCAGAGACCACAAAGTATTTTGTTTGATGTGGTTAGGGATTTGCCTGCTGTGTAGGCGGAAAACAAAGCAAATAGTCAGCTTGCTATGATGACGTAAATTGGCCAGATAATAATATCAGCCGGTGATGTTATTCTCCCCATCGAGCAGCCTCCGTGAAAGAAAAATAGTATTGTGATGTATTATCTACATCCATTATATAACTCTGCTCCTGTAAGAGTGTCGCGCTCATAAAAGTGCCAAAGCCATATAGACCTGGCCCCACTGGCCTCAAAATGTTAGCGTGTGACGCAAGGTCCCCATGTGACTCCGCAAAGAGATCTAGAGAAAAATGAAAGTACTTAAAAACGGACAAATGTTAAAAACAAGGTTCTAGGACAATGACGAGGAAATAGAATAGAATGTTCTGCATGTCATCCATGTAGAGTCGGAAATGTTTTCATGACGACTCAGACAGACAGACACAGGAACAAAGAAATAAATAACAATAAAGAGGTTATTCACCAACCACCAAATTGGCCCTAAATTGCACCGGAAGATGAATTTAACCATTCGGTGCAATTTAGAGCCAATTTCTCTAAGCTGTCAATTCTCCAAATACTGGCCAATCGACAGCGAAATACGATGCAATTCGACGCAATTCAGCGGCACCGAAATTGTCCCATGGAAGACTATCGTGTCTTCTATTAATAAAACGCACAATTGCACCGAAATTCTGGCAAAATGCCCTGATTTTCAGTGTTTCAGTTCGACACGTTTAAACAAGGTGGATCCCATAGGCGTCAATATAAACAGGTAATGTCCTTTATTTTATTTTTTTTAAAAGACCATTTATTCTTTTCATTTTCAGCAAAAAAAAATTTATTTTTATTGTTGCAATTTGGCGGTTTTTGCCGACGTCAGATAACTGCTTCGGTGACTCCAATTTTGGGAAAATACGGTGACCATTCGCTAAATAGTAAATTCACTGTATTTTCAGCAAAAGGAAAGTGCCGAAATGCTGCAAATTGCTGCGAAACACAAAGCACCAAGATTGAATTTTGGTGCTTTGTGAATAGACCCTTAAGTAAAAATAATAAAGTAATGAAAGCTGTGCCAACATTCTACAGAAACAAGAACCCGTGTACAAAAGCAAGAAGACACAAAGGAACAGATAGAGGTTGATATAGATATATATGGATATAGATTGATCTGAACATAATTAAACCCCTGAAAGTTGAAGACAGTGAATTGTATTGATTATATGGTTAAGATGGCACCTGTCATGGGGTGGGATTTATTGTCACGGTGGAGGGATATATTGTCACTTGGCGGGATATATTAACACAGGGCGGGATATATTATCACAGGGTGGGATATATTGTTACGGGGTTGGATATATTATCACAGGGTGGAATATATTGTCACGGGGCTGGATATATTGTTACAGGGCGGGATATATTGTCACAGGGTGGGATATATTGTCACGGGGCGAGATATATTGTTGCAGGGTGGGATATATTGTCACGGCGAGATATATTGTTGCAGGGTGGGATATATTGTCACGGGGCGGGATATTTTGTTACGGGGTTGGATATATTGTCACTTGGCGGGATATATTATCACAGGGTGGGATATATTATCACGGGGCAGGATATATTGTTACGTGGTGGGATATATTATCACGGGGCGGGATATATTGTTACGGGGTTGGATATATTGTTACGGGGCGGAATATATTGTCACGGGGCTTGATATATTGTTACGGGTGTGATATATTTTCACAGGGCAAGATATATTGTCACGGGGTGGGATATATTGTCACAGGGTGGGATATATTTTCACGGGGCAAGATATATTGTCACGGGGTGGGATATATTGTCACGGGGTGGGATATATTGTTACAGGGTGGGATATATTGTCACGGGGCAGGATATATTGTTACAGGGTGGGATATATTGTCACGGGGCGGGATATATTGTTACAGGGTGGGATATATTGTCACGGGGCGGGATATATTGTTACGGGGTTGGATATATTGTCACGGGGTGAGATATATTAAGAGTGAACAGTCAGTTCTTGAATTTCATGTGTTGGAAACAAGAAAAATGGATGAAAATATCTGAGTGACTGTGACAAGGGCCAGATAGTGACGGCCAGATGACTAGGTCAGAGCATCTCCAAAACGGCAAGTCTTGTGGGATGTTCCTGGTATGCAGGGGTTAGTCCCTAACAAGAGCGGTGCAAGGAAGGACAATCAGTGAACCCAGTGTCAGGGTCATGGGCGCCAAAGGCTCACTGATGCAGGTGGAGAGCGAAGGCTAGTCTGTCTGGTCGGATCACTCAGAAGAACCACTGTAGCTCAAATTACTGAAAACCCTAATCCTGGCCATGATTGAAAGGTATCAGAAAACACTTGACACGCACCACCTTCCTAGAGATTGCTGAAGCTGAAAACCACATAAATCCCTTCATGGCCATTGTGCTCCCTGATGGCAGTGGCCGCTTTCAGCAGCATAATGCACTCGGTCACACTGCAAAAACTGTTCAGGACTGGTTTGAGGAACAGGACAAAGGTATCAAGGTGTTGCCTCCGCCTCCAAATTCCCCAGATCTCAAACTGATTGAGCATCTGTGGAATGTGCTGTAAGAACAAATCCGATCCATGGAGGCCAATACTCCCAAGTTGCCTGAGACCACAGGACATGTTCCACAGTCCTGGGGAGTCCCCCTACACAATTTTATTTTTATTTATTTTATTTTATTTATTTATAAAGGATTTTACCAGGAAGGATACAGTCAGGGTTATTCAGAGAGCGTGAAAAGCAGGAGAATGACTAGAGAATGACTGGAGAATGAAAAATTCTAGGTCAAAATAGCCGATTTGGAAAGTGAGATTATGGATGAGCCGAACACTCCCCGAGTTCGGTTCGAGCCCGAACCCGAACTTCCCAATTGCTCAGGACCGAACCCGAACCCGAACTCGAACCCCATGCAAGTCAATGGGGCTGAAAATTCGGTTTTTTAGAGTGCCCTCCAAGAGGGCATATATGCTACATATTTGCCATAAAAGGTGTACGGGGGTCCGGATACTGCCCTGGGGGACAGGAAACAAGGACAAAAAGTAAAAAAAAAACGTTTTTAAAGGGACAGTGAGTTTTACATGAAATAAGGGTTAAAAATAAAAACCCAAAATTCCTTCAAATATCGTGCCTAGGAGGTCCCCATAACCTGCCCGTGAAGTGGCGGATTTCTAGGATGTATAGAAACACTTAAAAACAAAAAAAATGATGTTTCATATGACGGTAAATGCTTTTCCTTCAATCTATCCATAAACAACTGCTTGGGGCGGCAGCCTGTATGAAAAGACATTTTAGGACGCGCAGAAAAAGTTTAGTGATTTTTTTGGCTAAATTATTGTGAAACGTATGCAGGCTTTGGATGAAAGTAACAATAGGTGCTTTAAAATTGGGCTTTTAGGCTAAGGTCAGACTAACGCAGTATTAACGTGCGTTTATCCGTACTAAATCACGGCCGTGCTAGCAGCAAATGACGTCCAATGCTGGGCAGCATACAAAGAACGGCCGCACGAAAGTCCGGCTGCACAACGCAAGCGGCAAACGAACGCATTTTTTCGAGAACGTCAAATCGCTAGTACTGACGTACAGAGTGCGCTGCGTCCGCTAGCGGCGTGTGTGTGTGATTAGGAGACGTCAGATGCTGCTAATGTCCGGCCAACATCACGTCCAGACGCAAAAAGGGGTTTATTGATGATCCGTACAAAATCATGGACGAAAATGTGCATCGTATGACCGCTATCGCGTATTACGTGAAAAAATGCGTACATTCGTTCGAACGCACTTTTTCACGGACAAAGCGAAAAATGCGTTAGTCTGACCCTAGCCTTAGCGTCGGCAACAGTGCCGTCACACCGTAACCCCTCTGAGGATATGAATCTGATACAAGCGTCAGTGGCAGTGCACCCAGATATTGTGCCTTTAGTGCCAGGCATGCAAGTACTATCATACAGTAACCCCTCTGTGGTATTGTGGAAGAATGCAGGGGTGGACCATGTGGTCCTATATTAAAAAGATATGAATCTGGGAATGGGCGTCAGTGCACCCAGATATTCTGCCTTTGGTGCAAGACTGCCAGGGCAGCAAGTATCATCATACAGTAACCCCTCTGTGTTATTGTGGAAGAGTGCAGGGGTGAACCTTGCGGTCCTATATTAAAAAGATATGCATCTGGTTAAGGCGTCAGTGCACCCAGATATTCTGCCTTTGGTGCAAGACTGCCAGGGCAGCAAGTATCATCATACAGTAACCCCTCTGTGGTATGGTGGAAGAGTGCAGGGGTGGACCATGTGGTCCTATATTGAAACGTTTTTGATCTGGTAATGGGCGTCAGTGCACCCAGATATTGTGCCTTTAATGCCAGGCCAGCAAGTATCATCACACAGTCAGTGGCGTAGCGTGGGGGGGGCAGGGGGGGCCGTGGCCCCGGGCGCAGTTTTGTTAGGGGCGCATCATTTCTTTTGAAATTATGCGCCCCTAAAACTTGTGGCCCGACTGACCCGCCGGGCCCTCGGGCACCGCCCAAGGGCCCGCGGGTTGAGGGGACCCAGCTCCTGGGCAGCGGGAGTGCCTGCCGGCTGCCCGGTCTTGAACAGTGAGTCGAGTCCGTCCTGTTGATTGAAGGGGAGGTGGCTGCGTGCAGGCGTAGGTCACGTGGTCCGTCTAATCAGGTGGTACTGAGTCTCTGTACCACCTGACTGGCCGGACCGCGTGACCTGCGCATGCAGCCGCCTCCCCTTCAATCAACAGGACGGACTCGACTCACTGTTCAAGACCGGGCAGCCGGCAGGCACTCCCGCTGCCCGGGAGCTGGGGCAATATCCAGGTGAGAGCTGGGGCATATCCATGAGCTGGGGCAAATCCATGTGCTGGGGGCAAATCCATGTGCTGGGGCATATCCATGTGCTGGGGAAAATCCATGTGCTGGGGCAAATCCATGAGGTGCTGGGGCAAATGTGTGAGCTGGGGCATATCCGTGAGCTGGGGCAAATCCGTGAGCTGGGGCAAATGTGTGAGCTGGGGCAAATCCGTGAGCTGGGGCAAATCCATGTGTGAGCTGGGGCAAATCCGTGAGCTGGGGCAAATCCATGTGCTGGGGCAAATCCATGTGCTGGGGCAAATCCATGTGCTGGGGGGCAAATCCATGAGCTGGGGCAAATCCATGAGGTGCTGGGGCAAATGTGTGAGCTGGGGAAAATCCATGTGCTGGGGCAAATCCATGAGGTGCTGGGGCAAATGTGTGACCTGGGGCAAATCCATGTGCTGGGGCAAATCCATGAGGTGCTTGGGCAAATGTGTGCGCTGGGGCAAATCCATGAGGTGCTGGGGCAAATGTGTGAGCTGGGGCAAATCCGTGAGCTGGGGCAAATCCATGTGTGAGCTGGGGCAAATCCATGTGTGAGCTGGGGCAATATCCATGTGTGAGCTGGGGCAATATCGATAACGTGTCCACAGGTTGGGGGGGCGCGCAATTCTTGGCTGGCCCCGGGCGCTGACAACCCACGCTACGCCACTGCATACAGTAACCCCTCTGTGGTATTGTGGAAGAGTGCAGGGGTGAACCTTGCGGTCCTATATTGAAAAGTTTTTTATCTGGTAATGGGCGTCAGTGCACCCAGATATTGTGCCTTTGGTGCAAGACTGCCAGGCCAGCAAGTATCATCATACGGTAAGGCTGGGGTCAGACGAACGCAGTGTTAACGTCCGTGTTGCCCGCACATAAGTACAGTCATGGCCGAAATTGTTGGCACCCCAGACATTTTTCCAGAAAATCAAGTATTTTTCACAGAAAAGTTTATTCCCTTTGTGTGTATTGGAACAAAACAAAAAAAAGGAGGAAAAAAAGCAAATTGGACATAAGGTCACACAAAACTCCAAAAATGGGCTGGACAAAATTCTTGGCACCCTTAACTAAATATTTGGTTGCACACCCTTTGGAAAAAATAACTGAAATCAGTCGCTTCCTATAACCATCAATAAGCTTTTTACACCTCTCACCCGGAATTTTGGACCACTTTTCCTTTGCAAACTGCTCCAGGTCTCTCTTATTGGAAGGACGCCTTTTCCCAACAGCACTTTTAAGATCTCTCCACAGGTGTTCAATGGGATTTAGATCTGGACTCATTGCTGGCCACTTCAGAACTCTCCAGCGCTTTGTTGCCATCCATTTCTGGCTGCTTTTTGACATATGTTTGGGGTCATTATCCTGCTGGAAGATCCAAGATCTCGGACGCAAACCCAGCTTTCTGACACTGGGCTCTACAGTGCGACCCAAAATCCTTTGGTAATCCTCAGATTTCCTGATGTCTTGCACACATTCAAGGCACCCAGTGCCAGAGTCAGCAAAACAACCCCAAAACATCATTGAACCTCCACCATATTTCACTGTAGGTACTGTGTTCTTTTCTTTGTAGGCCTCATTCTGTTTTCGGTAAGCAGTAGAATGATGTGCTTTACCAAAAAGCTATCTTGGTCTCATCTGTCCACAATACGCTTTCCCAGAAGGATTTTGGCTTACTCAAGTACATTTTGCAAACTGTAGTCTTGCTTTTTTATGCCTCTGTGTCAGCAGTGGGGAACTTCTGGGTCTCCTGCCATAGCGTTTCATTTCATTTAAATGTCGACGGATAGTTCGCGCTGACACTGATGCTCCCTGAGCCTGCACGACAGCTTGAATTTCTTTGGAAATTGTTTGGGTCAGCTTATCCACCATCCGGACTATCCTGCGTTGCAACCTTTCATCAATTTTTCTCTTCCGTCCACGCCCAGAGAGATTAGCTACAGTGCCATGGGTTGCAAACTTCTTGATAATGCTGCACACTGTGGACAAAGGCAAATCTAGATCTCTGGAGATGGACTTGTAACCTGGAGATTGTTGATATTTTTCCACAATTTTGGTTCTCAAGTCCTCAGACATTTCTCTTCTCCTCTTTCTATTGTCCATGCTTAGTGTGGCACACACAGACACACAATGCAAAGACTAAGTGAACTTCTCTCCTTTTTATCCACTTTCAGGTGTGATTTTTATATTGCCCACACCTGTTACTTGCCCCAGGTGAGTTTACAGGAGCATCACATGATTGAAACAATCTTATTTATCCACAATTTTGAAAAGGTGCCAAGTATTTTGTCCAGACCATTTTTGGAGTTTTGTGTGACATTGTGTCCAATTTGCTTTTTATCTCCCTTTTTTTGTTTTGTTCCAATACACACAAAGGGAATAAACATGTGTAAAGCAAAAAATGTGTTACTGCAATACTTTTCTGTGATAAATACTTGATTTTCTGGAAAAATGTCTGGGGTGCCAACCATTTCGGCCATGACTGTACGTCCGTGATAGCATACAATTGTGTTAAATGGAGCCCCACACACGAAGTACGTCCGCACAGAAGTGCGGGGCTGACGGACGCTGCAAACGGACGCAGGTTAGGCAAGAACGTAATACTGCTAGAACGGACGTGCAGAGTGCGCCACGTCCACAATGTCCGCATAGCTTTGTGTGTGAGTGATGCAACAAGGTCAGACGGACTGCATTTATATGTCCAGCATTTTTGACGGACAGAATGTTCTTTCATTGTAATTTATTTTCCATGCTACATCAGTCAAAAAATACGTCAGTGAAAAAAACCAACTGTGTGGCCACTACCTTGTCGTCAGTCAGTAAGTACGTCCGTACTGCACAGACGCACAGTCCGTAGAAAATGCGCTCATCTGACCCTAGCCTAACCCCTCTGTGGTATTGTTGAAGAGTGCAGGGGTGGACCATGTGGTCCTATATTGAAAAGTGGTTTTTTTTATCTGTTAATGGGCGTCAGTGCACCCAGATATTGTGCCTTTAATGCCAGGCCATCAAGTATCATCATACAGTAACCCCTCTGTGGTATTGTGGAAGAATGCAGGGGTGGACCATGTGGTCCTATATTGAAAAGTTTTTGATCTGGTAATGGGCGTCAGTGCACCCAGATATTCTGCCTTTGGTGCAAGACTGCCAGGCCAGCAAGTATCATCATACAGTAACCCCTCTGTAGTATTGTGGAAGAGTGCAGGGGTGAACCTTGCGGTCCGATATTGAAAAGTTTTTGATCTGGTAATAATGGGCGTCAGTGTACCCAGATATTCTGCCTTTAATGCCAGGCCATCAAGTATCATCATACAGTAACCCCTCTGTAGTATTGTGGAAGAGAGCAGGGGTGGACCATGTGGTCCTATATTGAAAAGTTTTTGATCTGGTAATGGGCGTCAGTGCACCCAGATATTGTGCCTTTGGTGCAAGACTGCCAGGCCAGCAAGTATCATCATACAGTAAGGCTGGGGTCAGACGAACGCAGTGTTAACGTCCGTGTTGCCCGCACATAAGTACGTCCGTGATAGCATACAATTGTGTTAAATGGAGCCCCACACACGAAGTATGTCCGCACAGAAGTGCGGGGGCTGACGGACGCTGTAAACGGACGCAGGTTAGGCAAGAACGTAATACTGCTAGAACGGACGTGCAGAGTGCGCCACGTCCACAACGTCCGCATAGCTTTGTGTGTGAGTGATGCAACAAGGTCAGGCGGACTGCATTTATACGTCCAGCATTTTTGACGGACAGAATGTTCTTTCAATGTAATTTATTTTCCATGCTACATCAGTCAAAAAATACGTCAGTGAAAAAAACCGACTGTGTGGCCACTACCTTGTCGTCAGTCAGTAAGTACGTCCGTACTGCACGGACGCACAGTCCGTAGAAAATGTGCTCATCTGACCCTAGCCTAACCCCTCTGTGGTATTGTGGAAGAGTGCAGGGGTGGACCATGTGGTCCTATATTGAAAAGTTTTTTTTTTTATCTGTTAATGGGCATCAGTGCTCCCAGATATTGTGCCTTTAATGCCAGGCCAGCAGGTATCATCATACAGTAACCCCTCTGTGGTATTGTGGAAGAGTGCAGGGTTGGACCCTGCGGTTCAAAAAAATAAAATGATATAAATCTGGCACAGGCGTCAGTGCAGCCAAATATTGTGCCTTTCATGGCAGCAAGTGCCTTCACACCGTAACCCTTTTGTGGTATTGTGGAAGAGTCCAGTGCTGGAGGTTTTGTGAATGCAGAAGAGGGCATCCCCTATCTATTCCATTACTTCAGCATCAGGGGATTGATAGCTGCTGATCCAGGACTGATTCATTTTTATAAGTGTCAACCGGTCTACAGAGTCGGTGGACAGACGCACTCTTTTGTCTGTGACAAAACCTCCAGCGGCACTGAACGTCCTTTCGGAAAGCACGCTAGATGAAGGACAACCTAGTAGCTGCATAGCATATTGGCTAAGTTCTGGCCAGTGATCCAATCTCAACACCCAGTAAGCCAGTGGATCATCTGCTGGAAAGGTATCCAGGTCTGCCCTTGCCCCTAGGTAGTCCTGCACCATATGGTGAAGACGCAGGCAATGGGTGCCTACATTTGACGTCATTGGGCGTCGTGGACTAAAAAAATTTAAAAAAGCATCAGTCAAGGGGCCCTGGCCTTCACCGCTATTCCTCTGATCACCCGCAGCCTCAGAAGCACGTGTGTCAGCACTTGGTAATCTACCAGTGCCTGGAAAGGTGTTACACAAGTGTCGCTTTAGAGCGTCCTCAGGTTTTTTCATCCTGTGCTCCCTCTGTGCGGGCAGGATGAGCTCTGCAACTTTCCCCTTGTATCGTGGATCAAGAAGGGTTGCCAACCAGTAATGATCCCTCTCCTTGATAGCACGAATCCTGGGGTCCTTTAGCAGGCTTTGCATCATTAGGGAGCCCATGCAGTGTAGGTTGGAGGTGGCATTTGCTGCCGAGTCTTCCTGGTCAATGAGGATGACCGTGTCATGCACTTCCTCCTCCCTGCCACGCACAAGCCCTTCTGTTTCTGGGCACACAAAACCCTCCCTTGAGGAATCCCCACCTTCAATGCCCCCACTACCTAAATAGTCCTCCACCTCCTCATCCTCCTCCTGTCTGATCTGAGTAGGACCCGCTGGAATGCTGTCTGCGGAAAGACTGGGGCCTTGAGAGCAAGGGAAGGCCTCCTCTTCCTCCCGCTGCTCTGCCTCTAGAGCCACATCTATAATTCCCCGCAGAGTGTGCTCCAGCAGGAACACTAAAGGAATTATGTCACTGATGCATGCACTGTCCCTACTCACCATCCTCGTTGCCTCCACAAATGGTGACAGTACAGTGCATGCATCCTTGATCATCAGCCACTGCGGGGGGGGAAACAAGTTGACCTGAACCTGTCCTTGTGCCATACTCACACAGGTACTCGTTGATGGCCCTCTGCTGCTTGTGCAGACGCTGCAGCATTGCTAATGTCGAGTTCCACCTGGTGGGCATGTCACAGATCAGACGGTTTGTGGGAAGGTGGAATTCTCTTTGAATTTCTGCCAGGCGAACGCTTGCTGGGAATGACCGTCTGAAGTGGCTGCAGACTTTTCTGGCCTGGATGAGAAGCTCTGGCAGCCCTGGGTACTTGGTTAGGAAACGCTGTACCACCAGATTTAGGACGTGTGCTAGGCATGGTACATGCGTTAATTTACCCTTGCGTAGGGTGGAGAGAAGGTCGCTGCCATTATCTCAGATGATCATTCCCAGCTCAAGCTGGCATGGTGTTAACCATCTCTGCACCTGCCCCTGCAGAGCTGACAAAATTTCTGACCCGGTGTGGCTCCTGTGCCCTAAACAAACCAGCTCAAGCACAGTATGGCATCTTTTTGCTTGAGCCATTGCGTAGACCCTGTCAGGCGTCGGTTTAACTGCCACTTCGCCAGAGACAGAGAAGGAGGAGGAGGAGGAGGAGGAAGAGGTGGTGGTGGTGGAGCAGACAGACCTCATACAAGCAGCTTTCTGGAGGTGTGGTGGATGAACAAGCTCCAGCACAGAGCCCGTCTTGGATCCCTCCTAGCTGCAATCAGAGTTACCCAGTGTGCCGTGAAGGAAATGTAACGACCCTGTCCATGCTTGCTGGACCATGTGTCTAAAGTGACATGCACCTTGCTGCTGACTGCCTTTCCCAATGACTGGATAGCATTGTCTTCCACATGCTGGTATAGTGCTGGAATGGCCTTGCGTGAAAAGTAATGGCGTTTTGGAACCTGCCACTGTGGTACAGCACATTCAGCAAATTCACAGAAGGGAACAGAGTCCACCAGCTGTAAAGGCAGCAGCTGCAATGCGAGTAATTTTGCTAAACTGGCATTTAGACGCTGTGCTTGGGGATGGTTGGGACTATATTTTTTCTTTCGCTGCAGCAGCTGCGGCAACGTAATCTGACTGTGTAAATCTTCAGCTACTGGGATGATGTCACATTGTGAGGAAGGACCTGCTGGTACATCCATTACTGTAGCATCATCCCTGTCGGTGGAGGTTGTAGGCAATGACATGGCAGGACATACAGTGTGGGTAGAGACAGATGAGGAGGAGGAGGACCTGCGCAAAGTTTTGCACCAACGGGATGTGTGGCACTTGTTCATATGTCGCGGCAAGCACATGGTACCCAAGTGTCCGGTGTTTATCCCACGCTTCAGCCTTCTCTGACATAGATTACAAACAGCAACGGTGGGGTCTGCTGCACATTTCTTAAAGGACTCCCAGACAGCAGAGTTCCTGCATGTGTTCTTTGAGACAACAGCGCTCTGCACCGGAGCAGCTCTGACATCTGATGCCTTGGACTGGCTAGTGCTACGGTTGGTCACAGAGGATGTTGTGCCTCGTGTTTGCTGTGCCTCCTCCTCCTCCTCCTCCCCTCCTCCTCACTTGATTCCTCAGTTCGATCTGGCACCCAGGTGGAGTCAGTGACCTCATCATCAATGTCATCTTCACCCCCTATCTCCTCGTCAGTGGAGCCAACTTGGCAGTATGCTGCAGCTGCTGGGGCAACATGAGTGCCAGTTATTTGTGTGTCATCACTGGCACCCCCTTCCTCTATGTTGATTATACTCCCTTGCTCAACCTCAGAGATTGAATCAGAGCACTGTACTTGCTGCGCATTCTCAAGCAGCATGTCACTCTCATTGTAGTCAAACAATTCAGCTGACTCCTCCATGTGTGATAGCGAGGCTACGGCAGGAGTAGCTGTGGACATGGAGGCTGCATTAGATGCTTTGACAGCTGAGGTGGACTGTAAAGCACTGGAAGCATGGCTGGCAGAGGACTCGGAGGATGAGGATGGCCTGGCTAGCCAATCCACCAAATCCTCTCTATGTTGCTGCAGGTTAAGAAGACAGCCAGCACCAGTTATAAAGGACAAGCGTGCCCCTGCAGAGGATGCACCACGTCCAGCACGACCAGAGGCACAGCCTCCCGACACAGGGGCTGCTTGCCCTCTTATCTGTGTCTGGGAGCGTCTGCCAGTCCTTTTTGTTCTTTCAGACATGGTGAGTGATATATAGATTAATATATACAGAACTCTGATTCAACTCTGGTATAAAGATTTAAAGAACTCTGGTATAACTCAGTGAGACACACTGATAGCTGGCAGCCAGTGACAAGAGACAGATCACCTCAATTCACAAATGTTTTGTAGAAATTAGTGAGCCCCGAAATACAGCGTGGTACTGGATGTGTGTCGAGACACAGATCACCTTAATTCACAAATGTTTTAAGGAAATTAGTGAGCCCCAAAAAAACTTTCTGGCTGTGTGACGAGACACAGATCACCGTAATTCACAAATGTTTTAAAGAAATTAGTGAGCCCCAAAATAATGCGTGGTAATGTTTGTGTGACGAGACACAGATCACCTTAATTCACAAATGTTTTGAAGAATTTAGTGAGCCCCAAAATAATGCGTGGTACTGTTTGTGTGACAAGACACAGATCACCTTAATTCACAAATGTTTTAAAGAAATTAGTGAGCACCAAAAAAAACTTGCTGGCTGTGTGACGAGACACAGATCACCTTAATTCACAAATGTTTTAAAGAAATTAGTGAGCCCCAAAAAGATTTGCTGGCACAGTGACAAGACCCAGAAGATCACCTCAATTCACAAATGTTTTAAAGTTGTAAACCCCAAAAAAAATTGCTGGCACAGTGACAAGACACACATCACATAAATTCCCTGATATTTGGTAGAAATGAGACCCAAAAAGACTTGCTGGCACAGTGAGAAGACCCAGAAGATCACCTTAATTCACAAATGTTTTAAAGAAAGTTGTAAACCCCCAAAAAAATTGCTGGCACAGTGACAAGACACACATCACCTAAATTCCCTGATATTTGGTAGAAATGAGACACCCCCAGACCCCCCCCAGTAGCGTGACAGACCGGCAGTAACAAGACACAACTATCTCCTCTGAAATCTCCTCTGAAATGCGTGCAGAAGCGCTGCGTGGAAACATTATATAGTGTGCTGCGGGACTTAGCTCTGTGAGCCCATGATTGGGCAAAATTCGCCCCATCAGGACTCTGAGCGGTGATTGGCATAGTGTTGAACCAGTCTTGCACCAGACCTGTGGTCAGGTGCAAGGCTGTAGCCAATTACGAGCTTCAGGCCAGTGGGAAAATGCATTGTGGTCCATTGTGGTTGAACATGCGGCGAACACCCGGAAATGTTCGGTGTTCGCGAGCTCATCGAACAGGCCAAGTTCGGGTCGAACCCTGAACCGTCCGAACCGAACAGCTCATCCCTAAGTGAGATGAAAGAGAGAATTTTTCTGGTTTGGCTATTTTGACCTAGAATTTTTCATTCTCCAATCATTCTCCAATCATTCTCCAATCATTCTCCAATCATTCTCCTGCTTTTCACGCTCTCTGAATAAACCTGATTGAGATTTCTCTCGTTTTCAAGTATGTCCTGGGTTCAAGAACATGGTTACAGAAATACAAAAGTAGTAAAATGCAAGAAATTAACACAAAACAAATATACAGATTAATAGAAAATAAATATGTAGGAAATATAGTCACTAGGTTACATGTTTACAGGTGCATTCTGTATTGAGGTATGTTAGTAAGGAGCTTTTGAGTGACTTAAGACTGGGGGAAGATTTGATGGCGTCTGGGAGGTTATTCCACAATTGCGGTGCTCTGTAGGAAAATGAGGATCGAGCCACTTGCTGTTTGTATTGTGGTATTGCAAGTAAGGTGCTGGTCCTGGATCGGAGGTTATAGGAGGGAACTGCTGAGGGAAGCAGCCTTTTCAGGTAGGGTGGTAGCTTCTCAGAAAAGCTCTTAAACACCAGGTTGGAAAGGTGAAGGGTGCGTCTAGATTCCAGCGACGGCCAGCTTAGTTCTTTTAACATGTCACAATGATGGGTCATGTAGTTACATTGTAGCACAAAGCGACAGAATGAGTAATACAATGTAGTAAGTTTCTGGAGGTGCGTTTGCGGGGCGGCTGCATACACTACATCTCCGTATTCAATAGCCAGCATAAGCATTTGCTGTACAATCTGCTTTCTTACCGCGGGGCTCAGGCAGGATTTGTTTCTGTACAGGGCACCTAGTTTGGGGTAAATTTTAGATGAGAGTTTTTCAATGTGGGGCCAAAGGATAGATTTGGGTCTAACCACATACCTAGATATTTGAGAGAAGTGACTGTGGTCAGCGTGCCATTTGATTTTGTCCTGACACATAGATGGGGTGTTTGCAATTTGTGTAGTTTAGGTTCTGTTCCAAAGAGCATTGTAACAGTTTTGTCAGCATTTAGAAAAAGTTTGTTATCTTTGATCCCCTTTTCTACCTCTGTGAATTGGTCTTGCAGCGCGGCCTCCAGCTGTGGGAGATCTGGTTTGCTGGTATAGATTATATTGTTGTGGTTGATAAGTGTAAATAGATACAGATAGATAGATTTGTTTTAGTGGCGTCACCATGCTTATAGTATGATAAATCTATTGGCTATTTATGTATAAATTGTCACAGGTTCCACTGTTGGGGAATTTGCTTTGAAAACCTTAATTAACTCTTCGAGTGCCAGATATATCAAAGAAGTAATTTCAATTCACAAATGCGTTTTATTTGAGCACAAAGAGGGTGAGAAGTGACATTTTATTTGGGAATAAATGTGATCACTGTAATAAAAAGGGCAGTAAAATTTAGGAATAAATGTGCTTTTTGCGCCGTTGCTAAGCTTATAACCGCGTCAGTGATACCTTTAGTGTTTGCACAAAATTAGAGCGTGAGCCCATTTATCCTACTAGTGTTTTCTTCCCTCTCCATTAGTAAAATAAACAGCAGATAAGAGCCTGCTATTCAGATCGGGAGCAGCCGCACTCAATCAAATACCCAGTGATATTCCTTTGAATCCATATTCTGTTTACTCTGGGGAAACGCAGCCAGGTTCTTCATAATCAGCGAGCATTGTGGCGGGCTGAAAACCCATGCGCCAAAGGTAATTTACTTTTTTTTAAAACTGAAATAATCTTCATATGAGTTTGAGGTTTTAAAAAAGTATATAAATAAAAAATAATTTAAAAATGTAAAAATATAAATATACAGTACATAAAGGGTTATACAGCAACATATATATATATATACAGTCAGGTCCAGAAATATTGGGACATCGACACAATTCTAACATCTTTGGCTCTATGCACAAACACAATGTGCTTTAACTGCAGACTGTCAGTTTTAATTTGAGGGTATGTACATCCAACTCAGATGAATGGTGTAGGATTTACAGCAGTTTGCAGATGTGCCTCCCACTTCTTAAGTGACCAAAGGTAATGGGACAATTGGCTTCTCAGCTGTTCCATGGCAAGGTGTGTGATATTCCCTCATTACCCCAATTACAAAGTGCAGATAAAAGGCCCAGAGTTCACTTCAAGTATGCTATTTGCATTTGGAATCTGTTGCTGTCAACTCTCAAGATGAGATCCAAAGAGCTATCACTATCAGTGAAGCAAGCCATCATTAGGCTGAAGAAACAAAACAAACCCATCAGAGAGATAGCAAGAACATTAGGTGTGGCCAAAACAACTGTTTGGAACATTCTCAAAAAGAAGGAACGCACCGGTGAGCTCAGCAACACCAAAAGACTCGGGAGACCACGGAAAACAACTGTGGTGGATGACTGAAGAATTCTTTCCCTGGTGAAGAAAACACCCTTCACAACAGTTGGCCAGATCAAGAACACTCTCTAGGAGGTAGGTGTATGTGTGGCAAAGTCAACAATCAAGAGAAGACTTCACCAGAGTGAATACAGAGGGTTCACCACAAGATGTAGACCATTGGTGAGCCTCAAAAACAGGAAGGCCAGATTAGAGTTTGCCAAACAACACCTAACAAAGCCTTCACAGGTCTGGAACAAGATCCTATGGACAGATGAGACCAAGATCAACTTGTACCAGAGTGATGGGAAGAGAAGAGTATGGAGAAGGAAAGGAACTGCTCATGATCCTAAGCATACCACCTCATCAATGAAGCATGGTGGTGGTAGTGTCATGGCGTGGGCATGTATGGCTGCCAATGGAACTGGTTCTCTTGTATTTAATGATGATGTGACTGCTGACAAAAGCAGCAGGATAAATTCTGAAGTGTTTCGGGCAATATTATCTGCTCACATTCAGCCAAATGCTGCAGAACTCATTGGACGGCGCTTCACAGTGCAGATGGACAATGACCCAAAGCATACTGCAAAAGCAACCAAAGAGTTTTTGAAGGGACAGAAGTGGAATGTTATGCAATGGCCAAGTCAATCACCTGACCTGAATCCCGTTGAGCATGCATTTCACTTGCTGAAGACAAAACTGAAGGGAAAATGCCCCAAGAACAAGCAGGAACTGAAGACCGTTTCAGTAGAGGCCTGGCAGAGCATCACCAGGGATGAAACCCAGCGTCTGGTGATGCCTATGCGTTCCAGATTTCAGGCTGTGATTGACTGCAAAGGATTTGCAACCAAGTATTAAGAAGGGAAAGTTTGATTTATGATTATTATTCTGTCCCATTACCTTTTGTCCCTTAACAAGTGGGAGGCACATCTGCAAACTGCTGTAAGTCCTACACCGTTCACCTGAGTTGGATGTACATACCCTCAAATTAAAGCTGACAGTCTGCAGTTAAAGCACATTGTGTTTGTTTCATTCCAACTCCATTGTGGTGGTGTATAGAGCCAAAGATGTTAGAATTGTGTCGGTGTCCCAATATTTCTGGACCTGATTGTAGCTATATATATATATATATATATATAAACTCTATTTTTTAAAATGGAGAAATAAGAAAAAATATTTGAGAATTTTCCCTGTAATAACCCATTTATCAGGCAGATGTCACCATCTGATGGCCAGAAGGAGTTACTGCAGTTCTGAGCTACGTGCAGGCTCACCTGGGGGAGAGACCATAAGAGATGTTCCCAGCTGATTTAAAAAAGAGGTAGCACATTGGGCATCATGTGCAGGGTGGTAAAACTTTAGGGGCACCTTTTGGAGCCAAAATGCAAACAAAATTAGTTTGCAACAAATGATTTTCGTTAGCAATGTAACCGCATAACTCCAGATTGTGTTAAAATGGTCTCAGGTTGCTGTGTCTGTGTCTGTGTGTGTGTACTGCTGATTGTGGACAAATAAATGACCTCACTTTGAATTTATTTTATCTGCACTAGTTATGAACACATCATTACTGCCAACACTGAAAAGTAAGTCATTTATGGGTGCATTTGCTTGCGATCTTTTCATAATAAATTACAATGTGTATATCTATAAGTCACTTCATATTAGAGCCATCTTTGTGCTTTAAAATTTGGTATATAATATGAGTGGGTGCAGTAAATAAGAAAGATAGAAATTTGGTTGACCACTCGCATGTGAAAAACGCTTGTGTCCTTCCTTACCAAAAAGGCAGAGTGACTGTGCCACTAAGGGGGCACTAAACACATTCCGTTACATTGCTCCAGGCCAGATCGTGCTGGGCTCCTGCAGGTGCTTTTGGGGATCGAGCATGCTATTGATAGCAGTTAAGAAAACTTGCACACTTGAAAGATCGTGGACTGATGTTGAGATACTTCTCATAGATAGTTACCAATACACAACATATAGGGCCCTATTCCAAGGTTGGTGTTAAAAATCAGACACTAACGAAATCTTCAAAAAATAAAATGAAGCACATGCCTCTATACTTCACTCAAGCTGAGTGCACCAAGGTCCACAGGCAGCCAGTCAACTGTATCACCAAAATCCAAAAAAGGAACTGGTCACATCAGATAGGTATGTGAAAAATTGGAGAAAGATTAATGGAGAGCACGCAACTTTTCAGTCCTTCTCCAAGCACCTTTTTCAAGCTTGATAAAGTCCTTGGAGAAGGACCGTAACGTTGCGCTTTCTCCATTAACTCTTGCTTTCCTTTTCCACATACCCTGCCTCACCTGACCATTTACTTTTTAGATTTTACTAATGGAAAACTTGTGCTCCAGCCTCAACGAATTTCCAGTTTTAGAGCAGATCACCGTAAGAGATCAAATGATGGTCCCAAATGCACATATAGGTTGGGTGTTCAAATGATCTCCTTGATTGGCTTTGAACTCCATCACCATTCAATACAGCCTCTCCTGTGTGACATAGCAATGCCATGCTGTCAAGTTGTGAGATAATTGACTTGCAGCCCTCCAATCATTTTCATAGCTCACACTTTGCGTAAATCTTTGTCTTTGGAATGAAGTAGCAACCAGTCTCCTGCTAGGTTTTGTTTGTTTTGATACTAATCCATTTTCCTTGATTGTCAATTCTGCCAATGGCTTGGAGAAAAGGCAGACCCAAAGGCTCTTGAGGAACATCTGACAAGATGTCCAGGATGTGGGTCGATAGGAAGCTACACATAGGCAGGACCACCACAGGACCACCTTTACCCCACACAAGCACCAACAAATGTCGGGGCAGTTTTTTTTCCATCACTGCCAGTTAGATAGAAGTACTGTATCACCTAATCAATGTTTTGCTATTCTGGAGTTGTCCAGATGGTGGATTTTTGTAATGGCTTCTCAAATGTCTAATGAGTAGTCCACAATATCTGTCTCCGAATCCTAGTCCAACCTTTCACATCTGTTTATAAGAGAGTTCTCTGTCTGACATGGGTCACAGTCCCTCGGACCTCTGCTGGAGGGGCTGTGGGACCAAGAGCTCTTTTTACCACATGTGGTGGACATGCCCAAGTATCCGGAGATTCTGGTTGCAGATTCACAGCCTGGTGCAGTCATTGTTGGGCCGCCCAGTGGACCTGGATCCCTGGACCTTTTTACTTCTTAGGTCTCAGGATTCCTTGACGAGACCAGAGAATAAACTCTTTCACAAAATCGCCCTGGCAGCTAGGAGGGCGGTGGCACAAAAGTAGACGGTGCTCTCTCTTCCAACGATGAACCGAGTATGGATTATCATTCGGAACAATATGATCATGGATCATCTGTCTGCTCTGGTCCACAGCACACTGCTGCAATTTTACCGGGTTTGGTCGCCTTGGCTGGACTTTGTGCCGGTTTAAAGGGGGTGTGGTGCAGGAACCTCGAGCGAGCTTATTTGCTGGTTTCTTTCTTGGGTTATGTTATGTGATGGACCTAGGTCACGGCTGAGATGCTTGGGATGGTGCCTTCCCCCTCCGTCCCCCTACTTTTCTTCTCTTCTTTCTTAGTTTGTCTATGATTCTGTGGGTTTGTCTTTGCGTTCTCTCTAAAATCTGGTGAGGTACTTATTGGTTGACTTTTCTTTGTACCTCCTTCGGGCGGTTGTTATGTACTGACGCTTTGAAATTCTAAATAAAGAATTATAATGAGAGTTCCTTCCAGTCTGAGGCAGAGGAACATTTCCTTCTGCTTGTTATTGAATAAAAGATTTATTAGCCTTAAACTACCAACGTGTGAGACCAGGCTAAACCTGACCAATGTGCTTATAAAATAGATAAACTCATTAGTCTTCCACCCCCGAGTCTTCCATTCATCACACTTTGCCTTATTTGAAGGATCTCATGACAGACAAGCAACGAGCCTTCAATTAAAAAGCGGCATTCCCTTCTAACAAATGATTTAAAAAGAAATAAAACTCCACAAGTCGTGGGTTTATCGGTGATTCATCTTTTTTGTCGTCTATACTATCGAATATCTGCACGAAAGCGCGTAGAAATATACATTTGTGGAATACTATATGGGTCAGCAATGATTAAGTCAAGGAGCTATGACTTAAAGAGAGTGGGCTGGTGGAGTGGGAGTCTTGAGAGAAATCAGAAGACAATGACGTAAACATGAGGATTCAGGAATGATATTACACCAGGCGCTTCTCTCGCCAGATGATTAAACGGATATTTTCTCCCACAAAAGCAGGTTCATTTCAAATTAATGATAATTCTTGTGGAGGCTGACATTTAGAGGCAAGAAGGAAAAAGTTGGGGATATCTACTTCAAACTCTTTTTAAAATATGTTTGTGAGCATTAAAAACGTGTAGAATTATAGAGCGTTCTAGAAGGAGGGGCAAACATATTACGGGTTATTCACTAACGTCCGAATTTGCCACCGAATTGCACCGAATGTTGAATTTCAGCATAGGTGAAATTCCGGGGCAATTCGTCTATTCACTAAGCCAGGCCGCAAAATTTCCACTCGCCTGCTTGCATTTGGCGAGTGCAAATTGTGTGAGGGCGAGTGGGAATGCAGACGCAGTCAGCACAATAAATAATTTTGTGCTGCCTGTGCTGCATATTCTGGCGGCGGCCGTGTTTTTTTTTGTTATGCCGGCCCCTCTGACATCAGAGAGGGCGTGCCGGTCGTCGCTAGATGTGACGGCCCACCCACATTCTCTACTGACGAATCTCCTCACATGTAAGAACTCAGGGAAGGAGACACACAGTAGCGTAAGGGGACATGCGGAGAAGGGTGTCAGCGCTGATGAATGCAGTAGGGCACATACTCTGCCTGTCTGCTCTGGCTCCATGACCTGGCAGCCAGTCACCTGCTTGTGCTGCCTGCTCAAGCGCGTGTTCGCACGCGGCAGGAGTCGAAATAATCTGGCCGGCCCATGGTGTCATGTAAGGCTAGTCTGTCAGATGACGACACCCCTCTACATTCTCTGCCAAATCACTCAGCTCGCCAGCAACTTGAGAGAGAGAGGAACAGGCGAGAGACGTGATGTTGCAGAGAATATAGAGAGCTGCTCTGGTTCTCAGTCTCAGAAAGTAGCTGGGACTCCTGGCACAGGCAGCAAAGGAAGGTGTTGGACTCCCGGCAGAGAGGTTGTCTTGTAGTGAGGAACACTGTGCCTCCCCCACCCACATTGAGATGCACCCATTGCCCTCCTTCACACTGCAGTGGCTGGCATCCCCTCAGCCCAATCATACTGCATGCCCCCTGCACCACCTACTGTTACGTGCGTATCCAGAGCCTCTCAGAGCAAAGGAGCAGCAGCAAAGCTGTGTGAGCTCCCCACGATGTGCCCTGTGGAGGGGCCTGTAGCTGTAGCACAGTGTATGTACCTGCCCAGGGCTCACCTCACCCTCGCCCCTCTGTGTGTGTGTTTGTCAGTATAAGTCTGTGTTTTGCTGTTGTCAGTGTGCATTGATGTTTGTGTGTGTGTCTGTGTTAAGGTGTCTGATTGCTTGTTTTGCTCTCTGTGCCAGGGCCTCCCCCTGTCAGTAGGTGTGCTGAGGAGCTCAAATACCCCAAGTACACCTCTGCACATACACTCTCTCAGCTCCTCTCTAGGGTTGAGCTGTTTGGTTCGATCAGTTCGGAGTTCGATTCGAACTTTGGCCGTGCGCAAGTTCGCGAACTTCGAACTTTTTGGCGTGTACGGTTCGAGTTAGAATTTTTTTTTTTAAAAAAAAGTATAAAAAATGCTTTAAAAATACTAAAAAATCTGGAAATAAAGAGACTCTTTACTGCAGAATATTACAAGCAGCGGTTTATTAGATATTGAATTAAAAACTAATGTGTAAATGTCTAGTTGCAAAGATTCTCACCTCTAAATGACCTGTGCTCTCAAACGGCGTAAACAACAGGTGTTTAATTAGTGTTTGGAAATAACATGTGCTTCTAATTAGTCGGTCTCATGAATTTGATACATTGTATGCAGACTGGGAGTGCCAGGTGTCATGCGTGGGTCTCTGTGATGGCAATGTTTCCATATATCCTACAAATCCGCCACTTCACGGGCAGGTTATGGGGGACCTCCTAGGCACGATATTTGAAGGAATTTTTTGTTTTTATTTTTAACCCTTATTTTATGGAAAACTCACTGTTCCTTTAACCCTTTCACTGCTGAGGCATTTCACCGCTGTGTGCTGAGCTAATTTTTACCGCTTTCGCTCATCATGTTTAAACGTGATTTGAAGCCACATTTTATTTTACGACCCAGACATATTATATATCGTTCTTTCCGGCAGACTCGGCAGATTTATAATATATCATTTTTATATGTATACATCATGTTCTGCCTGTATATTATAACAAAAAATCCAATAAAACTTGAATTTTTAATCATCTGCAGTGTGTAAAGTGTTTTTTTTTCACTTTTTATCACATGAACATTTGCGGTTATATTTTCTATGGGATGCGCTTGTAAAAAAATTAGAAATGGGGATTTATTTAATTTTTTGGGGGAATTATGTGATTTTTAGCATACGCACACCATAGAAAAAAATCATTAGTGCAGCATCATTGTTCACATTATAATTGAAATGTGAACAATATTGCTGCATTAATAAAAATAACACACAAAAAAATACATGTTTTTTTATTTTTATTTTTTACTACATACCTGGTCATGTTGGGTATGATTCGAAAGGCCATGCTCAGGCCTTTCAATTGACACCCTCCATGACCCCCTAGCTGCCAAGGTTCTGGAGATATCTGGGTTAAAATGAACCCCCTATCTCCACCAGGGGATTCCGGGCAGCTAGGGGTTCCCCGGCTATCTGACGTCATCACGCTATGCGTGAGGATGTCAGGAAGTGAGGGGGGACCCGGGGTGGAGCCGCCATCCAAGATGGCAGCCACCACTGGAGCTAGGCTGCACTTCGGTGCCGCAAGGTGCCGAAGTGCGACCCGGTGCCTAAGGGGTAAGGCTAGGGTCAGACTAACTCATTTTTCGCGTTGTCCGTGAAAAAGTGCGTTTGAATGAATGGACGCATTTTTTCACGGAATACGCAATAGCGGTCATACGATGTGCACGGTTATCAATAAAACACTTTTTTGTGTCTGGACGTTATGTTGGCCGGACATTAGCAGCGTCTGACATCTCCTAATCACACACACACGCCGCTAGCGGATGCAGCGCACTCTGTACGTCAGTACTAGCGGTTTGACGTTCTCAAAAATGCGTTTGTTTGCCACATTTGTGCCGCCGTTCTTCGTATGCTGCCCGGCATTGGATGTAATTTGCTGCTAGCGCGGCTGTGATTTAGTGCGGCTAAATGCACGTTAATACTGCGTTAGTCTGACCTTAAAGCCAGGCATCGCTTAAAAGGGGAGACTCTCCCCTTTTAAGCGGTGCCTGGCTTTTTTTTGTGGGACCTCCCGATCGGGAGGGAGAGGGATCCGAACAGATCCCCCCTCCCTTCCAGGCGATCTCCCAGCATTGCCGGGGGATGACGTCATCGCGCATGGCACGATGACGTCATTTACGTCGGGAGGAGCTTGACTTCAGCGTCTGAGGATGCTGAAGTCAGAAAGCCGCGGGACCCCGGACAGAGAGGTGAGTATCTCCACCGGGGGTCCCGCAAAGCTGATAACATGTGGTACACGTCCTCCTCAGCATACAGCGGGAGTAACTGAGGACGTGTCCCACATGTCGTCAGCAGTGAAGGGGTTACAAACGTCTTTTTTTAAACTTTTTGTCCTTGTTTCCTGTCCCCCAGGGCACTACCCAGACCCGGACATTGTTTTTAAATGTTTCTGTAGATCCTACAAATCCGCCACTTCACGGGCAGGTTATAGGGACCTCCTAGGCACGATATTTGAAGGAATTTTTTGTTTTTATTTTTAACCCTTTTTTCATGGAAAACTCAATGTCCCTTTAAAAACTTTTTTTTTTAACTTTTTGTCCTTGTTTCCTGTCCCCCAGGGCACTACCCGGACCCCCATACACCTTTTATGGTAAATATCTAGCATACAGTTATATGCCCTCTTGGAGGGCACTCTAAAAATCGAACTTTGAGTCCCATTGACTTGTATTGAGTTCGTGTTCGAGTTCGGGTTCGAATTCGAACCTTTGAAAAGTTCGAGTTCGAATGCGAACCGAACTCGGAGGTGTTCGGCTCATCCCTACTCCTTCCCCCCCCATGCACCCTCTCCCAGCTCCTCTCAATCAGGGAAGGAGGCTGCATTTCTCCCCGCAACCTGCGTGCCTGATGTCTGTGTATACATGTATCTGGGGTATGATTTGTCTGGGTATATATGTATCTGGGGTCTGATGTGTCTGGGTATGCATGTATGTGGAATGATTGTGGAGATGAAAAAAATGCACTACGTTTATTAAAAGTTGAGCAGTTACATTTAAAGGTTTTATTCAGAATAAAGCAAACAAAATATTATCAGTGTCACTTCGTAAGACAATTTAAGAGGTGTGTTTAGGGGCGGGTTTCAGGACAGGGTAGAGGGATAGGTGGAGCAACTGGTGGCGAGTAACTCTTAAGGCCTGTCTAGCAGCTCGGCACTTGAAATTTTGAGCTATGCACTGAGCTGTTTTTTGCCAAATACAGGTGAATTGACACCGAAATTGTCCGATTGAGACCTATCAATTTGTCTACTCACAGATCATCAAATTACACTGAAATTTCAGCCAAATGACCTGAATTTTGGTGTTTAATCCTTCCCCGCCACAGGATGTACCATGCTATCCCTGCGGCGGGTGGGCTTAGAAGACACGGGACGTACTAGTACACCCCATTGACTTCTATGGGCCGCCTCGGACCCTCCCCTCAGCCGGTGTTCTGCCCATCGAGCGAATTTGCCATACTGGCGAACCCACATCACTTCCGGTGCACATACGTCACCAAAAGTGACAAAAATCAGCTGTGTACAGCATCCGGAGGTAGGACTCTTGAAACGGCCCGTCCCAGCACCTCGCGTGTCGTACAAGGTTGGCTGCTGCGAGATGGCCTGAACTTAGGCCGTCCCCCTGCAACCAATGACGGGCTCCACTGCAGCCAATGACGCAGCTGCGTGGTCAGGCAGAACGAACCAGAGGACCGCAGCAGCACCTGATGTCGAGGAGTATTAGTACGCCTGTCGTTAAGGGGTTAAATTCAACAGATTTAAACAGGCGAATCTACATGGTGTCAATGTAAAAAATTTAATATCTTTTTAATATATTTTAAGCGACCATTTATTATTTTTATTTTGTTGCACAAACCCTCTTTATTTTTTTATATTTAAAGACCTTTTTGTATTTTTTAAAAGACCTTTTAAATAATTTTTAACACACCTTTTTATCATTTTTAAAGGGCTTTTTTTATTATTTAGACACGTTCTTAACAACGTTTTTATTCATTTAACCCCTTCACTACCAAGCGACTTTTCGTTGAATTTTTTTTTTTACAATAACATTTGTTTGAAACACGGCATGCACAGTTAACAATTAATTATGGAGTAAAATAGAAAATTTGCACAGAGATTGTTGTTCTGAGATAAAAAATCGAAATACTGTAAATTCGCTCATTTTCAATTTTTTGTGTATACATTTATCCTTTACAGAGATATTACTGGGATAACAGGTTCTAAACTCTAGATGGCGTCCCTTATCTCACACAATCTCACACGGGGTTTGGATTATCAGCATACTGGCAGAAATGGCCTTTGTGTCAAATACTGTAACTATGGTAAAGATAATTAATGAAAAATGATCCGATTTAATTTCCGTGGATTTGCATTTATCATAATGAGATTATTAGAAACATAGAAACATAGAAAAATGCCGGCAGATAAGAACCTTTCGGCCCATCTAGTCTGCCCAATTACATGGATACTTTACCTGGATTTATCTTTTGTTTAGGATAGCCTTATGCCTATCCCATGCCTGCTTAAATTCAATCACTGTTTTGGCCTCTACCACTTCTACTGGAAGACTGTTCCATGTATCCACCACCCTCTCAGTAAAATAATGCTTCCTGATGTTACTTTTAAACCTTTGCCCCTCTAATCTAAGACTATGTCCTCTTGTTTTGCTACTTTGTTTCCGTTTAAATATACTCCCTTCCTCTACCTTGTGGATTCCCTTTACCTATTTAAGTAGCAATGCAACTTCCAAAAAATACTAAAACACAATATAGAAATGTTATCTGTATGTGGCATAATGCCGATTATGTAAATTACAGTAACACCTTGAATCAGTAATGTCATAAGGTCATATGTGACCCTTTGTGGAGTCCACCGCCGGATAGAAGAAATATGAGTTGAGCCGCTCTGCTGTAATTGAGTGTCACTGAAAGGGCCCCACAAAGCCAGAAAAGGGGCCCCTGTGCATAACACAGTTGAAAATATTATATAACTTGCTATTGAACAGATCTATTTGTTGCAACGTTTCTATTTCCTCTCACATTACATCTTATCACCTAACCTGACATTTTCCAGTGTCATAATCTGTCTTTCTGCCCATTTTATAACTCTATCATCGCACCGTGTAATTTTCGATATACATCCAATACTTTGCGTTGTCTTATCCTCTTGTCTGCTCTTGACAAGATAATATTATCTCCTATTGAGCGGAACTCTAACCTAGATATTCTCCTTCCCTCTTGCTTCCTCGGCTAGAGACTTTTTTTTATCTGTGCCAAAATGTGTCATTCTTCGACTTTTATAGCTGTATTCGAACATTCTATAATATTAAAAGAACTATAAATATTGGGTTTATTGCACTGCTCTCCAACTTACCTACACATTTTGTTTGTATCACTATCCAACTGTCAAACTGAACTCTGTCGTCCACAATAGAATTATTAGATAGAAGTAATACACTGCATTCAATGTCTCTACAGCCAGGGATATCAATTCAAACTCTGGCCCCCAGATGTTTATTGCCTACAAACCCAGAATTAAATGCCCATACAATCATGGGAGGTGTAGTTCAGAAACATCTGGGGGAGAGAGTTTGAGATCCCTGCGCCTACACTGATGATACACTATCATGTTAATCAAAGAGCATTGAAATTCCACTGGAATTTCGGTGCTCTTTCGTTCCACGCACTTCGGGGAATCAAATTCCTCGACCCTGCAGTGAATTCAGTATTAAAGACTTCCAATCGATCCCCCGGTGATGTCCTCTGAATACATCCCACAAAATACAATGATGGGAGTCGGTGACTGGCCCATTTACTCCATTCTGTGCCAAAGCCACACAGCGAGGAGCAAGTGATGGAAAGATACTGTGGGGGGGGCAGTTTACAACACAAAATATCACACAATGGGTGCACCCAGTGACACATATAGAGGGAAATATCACACAATGGATGCGCCCAGTGACACATATAGAGGGAAATATCACACAATGGATGCACCCAGTGACACATATAGAGGGAAATATCACACAATGGATGCGCCCAGTGACACATATAGAGGAAAATATCACACAATGGATGCGCCCAGTGACACATATAGAGGAAAATATCACACAATGGATGCGCCCAGTGACACATATAGAGGACAATATCACACAATGGATGCACCCAGTGACACATACAGAGGAAAATATCACACATGGATGCACCCAGTGACACATATATAAGAAAATATCACACAGTGGATGCACCCAGTGGCACATATAGAGGGAAATATCACACAATGGATGCGCCCAGTGACACATATATAAGAAAATATCACACAGTGGATGCACCCAGTGACACATATAGAGGAAAATATCACACAATGGATGCACCCAGTGACACATATAGAGGAAAATATCACACAATGGATGCACCCAGTGACACATATAGAGGAAAATATCACACAATGGATGCACCCAGTGACACATATAGAGGAAAATATCACACAATGGATGCACCCAGTGACACATATAGAGGAAAATATCACACAATGGATGCACCCAGTGACACATATAGAGGAAAATATCACACAATGGATGCACCCAGTGACACATATAGAGGAAAATATCACACAATGGATGCACCCAGTGACACATATAGAGGAAAATATCACACAATGGATGCGCCCAGTGACACATATAGAGGAAAATATCACACAATGGATGCACCCAGTGACACATATAGAGGAAAATATCACACAATGGATGCACCCAGTGACACATATAGAGGAAAATATCACACAATGGATGCGCCCAGTGACACATATAGAGGAAAATATTTTCTTAACTAAACATAAGAGAAAAACGAAACACATGTAAGATATCAGCAACATCAAACAAACACAATACGGACATGCCATTATTTGGTGGTACTGGCCTCTTTTTAAGTGTCACCTGTTAAGAGAACCCCCCTAAATTTGAGCCATGGCCTTCTAAAATAATTGTGTAAAAAATAAAATAGACTTTTTTTTTCAAACCGGAATAATCTGTATCTGCACTTAATGTTCAAGTATTTCACTCTGTGTTTACAATTCCGTCAATACAATGCATTTCACCGCAATTCGGCTTTCAGCAGCACTGAAATTGTCCCATATAGAGAACTAACGATTGCAGCAAAATGACCTGATTTTAATGATTTCAATTCAGGTATTAATGTAATAAATGTAATATCTTTTTGAATTTTATTTAAGACCATTTATAATTTTTTAGTTTTTTCAAAGACCTTTTTTAATTTTTAAAACAAGTTTTTGTTTTTTATTATTTTGTTAAAAGACATTTTCATTATTCTTTAAAAGACAGCTTAACTATTTTACATGGGACCTTTTTATTATTTATATATACATTTTTTAAATACATTTTCATTATTCTAACCTCCTATTAGGAGAATAGGAGACTTCCTATTTATTTATTTATTTTTAAAAAACAAATTTTTAGTTCAGCAGAATTCCTCGAGACAGGTTCAGTCCTTTCTGTCGCCTTCCACCAAGTTTCAATAACTTTTTCAACAATTTCATTTTTGGTGCAATGCGGGGACCATTCATTGAATAGTGAAGGCGCTCTATTTGTATTGAATTGTGTATCTGTAATGAATTGTGGCGCAATGCGTCAAAATTAAAAGCACCAGAATTTAACTCAATGTCGGTGCTTAGTAATTAAGGGGTTATATGTTCTTCAAAAACATCAAGGGCTCTATCACCTCCTTCAAGCTAACACTAGCGCCAGCGTTAGCTTAAGGGAGGTCATAGAGCTGCGCCCACATCGCCTTCGAATCACTAACGGGTTAAAAAACACGACAGCACTCGTTAATTAGTGATTCGTAGCGTGAGTTTACTGTACTCTGCGCTCTCTATACCAAAGCGCAAAGTGAAAGCACAGAGTAACATTGGGATCACTTGGTCCTATCGCTAGTTACTAAGAGCTGGCGCTAACAAAAAAGTTACCACCAGCTCAGAGGTGCAGGTAATGGATTGCGCTGTTGCAGAATCCATTACATGCAGCTCAAAAACACATACTCACCTCTTATCCCACGATGAGAACGGCGGCCCGATCCACTGCTTCTGGCTGCTGGGAACAGATGGCTGGGGAAAGAAAGTCCCCTGTCTCCCTCTACGATTACTCCACCGACCAGCAGGATCTCACGAGAGGTGAGATTCTGCCGGTCATGTGACCCAGGAGCATGATCCTCCATCGAGTCCTATGGATGCCATGGAGGGGATGCTGGCTACGGTACTATAGCGCTGCCCCCAGCATCCGCGAGGTTAGCGATCACTGGGACGCAAAGGGGAAGTTAGCGAAAGCAATTTTTTTCCCCTTAGTGTCCGATTTTAGCTCAGGACAGCTGATAGTGCCCAAATCTTCCGCCAGTTTGAAGTCACTTAAGAGATCTCTATTAACATACCTCGATACAGAATGAGCCTGTAAACATGTAACATAGTGACTATATACAGACTGCACCTGTAAATATGCAACACAGTGACTATATACAGAATGCACCTGTAAACATGTAACATAGTGACTATATACAGACTGCACCTGTAAATATGCAACACAGTGACTATATACAGAATGCACCTGTAAGCATGTAACATAGTGACTATATACAGAATGCACCTGTAAACATGTAACATAGTGACTATATACAGAATGCACCTGTAAACATGCAACACAGTGACTATATACAGAATGCACCTGTAAACATGTAACATAGTGACTATATACAGAATGCGCCTGTAAACATGCAACACAGTGACTACATACAGAATGCACCTGTAAACATGCAACACAGTGACTATATACAGAATGCACCTGTAAACATGCAACACAGTGACTATATACAGAATGCACCTGTAAACATGCAACACAGTGACTATATACAGAATGCACCTGTAAACATGCAACACAGTGACTATATACAGAATGCACCTGTAAACATGCAACACAGTGACTATATACAGAATGCACCTGTAAACATGCAACACAGTGACTATATACAGAATGCACCTGTAAACATGTAACATAGTGACTATATACAGAATGCGCCTGTAAACGTGTAACATAGTGACTATATACAGAATGCGCCTGTAAACATGTAACACGGTGACTATATACAGAATGCACCTGTAAACATGTAACACAGTGACTATATACAGAATGCACCTGTAAACATGCAACACAGTGACTATATACAGAATGCACCTGTAAACATGCAACACAGTGACTATATACAGAATGCACCTGTAAACATGCAACACAGTGACTATATACAGAATGCACCTGTAAACATGCAACACAGTGACTATATACAAAATGCACCTGTAAACATGTAACATAGTGACTATATACAGAATGCGCCTGTAAACGTGTAACATAGTGACTATATACAGAATGCTCCTGTAAACATGTAACATAGTGACTATATACAGAATGCGCCTGTAAACGTGTAACATAGTGACTATATACAGAATGCTCCTGTAAACATGTAACATAGTGACTATGTACAGAATGCACCTGTGAACATGTAACACAGTGACTATATACAGAATGCACCTGTAAACATGCAACACAGTGACTATATACAGAATGCACCTGTAAACATGTAACATAGTGACTATATACAGAATGCACCTGCATTTCCTACATATTTATTTTCTGTGTTAATCTGTATATTTGTGTTTTTTGTTTTTGTTTTTTAATCCTTTCTTTAAAGCAACACATATCCATAGACATATAGCACACAGTATGAAGCAGTATACAAATAGATAAGGTTCCACCATACAATTTCCTTTTCCTATAACAAATAATCCCGAATAATACGGGAAAATAAATAAACACACACACACAAAAAAGGGGAGGGAAAGGTGTTTTGTTTTTTAATATCTTGCATTTTATTACTTTGTATTTCTGTAACAACTGTAACATTTCAATGTTCTTGAAGCCAGAACATGCTTGAAAACGAGAGAAATCTCAATGTATCCTTTATGGTAAAAATACTTTGCAAATAAATAAAACCAGCTGGGAATGTGTCTGATTGACATCTCCTCAGCTGATCCTGCACGGTAAAATACTTTATAAATAAATAAACATGTTATTGTAAAATAAAAAAGATAAAAAAAAGAGCATTTCAAACTTCCAGCGTCTTTGACGTGAACTCATTTCCTGCCTCGAAAAAATTAGATAAAGATTTTAAAACGTAATCAACCAGTTTTTTATGCTCCGTATCTAAGTTTTTTTTTTTTTTTTTAATATCACCAGTAAAGCCTGCATTAAGGGCCAGTCATTTTATTAATAAGATGTAATCACTAAAACAGACGTATACATCACCGCTTTTAATGACAGGACCGGCAGAGTCCAAAGTTCTGATTAAGGGAAATTGCGTCCGCCACCTTAATTTCCCTCTGAAGTCTGGAACGGGGGGGGGGGGTCATTTTTATTACAATTTCATATTATGCCATTTCTTCGGATGAGACGCACGGTGCAGACGGGCAGGCTTTTAAATTAAAGCTTGGCATGCACAGGTATAGTGTCATTTTCTCTAGTCACTTAAGTTACCATAAAGATTAATATGTTGCCATGGCGATAATATGGCAAAGTCATGCTCTGTGATGTCAAAACTCGGGGTAAAGGATCGAAATCAGAAAATTTTGCTTCAGGAAGCGTACAGCTCCTTGAAACGATGCTATTTTAATCAGTACGGACGCTGCCGCGCGCTGGTTCAATTACATTTGTCAAACACAGATGGGGCTCCTTCCAGAACGTCGGATGTTAGTCATTGCTTTCTCCGGCAAATACGAGGAACCTTTCATCAATTTTCAGACGACAAATAATATATATATTTTTTATGTCTACATGCTACTAATTGCTACGTTTCAAAGAGAGGGCTCGATTTAATTCCATCTGCTTTTTTTTTTTTAAATAATTTTTTTTTTAAATATCGGCTGATTTTGTTGAAAAAATTTAGCCAGAGATGATTTTCGAAAAATGCCCACTGGTCCGACAAAAAGATGGCCGGTGCAATGGCCGGAAAAGCTTATTTTTGTCTGTCGTCATACAGAGTTGTGCCTTTAGGCTAGGGTCAGACGAGCGTGATTTCTACGGACTGTACGTCCGTGCAGTATGGACATCGTCAGTACGGATGACGCAGTAGTGGTCACACAGTCCGTTTTTTCACTGAAGTTATTTTTTGACGGATGTAGGAGGGGAAAATAAATTACAATGAAAAAACATTCTGTCCGTCAAAAATGCTGGACGTATAAATGCAGTCCGTCTGACCATGCTCCATCACTCACACACAAAGCTATGCAGACGTTGTGGACGTGGCGCACTCCGCACGTCCGTTCTAGCAGTATTACGTTCTTGCCTAACCTGCGTCCGTTTGCCGCGGCCGTTGTGCGTCCGCAGTTCAGTGCGGACGTACTTCATGTGTCAGGCTCCAATGGACTTACTTTCATGCTATCACGGACGTACTTTTAGGCGCAATCACGGACGTGAACACTACGCTCGTCTGACCCCAGCCTTAAACACGACTATTAGCAAAATCAGATGTTTAGCCCCTTGAAGACCAATGACGGACATGGTACGTCCTGGGAAAAAAATCCTTTTAAGGACCAAAGGCGTACCATTTACATCATGGTCCGCTAACCCCCCCCTCCCTCCCTATACTCAGACCACCGTGTTTAAAGACCTCGGCCGTCGCAATGACGTCATCACCAGACGCCGGATCACAGTCTGCTCCCGGATGTCTTGGATGTCAACCAAGCCTCCAGGACCTCCAGCACCCACTGACATCGTCGGCATATGCTCAATGACATCAGTTGGGCAGTTAACCTCCAAGCTGCCAAGTGAGATAGGTGGGTTGTATGGACCCAGGTATCTCCCAATCCTTGGCAGTTAGAGGGTCAGGTTTTATATCATTGGAAAGGCCAGAGCATGACCTTTCCAACGATACTAAACATGATCATGTTTGGTGTAACAATAAAAAAATAAAAAAAATAAAAAATTTAAATAAATAAATAAAAGAGAATAAAAAAGTGGTTTTCTTAAAAAAAATTGTCTGGGTTGTGTAATAAAATAGGACTTCAAATCGCGTTTAAACATGATGAGCACAAAATGGTCAAATTGAGCTCAGCACACAGTGGTGAAATGGCTTAGCAGTGATGGGGTTAAAAAGCAAAAACATGTAAACATTTGATATTCCTAAACATAGGCCAAAATTTTAAAGATATTTAGGCGGTTGTAGAATTTGGGGACTAAAGTATGAAAAAGTGTGTTTTTTTCCCATTATTTTATCATATTTCGTAAAGGTTTTTATAAAAATTATTTGATATGATGGAAACAATGATATCTTTAGAAAGTCCATTTAATGGCGAGAAAAACAGTGTATAATATGTGTGGGTTCCATAAACGAGTAAGAGGAAAATTAGATCTAAACACAAACAGCGCAGAAACGTAAAAACAGCAGTGGGTACTTTCGGACAGAAAATGGTAAAATCGCCGGGTCGCATGGGGTTAAAAGGAAGATTCCCTGTGTTTTCTCTGTCTGAAAATCCATTTTTTTCCGTAAATCGTCATATCGATAAATTTGTATTGAATCGCCATAGCCGATATTGCCAATAAAAAGTTGTCAGGAACAGTACCGGATGGCTACCGGCCTTGTAGATATGAGCCCAGTAAGCAGCAATATACAGACAACACTTGGGGGAAATGGTGGAGGCAGAGGCAGGTACAGGGGAGCCGGCAATAAGTGGACAATGGACAGGACTTGAAGAGGGCTGACCAGGCTGGATAATGGGACACAGAGTTAAAATCAGCAGGAACACAGGAGAGGTAACCAGGAGTCTTGGAGGATCTTGAGGATGGGGGAGGGGTGCTCTTGAACACAGTGGGGGCCTGGAATACACTTGAGAAGGGATGCAAGGAAACTGAAGCTACCAGGATACTTGGGGGACACTGTGAAGGTACCATGTGGTGGTAAATGCAGGGGTGCAGCAGACAGCTGAAGGGACACAAAGGAAATCCAGGTGTAGTATAATGGGGTAATTCAGGTAGCGTAGTCAGGTCGATATCCAGGGCAGGTAAGAATAGAGGAGTTATTCAGAGAGCACCAAAATGTTACTGACATTTTGGTGCTCTCTCGTTCCCCGTACTACGGGGAATCAAATTCCTTGACCCTGCGGTGAATTCTGCGTTCACTACAGGGTCCCCGAAGTGCAGGGAACGGATCTGAAAATCTGCTGAAAATCCATCGATAACTCCACCAATAAGCCGGCTGTCATGCCCCAGCCCTTGGAGCCTGCTTGTGGCCATTCTGGGTTACTGTTTACTCCCTGTCTGCTTGTCCACTCAAGGGTTAATTCCTGTTCAGATCCTGTGTGCTTTTGCATATAACCAGGTCACACCCTTCTCTCCTCTCTCTCTCTCTCTCATTTTGGTTCCCTTCCTGCTATGTGTGAGGTCCTGTGAGCTGCCTCTCCATTTGTTTGTCTTCATTACCCACCATCCTCTGTATTGTGATATTCCTGTGGCTACAACGTGTTCCAGCTTGCATCTGCCTGTAGTGCATCAAGGTGCCTTTGCGAAGAACTCCTGGTTCCAGCGCAGTGGATCCTGTCTGCAGTGGACACTGCATAGCCCACTATCCTGTGTGCATAGAGACTACACCTGTGGCTACCAGTGTTCAAGCTTCATTCCACCATCCTGCTATCAAGGTACCTTTGCCAAGAGCTCCTGGTTCCTACTTGGTGGACACTACATAGCCCACTATCCCTGGTGCATAGAGACATTACTTGTAAGCAGAAACACTTATCTGTTGTTTCCAGTGCTCTGCTATTGTGTACCAGACTTGTTGCTGTGTGTTCCGAATATACACTTATTTCCTACATTCAAAGTCTCCTGAGTCTGCTTGTCTAGCTCACCCCCAGCGCTTGGGAAATAATACTTGATCTAATAGGTCCCGGCCATGGCTCCATCCTGGCTCGGGCCTGACACCGCCAATACGATCCGAAAGATTGGATCAATCCGACAGGCCGCAGAAAACTCGCCAAACATATCCGATGATCCATCGCAAACCCGCCGACCGCATCCGAGAAAAGCTGACGATTTGCAGAACACAGCGCCGACCAGCTGCCAGATAACGAACGGGTTAAAAAAAAAAGACTATTGAAACTCAAAAAATTTCAAACGCTATTTGCAAAAAAACTGAAGGAGGAAAATGTCTGGAATTAACATATAAGGTCCTATGGATAATAGTAAAAAGGAAGGAGAGTGTCATCTGCGCTCATTCCTATGTGTTCCATGTACAACAAAAATGAGGTTTTGTTTGTTTCAATGGCCATTGCAACGTAAGCCCACTCGCCACTTCAAGGCACCTCTTTAGAGTGGGTACCTAACAATTGTAACCAAAAGGCCGCTCTACTGAGCAGCTCCAAGCCCCTCCAGCTGCTTTTCAGCAAGGAGAGACAAAGATGGTGGGTTTTATTTATACACGCACCAAGCACTTCCCATTTGGGATCAAAAACAAAAACATGGAAGAGGAACAGCTGCAAAACGACGGACTGGTGTTACAAGCATGATATACATAAATACAGAAAAAATGGCGTCGCGCCCATACTCACTTATTTTTGGAGCGGCGGCAACTGCCAGGAGTAACAGCCCAGTAAATGTATAAAACATAACAAGGAAGGAGAGTGTCATCTGCGCTCATTCCTATGTGTTCCATGTACAACAAAAATGAGGTTTTGTTTGTTTCAATGGCCATTGCAACGTAAGCCCACTCGCCACTTCAAGGCACCTCTTTAGAGTGGGTACCTAACAATTGTAACCAAAAGGCCGCTCTACTGAGCAGCTCCAAGCCCCTCCAGCTGCTTTTCAGCAAGGAGAGACAAAGATGGTGGGTTTTATTTATACATGCACCAAGCACTTCCCATTTGGGATCAAAAACAAAAACATGGAAAGAGGAACAGCTGCAAAACGACGGACTGGTGTTACAAGCATGATATACATAAATACAGAAAAAATGGCGTCGCGCCCATACTCACTTATTTTTGGAGCGGCGGCAATTGCCAGGAGTAACAGCCCAGTAAATGTATAAAACATAACAAGGAATAATAGTAAAAAGGTCTGTTACAGAAAAAAAATAATCGGAAAAAAAAATTGCCGAAAAAAATGCCAAAGCGATCCTAAAAAAAATAGAGACTTTTTTGCTGCAGATTAAAAGAATAAGTGGTTTATTAGATATTGGATAAAAGCGGGAATATTTTATTTATATTTCATTCTGTTCACTACAAATCCCCTTAAGCAGGAGATCTCACCATTTTATCATCTTTATGTCAACTACAGTACATATGATAAAGGTAATTTTTGCCTGTATGCTGATAAAGCAGCCCCCATGTGACACTATCTAGATTTTAGAACCTTTCATCCCAGCAATGTTTCTGTAAAGGATTAAAAAAATACATAAAAAATTAAAAATGATCAACTTTAGGTTTGTTTTTAATGCTTTTTGGAATAACAATGCGTCCTACGTTTCAAACAAATGTCATGAGAACATCTTGTGCAACAGTTAAAGGGTTATTTAGTAGGGATGTGCGTTTTGCTTCGTACCGATTCGTTTTTCTGATGAAACGGGCCGATCCGGTGCTTCGGATTCGTCTGACATTCCGAACCGGACCGGCAACGAAATACAACGAAATACACACCATCCGAAATATTTCCCGATACGAAACGAAAAAAATTCTTTATTTCATATGGACATGAAATTTGTAAAATCGCAAGTAATTTTCGTTCTATTCGCGATTTCGGTTCCGTTTCGGTTAATTTTAGACAACTTATTTTCGTATCGTTTTGAATCCATTTCGGTTCCGTTGCTGATTTCGTAATTTCGTATCGTCAATCACTTTTTTCACTTGTTCCAGTGCTTTTTTTCTGCATCAATAATATATTATATAATATTATTTAAATATTTAAATTAGCTTTTCCCTAAATCCCCAGTCTAACAGTACAATATATTGATATTTTATATGATTAAATAAAGTTGTGCAATGCACATTCATAAGAAAAAAAGTATCTTTCATAAAAAACGATACTTCCGAAGGAATGAATCGGCAGGATTACCGTATCAACCGAAGTATCGGAGCATCCGAATCCGAAATACCATACGTCTAAAGTCAAAACGAAAATCCGAGAACAATGATGGACCGAGAACAGACGAACAGAAAGACCGTAATTCCCGAAACAAAAATCGATATAAAACACAGAGCCGAAACCAAAATGGGCCGAAAGAATCCGAAACTAAACTTTTGAAAAACCAAACGTGCCGAAACGAAGTGAAAAAAAAACCACGTGCGCATCTCTATTATTTAGGGTGTTCGGCGCACTACGGCGAGTTCAGTTCACCAACCCTGAAGTGAATTCAGCATTCACTGCAGGGGCCCTGAAATGTGCCAAAGGGATCCGTTGAAAGCAGCCGCAGCCTGCCGAACACAGCCGCTGATTTGCCAAAAGCCACTGAACTGGCTACCGAACGTCACCGATCACCCAAACTGGGGGTACAAAAAACTAATTTTGAAAGGCGTTTAAGGCTAGGGTCAGACTAACGCATTTTTCGCGTTGTCCGTGAAAAAGTGCGTTCGAACGAATGGACGTATTTTTTCACGGAATACGCGATAGCGATACGGTGCGCATATTCGTCCGTGATTTTGTACGGTTATCAATAAAACACTTTTTGTGTCTGGACGTTATGTTGGCCGGACATTAGCAGGGTCTGACGTCTCCTAATCACGCAAACACGCCGCTAGCGGACGCAGCGCACTCTGTACGTCAGCACTAGTGGTTTGACGTTCTTGAAAAAATGTGTTTGTTTGCCACTTGCGTTGCGCGGCAGCACTTTCGTGCGGCCGTTCTTCGTATGCTACCTGGCATTGGACGTCATTTGCTGCTAGCACGGCCGTGATTTAGTATGGCTAAAGACACGTTAATACTGCTTTCGTCTGACCCTAGCCTAAACCAATAAAAATGCACAAAAATGCATGGAAAATATAAAAAGGACCTATAAAAATGAATAAAAGGGACTGTTACTGAAAACAAAATGGGAATCAAACAGTTTGCCTAAAAAAATCCAAAAAAATGCCTAGAAAAATGTAAAAAAAAAAAAAAAAATACTTTAACAGTTGAATAAAAAAATAATAAAAAGCAGTATTTTTTTTTTGTACATTGAATCCTATGGGATTCCTCTGTTTAAACCTGCCGAACTGAATCACTGAAAATCTGGGCATTTCGTTAACATTTCGGTGCTGTTCGGCGTTCTCTTAATAGTTTAACCATTACTACTCTATGGGGGATTTCGCTGCCGCCGAAGGTCCGTAGTGTGGCAATCTGCAGCAAACTGCACCGTATTTGCCGAATTGCCAGCTTTCTGAATAGACAAACTGCCACGAAATTGCGCCGTATGGGCAAATTCAAAGTTCGGTGCAATTCGGTGGCAAATTCAGCGTATATTGAATAACCCCTTTAATGTTGGTTTTCCATATAGACTTCTCGTACAACTAACGCCTGCAGCCGCTGCGGATTAACTTTAATTGCGAAATGTTCTAATTATTTAGATGAGTCATGACATGAACATAGAGTCGCGTTCTGAATCTCAGCCTTAACGTGACACAGGAATGACTTACATCGAGCACCTCTCCAGCCGCGTTGCATAATCAATATCGAGTTAAAAAGTCACTTCACCTTGGAGAGCGCAGAAATGAATGGCTGCCGAGATTGAAATAGCTTTTATCAATTTAATGCATTATTCGCCATTGATTAGTTGGGTATTTTTACCTTCAGGATATGCACATCATTCAAGCCTCCTTGAAGTGTTCATTTGTAAATGTCCACAGCCAAGATATTCCCATCTCTCGACATAATTACCCCCTCTTACTGCTCTCTCCTTAAGAGCGCTCGCGTTCTCTTCGTTTGCGCTCTGTCGCCGGACGTGTTGTGGCTCCAACAATGAGGTAGAACAAGTGAAAGGCTAATTAAATTAGAACAAGAAAAAAGGTTGTCATTTGCGCTCACTCCTGTAACTCCATGCGAAACAAAACACAATTAGAGGTTTTGGTTTAATTGAATGGCCATTAAAGTGTAAGCCCACCCGCCATGTCTTGTTATGTTTTATACATGAAACTTCTGGTCTACGCAGCCGCCCTATTAGGGAATAGGCGCAAAACCATTTTTTTCTGCATATATGTATAGTTTGGTGTATCCGCAGCCAGGTCATTGTTGCAGCTGCCTCTTTCCGTGTTTTTCTTTTTAATCTCAAAGTGGAATTGTTCCTGGTGAGGGTATAAATATAAACCCGCCAGTCACTCACATGACTGAGAAACAGTATAAGGATATGCGGGTGCTCTTGGTTTCATTAAGTAGGACCTGCCTGACCCAAAGGTGCCGTGACGTGGTGGGTGAGCTTACACTTTAATGGCCATTCAAGTAAACCAAAACCTCTGTGTTTTGTTTTGCATGGAGCAACAGCGGTGAGCGGAAATGACAACCTTTTTCTTGCTATGTTTTATACATGAAGCAGGCTGGATACTTCTGGATTACGCAGCTGCCCTGTTAGGGAATAGGTGCAAAACCGTTTTTTTCTGCATATATGTATATTTTGTTGTATCCGCAGCCAGGTCATTATTGCTGCTTTCCCTTTCCATGTTTTTCTTTCTAATCCCAAAGTGGAATTTTTCCTGGTGAGGGTATAAATATAAACCCACCAGTCTCTCTCATGACTGAGAAACAGTATGAGAATATGTGTTTGTATAGAGAGCAGCTCTTGGTTTCATTAGGTAGGACCCACCTGACCCAGAGGTGCCGTGACGGGTGAGCTTACACTTTAATGGCCATTCAAGCAAACCAAAACCTCTGATTGTCTTTTGTTTCGCACGGAGCCACAGTGGGGAGCGCAAATGACAACCTATTTTCTTGCTAATTAAATTATCCTGCATAGTGGAGCAATGACACAAAGGAAATACTAATGGGGATTCTGATCTTTTTCTATAGTTTCAATGTTTTTTCTGCTTTAATTTTTGGTCCTAGGGACCAGGGAGAGTGTGATCGATATCTCTCAGGATATAGTGCAGGAGGAGACAGTGACTAAGGAAGTCATTCACTAAGGTCCAAATTTGCCACCGAATTGCACCGAACAGTGAATTTCCCCTTAAGTGCAATTTTGAGGTAATTAGTCCATTCACTGAGCTATATTTTGTCCAAATAGAGGTTAATTGACAGCAAAATACGTGCATTTTGCGTGATTTGGTGGCACCGAATTTGTCCCATAGAGAGCTAATGATTCGTCTGTTCACAGAACGCCGAATTACACCAAAATTGCATCTAAATGACCTGATTTCAGGGATTTCAATTTGACAAACAGGCGAATCTAAGAGGTTTTAATGTGATAAATGCAATCTCGATCTGGAAAGGGCTCCAGGGCGGCTTGGTAATTGAAGTTCTGAGTGGAAGCTCAGGGCAGGGGTTAAATAAAGAGAATATAGACTGTAAGGCCCGTGTCAGACGAGCGCACTGATCACGTCCGTGTTGCCGCACATTTGTACATCCGTTATAGCATATAATTATGACCAATGGAGCCCCACAAACAAAGTAAGTCCGCACCGAACTGCGGACGCATAACGGACGCAGGTTAGGCAAGAAGGTAAATCCGCTAGAACGGACGTACAAAATGCGTTGCATACGCAATGTCCGCATAGCTTTGTGTGTGAGTGATGGAACGTAGTCAGACGGACTGCATTTTTGAAGTCCAGCATTTTTGACGGACAAAATGTTTTTCAGATTAATTAATTTTCTCTTCTACATCAGTCAAAAAAAATGTCAGTCACAAGAATGAACTGTGTGGCCACTACCTTGTCGTCAGTCAGAAAGTACATCCGTTGTGCACAGACGCACAGTCCACACAGAATGCGCTCGTCTGACACGAGCCTTACTGGACAAATGTATGTCCCACATCTCACCCAGGGACATGCAGTCAGGGGTGGCAGGGGAGGCAGGGCCTCTCCTACCATTCCAGTAAATTAATGTGCTCATTGTGCTGTAATGACATGTATGTATATTTAATCTGTAAATAAAATGTTATTCATTGAAAAAAGTTCTCATACTCACCTCTCCACGCTCCCTCGCTGTGCTTCTCTGTCCTCCACTTCCCCCCCCCCCGTACTTTCAGTTTGCCGGCTGCTGTGTGTGATTCACTACACAGACAGCAGGGGCAGCACTGAGCCAGCATAGCCTATGCAATTTGCGCAGCTGAACGCTACACTAATTGCGTAGCTCAAGCTGATTCTACGCCCTTCAGTGCCTCCAGAGGCACTGAGAGCAATTGAAAGCTTGAGCCAATGGGAAAGCTCCATTGGTCTCAAGCAATTCTTTTTTTTAAAAAAAACAAAAACATGGAAGCAGAGCTCCTCATGGATTGATGTGACTGTCCTTGGGGGGGGGCAGGCAGAGCTCAGCAGTCAGCATGTGTGTACTAGCGCCCTCTATTAGTCAGTATTATAAGTGCATGCTCCTAGAACTAAAAAACAATATGAAAATTTTACATTAAAGTAAAAGGTGTAATAGCGCCCTCTATTAGTATTGTAAGTGCATGCTCTTAGAACTGTAAGGAAAAAAATGCGAACTTTACTTCATAAATAGTGAAACTATTCTCCTATATAACGATAATCAAATGCATAAATTGCGACTGCGTAACCCTGTGTATATCTGGATCTGATACTAGCCAGTGCCTCACCAGCCACTGACCTCACCGCACGTCACTGATCTCACCGATAAGGCTGCCTACCCTCACCCTACTAACTGAACTCTCTTCACCCACTCTCCATTCATAGGGATCACTGGCGTGAGCAGTCCGTTGCATTAGGGTCGGCATCCATGGAAAAGGTTTTAATTGAAAATTTATGTTTAGAAGATTTTTTGCACAAAATACCCATTTTTTTTATTAGAAATAACAAGCTGTACTCAGAGATACAGTGAGTTTTTATGTTATTCTTCAATAACCAGATAAGGGACATCTTAGGCTAGGGTCAGACGAACGCATTTTTCACGTGCGTTTAGCCGCACGAAATCACGGCCGTGCTAGCAGCAAATGACGTCCAATGCCGGGGAACATACGACGAACGGCCGCACGAAAGTTCGTCCGTGCAACGCAAGTGGCCAACGAACGCATTTTTTCGAGAACGTCAAACCGCTACTACTGACGTACAGAGTGCGCTGTGTCCGCTAGCGGCGTGTGTGTGTGATTAGGAGACGTCAGACGCTGCTAATGTCCGGCCAACATAACGTCCAGACACAAAAAGTGTTTTATTGATGATCCGTACAAAATCACGGACGAAACGGCGCATCGTATGACCGCTATCGCGTATTCCGGGAAAAAATACGTACGTTCGTTCGAACGCACTTTTTCACGGGCAACGTGAAAAATGCGTTCGTCTGACCCTAGCCTAAGATGTCAAGGAGGGTGTGGAAATGTGAAGGAGTAGGAGGTGAAAGAGCTCCTCTTCACTCAGCATTATGGCGTGCCTGGGCACATCAAGCACACCCCCTGCGCACACCTATGCTAGGAATACACATAGAGTTGTGAGTTCAGCCATGTTTTCCTGGACAAGCAAATTATTCATGCCGAAGGGCAGCACATGCAGAATGCTCCCTCTGCAGCATGTAGACTCCATACCCTGCGGGTAAGTAATCAAAGAGGAATCCCAGGTGACCTGCCTTGATTTCCTTCCTGCGACATATGAATTATACATGTTGAAGGGCTGATCCTCCCCTGAGCTTGTCCTCTGCATGAGATAATAAGTGTCCAGGAAAACATGGCTGGTCTGGCAACCCTAAATAAACTACTCCAAGAAGCACAGTCTTAACATTTACTGTATGCTTAGAGATTTTATGTAACTCGCTTTTAGTTTCCTCTGTGACACAGCATTACAATTCTATCATCTGGAATGAAAATAAAAACGCAATATACGGAAAAACAATTACATTTTAATTCATTCTGCGTGTTCTAATCACACATCTAAATGCACCGTGAATCAGCCCCGATTAAAGAAGACATTGATACGACCTTCAGAGAGGCTCATCTGCTTCCAGCTAAGAAGCAAAACAAAATTATTTTTTGTTTTTTTATATATATATATATATTTCGTACAAGTTGAGCAAATGTCAGGTTTGTCCCTTATGATTATTATCATCCTTTATTTATAAAGCGCCACATATTCGGCAGAGCTTTAAAAGATCAGTGTACAAAGTATCAACATCAGTTGATACTTTAGAATACCGCACATGGATGATACATCCTGATTCAGGGGTCCCTGTTCTCAAGGGAACTTAATACAATCTATGAGATGTACAAGTATTTTGTGAGGTAGGCACATCCATATCGTTAGGTGTTTTGCCCAAGGACACTCGCTGGTGGCGTCTTCTAAGTGGGATCGAGTCGTCTTTCCGTGATTGTAGAGCAGCGAGCTGGTGGTTAGGTTGAACCCGCTTCTCGTAAAGTCGAGACTTGATTCTGCACAGTCATATTGGAAGGATGAGCTGAATGAGATTTTGACTTGCTTCCCCACGGTCGAAGGGTAGAGACGTTACCACTGGACTCCACAGTCGATATTGTGTGGTAGGCAAGCATGTACCGTTAGCAGGGGCGGAGATAAGGGGGCGGATAGGGGGGTTCAAACCCCCCCAGAGTGTCCGCAGCAGGAACATTTCGGGAACACAGGTTCCCGCTGTGGGCAGCCGGGGCTGCTAGCAGAATGCATTCTGCTAGCAGCCGCTCAACTGACCGCGATCCCCCGAGCGCTGCATGATCCCTCACGCGGCCGCCTCCTCAGTCCAGTCTGCAGGCTGTGACGCATCACGCAGCCTACAGCTGAGATCTCGAGAGGCCACGTGCAGGAGCATGTCTGAGCTGCCCCGAGGAACACGTGGTCCTGAGGTCTGCAGGCTAGGTAAGTATAACTCTGGAAGTCCCTGTCTGGCTATAATTAATTCTGGGGGGTATGTGGCTGGTTATAAATAATTATGGGGTTCCTGGATGGCTATAATTAATTCTGGGGGGCATGTGGCTGTTTATAAATAATTATGGGGGTCCCTGCCTGGCTATAATTAATTCTGGGGGGCATGTTGCTGGTTGTAAATAATTCTGGGGGTCCCTGTCTGGCTATAACTAATTCTGAGGGGCATGTGGCTGGTTATAAATATTTCTGGGGGTTCCTGTCTGGCTATAATTAATTATGGGGGGCATGTGGCTGGTTATAATTAATTCTGGGGGTCACTGCCTCGCTTCAATGAATTCTGGGGGTCCCTGCCTGGCTATACTTAATTCTGGGGGTCCCTGTCTGGCTATACTTAATTCTGGGGGTCCCTGTCTGGCTATAACTAATTCTGAAGGGCATGTGGCTGGTTATAAATAATTCTGGGGGTTCCTGTCTGCCTATAATTAGTTCAGGGGGCATGTGGCTGGTTATAATTAATTCTGGGGGTCCTTGTCTGGCTATAATTTATTTTGGGGACATGTGTCTCTCTATAATTAATTCTGGAGCTATGTTATTTATTTATTTATTTATAAAGGATTTTACCAGGAAGGATAAATTGAGATTTCTCTCGTTTTCAAGTATGTCCTGGGTTCAAGAACATTGAAGTGTTATAGTCACAGAAATACAAAATAATACAATGTGCCTGGTTATAATTAATTCTGGACTCCCCCAGGAAAAAAATTATCTACGGCCCTGACCGTTAGGTGTCTTGCCAAAGGACACTTACTGGAGAGCTGCTCTGGCTGGGATTTGAACCTGGTTCTCCACGGTTTTAGAGCAGTGATGTTACCTCTACTCCATCCAGCCGGTACATCATAATGAGATGATGAGATGATGAGATGATGAGATGGTGAGACGGTGTTTAAAAGGTAATTCTGGGACACAGTTCTATTGAAATTCAAAGTTTTTTTAATTTTTTCATCAAAGAAAGAGAACAATATCATGGGATACAGTATGAAAATATGGGGGTGGGGGTATGTTGCACACCAAAGGAAAACCTAAAATACATAAGCCGCCGATCATATATCGAGTTATTTGAAAAGGAACGTAACCCAAGTAAAAGTGGACGTCTACCTTCCTGGGAAGAAACCCTTGAAGGGAGATTGTCAAGTGATCGTCACAATGTCCCTCAATGACCAGTGATCATGTTTTACGCTTGTGCACCGATTTTTTTTTCGGTTCGGTTCGTTCGGATTTTGTAAATTTTCGTTTTGACTCGTTTCGGCCGATTTCCATTTCGGTTCGGTTCGTTTCGGTTCATTTTTCGTATCGACTTTTTTTTCATGTTTTTCGGAATATCTGTTCTCCTCGTTTCAAAGTGTCTATTCATTTTGACGTAAACTAATGGTTTTTCGGGTACGATAATTATACGATACGATAATTCTGCTGATACGATAATTCTGCCATTGAGATTTCTCATGTTTTACAAGAAGGATACAATGAGATTTCTCTGGTTTCCCAGGAAGGATATATTGAGACTTCTCATGTTTTACAAGAGGATACATTGAGATTTCTCATGTTTTACAAGAAGGATACATTGATATTTCTCATGTTTTACAAGAAGGATACATTGATATTTCTCTGGTTTCCCGGGAAGGATACATTGAGATTTCTCATGTTTTACAAGAAGGATACATTGATATTTCTCATGTTTTACAAGAAGGATACATTGAGATTTCTCTGGTTTCCCGGAAGAATACATTGAGATTTCTCTGGTTTCCTGGAAAGGATACATTGAGATTTCTCATGTTTTACAAGAAGGATACATTGAGATTTCTCTGGTTTTACAAGAAGGATTCATTGAGATTTCTCTGGTTTTACAAGAAGGATACATTGAGATTTCTCATGTTTTACAAGAAGGATACATTGAGATTTCTCTGGTTTTCCAGGAAGGATACATTGAGATATCTCTGGTTTTCTAGGAAGGATACATTGAGATTTCTCGTGTTTTACAAGAAGGATACATTGAGATTTCTCATGTTTTACAAGAAGGATACATTGAGATTTCTCTGGTTTCCCGGGAAGGATACATTGAGATTTCTCTGGTTTCCTGGAAAGGATACATTGAGATTTCTCATGTTTTACAAGAAGGATACATTGAGATTTCTCTGGTTTTACAAGAAGGATACATTGAGATTTCTCTGGTTTTACAAGAAGGATTCATTGAGATTTCTCTGGTTTTACAAGAAGGATACATTGAGATTTCTCATGTTTTACAAGAAGGATACATTGAGATTTCTCTGGTTTTCCAGGAAGGATACATTGAGATATCTCTGGTTTTCTAGGAAGGATACATTGAGATTTCTCATGTTTTACAAGAAGGATACATTGAGATTTCTCATGTTTTACAAGAAGGATACATTGAGATTTCTCTGGTTTCCCGGGAAGGATACATTGAGATTTCTCTGGTTTCCTGGAAAGGATACATTGAGATTTCTCATGTTTTACAAGAAGGATACATTGAGATTTCTCTGGTTTTACAAGAAGGATACATTGAGATTTCTCTGGTTTTACAAGAAGGATACATTGAGATTTCTCATGTTTTACAAGTAGGATACATTGAGATTTCTCTGTTTTTCAGGAAGGATACATTGAGATTTCTCTGGTTTTCTAGGAAGGATACATTGAGATTTCTCATGATTTACAAGAAGGATACATTGAGATTTCTCTGGTTTCCCGGGAAGGATACATTGAGATTTCTCATGTTCTACAAGAAGGATACATTGAGATTTCTCTGGATTTCCAGGAAGGATACATTGAGATTTCTCATGTTTTACAAGAAGGATACATTGATATTTCTCATGGTTTACAAGAAGGATACATTGAGATTTCTCTGGTTTCCCGGGAAGGATACATTGAGATTTCTCTGGTTTCCCGGAAAGGATACATTGAGATTTCTCATGTTTTACAAGAAGGATGCATTGAGATTTCTCATGTTTTACAAGAAGGATACATTGAGATTTCTCTGGTTTTACAAGAAGGATACATTGAGATTTCTCTGGTTTTCCAGGAAGGATACATTGAGATTTCTCTGGTTTTCTAGGAAGGATACATTGAGATGGGAATGATACAAAATTTAATTACAGAATCAGCGATATAAATACGATGTCCGAAATTACTGAAATGGAACCGAAATCAAGAATGGAGCCGAAATCACGAATGGAACGAAAATTAATTTCGATTTTACACATTTCTAGTCCATTCGAAAATTCCGAAAAGTTTTTGTTTCAGCTCGAAAATTTGTTCGGATCTGCCGTTTACAGATCCGAAAATTTTCATAAAATCGTTCGAATCCGAATGCACGAATTGGGAAATTTCGTGAAAATTCTGGAATTCCGAAACCCGAAATGCACATCCCTACGTTTTAGCCGTTGGAGACTGTAAACCTGGACTGCCATAAGTTCATAATTCCTCAAATCAGATATTATTTATTTATTTATTATTTTACCAGGAAGGATACATTGAGATTTCTCTCTTTTTCAAGTATGTCCTGGGTTTAGCATACGGAGTTCTCTTATGGAGGGGACAGACGTACATTTCCATCGCCGCGCTTTAAGGAGCATAGTACATGACACAATCACACAGTAGATTTTCCTTTGCGCAGGTGACATTGGCCTCGATGGCATACCCAATACGTATTCCTCCGGAGCAAGTGGCAGTGTCACGTCTGTCGCCTTGGTGACTAACAGGGCAACCTCCTGTCACAAAGGCAAGAGTTTCGTACAGGACCACCAGACATGCAGCATAGTACCTTCAGTCAATGAGCATCGCCAGCAGATGGGGGATACCGATTTGTTCACGTGTCGTTCCTGTATCGGCACAAGATACCATCTATAAAGGACCTTATGTCTTACTTCCAGCAGCGAGGTACATCTATACATTTGTTTTTTTCTATATATATATATATCATATGTTTCCCTTTAACCCTTTCACTAACATAAAAACAGCTACAGATGTTTTTGCATTGAACGCATACACATAGGGCCCTATTCTACCTGAACTGATAACATTAGCAAATAAAGCATTACATATAACAGCCACACTCGTTTACATTACCGTGTCCTACTCATTAGGCTTGTGCACCGATATTTTTTTTTTTTTCGGTTCGATTCGATTCGATTTTTCGGATTTTTAAACTTTTCGATTCGGCTCGTTTCGACCGATTTCTGTTTCGATTCGGTTCGGCTCGACTCGTTTTTCGTGTACATTTTTTTCGGAAATTCAACCATTTTTCTTATTTTCGTGTCACTTAGCTCGTTTTTGTATCGACTTTTCGTATTTTCGGAAATTTTCGTTTTTCGGAATTGTTTCGGAATATCGACCATTTTTTGTATTTTCGTGTCACTTAGCTCGTTTTTTGTATCGACTTTTCGTATTTTCGGAAATTTTCGTTTTTCGGAATTGTTTCGGAATATCGACCATTTTTCGTATTTTCGTGTCACTTAGCTCGTTTTTTGTATTGAATTTTCGTTTTTTTGGAACGTCTGTTCTCCTCGTTTCAAAGCAATAAATTTCGATTTGACACATTTCAAGTACATTCGAAAATATTTTGTTTCGGCTCGGAAAACTTTTCGGATCTGCCATTTTCGGATCTAAAAATTTTCGGAAAATCGGCCGCATCCGAAAACACGAATCGGGAAATTTCGTGAAAATTCCAAAACCCGAAACGCACATCCCTACTACTCATACCTCTCCTGTATGTTGCGTTAGCCGGTTCTGGCTCATCTGTAGTCTTAAAGGGACAATCATGCTTTGTTAGTGTGCTTTTAAAACGTGCAATGCCTTTTGAATGAGTCAGTAGTGTCATTCAGCAGGCATAAAAAGCAAGTAAATATGATATTTTTTCATATTTACCTGCTTTTCTTTCTTGGTGTTTTCCACGCCCACCTCAGGAGTCACTTTGAGCTAACCAATCAGTGTGTAGACCTAGGTAAAGATAAAAAACACACTGAGCACGTGCGACTGAGTTGCTCCACCTCCCTCCTGCACTGTGAGCTGAGGGGAGGGCGGGGCTGTGTGCTATTCCAATCTGTAACTCTTTCACTCCCAGCTACTGCAGAGACAGGGAGGGACAGAAATCACAGCAAGAAAAGGTAAAGAGAGAAAGACAGCGAGATAAAGCAGAGAACGCACACGAAAAGGTGCAGTGAGAGAGAGCGCACGCAAGAGACAGACAGCACAAGAAAGAGAGTGAGAGTGAGTGACTGTTTGAGGGAGTTTGAGTAAGACCGTGAGTATATAAACCATGAAAGAGCGCAAGTAAGCGTGTCAGTGTTTAACCCTTTCGCTGCTGAGGCAATTCACGCCTCTGTGCTGGGCTCATTTTTACCGGTTTTGCTCATCATGTTTAAATGAAGCCTTATTTTAGTATATGACCCACACATATTATATATCGTTCTTTCCGGCAGACTCGGCAGATTCATAATATGTCATTATTATATGTATACGTCATGCCCTGTCTGTATAATATAACAAAAAATGCAATAAAATTCGAATTTTCAGTAATTCACAATGTGTAAAGTGTTTTTTTTCACATTTTAACATGCGAGCAATTGCGGTTATATTTTGTATGGGGTGCGCTTGTTAAAAAAATTAGAAATGGGGTCTCGTTACATTTTTTTTGGGGAAAATTACGCGATTTTTAACAAACACACCCAAAACAAAAATCCTTAGTGCAGCATCATTGTTCACATTATAATTGAAATGGGAACAATATTGCTGCATTAACAAAACAAAAAAAACTTGTTTATTTTTTTTTATTATTTTTTTTAAATATTTTTAAAAAAAATAAAAATTTAAAACCTTCTACATGATCATGTTTGATATCGTTGGAAAGGCCATGCTCTGGCCAATATCAAACATTAACCCCTAGCTGCCACGGATTGGGAGATAGGGGGTTCATTGGAACCCCCTATCTCCACCATTGCTAGCAGCTAGGGGTTAACTCCAGGACTGGCGTCATCGGGCTATGCACGATTACGCCAGTCATCAGGGGGAGTTCCCGGAGGCTTGGCCGACATCCAAGATGTCGGCCAGCTCCGGGAGAGGATCACGATCCGGCGTTTTCGGCGCCGAATCGTGATCCGGCTGCCCAGGGGTTAATGTCAGCCACTGTTTGGAAGGGCAGGCTGTGCCTTTCCAAACGGTGCCTGCCTTAACCCTGTGGCCCCCGGCGATCGGGAGGGAGAGAGGTCCGAAGGACCTCACCCCCTCCCTTTCAGGCGCCTCCTCCGCACTTGCTGGGTGGCGCCTGAATTAGATGTCATTGCGCCGCCGTGATGACATCTAATGGCCCTGCTGGGGTCCCGGAGTGCCGGGCTGAAATGCTAGATGTCAGCCCGCACCGGGGGGCCAGCAATCAGCCGGAATCCCGGCTGATTGCTGCCTCCTGTGCTAGGACACGCTCAGCGAGTCCGTAGCACAGGAGAACCACTTGGCTGGACGAGTCAACGGGTGAGTGTGAGTAAATGTGTTAGCGTGCGTGAGTGCGTCTTGCTTTCACAGTTGCAGAGCTGCTAATATCCAGTTTCTCAGTTTCCCCAGTCTGAAGTCCTGAGCGTGCACAAGGTTTTACGACTCACGTGCACAGCTTGTGATGGTTCATGTGAAGCTTTGATGGGTGGAGTAGAGGGCGGGAGGAGGCGGGGAATATACAGGAAGTTAAAGATATATAGGAGCTGAATAAACAACCCTAGCTGAGAGGTGTGGCCAGAGAACATGGGGCAAGCACCCCTCCCTGCCACAGGTGCTCCACCCACAGGTTCTGTTTAACCTTGAACTGCAGGGAGCTTCAGAAAGCGAGTATCCCATAAAGAGCAGTCATTAGGTTGGCATGATAGGACCTGCCAGGGGTGGAACACATTGTCGCTGTTGGCAGGCTTAAACAATCCATGGCCATCCATTGCAAACTAAATTTCCACTATTTTTCACCAGAGCTCAGTATTAAAAATCTTGTAAAAATATTAAAGGGGTTAAGAACTGCAGTGATTTTGAAGGGAATAAGAATTGTTTGTAGGCATGTAATGGCATGTAATGGCAAAATCTCTATTTTCATATGAATTTAGCTGCTGTTGTTGTTTCTTTTGTGTTGTTTGAACATGATGTCTGGTGTGCTCTCTTCTGGGTTTGTTGTATAATATTGTCTTGAGACGCACTCACACTGAAAGCTTAGTAAAGGTTGAGTTCTGCCCTTCTTGTGTATGTTGTATATTATATATATATATATATATAATCTATATCGATAGCCGAGCACTCCAGCTTCCACAATCACAGATGCCCGGTGCCTGTCATTCAACTCGATGCAATACAAAGATAAAAAAGTCGTGGCGGCACTTCAGGAATATAAAGCAGATAAATGATTTATTCCATGTAAGTCAACGTTTCAGCCCCAATTCAGGGCTTTCCTCAAGACATGTCCTGAGGAAAGCCCCGAATTGCGGCTGAAACGTTGGCTTATATGGAATAAATCATTTATCTGCTTTATAGTCCTGGAGTGCCGCCACGACTTTTTTATCTTTACATTAATATATATATATATAAGTGTTTAAATGTCAATTAATTAATTCACAGTTCGCTAGCCTCCCTCATTTTAGTTACAGTTCTTTCTGGAAGGACATACCAAATCCTTTATACACATGGAACTCTTTGCAGTTGACTCGATTCTTCCTTCATGACTGGCAGGTCGATGTTCAGGTGACATGGGGCATGACCGCCGAGGGGGCCATGGTGCGACGTAATTCACATCATCGTCTTGCGTTGGCTTTTGTGCAGCAGGTTGGCCAGCTACCCTGCCGAGCAGTCATTGAGGGCTGCTCAGGCACAAACCCAGCTTGCTGCACTCATGAATGAGCGTCAAAATATGATTTAACCATTATTTAGAACTTTTTTAATGGAACTCGTGGTGCATTTTGACGATGGCCTCTCATAGTGACAGCCTACGGCTGCTGGGCGACCTGGAGGTCTGACAGAAAATCCCGTTTAACATGGCTGACTCTGTGAGTTGGCAGGGCTGTTGGCCTGCTGACTGGTGAGTCTTCCCTGTTCTTCTGGTCAGTGATCCCAAGCAGGTCTCGCACCACTCTCCATTGAGTCCTATGAACTCCAGGAAAGGATATCAGCAGTGGCATGTGACACCTTTCTGGTATTTGGTAACATCTCCCTCAAATTGCAATAGCTCGCAATCTCTCACGCAATTTATATGCGTAATAATGCCTGTGTATAGAAATTACAGTAACACCTTGTATCTGCACTGTACAGGGATTTACACTCATTATAACCCCCTGAATCTTATCCCAGTACAGCAGTGAGTGACCCTGTGGCTCGCCCTGTATCCTGCCCTCTCCATCGTTATTGTAAGGCAGCAGCAAAGTTTGTTGAAAAAATTTTTTAATTTCCATATGCAGGCATTATGTCCAGGAAATTTAATAAAAATAGATAATAAAATGGTGGGATCTCCTGCTTATGGGGATTTGTAGTGATCATCATAATGAGATTATTAACAATGCAATATCTGTATTTGCTGCATAATGCCTGTGTATGGAGATTACAGCAACACCTTGTATCTGTATGTGCTGCATAATGCCTGTGTATGGCAATTACAGCAACACCTTGTATCTGTATGTGCTGCATAATGCCGGTGTATGGCAATTACAGCGACACCTTGTATCTGTATGTGCTGCATAATGCCTGTTTATGGCAATTACAGCAACACCTTGCATCTGTATGTGCTACTTAATGCCTGTGTAGGGCAATTACAGCAACACTTTGTATCTGTATGTGCTGCATAATGCCTGTGTATGGCAATTACAGCAACACCTTGTATCTGTATGTGCTGCATAATGCCTGTTTATGGCAATTACAGCAACACCTTGTATCTGTATGTGATGCATAATGCCTGTGTATGGCAATTACAGCAACACCTTGTATCTGTATGTGCTGCATAATGCCTGTGTATGGCAATTACAGCAACACCTTGTATCTGTATGTGCTGCATAATGCCTGTGTATGGCAATTACAGTAACACCTTGTATCTGTATGTGCTGCATAATGCCTGTGTATGGCAATTACAGCAACACCTTGTATCTGTATGTGCTGCATAATGCCTGTGTATGGCAATTACAGCAACACCTTGTATATGTACTGTACAGGGATTTACAGTCATTATAACCCCAAGAGTTGAATTCCTGTACAGCAGTGACTGACCCATAGATCTCTCTGTGTTCCGCCCTCTCCCTGGCTGCTGTAGTGCAGCAGCAAAGTTTGTTGAGCTTTTTGTTACATTGAGGACAAGGGCTTCTCCTTTAGGTCCTCTGTAGTCATACAGGGTGACAGGAATGAGATCTAAATGAGAATTTTGATTTTCATCAGGGAAAGGAGTATGTGAGGATTCATGGGCTAAATATAGTTGTTTTTAATGTTTTTTTAAAAAATACAAATGAAAGGGTTAATATTTAATATATCACTAAAATAGTTGCACGTCATAGCAGTTTAGTATGCCGGATACATTATTTAAATCTTTGCAGCCTGTATCGGTCCTGCATAATGTATGCGACTCTTCGTGCACAGACACATTGTCATGCATTATGTTTCTGAGTTTCATTAGGAATGACGTGAAGTGTTACACTGTCAGATTCCTGAAATGCCAGAATGCCTGGCATCCCTGTAATAATTGGATACTGCAGTGTAACAAAAATTATTCACTGGGTAATTACATTCATGAATTCATCCTGCTCCAGCATCAGCTATGCTTCGAATTTTGCAGAATATCCCGTCTTTACTTATCTGGGTCCAAGAAAAAATGTCATGTCTAAAAAATAACATGTAGGATTTGATGCATCGGACGGGAAATGGAATGGTTTAAACTCTAGAGATTTCATAAAAACCTTAAATAAAGTGCACTGGAGCTAGATCGCTTGATTAATTTATATTTAATAACGGCAATTGTTCATTACGATGAGCAGAAAAATCAAACATGAAAAACAGTGCTCACAGGTCTATTCACTAAAAGGTGAAACTTTGGAGAATTGGCAGGAGGAGAGAACAATCTAGACCGATCTAGACCAATCTAGCCGATTTGAAAAGTGAGATAAATGGGAGAATTTTTTTGGTTTGGCTATTTTGACCTAGAGTTTTCAGTTCTCCAGTCATTCTCCTGAGTGTCACCTTTACTGAATAGACCTGATTCCCTTCACTGCTGAGCCATTTCACCTCTGTGTGCTGAGCTCATTTCACCCCTGTGCAGAGCTCATTTCACCCCTGTGCAGAGCTCATTTCACCCCTGTGTGCTGAGCTCATTTTACCTTGTGTGCAGAGCCATTTCATCCCTGTGTGCAGAGGTCATTTCACCTTGTGTGCAGAGCCATTTCATCCCTGTGTGCAGAGCTCATTTCACCTTGTGTGCAGAGCCATTTCACCCCTGTGTGCAGAGCCATTTCATCCCTGTGTGCTGAGCTCATTTCACCTCCTTGTGCTGAGATCAGTTCATCCCTGTGTGCCGAGCTCATTTCACCCCTGTGTGCTGAGCTCATTTTATCCGTGTGTGCTGAGCTCATTTTACCCGTGTGTGCTGAGCTCATTTTACCCGTGTGCTGAGCTCATTATACTTCCTTGTGCTGAGCTCATTTTGACCATTTTGTGCTCATCACGTTTAAATGCAATCTGAAATCATGTTTTATAATACGACCCAGAAAAATTACATATACTTTTTTTCGGAAGACTCGCAGATTCATCATATGTCATTATTATATGTATATGTTACGTCCTGTCAGAATGCTTTAACAAAAAATTTAAATAAATGTATATTTTCATTCAGTTTACAGTCATTTACAGCGTGTAAAATTATTTTCATATTTTATCATCCAAGGTTTTGTGGTTATATATTTTATGTAGCACTCTTTTTTAAAAAAAATTAGAAAAGGGAAACTGTTAGGCTAGGGTCAGACTAACGCATTTTTCGCGTTGTCCGTGAAAAAGTGCGTTCGTACGAATGGACGTATTTTTTCACGGAATACGCGATTGCGGTCATACGATGCGCATTTTCGGCCGTGATTTTGTACGGATCATCAATAAAACACTTTTTGTGTCTGGATGTGATGTTGGCCGGACATTAGCAGCGTCTGACGTCTCCTAATCACGCACACACGCCTCTAGCGGACGCAGCGCACTCTGTACGTCCGTACTAGCGGTTTGACGTTCTCGAAAAAATGCGTTCCTTTACCACTTGCGTTGCGCAGCCACACTTTTGTGCGGCCGTTCTTCGTATGCTGCCTGGCATTGGACGTCATTTGCTGCTAGCACGGCCGTGATTAAGTGCGGATAAATGCACGTTAATACTGCGTTAGTCTGACCCTAGCCTTACTATATTTTCCTGAGACAATATGCTATTTTAACTAAATCTGAAAAAAATAAGTTTTTCATCGAGGGAAACGAGAAGGTGAGTTAGTGCACCATCATTGTTCACATTATATTGAAATGTGAACAATAATGCTGCATTATTTAAAAAAAAGAATAAAAAAGAGCTTTATTTTTATAAAATTTTATTTTTATTTATTTATTTAATTTTTTTCTATAACTTGATAATGTTTGGTATCATTAGAAAAGCCATGCTCTATCCTTTCCAATGATCCCAAACATGAGTGGTGTAAACTCATTGAACCCCCGTATGTCTAACATGGGAAATCCCCTGCCCGGCTAGAGGGGGGAATTCCCGTTCTGATGTCATTGCACTCAGGCACGACGATGTCAGTGGACAAGGGGAGGCCCAGAAGGTGGGGCTGACATCCAATATGTCAGCTCCCACAAGAAGAAGGACACAATCCGGCACAGTTTGGCGCTGGATCGCAGTACCGGCATGTAAGGCGTTAAAACGGGCATCACTGGAAAGGTCAGACTGCGACCTTTCCAGCGATGCCTCTCTTGTTTTCTTACCCCTTACCAATGGGGAGATAGAGGGGTCCAAATGACCCCACCCTCTCCTTCCTGCACTCTCCTAGCTCCGCTGGGGGGGTGCCTCAAACTGACATCATCGTGCCCGGTGCGATGATGTCATCGTGCCCGGCGCGATAACATCAGTGCACCAGCTGGAGTATAAAACCGAGAGTCAGACTTCAAGTAAGTCAGACCACTGTGAGACCCAGGCCAATCAGATGAGTATGGGGAAAATTCACTGCAGAGACTCCACAACGAGTGGGGAACGTCCTCCGGACACAGCGGTGACAGACCAGGACGTTTCCCACACATCGTCTGCAGCAAAAGGATTAAATGAAGTATAGATTTTTACTTGTTTTTTTCTTATAACACTGTATTGGGGGAGCAGGGGTCAAGTCGAGGGGGAACGTGTGGGATCCCAGGTGGTCCTCCTTTTTGTGCAGTGTGTGAACCAAGTTCCCATTGGTCCAATACACTATAAAGCTTGTATTCAGGTATTTCTGTTTAATCCAATGGTTCCCTTTTTTTTTTTAAACATATTTTTATTCGTCTCAGATCAAGATGAATTTACAGAAAAAGGGGTAACAGTTTTTTTTTTTTTTTTTTCCTTTTCATATCATGTACAATCTGTAACAATGTAAAAAAAAAAATCACAGCTTCCGGTGTTAAAGTATTACATCACAATCCAGTACCGAAGTGTCATGGTAATGTCAGCATTTTAAAGCTCAGAGGTGGACGGCTGGGTTAGGGTATCCCGGGAAGTGGAGGCAAGAAAGTTAACTAACAAGTGGTCAGAGGTATCTGAGGGGATCGGAGGGGTGTTCCGCAGCATTTGTAGGGAATACCATGGGGCATCGCAGAACGTGTTTCGTAGGGAGGTTTTGACCTCAGGTGGTAAGGCACAAATAAAAGGGGACCAGTGGGTAAAGAATTGTTGAGTTTTCTCAGTCTGATGTAGTGAGGCCTCAGACCAGTCAGCCAAGAATATGGAATAAATTCTGTCGTACATCATGCGGAATGAGGGAGGGGTACCGGATATCCATTGAGATAATATGGCCTTTTTGCCCGTCGCTGCTAAGAGACCTAACCAAAACCGGTGGCATCTAGAGAGGGGTTGAAGGGTCTGTGAAGTTGGTAAGTTGAAAATAGCCCAGTTAGGCGTGAAGGGAATCTCGATTCGGAGAACCAGAGAGCTGAATCGGCGTACGGTGTCCCAAAATAATTGAATAAAGGGGCACGACCAGAGACAATGATGGAGGTCGGCTGGGGAAAAATTGCATTTTAAACAGTTGGCATTAGGTAATAGTCCCGAACGGGCCATTCTGTCCGGCGCCATGTAGGCTCGGTGGAGTATCCTATAAAACATGTCCCAATAATTGGCGGATGGGAGAGTGCGTCTTGATACCAGAGTAGCCGACACTAGGTCGTGGGGGGTAAGGTTTGGAAAAGTAGTGGCCCATCGAGAGATAGCCCTCCAGGGTTTCGAGGTGGGTAGTGAATGTTGTAGAAGTGTGTAAATGGTTGAAGTCGAGGGAGGAGATGAACTATGTACGAGTAATTGCGTGTCTAACGGGTTAGTTAAATCAGTGGGAGATAAGGTGTGCAGTTGTGCGAGAAGGAACTGTCTGAGTTGTAAGTAATAAACAGGGTGTATAGTTAATGGGGCAATGCGTTCTGTCAAGGCTGTGTAAGAATAAGGCAGACCTGATGCTCCATCTAGGTAATGGTGTAGAAGTCTAAAACCTCGTTGAGCCAGGGTTCGAAAGATAGGAGCAGGGGAGGCATTTTGAAAGTGAGGGTTATGCAAGATAGGGGACCAAAGGGATGTTTGCCAGGACAATTGGAGACGTTTACGAATTCTGACCCAAGCTAATTTCGTCGTGGAGAGCAAAGGGTTATCGCGTAGGGGAGGGGGGATGGCGGGAGAGTGTTGGTGAAGAAATGCTAGTAAAGAGGAGGCAGGAAGTAGCGCTTGTTCCACATGTAAGGCTGTGAAGCGTGAAGTATCATTCAGCCAATCCGATACGTAACGATATAGTGCTGCTAGGTTATAATCTAGTAAATTGGGGAAGTTGATACCTCCCCTCGCTATCGGTTGCTGAAGGCTAAGGAGTGGTATACGTGCCCGCTTATCTTGCCAAATAAAGGACGCGTACAGCCTGTTGAATAACTGAAGATCATTAGGTTTCAGTAGGAGAGGCAATACTTGTATAGTGTATAGTAATTTGGGAAATAAGGTCATTTTAATAAGTGAGGCCCGCCCCAAGTAAGAAAGTGGAAGTGAGCTCCAGGCCTCCAAAAGTGCTTTTGTTTGGGCTAAGTGAGGGTCTATGTTGAGTTTGTATAAGCGGGAGAGGTCAATCGGTAGAATAGTACCCAAGTATTTAATATACGGCGAGGGTGCCCAGGAGAAGGGAAAGCCCTGGAGCCAAGAACCCTGTGGTTTGGGGCCTAGAGGTAGAGCTACTGTCTTGGCGTAGTTGATTTGGAAGCCGGAGGCTACATGGAAGGAGTCAAACAACTTCAATAGGGGGGGGATCGCGGAGGCGGGGTCTGAAAGGAATATCAACAAGTCGTCTGCAAAGGCTACAACTTTTAATACTACTGTGGGGGACAAATGAATTCCTGATATTGTTTGGGACATTTCTATGATACGTATTAGAGGTTCTAGGGCCAGGTTAAATAATAACGGGGACAGAGGACATCCTTGCCTAGTTCCTCGTTCTAGGTTAAAGGGGGCGGAGTTGAGTCCATTTGCTGTGATCATAGTGGAAGGCGTAAGATAGAGTGCACGAAAAAGTGTTAAGAATGTCTTACCAAAATGATGAAACTTAATAAATCTGATTAAATAATTCCATGAGATCCTATCGAACGCCTTATCTGCGTCACAGCTCAGTAAGAGGTTTGAGGATTGTTGCGTGAGGGAAGATGACCATATTGCCGCTATGGCTTTGCGTATATTGGTAGTGGAATGGCGGCCGTTAAGGAATCCTGTTTGTTGAGGCCCTATGAGGCGTGCAAGAGGTTTTTGAAGACGGCGGGCCATGATGGAGGACAGTATTTTGAGGTCAGTATTTAGTAGTGCAATGGGACGATAGGAGGTAACCAATGTTGGGTCCTTTCCCGGTTTGGGGAGAACCACCACCCGCGCCTCATTAAAGGTCGGGGTGGGGTCCCACCCCCCAGGATATTGTTATACAGCGTAACTAAGTGGGGAATCACCAGGCCAGAAAGGAGTTTGTAATATTCCGCCCCAAAGCCATCTGGGCCCGGTGTTTTTCCGTTTTTAAGTGAGGTTATTGTCGCTTTGATTTCGGCGTGTGTGATGGGTACTGAGAGTGCATCGCGTTCTCCTGGGGAGAGTTTAGGCACTTGGGCTGTATGAAAAAGATTTAGTTGGGCGGCACAGTCATCGGGGCCTGCCTTATAGAAGTCCGCAAAGTAGGTACGAAAGTGATCCACTATGTCATTAGGTTTGGTAAGAATGGTTCCGTCCGAGGTCTTGAGTTTTGAAATTAAGGGTCTAGTCTGGGTCTGGGAGCGTACCAAATTAGCAAGAAGTCGACCTTGTTTGTTGCCAAAGCGGAACAGAGCCTGTTTTTGACGTTGGCATGTACGGTGTGCCTGTTCTGTGGCCAGGGAGTCGTATCGCGTCTTGTCATTTTTGTATTTTTGGAGGGTCGTGGAGGTTGAGTCTAAGAGATAAGCTCTATAGCTGCTAAGGAGCTCTGAGTGGGCATCGGAGAGGTGTCTAGAAGTCTCTTTTTTTGTGCCGGCGGCATATTCCATTATTTGACCCCGAAGCACTGCCTTCGACGCAGACCAAAAAAGGTTGACATCGTCGACGTGCTCAATGTTATCGTCCGTGTAATTATTCCATGCCAGTTCAACGTGAGAGGTGAAGAGACCGGAGGTCATGAGATGCGAAGGAAAGCGCCAGTTCCTAGAATAGGGCACCGGGGTTTCCAATATGATTTCTAGTGTGATATGCGCGTGGTCCGTGAGAGTTATTGGGCCAATGTCTGTCCGTAGGGCACGGTTGGAAAGTAAGCTTGAGACCAGAAAAAGGTCTAGGCGGGAAAAGGATTTGTGCGGGTCGGAGTAAAATGTGAAATCCCTGCCCGTAGGGTGGTGGGAGCGCCACACGTCATCCAGGTCAAAATGGGACCTGAGGAAGGTCGGGCCTGTGTGTTGAGCACGTCCCCTAGCCATCGTACGACTGGGTGCTCGGTCTAAGATAGGGTCTGGGACCTCGTTGAAATCACCCCCACAATCCTACGGAAAGAGTCGTGTAAATGGAGTAATGGTAACAGTGATTTAAAGAAAGTGAGATTGGGGCTATTGGGAGCATAGATGTTAAGTAGTTGTAGGGGTTCTTGTCCCACTGTCAGGGCGAGAAAGGTATATCTGCCTTCTGGGTCATTAATCTCAAGCAAGTCAGAGTATGGGAGACGTTTGTGGAGAAGGATAGTGGTACCACGTGATTTCTGCGTGTGGACGGATGATGTCTGGAAGCCTATCCAGGGGGCGCGTAGTGACTGGTTTGGGGAAGTCCAGTGCGTTTCCTGTAGGAAAATTATGTCAGGATCTAACTTTTTCAAGTATTGTAGTACTTTTTTCCTTTTGATAGGCGAATTAAGGCCTTCCACATTCCAGGATACCAGTTTCAACGATTTGCGTGTAAAAATCTGTGGTTCTATAGGAAGGGTACTTTCAGACACAGTTTCGTGGGTCATGGGGGATACCAATAGCGGGTTCTAAGCTTAACCGTCGAGAACAATTTGTGAAGTGGGGCCGGGAACCGTCCCAGCATCTGCTCCACAGCCCCATATACATTAGCGACCAGTGTTACCTCCTGCCTATGATTCAAAAGGCTAATCAGAAACATTTTAAACATCAAGCACCCAACAGGAACATAGGGGTGTCTGCATCTGGAAGAAACAAAACGAACCAGAAAACAAACAGAAGAACCATAAACAATATAACCAAGATTAACCAAAAGGATCCGGGTGGTGAGTGGTAAACATACGGTTCGGACCGTGGTTGGATCTAGTCCTGTCCGTGGAGTCCAGCACCGGAGAGTTAGTAAAATCGAACAAAAGGGGAAAAAGTCGTAGGGATCCATTGCATCTCTAGGACCACGCTGAGCCCGTTGTAGAGTCGGAGCTACAATCAGGTTGGGGGGTTCGATGAGCGTTGCCTTGTGGATGTCGATGAGGGGGAACGTGCAGTGTCATCTTCCAATATGGTCAAGGCGTCGTTTGGTGAATCGTAAAAGGTGACTTGGCCGTGAAGGTGAACTCGCAAGCGAGCAGGGTATTGGAGCGTGAACCGCACATTAGCCGCCGCCAATTTGGAGCAGATGGGGGCGAAGGCCCTGCGACGGGCCGCCAGAGATGCTGAGAAGTCCTGGAAGAGGCGTAAAGTAGTTCCATTGTATTCTAGGGTACTGGCTTTCCTATACGCCTGCATGATGCGGATTTTGTCTGAGAAATTCAGCAGTTTAATTATGACAGTGCGAGGGCGGCCTAATGATGGAGAAAGGTCCGGTCCCAGACGATGTACCCGTTCCACAGTCAGCGCTGAATTATCCGCTAGTCCCAGGGCTGTGGGGAGCCATGAGGACACAACGTGGTGTAGTTGAGGACCTTTTACGGTTTCAGGGAGTCCCACTATTCTTAAGTTGTTTCTACGGCTCCTGTTCTCTAGGTCGTCAACTTTGTCTATCAGGGAGGAAAGGAGCGAGTCGTGAGATTCCACAGATGTTTGGAGGGGGGTCAGTCCATCCTCCAGAGTGGACACCCTTTCTTCCACCTCAGTCAGTCTTTGTGCTTGCAAGGTGAGCTGGGAGAGCGCCAGGTCAATGGTAGTCGATAGTCGGACCAATTTTTCATCTAGCAATGGCGAGAGCATAGCTGTGAATTCCGCCATCTGCATGACAGTAGTGGGCGGTGGAGGGGTATTCAGGTGTGGGCTGGAGGGCGGGCTTCCCAGATCAGATGTGGAGTGAGTCGGGGATCGTGTCGGGGCCGATGTACCTTTGCCCTGAGATTTGGTTGTAAGGCGTTTTGAACTTTTTGTGGATGATGCAACGAATTTATCCATGGTGAGGCGTAGGCCTGGCAACTGTAATATGCAGACAACGGGAGTGTCCGGAAAAAATTATATACAGACAGTGCGGAGTGTCCAGAAAAATTATGATATACAGACAGTGCGGAGTGTCCAGAAAAATTATATACAGACAGTGCGGAGTGTCCAGAAAAATTATATACAGACAGTGCGGAGTGTCCAGAAAAATTATGATATACAGACAGTGCGGAGTGTCCAGAAAAATTATATACAGACAGTGCGGAGTGTCCAGAAAAATTATGATATACAGACAGTGCGGAGTGTCCAGGAAAATTATATACAGACAGTGTGGAGTGTCCAGAAAAAATTATGATATACAGACAGTGCGGAGCGTCCAGAAAAATTCTGATATACAGACAGTGCGGAGTGTCCAGAAAAATTATGATATACAGACAGTGCGGAGTGTCCAGAAAAATTATATACAGACAGTGCGGAGTGTCCAGGAAAATTATATACAGACAGTGCGGAGTGTCCAGGAAAATTATATACAGACAGTGCGGAGTGTCCAGGAAAATTATATACAGACAGTGCGGAGTGTCCAGGAAAATTATATACAGACAGTGCGGAGCGTCCAGAAAAATTATATACAGACAGTGCGGAGTGTCCAGAAAAATTATATACAGACAGTGCGGAGCGTCCAGAAAAATTATATACAGACAGTGCGGAGTGTCCAGAGTGTTTTCTTGTTTTACGTGGTTTTTTTCCCCCTTTTTTCTTTTGGTTTTTCGTTTTGTGCGGTTTTTCCCTTTTTTTTCCCCCTCTTTTTCTTCCGTTTTTTTTTTTTTTTTTTGTTTTATGTGGTTTTTCCTTTTTTCCCCCCTCTCCCAAAAACTAAAGAGAAGGTAGTCTGCCTTATCTAGTGTTCTCCTGTTTAACACAGCAGGATGGCATGTAGGTAGTGGGATACACGGCCTGGATCCAGGACTGAGCCCTCCGAGGACGGTGAGGGGCGAGAGAACTCCCGCCGGAAGCTACCGGCAACTGTCCACGTGCGCCGGACCAGGCGCCGCCAAACAGGCCCCAGTAAACGGCGTTGAGGAAGAAAGCCCCAGCGCAAGATGAGGAAGCCGGCGCCTCAACACAGGGGTCCGAGTTAGCGGAGGGCAGAGGAAATGGTGCACTCACCCCGACGGGCGCGATAGCAGCGCGCTCGAGCGCCGCGTCAGGCTTCAGTCCGGGCCTACAGAAGGGTCACGCACCCGCACAGCCGTGCGGGTATGGAACGGCCAAAATCTGGCCCACGGACCTCCGGGGATGAAGAGGGGGACAATCAGTCAGTCGTCAGCGGCTTGGCAGGCAGGGATGCCTCAGATGACATCGGATGGAAACCCTCTACGAAAGGAGCTGTCTTAAGATGCGGCCATTACTTAGGCCCGCCTCCCGGAAGTCTGTCCAATGGTTCCCTTTTAAATCATTTATTTATTTTCACTTATCATGTTTTTGTTAAAATCCTCATATATAAAATTTGAATGCATGTTTATATAATGTGTTGGATGAAATTTTCTAATTGGGGGACAGAAATCTTGGCGAGTTCCCAGACTCATTTAACGACTTGACCCCTGGGGGGGTCATTAATCTCTAGACGTTTCTCTAAAAGCAAATTAGAAAATCACCTCTGAAAAATCTTAAAGGGTTACTCACTAATCTCCGAAGTGGCCCATTTGGTGCCATTTTGGGCCAATTCGTCTATTCACAAAGCCCTCAATTCACCAAATACTGACAGCAAAATACGATGCAATTTGCTGCAATGCGTTGGCACCAAAATTGTCCCATAGACCAGGGCTCAAAATTTCAAGTCCTGAGCTACTAGACAGGCCTTAAATGTTACTTGTCACCAGTTGACCCACCTAACCCCTGCCCTGCCCTTAACTCCACCCCTAAACACAACCTCTAATGAAATCACACTGTTAAATGTTTAATTCAGAATAAAGTTACAAAAATAACTAACGTTAATACCCAGACATCATACCCCAGATACATGTATTGTATCCCTAGACCCCAGATACCCAGACGCGTGTATACCAAGACCCCAGATGCGTGTATACCAAGACCCCAGACGCGTGTATACCAAGACCCCAGATGCGTGTACACCCAGCCGGAATATGCTGCGCAAGCAGCACAAAATAATTTATTGTGCATCTCCACTCGCCTTCACCTAATTTCCACTCGCCAAATGCTAGCAGGCAAGTGGAAATTTTGAGACCTGCCATAGACTATTGTGTCTTCTATTCACAGAACCCTGAACTTCACTGAAATTCTGGAGAAATGCCCTGATTTTCGGTGTTTCAGTTCGACAAGTTTAAACGAATGAATCCCGTAGAATTCAATGTAAAAACCAAGGGTTCAATCACCTAAATCTAGCGCGAGTCGCTAAACGGTAGCACCTGATAACCCACCAACAGATCATCTTGTCTGCGGTAGTCCGTGTACAAGATTCATTAGTGCGTGCTAGGGAAATGCTAAGACCCGGGCTGAGTACCAGCGCTAATGCATCGTATGGTTAAAAGTAAAAAGCGTTCCAGTGTAAAAAAAAGCCTTGTTTTTTGTTGTTGTTTTTTTAAAAAATCAGAACCCCAAATTTCGCTGGAAAAATCCAGAAAAATACCTAATAAATTCTACAAATTCAATAAATAAAAAAGTTTTTTTGCTTCGGTTTAAAAAAAATTATGGTTGAATAAATAAGGAATAAAAACAATAATATTTTTTGCATTGAATCCTATGGGTGTTACTTTAAATAAATATTTTTCCAGAAAACGCCTGCCTACCAGTCTTCTATTGGGCTTTCGGTTGTACCGTACAAACAACCGTATGCTGAATAAGGAGCGCCTCCATTAGGCTCAGAACCACGTGAGTGAATCCATATGTATTTTATAGCTCTTGTGGTTTATTCGACCTACACCATGTCGATATATGTCTTTTAAATAAATCATCACGGACATACTGTTCAGGAAAGGGCTGAGGACGGCCGTAAAGAGTCCATCTACTTTCATAATAGAGTCACGGTGGCTCTCTGTGAGTTTTTTTGCACCTTTCTCTAGATAGAAAGTGAAAATGTCTCTTTTAGAGGTGATACGATCAATATTGACTGAATATAGGACTACTGTTGAGTGCATAGAAAAGGTAATCTATGCCAATTGAGCGCAACACTTATTGGTTCCTTTCTCCAGAATCCTATGGGCTTCGCACACGGCAGGTTTCCTATACAATGCATCTTCTAACGTTTCCCCGAAGCACGCCGTTTTAACCATACAATGCATCTTTTACACGTAAACTACATCCAGCGAGCCGAGAGAACCCCTGTGCTGCATTCTTTTCAATTGCCTGTTAATTTTGACTTTTTTTTCCTTTTTCTTACTTTTCCATCAGTTAACACCAGGGTTGAGCAGTAGGTACATTTTTGCGATTAGCGTCGTCGTTGAAATTATCGCCAGGACCAAACGATCTCTTGGTTAGAATAGTGAAAGTTAGGGCTGTGCATGGCTGAAAAATTTGTTTTGTTTAGTTTCGTTACGTTTTAAATAATTTTGTTTTCGGAATTTCGTAACTAATTTCGTAACTAATTTCGTTTTGTTCCGGATTGATTTGAAATTTTGTATCGATTCGAAATTTTAATTGATTCGAATTTCATTTAACAATTCGATAGTTGATATCAATTTGAATTTTGGCTCACTAGATAAAACCCCACTTAATCAAATTTTGCTGTTTAAAAGAAAAGCTAGGGTTAAATTTTAAGGTTTGTCACAGATTTAGTATTTGAGTCAAATTAAACAGTGAAACAAAATGAATTTGTTTCATAAAGTCCTTTGCTGATTATTACTTTTATTGTAAGTTAAGATCAATTCGATAGTTGATATCAATTTGATAGTTCATTTCAAATTCGATAGTTGATATCAATTATTCAAAATTTTCTTACATGATGATGATGACACAGTATAAAACTAAATAAATTCGTGATATATAGCGTTTCGTTTCGAATTTGTATCGTATCGATTCGTTATTCGGAAGTACTTCCAAAATACGAATTATCGAATTTCGTTCCAAATTCCGAATTTTTCCGAAACGAATGCACATCTCTAGTTTTTTTTCCAGAACTTGATAATGTTTGGTATCATTAGAAAAGCCATGCTCTATCCTTTCCAATGATACCAAACATGAGTGGTGTAAACTCATTGGAGCCCCGTATGTCTAACATTGGAAATCCCCTGCCCGGCTAGAGGGGGGAATTCCCTTTCTGATGTCATTGCACTCAGGCACGACGATGTCAGTGGACAAGGGGAGGCCCAGAAGGTGGGGCTGATATCCAATATGTCAGCTCCCACAAGAAGAAGGACACGATCCGGCACAGTTTGGCGCTGGATCGCAGTACCGGCATGTAAGGCGTTAAAACGGGCATCACTGGAAAGGTCAGACTGTGACCTTTCCAGCGATGCCTCTCTTGTTTTCTTACCCCTTACCGATGGGGAGATAGAGGGGTCCAAGTGACCCCACCCTCTCCTTCCTGCACTCTCCTAGCTCCGCTGGGGGGGTGCCTCAAACTGACATCATCGTGCCCGGTGCGATGATGTCATCGTGCCCGGCACGATAACAATTTGTATCGTATCGATTCGTTATTCGGAAGTACTTCCAAAATACGAATTATCGAATTTCGTTCCAAATTCCGAATTTTTCCGAAACGAATGCACATCTCTAGTTTTTTTCCAGAACTTGATAATGTTTGGTATCATTAGAAAAGCCATGCTCTATCCTTTCCAATGATACCAAACATGAGTGGTGTAAACTCATTGGAGCCCCGTATGTCTAACATTGGAAAGCCCCTGCCCGGCTAGAGGGGGGAATTCCCTTTCTGATGTCATTGCACTCAGGCACGACGATGTCAGTGGACAAGGGGAGGCCCAGAAGGTGGGGCTGATATCCAATATGTCAGCTCCCACAAGAAGAAGGACACGATCCGGCACAGTTTGGCGCTGGATCGCAGTACCGGCATGTAAGGCGTTAAAACGGGCATCACTGGAAAGGTCAGACTGTGACCTTTCCAGCGATGCCTCTCTTGTTTTCTTACCCCTTACCGATGGGGAGATAGAGGGGTCCAAGTGACCCCACCCTCTCCTTCCTGCACTCTCCTAGCTCCGCTGGGGGGGTGCCTCAAACTGACATCATCGTGCCCGGTGCGATGATGTCATCGTGCCCGGCGCGATAACAATTTGTATCGTATCGATTCGTTATTCGGAAGTACTTCCAAAATACGAATTATCGAATTTCGTTCCAAATTCCGAATTTTTCCGAAACGAATGCACATCTCTAGTGAAAGTGCTCAGTAGCGCTGCCCATGTTAAGTATAGGACGCGGTAAGTACAGGAAGCTTGCACTACGAATCGCTAATTACCGCGCGCTAAGTGGTTTTCGCCATTTGTAGCAAGAGGCAAACGATCTGTTGGTCCGGCGCTAGACTGAATTTACCTGGTGCTAACGTGGAAACAGGCTGACACTAGGGTTAGCTCACACCAGCTGATAGTGCCCATAATGTCTTAAAAAAAATAATTAAAGACTGTTTATTCTTTTCATTTTCAGCAAAAACACTTTTTTTTATTTCTTAGAACACCTTTTTGTGTTTTTTTAAAGGAGTTTTTTGTTTTTCTTATTTTTTAAAAAACTTATTTTTTTAAGACTTTTGTAACAGATTTTTTAACAATTTGTTTTGCGAATTCGGTGATTTGTGAATAGACCCTTAAATAAAATATGAATGAAAATCGCTCAGAAGGAAAACGAAATCCCTGCTCGTCCGCACTCTTCACTCGCCAGATTTGGTCTGTGGTTTAAGAAGCCGACGGCGACTTCTATTTAACGTTATCCATGACGTAAATGCCTGAGTGATCCGCCACGTTCACCCAGGTAAACTGATGATTCCAAACTTTATTTACCTCAGGGACGTTGCTCGTTTTTCAGGATTATGTGAAACGAAAGGTTAAATGCCGCGGAGTATTAAAGGAAAATAAGCTTTAAAATACCAGATTAGGAGTTTCTAATCTTCCATTAGTTACACTAACACCCTGCAAGGAGATATTAACCAGTTCTTTAAAAGGCTATTTAAAAATCGATTAACCCCATCCCGACCGATAACGGAATTACTCCGACGTGGTGTTTAAAATACTTAAACGATGGCGGCATTATTCCGTCACGTGGAAAAATGAGCACTGCTCCGTGGCAGGACCAATCAGGAGGTTAATGCTGATGCTATCTATCCCACAGGCTAGCAACAGCCAATCCCAGGGTCCCAGCACATGTGATCTCTGCAACAGCCTATCACAGTGCTGCTGTTAAAGCCCCTGGACCAGCTGCCAGCTCATCTCATTGGAGATGTGTCCTTCATAGTGTCCTGGAGGTTAGGCTTGTGCACCGATTTTTTTTTCGGTTCGATTCGATTTGATTTTTCGGATTTTTAAACTTTTCGATTCGGCTCGTTTCGACCGATTTCTGTTTCGATTCGGCTCGACTCGTTTTCGTGTACATTTTTTTTCGGAATTTCGACCATTTTTCGTATTTTCGTGTCACTTAGCTCGTTTTTTGTATCGACTTTTCGTATTTTCGGAAATTTTCCTTATTTCGGAACGTCTGTTCTCGTTTCAAAGCAATAAATTTCGATTTGACACATTTCAAGTACATTCGAAAATTCCGAAAATATTTTGTTTCGGCTCGGAAAACTTTTCGGATCTGCCATTTTCGGATCTAAAAATTTTCGGAAGATCAGTCGCATCCGAAAACACGAATCGGGAAATTTCGTGAAAATCCCTACTGGAGGTGAATACAGTGTCTGCTCAGAACATTAATGGGTTTATTCAGAGAGAGACGAACTGGCACCGAGCAGTGAATTTCCTCGTACGTTGCAATTTCGTGGCTATTCGGCTATTCAGAAAGCTGGCAGTTCGCCAAATATTGGCAAATTGCTAGCAAATACGGCGCCTGTTCTGCATCAGTGAAATCCCCCATAGAGAAGCAATGGTTAATGGATTCAGAGACACTGTTCGGTGGTTTCATTCGGCAGGTTTTTTCAGGCAAATCCCATAGGTTTCAATGTTAAAAAAAATCAATTTTTTACTCAATATCTATTAAACCGTTTATTCTTTTAACCCCTTCCCGACCGCTGACGTACCCTGTACGTCCTGTGTTCGGGTCTCCCTTAGACCCGATGACGTACAGGGTACGTCAGCGGCGCCAAATCCCCCTCCCGCCCGATACTCACCTCCCTCGTCGGATCCCACGTCGATCTGACAGGGAGGAAGCCTGCCCATGTGATTTACATGGGCAGGCGAGGCTGATGACGTCGCCACGCTGCGTGGTGACGTCATCAGAAGGTGCCCCCATGTGTTTCAATGGAGGGGAGGGGGGGCTCCTTCGGAGCCCTCTATCTCCCCAACCATTGAAGCTAGGGAGATGCCGTTTGCACCGCTGGAGAGGGGAGAGCCTCCCCTTTCCAGCGGTGTATGGCATTAACCATTTCGCTGCCGGATCACGTTGCGGCGCCAATTGGCGCCAAAACGTGATTCAAACCTGGAGGGGGGCTGACATCTTGGATGTCAGCCTAGCCTCCAGGTCCCCCCCCACCCACTGACAACCTCACCATATGTGTGAGGATGTCAGTGGGCCAGTTAACCCTCTAGCTGCCATGTAGAGATAAGGGGATCCTAAGGATCCCTTTATCTCCCGATCCATGGCAGCTAGATGGTCATATTTGCCATCATTTGAAAGGCCTGATTATGGCCTTTCAAATGATACCAAACATGACCAGGTTGGTTTTAAAAAAAAATGTAATAAAAAAATTAAATAAAATAAAAAAATGTTTTTTTTTAAAGTTTTTTTTGTCTGGGGGGAGTTTAATTAAATAGGACCTAGGCTGTCATCTAAAAATAATTAGCACAAAATGGTCAGAATGAGCGCAGCGCACATAGGTGAACTGGCTCAGCAGTGAAAGGGTTAAAAGGTAAAAACATGTAAAAATTGGGTATTTATATTCTCGGGATAAAATTTGGAAACTATTTAGCCGGGGTCTTTATTGGTGGTTATAGCTTTAGGGGATTAAATTACGAAAAAGTGTGTTTTTACAATTTTTTTCATCATATTTCATATTTTTTTTATATTAAATTATTGGATATGATGGAAATAATGGTATTTCTAGAAAGTCCATTTAATGGCGGGAAAAAGGGTGTATAATATGTGTGGGTTGAATAAACGAGTAAGAGGAAAATTTGATCTAAACACGAGCAGCGCAGAAACGTAAAAACAGCAGCGGTCACTAAAGGACGGATTTGTGTAAAACCGCCCGGTCACTAAGGGGTTAATTTGTAGAAATAAGTCTCTTTATTTATTTATTTTCTTTATGATTTTTTAGTAATTTTTCAGGATTTTCTCTTCAAAAATTTTGTCCTGATTTTTTTTAAATGGCGATTTTTTTTTTTTCTGTAACAGACCTTTTTATTATTATTCATAGGACCTTATATGTTAATTCCAGACATTTTCGGTCAGTAGCTTATTAGCAAACAGCGCTCAAAATTTTAAAAGTTTCAATCCATTTTTTTTTTTTTTTTTACCCCATTAATAGGCGTGACGACATTTTCCGGTGGCTGATCGGCGCTGTGTTCGGAGGATCATCGGATTTTTTCGGACGCGTTCGGTTTATCGGATCAAATGCTACAGTTTCGGCGGTTTTGCAGTGGTTTTTTTTGCGATCTGCCAGTTTTTCGGTGTATTTTCCCTGCACTTCGGGGACCCTACAATGAATGATGAATTCACCGCAGGGTCAGGGAATTTGAGGGAACGAGAGGCGCACTGAAATGTCGCCAACATTTCGGTGCTCTCTGAATAAGCCCTTTTTTCTCTACGCATCTTTAAATGTCATTGGATTTGTTTGGCTCAGGCAGTATAGAAACATAGAAACATAGAAAAATGTCGGCAGATAAGAACCTTTCGGCCCATCTAGTCTGCCCAATTACATGGATACTTTACCTGGATTTATCTTTTGTTTAGGATAGCCTTATGCCTATCCCATGCTTGCTTAAATTCAATTACTGTTTTGGCCTCTACCACTTCAACTGGAAGGCTGTTCCAGGTATCCACTACCCTCTCAGTAAAATAATGCTTCCTGATGTTACTTTTAAACCTTTGCCCCTCTAATCTAAGACTATGTCCTTTTGTTTTGCTACTTTGTTTCCTTTTAAATATACTCCCTTCCTCTACCTTGTGGATTCCCTTTACGTATTTAAATGTTTCTATCATATCTCCTCTGTCTCGGCTTTTTTCCAAGCTGTACATGTTAAGATCATTAACCCTTTCCTGGTAACTTTTCTCCTTCAAGCCGTACACCATTTTAGTAGCCCTTCTCTGAACTCTCTCTAAGATGTCTATATCCTTCTGGAGATACGGTCTCCAGTACTGCACACAGTACTCCAAGTGAGGTCTCACCAGTGCTCTGTACAGTGGCATGAGCACTTCCCTTTTCCCACTGCTAATACCTCTCCCTACACAACCAAGCATTCTGCCAGCATTTCCTGCTGCTCTATTACATTGACTACTTACCTTTAGATCCTCTGCAATAATAACCCCTAAATCCCAACCCTCAGATATTGAGGTTAGAACTGTATCAAATATTCTATATTCAGCCCTTGGGTTTTTACGTCCCAGGTGCATTATCTTGCACTTATCCACATTAAAACTCCATTGTCACAGCTCCGACCATTTTTTTAGTTTACCTAAATCATTTGTCATTTGGCTGATCCCTCCAGGAACGTCAACCCTGTTGCAACTTATAACTTTTCAATTGAACTCAATATACTTTTACATAAAACAAGGGAAGATGTCATTGTTAAAAAATAAATAAATACATTCTTCTTGTTAATGGGCTGCTCTGGCGTCGGGATCCATTTACTATAATTAGAAAAGGTAAGTGAATAGAAATGCTCGCTTTATATTCCTATTAGCTTACATCCTGCAGTGAATCTTTTTTATTTGCCAAAAACGACTTTATCATAATTAGGAATAACGAGCATTTAATAAGTAACAAAAAGCTTCTGATAATGTGACTCGGTAGAGGGGGATATAATTTAAGTTTTTTTTAAAAAACATGTATTTTTTTTTTTAATGCGTACTGCTTTATTAGTTGTTGTTGTTTTTTTTTCCATCTTTTCGAAACGTTCAATGGATGGCAAATGAGGATTGCTATTTGTTCGGGATCTCTTGCAAGCTCTTAACATGGAAACATTGAAAAGAAGCATTCTAACTCTCAAAAGAAGACTCTTAACAGTGCGCCATTTATAAAGGCATGGAGAAGTACTTGTACGCGTCTGTCCGGCACGCAGCCATTAGAAATTCTAAAAAAAGAAAATGAGCTGCATTTATAGGTTTCCCGTCAGTGACACAGCCTCGTTTTGCTTGTTTGTTGCTTAAAGACTCTCTCGAAATTGGAATTTTTGCTATTTGCGCTCAACCATAATTTCCGTCTTTCTCTTTTCCTGAACCCTCACATATTATATACCATATTTGAAAATACAATTAATTTTCTCAGATATACACATAAACACGTATATAGACTTACACATATAGGGCCCTATTACACTACAATTTTTTTGGGCACGAAAAAAACGTGATCGCGCGAAAATATACGCAGTATTTCGATCCGAGCGCATTTTTTCGTCCGTCAAAAATTTTCGTGCGCAAATACGACATGCAAAGCCGTTCGCAAATGAACGATGCGTGCAGGAATCGGTGGGCAGACTGTTTTGTCACGGGATTTGTCACGGGAATCAGCCAACATCAATCACACATTTCCAATAAAATATTTAAAACTAAAAAGAAGGAAAAAAAAAATAAACAACCACCAGCCAAAAAAAGAAAAAAATTAACAATGACACAATTTATAAATTTTATTGTTTGGGTATGTGTAGAATGTGTAACTGTACTGTGCTGTATTTTTTTTTCTCGTGGTGGTGTATTTCATTTCGCTCAGAACGATCACATTTACAGTTACCACCTGCTTTTCAAAGACGTTACGAAAATGCGCGCAAACTTTCGTTGCGCAAACATTGTAGTACCATAAGCGTACCAGAGCACTAATGCATTGGCGCTCACAATGTTAAGTATGGGATGTGCGCATGAACTTGCGCTCGCACTGGGTTCGCGCAGGGTCACTCGCGTTGGACGTTAACGCGCATCCTTTGCGCGTACGTTGTAATACGACGTTCTGCGCAAATGGTTTTGCACTCGCGCCAAACAAATGCGGAAGAATGTAATAGGGCCCGTACAGTTTTGCAGTTTTGACAGTCACAATGTGGACATAATCAGTGCTGCTAAAGAAAAATATGAATAGGGTAATTTTTATTGATATTTTATGATACTGATTTTATGATATTTATGGAATACATATTCAGTACCACAAACCAGTTTACAGGGACGGGGTGCTTTGTGAAACAGTCAAATGAATCTGATTCGTTTCATAAAGTCGTTTGCTTGTATGTATTGTAAGCTGGGATCGATTCGATATTTGATATTGATTCAAATTTTGGATCATTAAATAAAACCCCAACGAATCAGTTCCTGCTGCGGACTCATTTAATCGATGGTTCTCTTGTGAGACAATATAACAAATAAATTTTATTATATACTGTTTCGCTTTCATTCAAATTTGACTGAAACTAATTCCTTATTTCGGAAATAATTCCGAAATATGAGTTACAAACAAATGCACACCTCTACCTTCCATCAACCTGCTCCAGAAACAGAAAACTCCTTCCCTGAGTCCCTGGTTCTGGTTGGTTATATATTTAATGTGTTTTTACTTATTTATTACACTCACAGTATAAAAAGAAGATTTTGTTATTTATATGTATATTGCCTACAGTGAAGTCTGCACTATTTCTTGTCTTTTGATTTTTTTTTTTTACATGGATTGTGATCCTGTTTTCATTTTCCCTATTATACTTCTCCGATTTTATAGAGGATTCTTTTGGAGATGAGGAATGCCCAATGTTTATTTTGGTACATGTGAGTGGATAGCAGAGATTTGCACAGCTGGAAAATTTGTTTTGTTTCGTTTCAAAACAATTAAATTTTCGTTATTTCATTTTGTGATTTCGTTTCGTAATTTAGTTTTTTTTCGTTAAGTTAAGACCGACTCGATAGTGGATATCGAGTCGAATTTTCGAATCACTAAAAAAAAAAACAATGAATCAAATCTTGCTGCTAAAAGGCAAGATAGGGTTAAATGTTGAGATGTCAATTGGCCTGTAGTGCTGAATACTACATATTCAGCACCACAGGCCAATTTACAGGGACAGGGCGCTTTGTGAAACAGTCAAACGAATCTGATTAATTTCATAATGTCGTTTGATTTAGTACTTGAAGTTGTTTGTAATGTAAGGCTGGGGTCAGACGAGCGCAATTATCACGTCCGTGTTGCCGCACATTTGTACATCCGCGGCAGCATAGCATTCTGACCAATGGAGCCCCACACACGAAGTAGTCCGCACAGAGGTGCAGATGCATGGCGGACGTGGAAAACGGACGCAGGGTAGGCAAGAACGTAATACTGGTAGAACGGACTTGTGGAGTGTGCCACGTCCGCAACATCCGCATAGCTTTGTGTGTGAGTGATGGAACGTGGTCAGACGGACTGCATTTATACGTCCAGCATTTTTGACGGACAAAATGTTTTTTCATTTAAATTTATTTTCCCTCCTACATCCGTCAAAAATACGTCAGTGAAAAAAACGGACTGTCTGGCCACTACCTTGTCGTCAGTCAGAAAGTACGTCCGTACTGCACGGACGCACAGTCCGTACAAAATGCGCTCGTCTGACCCTAGCCTAAGTTGGGATCGATTCGATAGTTGATATTGAGTCGAATTTCGGATCACTAAATATAACCCCAATGAATCAAATCCTGCTGAGGAATCATTTAATTGACGGCTCTCTTGTGAAACAGTATAGCAAATCAATTTCGTTATATACTGTTTCGTTTCAATTAGGATGAAATGAATTCGTTATATCGGAAGTACTTCCAAAATACAAATTAACAAATTTTCAAATGAATTGTGATTCCTAACGAAACAAATGCACACCTCTAGTGGACACTCCTCACCATCATATAATGGGATAATACCCTATGCTTTTTTCTTTGTATTTTATTACAGATTATATCATCATATTAATGTATCTTTTTTTCAATTACGTTATACACACTGCTGTGAAATAAACTCCCTAAGGACATTTAATTGGTACTAATATAATCCCTGAAGGGGTTATTCACAAAAAAACACCGAAATTTCAGCACTTTGCACTATTGTGTAGGGATGAGCCGAACAACCCCCGAGTTCGGTTCGGGCCCGAACCCGAACTTTCCATATGTTCGGATCCGTACCCGAACCCGAACTCAATGCAAGTCAATGGGGCTGAAAATTCGGTTTATAGAGTGCCCTCCAAGAGGGCATATATGCTAGATATTTGCCATAAAAGGTGTATGGGGGTCCGGGTAGTGCCCTGGGGGACAGGAAACAAGGACAAAAAGTAAAAATAAAAACGTTTTTAAAGAGACAGTGAGTTTTCCAGGAAATAAGGGTTAAAAATAAAAACCAAGAATTCCTTCAAATATCGTGCCTAGGACGTCCCCATAACCTGCCCGTGAAGTGGCGGATTTCTAGGATGTATAGAAACACTTAAAAACAAAAAAATTACATTTCAAATGACGGTAAATGCTTTTCCTTTAATCTATCCATAAACAACTGCTTGGGGCGGCAGTCTGTATGAAAAAAGGAGACATTTTCGGACACGCAGAAAAAGTTTACAGATTTTTTGGCGGTGAAAAGCAGGAGAATAACTGGAGAATGGAAAATTCTAGACCAAATAGTCGTTTTGGAAAGTGAGATAAATGGGAGAATTTTTCTGTTTGGCTATTTTGACCTAGAATTTTCTCTTCAGTCATTCTACTGAGTTTCACCTTTCTCTGAATAACCCTGTCAGGGTTATTCAGAGAGCGGTGAAGAGCAGGAGAATGACTGGAGAATGGAAAATTCAAGGTCAAAATAGCCAAACCAGAAAAATTCTCCCATTTAGGCTAGGGTCAGTCAATTAATGAGTAAATTAGCTCCATGGCAGCCTTTCTCCTGCAGTGCTCGGTGTACAGGCGCCTGTGCACATTATATGTGTTTAATTGGGATCGTTACTATGTGAACTTGTGGCTCACAGGCCCTATATGGTAGTGGCCCAGGGGGCAATTGCCCACCTGCCCCCTGCCAGCTCTCCCCTGAGTATCATATACACATACACATATATCAAAAAGTATATTCCAGCACAACCTTACAGCAAAAATGTGATTTAAGGCCGGGGTCAGACGAGCATTTTGCAGAGCGGAAGGAACGTCCGTGAGAGTGGACGTTCCTTCCACTCTGACGCCCGTCTGGTCACCTCGCTGAGCGCAGTTAGTGCGCTCAGCGCTACAAGGCTTGATCCTATGGAGGATCGCGCTTTGCAGCCCCTTTGAATGTGCGTTGTAGCGCTTCGACGGGGAGGCTTTCAGAAACGTCCGCAAAACGCCCGCTGTAACGTTTACAATTTGTGCGCACACTACAGGGTGTGGCCGGCCGCGTCGAAGCATCCCAACGCTGCGGCGGATGCTGGGAGGCACGTCAGTACGGTCACACTATGGGCTCTATTACATTCTCCGCACAAATTCGTATGCGCAGTGCATTTTTTTTAGCGAGCAGCGTTAAACGTTAACGGGCGTAAATTAACGCTGGTATTACGATTCGAGCGCATTTTTTCATCCATCAAAAAATATCGTGCGGAAAAAAGACGTGCAAAAACGTGCACGCATTAACGTTGCGCGCAGAAATCAGTGGGCAGACTATTTTTTTCACGCGATTCAGCCAATCAGAATTAAGTACCACAATTGTCTCCCGTTCAGTTTTTGCGCCTGTCAAAGTAAATCTGAGTATACATGCTGCAGCAATAATAAAAACACGCACAACCTCTCCATTTTATTGTTTGGGTATGTGTAGAATGTGTAACTATACTTTGCTGTATTTTTTTTTTCGTGCTGGTGTATTTGGTTTCGGGCAGGACGTTCAGATTTGCAGTTACCACCAGCTTTTAAAAGACGTTAAAATTATGCGCGCAAACGTCGTGTGTAAAAAGTTGCGCATCGATTGTAATACCATCCGCGTACCAGCGCTCAAACGCATTTTCGCTCACAATGTTAAGTATGGGATGCGCGCACGAACTTGATAACGTAATACGACGTTCAGTGCTAAGGGTTTTGCCCCTCGCGTTAATGTGTTTTTGTGCATGCGCACATTTTTGCGCTAAGAGTGTAATAGTGCCCATAGTGCGCTCATCTTACCCCGGCCTTAGTTGGTGCATAGCCAATAGCATAGCAACATATAAAAATGGAATGAAGATGCCGCGCTCGAAAAAATAATTTTAAAAAAGTGTATTTATGAATAGAAAAAGGACCTTTTTTAGGCTAGGGTCAGACGAACGCATTTTCGCGTCGTCTGTGAAAAAGTGCGTTCGAACGAATGGACGCATTTTTTCACGGAATACGCGATAGCGGTCATACCATGCGCATTTGCGTTCGTGTTTTTGTACGGATCATCAATAAAACACTTTTGCATCTGGACGTTATGTTGGCCGGACATTAGCAGCGTCTGACGTCTCCCAATCACGCACACACGCCGCTAGTGGACGCAGCGCACTCTGTACGACCGTACTAGTGGTTTCACGTTCTCGACAAAATGCGTTCGTTTGCCACTTGCGTTGCGCGGACGAACTTTCGTGCGGCCGTACTTCGTGTGTTCCCCGGCATTGGACGTCATTTGCTGCTAGCACGGCCGTGATTTTGTGCGGCTAAACGCACGTTAAAACTGCTTTCGTCTGACCCTTGTCTTAATGTCATAAATAAACTTTTTTATTTTATCATTTTTTCGAGCGTGGCCTCTTCATTCCATTTTTACATACACACATATATATATATATATATATATAAAAAGTACACTAGCTGAGCACTCCAGCTTCCACGTTTCCCAAATGCCCGGTGCCTGCCGAATTTAGGCTGGATATCAAGCAATTTTTAAAGAGAGGACGGCGGCACTCCAGGACGGTAAACAAACCAAACGTTTTATTCCAGAGTCGTCAACGTTTCAGTCCTGGGTCAGGGCTGAAACGTTGACGACTCTGGAATAAAACGTTTGGTTTGTTTACCGTCCTGGAGTGCCGCCGTCCTCTCTTTAAAAATTGCTATATATATATATATTATATATATATATACATATATATACATATATATATATATACTCTGAAACACAAGGACATGTGCGTCAATCCCATGATACAAATCACCTGACTGCAGCGACAGCCCAGAAAAGCTAAAGCGGAGATGAAGCACAGGGAAAGGTGGAGGGTTCAGTGAAAATAAACAGGAGAAAATGGTAAAATGCTAATTAAATGCCTGGAAACTCAAAGCGCTTCTAAACGTGAGGAAACATTCTAAACGCTGATTTTCTCAACGTTATCGAGAAAGATACACAGATCTCTCCAAACACCCTGCTCACACCTGCGACATAAAATAAAGAGATTTTATTATATTCCCAGCAGAATCTTCCAGGAAAAAAAAAGAAGTGTGAAAAATAATGTATGTCTCACATTTGCAGAAGCTCTCCGCAAGCTGAGGCCGAGTGCAGCTGCGAACAATGCAGCGCCTTTATGATAATTTAATGAAACAGAAGGGATTTGCTCTCATATCCCAGAAATGGATTTCCAGCTGCAGTCGAGCCATACGGTGGACGGGAGAGAAAGTAGCACAGAGGAAACATAAGAGCAGACGGATAAATGTATCTCTGCGTACTGGAAATAATTCTGTAAATCCCATGAGATTCCTCTTACCTGCATCCTTTATTCCTCCCGCATCTTCAAAAACATCTCATATCCTCCAGCAGATACACTATCTATTCCACTGCCCGCATTACCTTCATAGCGATAATGTGGGAGTAATAAATGGTAATGGGAGGAATATATCGCCAAGGTTTCCCTATATTAGTGCCGATTTCTTTTAGCCCTCAATTATTTCTTAATGTCCATCTTTTTAGGGGTTCCTCCATATATTCAGGGAGTGTGTGGGTGTCTTTTTAGGGGCTCCTCATCCATATATTCAGGGTGTGTGTGGGTGTCTTTTTAGGGGCTCCTCCATATATTCAGGGTGTGTGCGGGTGTCTTTTTAGGGGCTCCTCATCCATATATTCAGGGCGTGCGGGTGTCTTTTTAGGGGCTCCTCATCCATATATTCAGGGTGTGTGGGTGTATTTTTAGGGGCTCCTCCATATATTCAGGGTGTGTGGGTGTCTTTTTAGGGGCTCCTCCTCCATATATTCAGGGTGTGTGGGTGTATTTTTAGGGGCTCCTCATCCATATATTCAGGGTGTGTGGGTGTCTTTTTAGGGGCTCCTCATCCATATATTCAGGGTGTGTGGGTGTATTTTTAGGGGCTCCTCCATATATTCAGGGTGTGTGGGTGTCTTTTTAGGGGCTCCTCCATATATTCAGGGTGTGTGTGGGTGTCTTTTTAGGGGCTCCTCATCCATATATTCAGGGTGTGTGTGGGTGTCTTTTTAGGGGCTCCTCCATATATTCAGGGTGTGTGGGTGTCTTTTTAGGGGCTCCTCCATATATTCAGGGTGTGCGGGTGTCTTTTTAGGGTCTCCTCCATATATTCAGGGTGTGTGGGTGTCTTTTTAGGGGCTCCTCCATATATTCAGGGTGTGTGGGTGTATTTTTAGGGGCTCCTCATCCATATATTCAGGGTGTGTGGGTGTCTTTTTAGGGGCTCCTCATCCATATATTCAGGGTGTGTGGGTGTCTTTTTAGGGGCTCCTCCATATATTTAGGGTGTGTGGGTGTATTTTTAGGGGCTCCTCCATATATTCAGGGTGTGCGGGTGTCTTTTTAGGGTCTCCTCCATATATTCAGGGTGTGTGGGTGTCTTTTTAGGGGCTCCTCCATATATTCAGGGTGTGTGGGTGTCTTTTTAGGGGCTCCTCCATATATTCAGGGTGTGGGTGTATTTTTAGGGGCTCCTCCTCCATATATTCAGGGTGTGCGGGTGTCTTTTTAGGGTCTCCTCCATATATTCAGGGTGTGTGGGTGTCTTTTTAGGGGCCTCCATATATTCAGGGTGTGTGGGTGTCTTTTTAGGGGCTCCTCCATATATTCAGGGTGTGTGGGTGTCTTTTTAGGGGCTCCTCCTCCATATATTCAGGGTGTGTGGGTGTATTTTTAGGGGTTCCTCCATATATTCAGGGTGTGCGGGTGTCTTTTTAGGGTCTCCTCCATATATTCAGGGTGTGTGGGTGTCTTTTTAGGGGCTCCTCCTCCATATATTCAGGGTGTGTGGGTGTATTTTTAGGGGCTCCTCCATATATTCAGGGTGTGTGGGTGTATTTTTTTAGGGGCTCCTCCATATATTCAGGGTGAGTGAGTGTCTTTTTAGGGGCTCCTCCATATATTCAGGGTGTGCGGGTGTCTTTTTGGGGCTCCTCCATATATTCAGGGTGAGTGAGTGTCTTTTTAGGGGCTCCTCCATATATTCAGGGTGTGCGGGTGTCTTTTTGGGGGCTCCTCGATATATTCAGGGTGTGTGGATGTCTTTTTAGGGTCTTTTCGGAATTTTCGAATGTACTTGAAATGTGTCAAATCGAAATTTATTGCTTTGAAACGAGGAGAACAGACGTTCCGAAAAAACGAAAATTTTCGAAAATACGAAAAGTCGATACAAAAAACGAGCTAAGTGACACGAAAATACGAAAAATGGTCGATATTCCGAAACCATTTACAATTCCAAAAAACGAAAATTTTCGAAAATACGAAAAGTCGATACAAAAAACGAGCTGACACTAAAATACGAAAAATGGTCGAAAGTCGAAAAAAAAATGTACACGAAAAACGAGTCGAGCCGAACCGAATCGAAACAGAAATCGGTCGAAACGAGCCGAATCGAAAAGTTTAAAAATCCGAAAAAAACGAACCGAAAAAAAAATCGGTGCACAAGCCTAGAGCAGGCATTTCGCCAAATGTTGGCGAATTGCCTGCACATATGGTGCTTGTTCGAGGGCAGTGAATCCCCATAGAGAAGCAATGCTTCGGCTATTCAGAGAGCAAAACCCAGCAGTGAAAAGTTGCCGAGTTGCCCAGCCTTTTGGGCTGGGGTCAGACCAGCGCACTTTTAACGTGCGTTCTGGCGCACATAATTACGGCCGCACTAGCAGCAGATGACAGGCAATGACAGCCAATATACGATGTACGGCCGCACAAAAGTCCGGCCGTGCAACGCAAGTGGAAAACTAACGCATTTTTTTGAGAACGCTGAACCGCTAGTACTGACGTACTGAGTGCGCAGCTGCGGCATAGCGGCGTGTTTGCGTGATTAGGAGATGTCAGACACTGCTAATGTCCAGCCTACATAACGTCCAGACGCAAAAAGAGTTTTATTGACGATCCGTACAAAATCACACCCGAAAATGCGCGTCGTCTGACCGTTTTTGCGCATTCCGGGGAAAAATACGTCAATGCGTTCGGACGCACTTTTTCACGTTCGCGGGGAAAAATGCTTTCGTCTGACCCTAGCCTTAGTGGTTTAATTCGGCAGGTTTATTCAGGCGAATACCATAGGCTTCAATGTTAAAAATATTCCCATTTTAATTCAATATCTAACAAACCATTCATTATAATATTCTGCAGTAAAAAGTCTCTTTATTTATAGATTTTTTTGGGATATTTTAAGCATTTTTCGGGATTTTTTTTGCCAAATAGTTTTTTCCGATTATTTTTTTTTTTAACCCTTTCGCTGCTGAGGCTTTTCCCGCCTCTGTGCTGAGGTCATTTTTACCGGTTTTGCTCATCATGTTTAAACGCGTTTTGAAGGCTTATTTTAGTATATGAACAATGAATGGTGCAGCGCCACACAACATGCATCCACCACCAGGGTGCCCAGATAGCCAATCTCAGGATATAGTGGTTTCCCCTATACCATTACACACAATAATAGAATAAATAACCTGGATCGGCGCAAGTATTGCTCTCTGGGGTCCTGGAATCTCGCATATATATATATATAAAGAAAGAGACAATAATAGTGCAACACTGATATATACAAAATACTGTAGGTGTATATGATATATATCCCACTCACAAATATAGAGCCGTATATCAGTGTTGCACTATTATTGTCTCTTTCTTTATATATATATATATGCGAGATTCCAGGACCCCAGAGAGCAATACTTGCGCCGATCCAGGTTATTTATTCTATTATTGTGTGTAATGGTATAGGGGAAACCACTATATCCTGAGATTGGCTATCTGGGCACCCTGGTGGTGGATGCATGTTGTGTGGCGCTGCACCATTCATTGTTTATATTGTTGATTGAATAGAAAATTCCCCTACTGGTGCAACAGCTGCCTTCAATATGTCGTTTACCGACTTTAGAAAAAATATTGCTAGCAATATAGAATCCGCATTAGGAGAATTTGATATATGGGTGGATACACATGGACCCACTAGATCCAGCACACAAAGATCTGAAATAGATCTAGAAAGGAGTTTAATAAAAGAGATAAAGATCAAATTGGAAATTGCCCTGGTGGTTATTTTAACTTTATTTTAATAAATTTTATTTTCCATCTTCAATCCCGTTTCCTGCTTTGCTGTTTCCCGGATCATTGGTGGTTTTTCCTCTGGGTTTTTCTCCCACCCTAAAAAAACCTATGGGCATACATCCACGAGCTATGTGAGCTCCTTAGAATGTGAGTACGATTCCATCTGTACATAACACTGTGACCTTTGTCTGCGGACCTACACAAGGAAATTTTCCTCTTTTTTCTTTCCACTGCATAAATTTTGGACAGAAAATTTGCTGTAAGGTGGGGGTCACCTAAGAAATTGAAGATAATTTACCCACATGCCTGGACCCACTTAGAGCCAGTGTTACGGCTCTATATTTGTGAGTGGGATATATATCATATACACCTACAGTATTTTGTATATATCAGTGTTGCACTATTATTGTCTCTTTCTTTATATATATATATATGCGAGATTCCAGGACCCCAGAGAGCAATACTTGCGCCGATCCAGGTTATTTATTCTATTATTTTAGTATATGACCCAGACATATTATATATCGTTCTTTCCGTCAGACTCGGCAGATTCATAATATGTCATTATTATATGTATACGTTATGTCCTGTCTGTATATTATAACAAAAAATGCAATAAAATATGAATTTTCAATAATTTACAGCGTGTAAAGTGTTTTTTTTCACATTTTAACATGCGAGCAATTGCGGTTATATTTTGTATGGGGTGCGCTTGTTAAAAAAATTAGAGATGGGGTCTCGTTACATTTTTTTTTTGGGTAAAATTACACGATTTATAACAAACGCACCGCATACAAAAATCGTTAGTGCAGCATCATTGTTCACATTATAATTGAAATGGGAACAATATTGCTGCATTAACAAACCAAAAAAAAGAAAAAAAAAGTGTTTATTTTTTTTTTATAATTTTTGTTTTAAATATTTATTTTTTTTATTTTATTTATTTATTTTTTTTACAAACTTTTTTCACTTTCGTGTTTGGTATCGTTTCAACGGCCATGCTCTGGCCGATCCAACAATACCAAACGTTAACCCCTAGCTGCCACGGATCGGGAGATAGGGAGTTCATTGGAACTCCCTATCTCCACCGTTGGTGGCAGTTAGGGGTTAACTCCAGGACTGGTGTCATCATGCTATGCACGATGACGCCAGTCCTCAGGGGAGTTCCCGGAGGCTTGGCCGACATCCAAGATGTCGGCCAGCTCCGGGAAAGGATCACGAACCGGCGCTTTTCAGCGCCGATTCGCGATCCAGCTCCCCAGGGGTTAATGCCAGGTACCATTTGGAAGGGCAGGTTGTGCCCTTCCAAATGGTGCCTGGGTTAACCCCCGCAACGCCGCCGATCGGGAGGGAGAGAGGTCCGAAGGACCTCCCCCCCCCTCCCTTTCAGGCGCCTCCTCCGCACATGCGGGGGGGCGCCTGAATTAGGTGTCATCGCGCTGCCGCGATGACACCTAATTTCACCGGCGGCGGTTCCGGATGCTGGGCTGACATCGAGGATGTCAGCCCGCACCGGGGGGGCCAGCGATCGGCCGGAACTCGGCCGAACGCTGACCCCAAAGAGAGGACGCGCTGAGCGCGTCCTCAGCACAGCAGCAGCCATGCGGAGGACGCGCTGAGCGCGTCCTCCGCATCGAAGTGGTTAATCATTTTTTCTTTTTTCTGTAACAGCCCTTTTTATTATCATTCATTGGATCATATGTAAATTTCAGACATTTTCGCTCAGCAGTTTCTTTGCAAGCAGCGTTTCACTTTTCAAACATTCAAGCAAACTGTTTTTTTATTTTCACTCCATTTGTCTGCGGTGTCGGGTTTTTCCGGCGGCTGCGCTGCGTGTGATCGGCTCCTGCTTGGGTTTTTCCGGCATTTTCGGCGGGGTTAATCCAGATGTTTTTGCGGTTTTTTGGTGTGCCTTCGCCGGGTTTTGCGGTGAGTTTTCGGCGGGTCTGCGGCGACTTTTCCCTGCATTACGACGGCCCTGTGATTCTTGCTGAATACACCGCAGGCTCGCCAAATGGGATCGCCAAATCGCACCGAATTGAGGAGAACGAAATGTCACCGAACGTGCGGTGACTTTTCGATTCTCTTTGAATAACCTTGTTGGTGAATCTCCAACTTTCTGAATAGCTGTATGGCCACGCAATTGCACCGAATGGGGAAATTCAATGTTCGGTGCAATTTGGCTCTCTCTAAATGACCCCTTTGCAGTTTTTCACCGTATTTCTGCATTGATTGAAGCGACTTGGCCTGAGTGTAGGATTTTCCTTCTGGATTGTCGACGTGCACCGTAATTGTAACAATAGTGATTTTAGTTAATAACCCCATAATAATTTGGATTATAATTGTATGAGGAACACTGGGAAGAAGAGTCAAGGTTGCCATAATTTAAATCGATGCCACCGAATTTATTATCATGACTTCACTCTCATATTTAGGAACACCTTGACCTTGCAAGGGCTTCGACGAGCCAGAGGGTTATCATTCCCACCCGTTGGACTCCTGGGTGGATTCCGGTGGTCCCCATATGGAATTAAACACCCCAGCATTTCAGTCTTGACTTGTAGTCACGTTGGAGCATTGCCCTCACGGCTCTTTTTCTACAGCTCATTGAATCAAGCCTTTTATCTCGCTCTAGTTTTCATGCTGCAAATTAAGCAATTGGCAAACAAAAGCCGGCACACAGACATTCCATTTAAAGTTTGCCAAAACAAACAAACACAGAGTTAGCCTTTTCACAGGACAAACATGCAAAATGCCAGTAACCAATGGATGGAATAAAACAATGAACGTAAAGCAACCATCTGGAGTGAGTACATCATAGGAAACAAAATTTAAAGTGGAACTGATACTACGAAAATAGGTTATTTCTCTTGTTTTCCATTCCTTGGCCTTGAGTCACTTCAACCAGGTCTTGGAAGCCTTGGACTCCATTCTTCCATGATGGGTCATGTTTACTTGTACGTTCGTTTAAATATTTCAAGGCGTAGTGGTAAAAAATGTAGCCTGTGATCTCTTGGGTTTCTCAACCACTTGAACCATCACTTCCAGGAAGCATAATGTGTGAGGGCCCTGAGAACGGGCAACAGCATAAGTGACCTGCCCCATGGTGGCTCCCCACTCTGGTCTCACAAGGCTTTCTCTCCATTACAGAGAAGGCTGAACCATATGCAGATCAGTCTGCTAACACCCATCTCTGGACCCCCACAATCTTTGTGATGCTGCCTGTTCTCAGGGCCTTCCATATATCCAGAGTGTTTGGGTGTCTTTCTAGGGTCTCCTCCATATATTCATGGTGTGTGGGTGTCTTTCTAGGGGCTCCTCCATATATTCGGGGTGTTCGGGTGTCTTTTTAGGGGCTCCTCCATATATTCATGGTGTGTGGGTGTCTTTCTAGGGTCTCCTCCATATATTCAGGGTGTGTAGGTGTCTTTCTAGTGGCTCCTCCATATATTCAGGGTGCGTGGTGTCTTTTTAGAGGCTCCTCCATATATTCAGGGTGTGTGGGTGTCTTTTTAGGGGCTCCTCCATATATTCATGGTGTGTGGGTGTCTTTCTAGGGTCTCCTCCATATATTCAGGTGTGTGGGTGTCTTTCTAGGGGCTCCCCCATATATTCAGGGTGCGTGGTGTCTTTTTAGAGGCTCCTCCATATATTCAGGGTGTGTGGGTGTCTTTTTAGGGGCTCCTCCATATTTTCAGGGTATACGGGTGTCTTTCTAGGGGCTCCTCCATATATTCAGGGTGTGTGATGTCTTTTTAGTGGCTCCTCCATTTATTCAGGGTGTGTGGGTGTCTTTTCAGGGGCTCCTCCATATATTCAGGGTGTGCAGGTGTCTTTTTAGGGGCTCCTCCATATATTCAGGGTGTGCAGGTGTCTTTTTAGGGGCTCCTCCATCTATTCGGGTGTGTGAGTGTCTTTTTAGGGGCTCCTCCATCTATTCAGGGTGTGTGGGTGTCTTTTTAGGGGTTCCTCCATATATTCAGGGTGTGTGTGTGTTTTTTAGGGGCTCCTCCATATATTCAGGGTCTGCAGGTGCTTTTTAGGGGTTCCTCCATATATTCAGGGTGTGTGGGTGTTTTTTAGGGGCACCTCCATATATTCAGGTTGTGTGGGTGTTTTTTATGGGTTCCTCCATATATTCAGGGTGTGTGGGTGGTTTTTAGGGGCTCCTCCATATATTCAGGGTGTGCGGGTGTCTTTTTAGGGGCTCCTCCATATATTCAGGGTGTGTGGGTGTTTTTTAGGGGTTCCTCCATATATTCAGGGTGTGTGGGTGTTTTTTAGGGGCTCCTCCATATATCTAGAGTGTTTGGGTGTCTTTCTAGGGTCTCCTCCATATATTCATGGTGTGTGGGTGTCTTTCTAGGGGCTCCCCCATATATTCAGGGTGTGTGGGTGTATTTTTAGGGGCTCCTCCATATATTCAGAGTGTGTGGGTGTCTTTTTAGGGGCTCCTCCATATATTCAGGGTGTGCGGGTGTCTTTTTAGGGGTTCCTCCTTATATTCAGAGTGTGTGGGTGTCTTTTTAGGGGCTCCTCCATATATTCAGGGTGTGCGGGTGTGTTTTTAGGGGTTCCTCCATATATTCAGGGTGTGTGGGTGTCTTTTTAGGGGCTCCTTCATATATTCAGGGTGTGCGGGTGTGTTTTTAGGGGTTCCTCCATATATTCAGGGTGTGTGTGTGTTTTTTAGGGGCTCCTCCATATATTCAGGGTCTGCAGGTGCTTTTTAGGGGTTCCTCCATATATTCAGGGTGTGTGGTGTCTTTTTAGGGGCTCCTCCATATATTCAGGTTGGTGGGGTGTTTTATGGTTTCCCTCCATATATTCAGGGTGTGTGGTGGTTTTTTAGGGGCTCCTCCATATATTCAGGGTGTGCGGGTGTCTTTTTGGGGCTCCTCCATAATTCAGGGTGTGTGGGTGTTTTTAGGGGTTCCTCCATATATTCAGAGTGTTGGGTGTTTTCTAGGGTCCCTCCATGTATTCAGGGGTGTGCTGGTGTCTTTTTAGGGGCTCCTCCATATATTCAGGGTGTGCGGGTGTGTTTTTTAGGGGCTCCTCATATATTCAGGAGTGTTGTGGGTGTCTTTTTAGGGGCTCCTCCATATATTCAGGGTGTGGCGGGTGTGTTTTTAGGGGCCCTCCATAGTTCAGGGTGCTGGTGTCTTTTTAGGTGCTCCTCCATATATTCAGGGTGTGCAGGTGTCTTTTTAGGGGCTCCTCCATTTATTCAGTGTGCGGGTGTCTTTTTAGGGGCTCCTCCATATATTCAGGGTGTGTGGTGTCTTTTTAGGGGCTCTCCATATATTCAGGGTGTGCGGGTGTATTTTTAGGGGTTCCTCCATATATTCAGGTGTGTGGTGGTTTTTTAGGGGCTCCTCCATATATTCAGGGTGTGCGGGTGTTCTTTTTAGGGGTTCCTCCATATATTCAGGGTGTGTGGGTTCTTTTTAGGGGCTCCTCCATATATTCAGGGTGGTGTGGGTGTTTTTTAGGGGTTCCTCCATATATCTAAGTGTTTGGGTGTCTTTTAGGGTCTCCTCCATATATTCAGGGTGTGTGGTGTCTTTTTAGGGGCTCCTCCATATATTCAGGGTGTGTGGGTGTGTTTTTTAGGGGCTCCAACATATATTCAGAGTGTGTGGGTGTCTTTTTAGGGGTCCTCCATATTATTCAGGGTGTGTGGGTTGTGTTTTAGGGGCTCCTCCATAGTTCAGGTGTGCTGGTGTCTTTTTAGGTGCTCCTCCATATATTCAGGGTGTGGCGGGTGTCTTTTTAGGGGCTCCTCCATTTATTCAGGGTGTGCGGGTGTCTTTTTAGGGGCTCCTCCATATATTCAGGGTGTGTGGGTGTCTTTTTAGGGGCTCCTCCATATATATCAGGGTGTGGGTGGTTTTTTAGGGGCTCCTCATATATTCAGGGTGTGCGGGTGTGTTTTTAGGGGCTCCTCCATATGTCAGGGTGTGCTGGTTGTCCTTTTTAGGTGCTCCTCCATATATTCAGGGTGTGCAGGTGTCTTTTTAGGGGCTCCTCCATTATTCAGGGTGGTGCTGGGTGTCTTTTTAGGGGCTCCTCCATATATTCAGGGTGTGTGGGTGTCTTTTTTAGGGCTCCTCCATATATTTCAGTGTGCGAGGTGTATTTTTTAGGGGTTCTCCAATATATTCAGGGTGTGTGGGTGGTTTTTTAGGGGCTCCTCCATATATTCAGGGTGTGCGGGTGTCTTTTTAGGGGCTCCTCCTATATTCAGGGTGTGTGGGTGTCTTTTTAGGGGCTCCTCCATATTCAGGGTGTGGGGTGTTTTTTAGGGGTCCTCCATATATCTAGAGTGTTTGGGTGTCTTTCTAGGGTCTCCTCCATATATTCAGGGTGTGTGGGTGTCTTTTTAGGGGCTCCTCCATATATTCAGGGTGTGCGGGTGTTGTTTTTAGGGGCTTCCTCAATATTATTCAGAGTGTTTGGGTGTCTTTTTAGGGGCTCCTCCATATATCAGGGTGTGCGGGTGTTTTTTAGGGGCTCCTCCATATGTTCAGGGTGTGCCTGGTTGTCTTTTAGGGGCTCCTCCATATATTCAGGGTGTGCGGGTGTCTTTTTAGGGGCTCCTCCATTTATTCAGGGTGTGCGGGTGTCTTTTTAGGGGCTCCTCCATATATTCAGGGTGTGTGGGTGTCTTTTTAGGGGCTCCTCCATATATTCAGGGTGTGCGGGTGTATTTTTAGGGGTTCCTCCATATATTCAGGGTGTGTGGGTGTTTTTTAGGGGTTCCTCCATATATTCAGGGCATGCGGGTGCTTTTTAGGGGCTCCTCCATATATTCAGAGTGTGTGGGTGTTTTTTAGGGGCACCTCCATATATTCAGAGTTGTGTGGGTGTTTTTTAGGGGCTCTTCCATATATTCAGGGTGTGTGGGTGGTTTTTATGGGTTCCTCCATATATTCAGGGTGTGTGGGTGTCTTTTTAGGGGCTCCTCCATATATTCAGGGTGTGTGGGTGTTTTTTAGGGGTTCCTCCATATATCTAGAGTGTTTGGGTGTCTTTCTAGGGTCTCCTCCATATATTCAGGGTGTGTGGGTGTCTTTCTAGGGGCTCCTCCATATATTCAGGGTGTGCGGGTGTGTTTTTAGGGGCTCCTCCATATATTCAGAGTGTGTGGGTGTCTTTTTAGGGGTTCCTCCATATATTCAGGGTGTGCGGGTGTCTTTTTAGGGGCTCCTCCATATATTCTGGGTGTGCGGGTGTCTTTTTAGGGGCTCTTCCATATATTCAGAGTGTGTGGGTGTCTTTTTAGGGGCTCCTCCATATATTCAGGGTGTGCGGGTGTGTTTTTAGGGGCTCCTCCATATATTCAGGGTGTGTGGGTGTCTTTTTAGGGGCTCCTCCATATATTGCGGGTGTATTTTTAGGGGTTCCTCCATATATTCAGGGTGTGTGGGTGTTTTTTAGGGGTTCCTCCATATATTCAGGGCATGCGGGTGCTTTTTAGGGGCTCCTCCATATATTCAGGGTGTGTGGGTGTCTTTTTAGGGGCTCCTCCATATATTGCGGGTGTATTTTTAGGGGTTCCTCCATATATTCAGGGTGTGTGGGTGTTTTTTAGGGGCTCTTCCATATATTCAGGGTGTGTGGGTGGTTTTAGGGGCTCCTCCATAGATTCAGGGTGTGCGGGTGTCTTTTTAGGGGCTCCTCCATATATTCAGTGTGTGGGTGACTTTTTAGTGTATCCTCCATATCTGTGGGGGGGGGTGGTATCTGGTTAAATAACAGAGCTACAAAGCAAAAAAAAATCCAGCAACGAGTCTCAAAACTAAAATAAATGTTAGAAAAATATGACCTTTTCATTCAAATTTACATTTTTATTGACATACAAAATTCACAAATATTGTTTTTTTTTGTCTCCATCCCATCTTTATGCACATGTTTGAATTAATTTGGTAATGGATGAAGGGTGAGTAGCAGAATTTGGATTTCGTTGGACGGCACCAACAGGGTTATTCAGAGAGAGGTGAAAAGCAGGAGAATGACTGGAGAATTAAAAATTCTAGGTCAAAATAGCCAAACCAGAAAAATTCTCCCATTTATCTCACTTTCCAAATCGGCTATTTTGACCTAGAATTTCCATTCTCCAGTCATTCTTCTGCTTTTCACCCGTCTCTGAATAACCCTGAAAGTGTAAATTCGCCCCTGACTACATGGGAACTGGTCTAGATGTGCGTTTTGGTAACTGGCAATGCAGTATGAGCGGACTTGGATTTAGGCTGGGGTCAGACCAGCGCACTTTTAACGTGCGTTCTGGCGCACATAATTACGGCCGCACTAGCAGCAGATGACGGGCAATGACGGCCAATATACGAAGTACGGTCGCACGAAAGTCCGGCCGCGCAACGCAAGTGGAAAACGAACGCATTTTTTCGAGAACGCCGAACCGCTAGTACGGACGTACAGAGTGCGCAGCTGCGGCATAGCGACATGTTTGCGTGATTAGGAGATGTCAGACACTGCTAATGTCCAGCCTACATAACGTCCAGACGCAAAAAGAGTTTTATTGACGATCTGAAAAAATCACGCACGAAAAATGCGCATCGTATGACCGTTTTCGCGCACTCCGTGAAAAAATACGTCAATTCGTTCGGACGCACTTTTTTACGTTCGCGTGTAAAAATGCTTTCGTTTGACCCTAGCCTTAACCGTCTGCGTCTAGAAGCTGAAGACATAACTTTGTCAGATCAAGCTGACCTTCGTTTCAATGGCCTGAAAACACCAATCTAAAGTTTGCAATTAGAAATTGGAATACGACGCGTTCCTTCCCCGCAGAAAAACAGGAGATTTAATAAAATCTGGCAGAAAAATACAGATTTTTTATAATGTTACTTTGCAAGTTTGTTTCCTTTTCAAACGACATACTCCCAATCGTCGTGACTCTCGTTGACTTGACATTGCGGCTGGCCGGCGGCTACTGACGGCCTCTTCAAGCCGCATAGATTAAAATAATCTCATTGCGCATTTATGATGATAAGAAAGCCGGTGCTTTGCTCGCCGTGCCGCATTTTGGACACAAAGAAACAATTTTCAAACTATTTACACGACTGAAGTTTGACAAAGGAGAATTCTTCGGCGGCTCGAGAAGCGAATGAGCCGAGATGATTCATTGTCCCTAATAAATCCCCTCCATTGTGATGTTGCATGTCAACAAGCGCAGACCGCAGGACTGCATGTTCTGAGATTGCTTATTGAAAAAGACACAAACTCTTCTTAGGGCTCTATTACATTCTCCGCGCAAATTCGTACGCGCAGCGTTAAACGTTAAAGTGCGTAAATAAACGCAGGTATTACTATCCGAGCGCATTTTTTCATCCGTCAAAAAATATCGTGGGGAAAAAACAAGCGCAAATTAACGCAGAAATCAGTGTGCGGACTGTTTTTTTCACGCGATTCAGCCAATCAGAATTAAGAACCACCATTGTCTCCCGTTCAGTTTTTGCGCCTGTCAAAATCAATCTGCGTATATATGCTGCAGCAATAATAAAAACACGCACAACCTCTCCATTTTATGGTTTGAGTATGTGTAGAATGTGTATTTATTTATTTCAACGCGTTATTTTTATTCAATTTTTCTATAATTTGAAAAGACTCCCAAAAGACGGTTTCACAGAGGAAAGAATATTTTTTGTGTCTTGTATCTTTATGTAAAAAACAAAATATTCTGTATTTATGCAGAAAAAAAACGCAATAAAATATTAACACTTCATTTAGATGAAAATCTTAACGACCGAATGTAGAGAACGTAACAAAACATTAATTCATTTATTTTTTGTTAAAGTGATCATAAACATCAATGAAATAGATCATCCCTTGATAAGGTATCGCCAGGTGCTACTTACCCGTTACAGTGCAGGACGAAGCTATCAGGTCTATTCAAAGAAAGGTGAAACTCAGGAGAATGACTGGAGAAGTGAAAATTCTAGAGGGGTTAATCAGATAGATTTGAAAAGTCACCGCACGATCGGCGACCTTTCGTTCCCTGCACTTCAGGGCGATTTGGCGATTCTAGTTCGCCGACCCTGCGTTGTATTCAGCAAGCACCGCAGGGCCCCCCTGTAATGCAGGGAAAACTCGTCGCAAAATCACCGACTAGTCGCCGAACACCCGCAGAAACCACCTCAAAAACCCCGCTGAACACGTCGGAAAAACCCGCCGAGCCGCCGATCACAGCGCAGAGCAGCCGCTGGAAAAAGCCGACGACACGCAGACGAATGGGGTAAAGAAAAAAAAAAGTACGCTTGAAAGCTTAAAAATTTAACTGCTGTTTGCAAAAAAACTACTCAACGAAAATGTTTGGAATTTACATATAAGATCCAATGAATCAAAATAAAAAGGTATGTTAAGGAAAAAAGAAAAACGATTTGAAAAAAATGCCCCAAAAATGCTTAAAAGATCCTAAAAAAATCTATAAATAAAGAGACTTTTTACTGAAGAATAAAATAATAAACGGTTTATTAGATATTTTTTTACAATGAAGCCTATGGGATTCGCCTGAATAAACCTGTCGAATGAGACCACCGAACAGCAGGGCATTTCAGCAACTTTTCCCTGCTGTTCGGTGTCTCTGAATAGATCAACCATTGCTTCTCTATGGGGGATTTCACTGCACTTGAACAGCCACCATATGTGCAGGCAATTCACCAACATTTGGCAAATTGTCTGTTCTCTGAATAGCCAAATGACCTCAAAATGTCCCCGTACGCTGAATTTCAGTGTCCGGTTACATTTCGGCAATATTTCGTATCTCTCTGAATAACCCTTTAGGTCAAAATAGCCAAACCAGAAAATTTCTCCCATTTTTCTCACTTTCCAAATCGGCTATTTGGTCTAGATGGTTCTATTCTCCTGCCAGTTCTCCTGATTTTCACCTTTCTTTGAATAACCCTGTAAGTTCCTTCTCCGTGGTCTGCACCAAACCCTTTAACTACCAACCACTGTTTGTTTAAAAAAAATATTATGCAAATGTTTATTTGAGACATGGGTTTCGTAGTTAACAGGTAACTGTGGGGTTAAATAGTCAATTTGCTTAAGATTGAAAATCTGAGGAAGATTAATGAAGGTAAATTTTCTCATTTTTAGTTTTTCATGTTTTCATTTATCCTTTACAGAAATATTGCTGGGATGAAAGGTTCTAAACTCTAGATGGCGTCCCTTATCTCAAGTCACGTGAGGGTCTGTATTATTAAAGTAACAATAACACTTATGTAAACTGTAACTACATTACTTGCGAATTACAAACCAAACCTCCTTATAAAACACTTTCTGCTACACATTGTGCTGTGTTTTTCTTTGTTTGAAGTAATTGCATGTAAAAAGAAGAAATAATAAAGTTAAGCTTTTTTTTCTGTTTCCATTTTGCATATTTTTCCAATGATGCAACATTTACCAAAATCTGTGCAAATGTTTTGTGGTGTATGATACGTGATATAAGAGCTGGCAGCTGAATGAGATACGACAGAGAGTTTAAAATACTTCTAATCTACCCCGGTGATGTCCTTTGAATACATCCCACACAATACAATGATGTGAGTCGGTGACTGATCCATTCACTCCATTCTATGGCCAAAGCCACACAGTGAGGAGCAAGTGATGGAAAGATACGGGGGGCAGTTTAGAGCACAAAATATCACACAAATGGATGCGCCCAGTGACACTTATACAGGGTTATTCAAAGAGAATCGAAAATTCACCGCAAGTGTGGTGACTTTTCTTTCTCTTCAATTCGGGGCGATTCGACGATCCCATTTCGGCGACCCGGCACCACAGGGAAAGCACCACATCAAAATTCATTGCTGAACAGAACACATACGAACGGACTGTGAGAAGATAATCCAGCTGTATGTGTTCTGCAAAGAAAAAACAGACCTCATTATACATTTAAAATAAGTTAGGAAGAGCCCTAAGGCTAGGGTCAGACGAGCGTGATTTCTACGGACTGTACGTCTGTGCACACGGACTGTGCGTCAGTACGGAAGACGCAGTAGTGGCCACACAGTCCATTTATCACTGACGTATATTTTGACGGATGTAGGAGGGAAAATAAATTAAAAAGCAAATCCATTTTGTCCGTGAAAAATACTGGACGTATAAATGCAGTCCGTCTGACCACGTTCCATCACTCACACACAAAGCTATGCAGACGTTGCGGACGCAGCGCACTTTGTGCGGCCGTTCTAGGGGTTGTACGTTCTTGCCTGCCTTGCGTCCGTGGGCCGCGGCCGTTGTGCGTCCGCAGTTCAGTGCGGACGTACTTCGTGTGTCTGGCTCCAATGGACTTTCTGTCATGCTATCACGGACGTACTTTTAGGCGCAATCACGGACATGAACACTACGCTCGTCTGACCCCAGCCTAAATATTAACCCAAAAATTCCCAAAAAATGCAAAAATAATCCAAGCAAATAAATAAATGCAGACACTTCTTGCTGTAAGTGAAAAAAATAAATGCTTTAAGATGTATTTAATAAAAAACGGGAATTTTTCACTGGAGCAAGTGAAAAAAGTGACTGACGGTATGAGATTACGAAATCAGCAACGAAACCGAAATGGACTCGGAACGATACGAAAATACGTTGTCCGAAATGAACCGAAACGGAACCAAAATCGCGAATAGAACGAAAATGACTTGCGATTTTACAAATTTCATGCCCATACGAAATAACTAAATTTTTTTCGTTTCGTATAGGGAAATATTGTGTGTATTTCGTTGCCGTTCCGGATTGGAACATCGGACGAATCCGAAGCACCGAATCGGCCCGCTTCATGAGAAAAATGAATCGTACGAAACGCACATCCCTAATGCACACCTCTATGCAAAGCTTGAACAAACCTCAAGGACACGTGTTTTTAACTAACTATTGGCTAGCTAAGTTTCACTTACTGGATTTTACCTCATTTCTGGGAATTCCATGATGTGAACCTTATTATGAATTCAGAAGTGCCTTGTATGTGATTTCCGCTGTATTAGAATACAGGCTTTCTTTATCTCTATCTGTGATTTGCTGAAAAGTGTCGCAGTGGGACGTTTTGTAACTGCGTTTGTTTTATACTATATAATCATGTGAAACTAGAATAAACAACAGTGGGTCTGAATCCGCACCTCATGTTGTGGTCCTGAACTCTGTTCCCGCAGTATTGGGAGACGGTGACTTGAAGTCAAGGGTTAAACAAAGTCCATATATATACGGCAGGTTGAAGAATGACCACTCTACTGTATAAAGTAAAACAGCAGATACATTCCAACATTATGGGGGTTTTTTGCAGTAAGAGTACGTATACTTTTTTCTCATTTGACAAAAGTGCATGTAGTATTTTTAGAAGTGATTCTCCCAACATAAATATTTTAAGTGACCAATGAAAAACACGATGGGCACAAATCCATAACTGCCACCTCGATATATAAGCTTTATCAACAGGATAAGTATGTTTGATTTGCAAAATCATGTACCACCCCCTAAACCCCCCAATAAATAAGTCTGATAGTCACCTCTCATTCCACGGTGAGAACGATGGACTGATCCGCCACTACTTGTCATGGGGAGCAGAATGAGACTGGAAACAAATAGTTCCAAGTCTCCCTCTGTGATCACTCTGGCGCTGTGCGATCTCGCAAGAGAGAGGTCGCGCAGGACTCGTGGTCTGGAAGCGCAACGCTCCATGGAGTCCTATGGACTCCAGGAGGCATTACTCGTGGCGTCGCGGAAGCACTAGCGGTTAGCGTTGCGTTCTGGGGCGAGGTACAGGCTCATATTTTCCCCGTTAGCACCAACTAGGGACTAGTGCCCAATATTTTCCAAGGCATAGTTCCAGCAGTAAACAATACAAATCTTACTATGGTGGGATACGATTGAATGAAACTGTTACACTAAAACAATAGGCAGTAGCACACAGTAGAGATGGGCATTTGTTTTGGAAAAATTCGGAATTCGGAACGAAATTTGATAATTCGTATTCGGAAGTACATAACGAATCGATATGAATACAAAACGAAACGATATGATACAAAACTAAACAGTATATAACAAATTTATTTCGTTTTAACACTTTGTCATCATCATAAAAGAAAAATTTGAATAATTGATATCAACTATCGAATTCGATACTATATGATTGAAATTGAAAACGAACTATCAAATGGATATCAACTATCGAATTCGATACGATATGATTGAAATTGAAAACGAACTATCAAATGGATATCAACTATCGAATTCGATTCGATACGAATCCGATATGATACAAATCAATCCGAAATGAAACAAAACACGAAACGGAATTAGTTACGAAATTCCGGAATTATTTAAAAACGTAACGAAACGAAACAAAACACATTTTTCAGCCATGCACATCCCTAGCACACAGGATTCTGAATGATGACCTATTTTTCCTCAAACAGCATCTCGTCCCCAGGATGAGACATGACATACAGTTTTAGAACATACACTATATTGCCAAAAGTATTCGCTCACCTGCCTTGACTCGCATATGGATGGGTGAGCGAATACTTTTGGCAATATAGTGTATGTTTGCATTTGTGTTTAAAGAACAGATAGTTCTGTTTTAATTTGCAATATGCCTGCATATAGCAAGAAAAGCTATTTTTTTTTCATGCTGTAACCATATCTGGTGTTCATCTACCCAGCAAATATTGTTTTGACATGCACGGAATCGCTTCTCAGACATGACTTACCACAGTACAATATGATTCATTGCATTCTGCCAACACATAGTCTCTAGGTACTGCAAACAGTCTGGGTCATTACTCATCTGTAGATTTTACAGAATAAATATGCCTTTACGTTCTATGCAGAAAACGTCTCCATTTTAATAAAGTCTCAGGCTCGTTAAATTTTTTTGTTGGGCTAAGCAATTCAGAAAAGGGATTAAACAATCAAGAGACACACAACCATAGTGTCTCTAAGGGGTGTCACTCACTGAGATCTAAACACACCTCCACATTTTAACATTTATGGGGTTATTCAGAGAGAGCCGATCTGGCCCTGAAATTGCACCGAACAATGAATTTCCCCGTACGGTGACATTTCAGGGCCATTCGGCTATTCAGAGAGCAGGCAGTTTGACAAATTTTGGCGAAATGCCTGCGAGTACAGTGCCTGTTCGAAGGCAGTGAAATCCCCCACAGAGAAGCAATGGTTAATCTATTCAGAGACACAGAACAGCAGAGAAATGTCAGCGAAATGTCCTGATGTTCGGTGTTTTCATTCGGCAGGATTAATCAGGCAAATCCCATAGGCTTCAATGTTAAAAATATTCCCGTTTTTAGCCAAAATCTAATAAACAGTTTGTTGTTTTAATCTGCAGCAAAAATTCTCTTTATTTATTTATTTCTAGGATACTTTAGGCATTTTTCAGTGTTTTTTGGCAAAAAAAATCCGATTTTTTATTTTTTTAAATAGCGTCAAATCTTTTTATTATTATTAATATAATTATTATTAATAGCACCTTATATGTTAATTCCAGACATTTTTGTCCAGGAGTTTTTTGCATACAGCTTTTAAAAAATTTTGAGTTTCAATTGTTTATTGTTCTTTTTTTTTACCCGTTCAGCAGCTTATCGACTTTTTCCGGCGGCTGGTCAGCATTGTGTTCGGCGGATCGTCGGCTTTTTCAGATGTGTTCGGCGAGTTTGCGGCGGTTCGTCAGGTATGTTCGACAGGTTCTCTGCGGCATTTCAGATTGATTTGATTTTTCAGATCATATTGACAGTTAATCGACCGGGTTATTGGCGGATTTTCAGATCTGCGCCCTGCACTTCGGGGGCCCTGCAGTGAATGCTGATTCCCTGAAGTGCAGGGAATGAGAGAGCACTGAAATATCATTGCTCTCTGACTAACCTTTAAAGTATTGATATTTGAATTTAAATTGAAAGATCTATTTTGTTATATTCTAAAGGTAATTCACACATTTTGAAAATGGAGATACATACAGAAAAAGTGTTGTGGTGCCTACTCCCTACCAGGGCGGCTGCAACAACCAAAAATAACTAACCCAGTTCATGTATAAAACATAAGAAAAAAAAGTGTCATCTGCACATATTCCTATAGCTCCAAGTGAAACAAAACACAATCAGAGGTTTTGGTTTACTTGAATGGCCATTGAAGTGTAGGCTCACCTGCCACGTCGCGGCACCTCTGGTCAGGTGAGTCCTACCTAATGAAACCAAGAGCCGCTCCTCCGAGCAACCTCACACTCTCATGCCGCTTTTCAGCTGAGAGACAAAATGGTGGGTTTTATTTATACCCTCACCACACACTTCCACTTTGGGATTAAAAACAAAAACATGGAAAAGGGACAGCAGCAAAAATGACCCAGCTGGGGTTACAACAGAATATATATATATATATATATATATATGTAAGGCAGGGTTCAAAATTTCCACTCGTCTGCTCTTATTTGGAGAGTGGTAATTAAGTTAATGCGAGCTGAAATGCACACGCAGGCAGTACAATAAATTATTTTGTGCTGCTTGTGCAGCATGTTAGGACTGGGTATACATGTATCTGGTCTCCGGGTATAAGTGTATCTGGGGACTGATGTCTGGGTATACATGTATCTGGTGTCTGATATCTGGGTATACATGAATCTGGGGTCTGATGTCTGGGTATTCATGTATCTGAGATCTGATGTCTGGGTATACAATACATGTATCTGGAGTCTGATGTCTGGGTATACATGTATCTGGTGTCTGATATCTGGGTATACATGAATCTGGGGTCTGATGTCTGGGTATTCATGTATCTGAGATCTGATGTCTGGGTATACAATACATGTATCTGGGGTATGATGTCTGGGTATACATGTATCTGGTGTCTGATATCTGGGTATACATGAATCTGGGGTCTGATGTCTGGTTATTCGTATATCTGGGATCTGATGTCTGGGTATACAATACATGTATCTGGGGTCTGATGTCTGGGTATACATGTATCTGGTGTCTGATATCTGGGTATACATGAATCTGGGGTCTGATGTCTGGGTATTCATGTATCTGGGATCTGATGTCTGGGTATACAATACATGTATCTGGGGTCTGATGTCTGGGTATACATGTATCTGGTGTCTGATATCTGGGTATACATGAATTTGGGGTCTGATGTCTGGGTATTCATGTATCTGGGATCAGATGTCTGGGTATACAATACATGTATCTGGGGTCTGATGTCTGGGTATTAATGTTGTTGTTATTTATTTTTGTAACTTTATTCTGAATAAAACATTTAACTGTAATTTAATAAGATAATTTAAGAGGTTGTGTTTAGTGGCGGAGTTAAGGGCAGGGTAGGGGTTAGGTGGTTCAAGTGGTGGCGAGTAACATTTAAGGTCTGGCTAGTAGCTCACGACTTGAAATTTTGAGCCCTGTGTAAGGTATGTCAAAATCAGGTACCCCATTAAAACAAACCAGGTACCCCATAAACATACACAAGTAAATATTACATTTCCATACATTTCAATGGCTATTCAAGCAAACCAAAACCTCTGATTGTGGTTTGTTTCACATGGAGCTATATAGGAATAAGCGCAGGTGACACATTTTGAAAATGGAACTGCAATTTTTTTTTCTAAATCGGGAATGGTTGTTGTCTACTAAAAAAGAAGGTAAACTTTTTTTGGTGTTAGTGTCCCCCTTAAGTGAGTTTGCCCAGACTCTGAGTAGTGGAGACCCCAAACTGTAAGGCGGCACACCTACACTCCTAAACAGCACTCCGAGAGATTCCGACACTGACTTAAATAAAAATGATCACAGCTGATGCCTCATTAACCCCTCGTACAAATGACGAATATCTGATATAAAACGCAGTCTTGTAATAGCATATATTAAAAGTAAGAAAGCAGTTACGTTAAAGGATTAGTATCTACTTTACATATACATTACAGTCACGAGGAATAATCTTGCATCGCAAGCTAATGAGAATGTTAATGCCAGCTTTGTTTTGTACCTCGCGGGCACCGTGACATTTAAGTAAGGAATGCATAGATGGCTGAAATCGCGCCAATATGCTAATTTATAAAAAAAAAAAAGTATTTCCAGGACTCTCAGGTGATATATATTTCTGATGTTTACATATTCGACAAAAATAGCGAATTTCATTAAAACCTTATTAAACTTAGAGATTGTGTAGAGCCATTAATACCTCCTAATTAGCGAAGACGCCCCGCAGATAATTCATTATGAGAAAGCCGACTTAGCAAGAATTAAGCTTACAAGAAAAAAAAATAGTATAATCGCAATGCCATTGGCAGAGAGGGCAGTGGTTTTGTGTGTCTGTGTTTATTGAAATTCTGGAGTGCTGGCATTGACGCACACCATGAACATATGGCGGCCTGAGCTCCTCCTGGTATCCCAGAAAGAGAATCCAGCAGCCGAACGCATCACTATAATCAGGGCCGGATTAAGATCTCTATGGGTCTGGAATTGAAGATTTTGGTGGCTTTTTTTGAAATCTAGTGAAATTAAAACAAATTTTAGGTTATTTAATAGTGCAGATATGGGTATATCTAACCAGGCAGATACGGGTATATCTAACCAGGCAGATACGGGTATATCTAACCAGGCAGATATGGGTATATCTAAGCAGGCAGATACGGGTATATCTAAGCAGGCAGATATGGCTATATCTAACCAGGCAGATACGGCTATATCTAACCAGGCAGATACGGGTATATTGAACTAGGCAGATACGGGTATATCTAACCAGGCAGATACGGGTATATCTAACCAGGCAGATATGGGTATATTGAACCAGGCAGATACGGCTATATCTAACCAGGCAGATATGGGTATATTGAACCAGGCAGATATGGCTATATCTAACCAGGCAGATATGGGTATATCTAACCAGGCAGATACGGGTATATTGAACTAGGCAGATACAGGTATATCTAACCAGACAGATACGGGTATATCTAACCAGGCAGATACGGGTATACCTAACCAGGCAGATATGGGTATATCTAACCAGGCAGATACGAGTATATCGAACCAGGCAGATACGGGTATATTGAACTAGGCAGATACGGGTATATCTAACCAGGCAGATATGGGTATATCTAACCAGGCAGATACGGGTATATCGAACCAGGCAGATATGGGTATATCTAACCAGGCAGATACGGGTATATCTAACCAGGCAGATACGGGGATATCTAACCAGGCAGATATGGGTATATCTAACCAGGCAGATACGGGTATATCTAACCAGGCAGATACGGGTATATCTAACCAGGCAGATACGGCTATATCTAACCAGGCAGATACGGCTATATCTAACCAGGCAGATACGGGTATATTGAACTAGGCAGATACGGGTATATCTAACCAGGCAGATACGGGTATATCTAACCAGGCAGATATGGGTATATTGAACCAGGCAGATACGGCTATATCTAACCAGGCAGATATGGCTATATCTAACCAGGCAGATATGGGTATATTGAACTAGGCAGATACAGGTATATCTAACCAGGCAGATACGGGTATACCTAACCAGGCAGATATGGGTATATCTAACCAGGCAGATACGAGTATATCGAACCAGGCAGATACGGGTATATTGAACTAGGCAGATACGGGTATATCTAACCAGGCAGATATGGGTATATCGAACCAGGCAGATATGGGTATATCTAACCAGGCAGATATGGGTATATCTAACCAGGCAGATATGGGTATATCTAACCAGGCAGATACGGGTATATTGAACTAGGCAGATACGGGTATATCTAACCAGGCAGATATGGGTATATCTAACCAGGCAGATACGGGTATATCTAACCAGGCAGATACGGGTATATCGAACCAGGCAGATATGGGTATATCTAACCAGGCAGATACGGGTATATCTAACCAGGCAGATACGGGTATATCTAACCAGGCAGATACGGGGATATCTAACCAGGCAGATATGGGTATATCTAACCAGGCAGATACGGGTATATCTAACCAGGCAGATACGGCTATATCTAACCAGGCAGATACGGGTATATCGAACCAGGCAGATATGGGTATATCTAAGCAGGCAGATACGGGTATATCTAACCAGGCAGATATGGGTATATCTAACCAGGCAGATATGGGTATATCGAACCAGGCAGATATTGTGTGAGAAAATTTTCATTCAGACTTCAATGTGTAAAATTCTTTTTTTCAAATTTTATCATCCAAACTATTGTGGTTATATATTTGTAAGAATATATAACCACTATGTTCCAAAGCGATGTCATTGTCCATTTATCACGTATAAAATGAGCAATACCACTGCCATTACTGACCTTCTCGTTTTCCACGCTGGGAGCAAGTTCAGTATTTCTGTCTCCTGTATGTATTGTAGAATTGTCCTCTCTTTATCCATTACACCTTGTACAGCGCTGCGGAATGTGTTGGCGCTTAATAAATAATAATAATAATAATAATATTTCATACATAGTCATAAAACTCCATCCTCCAAACCACAAGGAAAATATTATTATTTTTTAATTTTTTTGGTTAAAATTGTATATTTTCTCAGAAAAATGCAGTAACAGGTTCCCATTTCAATTTTTTTTAACAAACATTCCCTATAGAATATGTAAGAATTGATATCGTTATTTGACCTTTGAAAACACCATTTTCCTAGGCAAAAATTATGCCTATGGTCATATTATATACCATAAAGTGCATCCATAAAGTGCAGCTCTCTGTTCCCATGTGTCTTCCCATGCGCTGAAACCGCCTCTGGGAACCCTCTTTCACTCTCCCCACATACAACAGACATAAAGCTATTGACCATCTGAAAAATGAATTCCCTTATCAGTAGAACATGGAACATCTTGATACATATTGGCATTCCAGCACATCTTATTTCATTGTAACCACTACTGTAGCACGACTCAAATACTTTGTGAGAAGAATGAATTGTTGACTTGGTTGTGGCCGTACTTCATGACTGGTTTCTGGGAGAGACAGTCTGTGATGGGGTGTATGTTTTGTGTAGGCTACCTGAAATAAGGGCAGGCAGCTGAATGAGATAAAACAGGGAGCTTAAAATACTTCTAATTTGGGGGCGTGGCTTGGCTGCCGATGGTGATGGCCGCCTGAGCTGTTAGCTCCGCCACGAGACATTGTAATCCGCTTACATCCGCAGACCCTGAGCTCCCCAGAGACACCTGGAGGACCCCCAAGATGCCGGCTACTCATAAATCGCCGAAACGCGGTAAGCAGCGGGATGGTTCAGTGGCCGCGCTGTTTTCCGCGAAGAGGCCGGCGGCCTCGCAAGATGGCGGCCGCTCCTCTTCCCGCCACAAAACGCCGGTCTCGGAGGACGAAATGTCGGACGGGAACCCGGCAGAAGCCGATACAACATCCATACTCACCCATATGCGGGAAATGCGCACATATCTGGCTGGAGAGATCGATAGGAGCACGAAGATCATGCAGGCAGACCTCATGGCGCTAGGTACGAGAACGGCGGCGCTCGAAACCAGGGTCGATGACATGGCTGACGCACATAATGTGGTGGTGGACGGCACGAATATGTTACTACGCAGAGTGGAGGACATTGAGATACAGATGGAAGATTTATCAAACCGAACGCGCAGAAACAACCTTCGTATAAGAGGCCTCCCAGAGGGAGCGGGCGAGGGCTCCCTGGCTGATTTGGTGCGGGACCTTCTACGTCCCCTGGCCCCAGACTTACCAGACCAAGCGTGGATTCTAGACCGGGCACACCGCGCTCTGCGCGCTCGGAGGGCAGAGGATGAGCGCCCGAGGGACGTGATTGTTCGCTTCTTACATTACTCCACCAAGGAACTTATTCTACGCAACAATAGGGGAGCCTCCATTTCTTACGAGGGTACCCCCATTTTGCTCTTCCAGGATCTGACCCCAATAACGCTACAGCGTCGGAGGGAATGGAAACCCGTCGCAGACCTACTCAGAAACCACAAGATCCAATTCGCCTGGGGACACCCCTTGAAGATCCTGGCCTTCCTAGACGGCCGCACCCACGTTCTACAACCCCGGATGGATCCGAGCAGATTCTTCAAAGCTCTTGGTATCACCCCCCCGGACGACTTCGAACTTCCGAACCAACATCCTATATCCCTGCAACATTTCTCCAGAGAATGGAGAACCGTTGGTGGCAATGTGCGCAGTCGCTCTGGACGTGCCCCGACTTGAGGTGAGGTGCCCCATTTTTTCCTTTTTTTGCGCCCTCCAGACAGCCCTTTTTTCCTGGGAAGGCACAATGGGCCATCGGCAGGTGCGTCCCGGGCGTGGACAGCACAATTCCTCCCCTCACCCCTTGCACCCCATCTTTGGGCCTTCTACGCTCGACGGCGATCCTCTCCCACTCCCACGATGCCTCGGGACCGCACGGAGGGACTCGGGTGGCTGACGAGGACACAGGGGGAGCCCCCTCCTTTTCTCTTCTTTACAGGGTCTTACAATCCAATGAACACTCGTGGCGGGCGAGGTGGTATCCTGGACTCTCATACTGGAGCCGAACTTTGGGTTACCTCCCCCCCCAATCCTTTTTTACCTGGCGATATGTAAGCCCAGGCTATTTCTGGCTTCCTACTCGGAGGCCTTTTTTGTATATAGTTCTATTTGTTTGAAGGTTTTAGTGTTATTGTTCTTTTTCTTTTCTTTCTTCTCTTGTTGTTTTTCCACCAGGCTGCCCTTACGGGCTTGTTTATTGCCACGGGATAGCACGGGATGTGGTACAGTATCTTCTTTTATGCTTTTTTTGAAAATACACCACGATGTCCGTTAAGATTACCTCCCTAAATGTGAAGGGCCTGAACTCCCCAAACAAGCGCCGCCTCTTACTGCGCAGTCTTAAATCAGCTAAGTCAGACATAGCGTTTATTCAGGAAACACACATTAACAAAGTGGCCAAGGTCAGACTCACAGATCATATCTATACTGTGGCGGTCTCGGCCCACTCCGTAGTTAAGCGCAATGGGGTGTCTATCCTCTTTCGGAAGACATGCCCCTTTAAGATTACATCTGAGGTGTGTGACAGCGACGGTAGATTTGTCCTGGTATCGGGGTCACTGTACGCTTCTACTTGTCATCTCATTAACATTTACGCCCCTAATGCACAATCCGAACAGTTCTGGACGGACATGACTACCCTGGTGGCCTCCCTCCCTCCTGGCATGGTGATTGTGGGTGGTGACATGAATGCGGTCCCTTGCGCGGCTGTTGACAGACGATCCCAGACAGGAACTGACCGGGCACCGGGACTTAGTGGACAGGATAGGGCTTTTCACACTTTCCTCAGACGCTCAGATTTACTGGACGCATGGAGGGTACTCCACCCTGATGACAGAGATTTTACTTTTTACTCGGCTCCACACGGTTCATATTCACGCATAGACCTCCTTCTCTGCAACGCTGCTAGTATGGCCAGGGTGGTGCGAGCAGATATTCACAGTATTACGTGGTCGGACCATGCAGACATTTCCCTACAGCTGGCTGTTCCCCAATCCTCTGGTCCGTGGAAGTGGAGGCTGAATGCCTCTCTTCTCCGCGACCCAGACGTTATAGCACAGACACGGGTGGCCCTTGACCAATATTTTACGGAAAACGCCTCAGAGGAGATGTCCCCGGCCACGGTTTGGGCTGCTCACAAAGCCGTGATCCGAGGCCATTTCATCAAAATAGCCACGTTTCGGAAGAAACAGAAACTTAGCTTGGCCCTAGACCTCCAAGCACAGCTTCACCGTTTGGAGCAACAACACAAGGCGGATCCCACTCCCTCCGGGCTTGTCGCCCTCAATGAAGTCAGGAGAGCCCTGAAACAGCTCTTCCTAGATGACGTTGCTAAATCCCTAACGTGGTCTAGGCGGACCTTCTACGAACAATCTAACAAATTAGACTCACTCTTAGCGCATAGCCTCAGACCTAGGGGGACTTATAAATCGATCTCCTCTGTCAGGGCGGGCAACGGGAGAGTGGTTACATCCCCCGACGCTATAGCTCAAGTTTTCACTGAATTCTACGACCGACTTTATAACCACTCAAGGGCCCAGGGGGAGGGGGCTGGCAGCGCCACAGGCGTGATTGATGACTTCTTAAATTCCACACCCTTGACCGCCCTCACCCAGGCCCAGTCTGACACTCTTGGGGAGCCGATTGCCATGCCAGAGGTTAGCAGGGCACTTGCCGGCCTGAATGGTATGAAAGCCCCCGGACCAGATGGTTTCCATGGAGGTTATTACAAAACCTTCAAGAAAATCTTACTCCCACACTTGACCAATCTCTTTAATGCGCTGCGTGGGGAGACCCGCTTACACCCAGACATGACACTGGCCGACATAGCGCTGCTTCCGAAGGAAGGGAGGGACGCCTCGAGACCTGAAAATTACCGCCCCATCTCCCTCCTTAACTTCGATATTAAACTCCTGGCCAAAATATTGGCGGATAGACTGAACCCCATGTTGACCTCACTTATACATCCCGACCAGGTTGGCTTCATTCCCGGCCGACAGCTGTACGAGAATACGCGCCGAGGTGCCGACCTGGTGTGGTGGGCGGGATCGACTCGAACGCCTTCTCTGCTTCTTTCCTTGGATGCGGAGAAGGCCTTCGACAGGGTGACATGGCCTTTTCTCTTTCGTCTTCTGGTACGACTGGGGTTGCCTGACAATTTCATCAATGTGATTAAGGCCCTGTATGAAAATCCGAGAGCGCAGATTAAACTCCAGGGTGCCTCCCGTTCCCCTTTCACTATCTCGAATGGCACGCGACAGGGGTGCCCTTTGTCTCCGATCCTATTTGTGCTAGCTCTAGAACCCCTTCTAACGCGCATACGCCAATCCCCGCATATACAAGGTGTCCCTTTGGGCAACCACAGGTTCACAGTCTCGGCTTACGCAGACGACATATTGCTCTCCCTGACGGATCCCCTACGGTCCATGCGCCACCTCCATGACTTGTTGACACACTATGGTTCACTTTCAGGTTTTAAGGTCAACCTTACTAAATCCCAGGCGATGCCCTTACACATGTCACCGGAGATGGTAGCGGATATGGCATCCAGCTTCCGCATTCCAATTGTACGGACGTCTCTTAAATATCTTGGGGTTTCCCTGACTAGTGACCCCACACGTTTGTTTTCTGCCAACATCCCACCCGTGATACGACAGATTAAGAAGGACCTAGAGGACTGGACTGAGAAGCCGATCTCGTGGATCGGGAGGATCCACTCTGTTAAGATGAACATCTTGCCCAGACTTCTGTTTCTTTTTCAAGCGCTGCCGGTGGCGGTCACCCGGAGGGACTTGGCAGGAATTCAATCTACGATAGACGCCTTCGTCTGGCAGAATAAAAGGCGGAGAGTAGCCCGTAAAATACTATATCGTCCTAAAACTAGAGGTGGTTTGGGTCTCCCTAACCTTTATATGTATTATTGCGCAGCACAACTGGCGCAGGTGGTTGCCTGGCACGCACCGGCGGCGGACAGACGTTGGGTGACACTAGAGACTGCGCTTACCTCTCCTGACCGCCCACACATGGCTCTGTGGCTTCCCAGACCTTCGCGCCCCTTGCCCCGCACGGTTTGCCCGGCAATAGCCAATTCCCTGCGCATCTTTGACCTCGCCTGCTCCAAGTTCTCTTTAGCCACTACTCCGTCGCCTATGACCCCGCTCTTCCGCAACCCGGCCTTCCCCCCAGGGATGAACCTTCCTGACTTCAAAACACTAGAGGCATCGGGACTAAGACGCTTTGGAGACATATTGACAGGGGGTAAAAAGGTGACCTTTGCAGACCTCTCCGCTAGGGCCTCACTGAGACCATTTGACTACTTTCGCTTTATGCAGTTGCGGCATTATATAGATACAGAGGCCCTGGTCCCCATAGCCAACACGCCCTTGAACTGGTTTGAGAAGCTCTGCTCTGCGGCGAGTGTCCCTAGAGGATTGATTTCGACTATATATTACGCACTATGTTCCGGCTCCAAGGAATGGGGCGAGCTCGCCTATTGCGCTCGCTGGGAGGCCGATCTACAGGAATCATTGACGGGGGATGAATGGGAGGAAATTTGGGAGGCTACGGCAAAGTCCTCTATTTGTGTCACTCACCAAGAACAATCCTTTAAAATGCTATTCAGATGGTACACGACCCCTGTGCTCCTATGCAGGATGGGGAGAACTACTAGTGATTTATGCTGGCGCAACTGTGGATTACAGGGTACCTTTATTCACTTGTGGTGGGACTGCCCGAGGGTCAAGGAATACTGGGGGAAGGTGGGCCGTTTGCTGACTTCGATATTTCACAGACCTGTTCATGTGGACCCCTGGGACTTCTTGCTCTCTCGGCCAAAACCTGGTTTCACGAACCCCGAGCAGTCCTTGCTACGTTGCGTCCTCTTGGCGGCTCGCAGAGCCCTGGCTTCTCAATGGCTATCGGATGTCCTGCCTACTATGCGTCTCGTGAAGGCTAAAGTATCCGATGTGAGGCTCATGGAGGAACTGACAGCTATCGTACGCCAAACTATACCCAAATTCGAGAAAACTTGGCATTTGTGGGAGGATTATTTGGGAGTTACAAGTTGAAATGTATATCTCCGGTACTCAATTAAGTTTGTACAGCCTGGATGGAACTGTCCACCCTTTCCCCCCTTCTTCTCCCCCCTTTCTTTTTCTTTCTTCTTTCTCTTTTCTTCCTCTCGGAATCTTCCCCAATTTTTTTTTTCTTACGATGGGTTTGATTTATTATCAGTCTATGTCTATGCCCGCTATCAGATGGGGTTAAGATTTGGCACCTGTCAATTGATCTCTGTATTTTCAAGCGCTTGATGGAAATGTTGGTTGTGCCATGTTCTGTGTAAAAACTCATAAATAAAGAATTTAAAAAAAAAAAAAAACTTCTAATTTACTCCCTGGTGATGTCCTTTGAATACGTCCCACACAATACAATGATGTGAGTCGGTGACTGACCCATTCACTCCATTCTATGACCAAAACCACACAGTGAGGAGCAAGTGATGGAAAGAGACTGTGTGGGGCATTTTACAACACAAACTATCACACAAATGGATGCGCCCAGTGACACATATAGAGGAAAATATCACACAATGGATGCACCCAGTGACACATATAGAAGAAAATATCACACAATGGATGCACCCAATGACACATATAGAGGAAAATATCACACAATGGATGCACCCAGTGACACATATAGAAGAAAATATCACACAATGGATGCGCCCAGTGACACATATAGAGGAAAATATCACACAATGGATGCACCCAGTGACACATATAGAGGAAAATATCACACAATGGAGGCGCCCAGTGACACATATAGAGGAAAATATCACACAATGGATGCACCCAGTGACACATATAGAGGAAAATATTACACAATGGATGCACCCAGTGACACATATAGAGGGAAATATCACACAATGGATGCACCCAGTGACACATATAGAGGAAAATATGTTCTTAACTAAAAATACAAGAGGAAAACAAAGCACATGTAAGATATCAGCAACATCAAATAAACACAATAAGGACATTTCATTTTTTTGGTGGTAGCGGCCCTTTAAATGAAACAGGAAACACTATCAGGGTAATTCAAAGAGATTCGAAAAGTCACAGCACGTTCGGTGTCTTTTCGTTCTCTTCAATTTGGTTCGATTTGGTGATCCCATTTCGGTGACCCTGCGGTGTATTCAGCAAACACCACAGGGTCCCCGAATTGCAGGGAAAAGCTGCTGAAAACCCGACGAAAACTAACCGCAAAACCTGGGAAATGCACGCCGAAAACCCGCAAAAACATCTGGATTAACCTGCCGAAATACACGGAAAAACCCGAGCAGGAGCCGATCGCAGCCTCCGGAAAAAGCCGAGACCGCAGAAGAAGGCAGTGAATAAATTAGGAAAACAGTTTGTATGAATAATTGAAAAGTGAAACGCTGTTTGCAAAGAAACTACTGAGCGAAAATGTCTGAAATTTACATATGATCCAATGAATGATAATAAAGAGGGCTGTTACAGAAAAAATAAGAAAACTTAAAAAAAAAAAAATATCGGACTTTTTAAAAAAAAAAAAGATCCAGAAAAATGCTCAAAATATCCTAAAAAAATCTATAAATAAAGAGACTCTTTACTGCAGAATTTTATAATGAATTGTTTATTAGATATTGAATTAAAAGGGGAATATTTTTAACATTGAAGCCTATGGGATTCGCCTGAATAAACTTGCCGAATTAAACCACCGAATGGCAGGGCATTTCGGGAACCTTTCACTGCTGGTTTGTGTTCTCTGAATAGCCGAAGCAGTGCTTTTTCATGGGGATTTCACTGCCCTCGAACAGGCGCCGAACAGGCACTGTATGTGCAGGCAATTCGCCAGGATTTGGCGAATTGCCTGCTCTCTGGATAGCCGAATGGCCAAGAAAGGTAACCAAACGCTGATTTTCAGAGTTCGGTTACCTTTCTCAAGCAATTCGGATCTCTTTGAATAACCCTGTATATATAGTGCGTTTAAATAGCTAACAAGTGCTTTAGCTGGGAATGTTAGAATCATTCCGTGCACAGAGGACCATGAGTCAATAGCGTCTCTTTACTATTCCAATTATTATATGCTGATTAGGAAGCTGCATTTCAAACTATACAATTATATCTCCTTTAAAACAAAAAACACTATTTGTACCACGGAGAAAAAAAAGCCCCAAAACAATGATTGTATAACAAACATGACACCAAGAGGACAGATGATCTCATTAATGAGATGTAATAAATATGTACGAACGTTGGGGGAAGCGTCGGATCGAGACAAACGTTTTCATAATTAAACTGGAAGACGAGAAAAAAAACTCACAAAACCTAGAATAACACATTCTCCAAACAGCCATAACTAATTTATAATCTTGTAAAAACTCCTGTGTTTCCATTTCTGGCAAAGTAATGTCAAACCGCTTTTACAGGAGCTTCTCAGACGTGCTGAAAATACGAACAGCAGCTCTGTGGCCTGGGAAAAAAAAAACGATAACTTAGAATTGAGTCGCAAAAGTCGATATTTCCATCAGAAAGTAGAGCCGCCAGAGATCTGAGGCTGAGCCAGACTTTTATTGGGAATCAAAATCACGGTAACCTCGAATTTGAATCTCACAAGCCGTAAAATGCCCAAAATGCGTCCAAAAAAGGTCCCGATTTTGATTATTGGACCGAAATAAAAGCGACGCTCTACTCATTCTGACCCCTTTCCAATTATAAAGCGGTCATTATGTAAGGAGTGCCTCCCTTGTCCCCCCCCCTCCCTGCTGCCCCGATCTGGCTAAAAAGCTGGATGAAGTGGAGAAGTTTCCTCTCCCCACCCAGCATCACCATCAGCTGAGGATTTTCGAATTTGCCGGCTGCCAGTCACCTGATCAGTCACTAGTGATGTCACACAGAGAGAGCGGCCGACGTCACCCTAGAGACCAATCACTGTAGCGAGCATTCGCATAGGAGGCAGCTGATGGATCAGATCTGTGCATGCAACTCCGATCCATCGATCTGCGCAGGCGCTTTGTAGAGATGTGCACCGCTGAAAATTTTGTTTCGTTTTCTTTCCCATTTTTTTGGGTCATTTCGGACCGTTTTCAATTCGATTTGGTGATTCGATATCGATTCAAAATTTCAGATCGGTTCGGTGATTCGGGTCATTTTTGGCATTTGTATCATTTCGGTGATTCGGGCGATTCGGTTCAGTTTGGTTTTACATTTTTTATGATTTATTTCATTTTTTATTGCTTATTTAAGAATGGGAAGTATGGGAAGATTACTACCAATAGAATGAAAGCTCCTTTACTTATTTATTCTTTTACGATTTTTTAAGCATGTTTTGGGTGAAATTTTAGGTTTCTTAACTTTTTTTAAAGAAACAAGGCTTTTTAACCCATAGGTTTCAATGCAGCATATGAATCCGCACACTTCCGGGCAGCACCTCTACAGTATAATTAATGCAGCATATGAATCCACACACTGCTGGGAAGCGCCTCTCTGCAGTATAATTAATGCAGCATATGAATCCACACACTGCTGGGAAGCGCCTCTCTGCAGTATAATTAATGCAGCATATGAATCCACACACTGCTGGGAAGTGCCTCTCTGCAGTATAATTAATGCATCATATGAATCCACACACTGCTGGGAAGCACCTCTCTGCAGTATAATTAATGCAGCATATGAATCCACACACTGCTGGGAAGCACCTCTATGCAGTATAATTAATGCAGCATATGAATCCACACACTGCTGGGAAGCACCTCTCTGCAGTATAATTAATGCAGCATATGAATCCACACACTGTTGGGAAGCGCCTCTCTGTGGTATAATTAATGCAGCATATGAATCCACACACTGCTGGGAAGCGCCTCTATGCGGTATAATTAATGCAGCATATGAATCCACACACTGCTGGGAAGCGCCTCTCTGCAGTATAATTAATGCAGCATATGAATCCACACACTGCTGGGAAGCGCCTCTCTGCAGTATAATTAATGCAGCATATGAATCCACACACTGCTGGGAAGCGCCTCTCTGCAGTATAATTAATGCAGCATATGAATCCGCATACTGCCAGTCAGCGCCTCTCTGCGGTATAATTAATGCAGCATATGAATCCACACACTGCTGGGAAGCGCCTCTCTGCAGTATAATTAATGCAGCATATGAATCCACACACTGCTGGGAAGCACCTCTCTGCAGTATAATTAATGCAGCATATGAATCCACACACTGCTGGGAAGCGCCTCTCTGCAGTATAATTAATGCAGCATATGAATCCGCACACTGCTGGGAAGCGCCTCTCTGCAGTATAATTAATGCATCATATGAATCCACACACTGCTGGGAAGCGCCTCTCTGCGGTATAATTAATGCAGCATATGAATCCGCACACTGCTGGGAAGCGCCTCTCTGCAGTATAATTAATGCAGCATAAGAATCCACACACTGCTGGGAAGCGCCTCTCTGCGGTATAATTAGTGCAGCATATGAATCCACACACTGCTGGGAAGCGCCTCTCTGCGGTATAATTAATGCAGCATATGAATCCACACACTGCTGGGAAGCACCTCTCTGCGGTATAATTAATGCAGCATATGAATCCACACACTGCTGGGAAGCGCCTCTCTGCAGTATAATTAATGTAGCATATGAATCCACACACTGCTGGGAAGCGCCTCTCTGCAGTATAATTAATGCAACATATGAATCCGCACACTGCCGGGCAGCACCTCTACAGTATAATAATGCAGCATTTGAATCCGCACGCTGCCGGGCAGCACCTCTCTGCGGTATAATTAATGTAGCATATGAAGCCGCACACTGCTGGGAAGCGCCTCTCTGCAGTATAATTAATGCAGCTTATGAATCCACACACTGCTGGGAAGCACCTCTCTGCGGTATAATTAATGTAGCATATGAATCCGCACACTGCCGGGCACCGCCTCTCTGCAGTATAATTCAGCATATGAATCCGCACACTGCCGGGCACCGCCTCTCTGCAGTATAATTAATGCAACATATGAATCCGCACACTGCCGGGCAGCACCTCTACAGTATAATAATTCAGCATATAATTCCGAACACTGCCGGGCAGCACCTCTACAGTATAATAATGCAGCGTAAAATGAAAAACCAACTGAACCAAATGACCTGAAATAATCCGAATCACCGAAATGAGCCAAACGCCGAAATAACCCGAATCATCGAATCGACCCGATTTATGGAATCATTCCGAAATTTCGAATCATCCGAAATATCGAATTGAATTACTCAAAATTATGAATCAATCCGAAAATTTTGTGTGTTCGACATTTCGGATTCGGGATGCCCTCGGAAGGACGAAAATGGTAAATTTCGTACAAAAATCGATTCGTTACGAAACAAATTGCACATCCCTAGCGCTTTGGAACATGAGTACGTAAAGAGAGCAAGTCCCGTTGCGTTGCTTAATTTGCTGTTACTATTCTATGCAAGTTGCGTAGGAGCAGAAATTGCACAGAAAGGCTTCAAGGACTTTCGGGAGTCCCTGAGGAGGAGCAACAGCTGGCGAGGGACAAAAGGTGAGTAAAATCACCGAAAATAATAATAATTGGGCAGATGCTCTCAGCAGCCTCAGTCCAGTTATTTAAGGACTAAAAAAGGAAACCCTATATTTCAATACAGTATTCCTTCATATCGAGCCCATTATTAGGTTAGAGGCTAGAAAGTGATTTCTTCGATTCCTTTTTATTTCCGTCATACATTCATTCATAAAATATTTAATCATACCATATTAGCTTCTCTGTGATGTAATCACTAAGTCATTTGCTGCAATATCATAATATGTCCTTCTTTCCCCAATAACTATGGCAACACAGAGAATGTAAAATATCAAGAAAACATTATGGGAAAGAAAAAATAACCCATTAAACATTTACTGAATGCTATGACCGATTTGCTGTTTCCACTTATTCTGTATTCTGGACAATCTGGTAATGGAAAAATATAACACGAGCTTTAACCAATTGCGGCTCCTAGTCCCTATATTAGCGGCTGGACTCATAAATTTACCGAAGGGCCGGTGGAAGGACACTAGAAGCTATTTGTTCTTAGTGTCCTGCGAGCAGCGAGAGGAAGCGACAGAACATGCAATCCATCGTACTGCAGGCAATTTATCGGATGAGCGTACCGACAGGAAATTCCATGTTGTTAGTATATTGGCTATGGAGCATGCCGATACCAATAACATGGAAAATCCTCAATATCGATCGGTGGTACCGATAATCGGTCGACCCCTAATTCAGACGTTTCCAATAATCGGAACCACACTGTATTAAATGCCTACAGAATGATGCAAGGATGGCTCTGGACTGATGCACAGAATGACGCACATGCATCAAAAACACGGAATGAGGAATGGGCTCCTAAATGTAGCACAGAATGAAACATATGATTCAAAAATGACGTACAGAATGAAGCATATGATTCAAAAATGACGTACAGAATGAAGCATATGCTCCAAATCTGACTCACAGAATGAAACATATGACTCACTAAAGTTTTGGAGCATCCCAAATTAATCCAAATATATCAGATTATATTCAGATCTGGCTGATTATAAATCATATCCAGGGCTGGATTTGCATCTCAGGAGCAGGGCCTGCCCGTCCATGGAGCAGGGTGGAGCAGCGGCTCCAGGCGGCCCTTTGTCCAGGGTGGCATTTTGCCGCCCTGTCAAAGGCACCGGCATAGAGTGCCCGCCCTGGAAAGGCATGGCCCTGCTGCTGGTCGAGAAACCAGGCTGTGCCTGCCCACTTCACTGTGGGTCAGCGCCCGCCCCCTTCACTGCAGGCTGGCACCCACCCCTTCACTATGGCCCTCCCAGAGTGCACATGCTTGGAGGCTTTCAAGCATGCTGGCGCCTTCCCAGCGTGCACGTGCCCGACGGCGAACAAGCCCTCCAGCGGGCCGACCAGACCCGAAGCCAGACCCCGGCCAGCCCAGATGCCCAGACCCAGCCAGCCCAGATGCCCGGACCCGGCCAGCCCAGATGCCCGGACCCAGCCAGCCCAGACGCCCGGACCCAGCCAGCCCAGACGCCCGGACCCGGCCAGCCCAGACCCCTGGACCCAGCCAGCCCAGATGCCCAGACCTGGCCAGCCCAGACGCCAGGATCTGGCCAGCCCAGATGCCTGGACTCAGCCCACCCAGACGCCAGGACCCAGTCAGCACAGAAGCCAAGCCCCGTCCAGGCCAGAAGGCAAGTCCGCCCCCTTCAGCATGCTGGTGCCTGGCGACTTTCAAGCCATCCAGTGGGCCGGTGCAGCTTTGACCAGGCCTAAAGCCAGACCTCTGACTAGGCCCAAAGCCAGGCCTCTGACTAGGCCCGAAGTCAGGCCTCTGACGAGGCCCGAAGCCAGACCTCTGACTAGGCCTGAAGCCAGGCCTCTGGAGCCTGACCTCGACCAGGCCCAGCGGCGTCCAGCAAGCCCTCCAGCAGGCTGGTGACCAGGGTGGGTAAGTGTATGTGTGTTTGACTTATGTGTGTGTGACTCTATGCGGTTGTGTGTGTGACTGTATGCGGATGTGTGCGTGATTGTATGCGGATGTGTGTGTGTGATTGTATGCGGATGTGTGTCACTGTATGTGGATGTGTGTGTGGATGTCTGTCACTGTATGTGGATGTGTGTGTCACTGTATGTGGATGTGTGTGACTGGATGTGTGTGTCACTGTATGTGGATGTGCGTGACTGTGGATGTTTGTCACTGAATGTGGATGTGTGTGACTGTGGATGTGTGTCACTGGATGTGGATATGTGTGACTGGATGTGTGTGTGTGTGTGACTGTATGTGGATGTGTGTGACTGTGGATGTGTGTGACAGTGGGTTCAGAACATGTGGCTCAATGATATGCTCATACACACCGCACTGTATTGCGAGTTTTATTGCTGTGGAGCTCTGTGATACACTCATACATATTACACACCACACATTACTGTGTTTTAATGCTGTGGAGCTCTGATATGCTTTTACATGCCACGTGTTTTTTTTCCTTTTGGGGAGGGGGCATCATTTCATCTGTCACTCCAGGCAGCACAGTGGCTTGGGCTGGCCCTGCTCAGGAGCTTGAAATGTAGAGCGCCCCTACTCCTCTCCCCCCTCCCCCCAACAAAAGCAAAAAAAAAATCAAAATGACTTTTTAAATTTTTGGTTTGGGGCAAAATAAAAAAAAAAAATCGGAAAACCAGTTTCTCTCTGCGCTCAAAACAAAAAAAGGGGCAGACTCTGTTGCCTTAGTTGAGTTAGTGCAGTGACATTCTTTGTTTTAGATGTAAAAGCATATATTGTCTCTGCAGTAGAACAGAGAAAAAAATATTTTGCATTTACTTTTTTCAGTTTTTTATTTTTACACATTACATGGTCATGTTTGGTATCATTGTAAAGACCAGACTCTGACCTTTCTAGTGACACCTCACTGAACCTTGTGTGGTGTACATTTCAGAGATGCAGGTTCCAAAGTCCCCCTGTCTCCTCACTGCAGTGCCACGGTCTCTCTAGATCAGGGGTCTGCAACCTTGGATCCCTGATTCTTTGGGAACTACATTTCCCATGTGGCTCAGTCAGCCTAGTGGGTGACTGAGCCACATGGGAAATGTAGTTCCCAAAACATCAGGAAGCCAAGGTTGCTGACTCCTGGTCTAGGTTGTCGATGAAACAAAATGTGTTGCATCATCAGCTCCACACTTGCTGACAGTGTGGGAAATGAGAAGGTGCGTTAGCGCAGCATCACTGCTCACTTTATAATTGTAAACTGAAAAATAGTGCTGTTAGATCTAGATTGTAAATTCCCACGGGAATAGGGCCCTCATGTCCTCCTGTATCTGCTGGCAGCAATTCTGACCTTCTCCTGTATGTATTGTTGAATTGTCCTGTCTTTACCCTTTGCACCTTGTACAGCGCTGCGAAATGTGTTGGCGCTTAAAAATATTATAACTATTATTATTATTTATTATTTACTCTCTTTTATTTATTTTTTTATATCTGGCCTTTCCAATGATACCTCATATGTCCCTCTAGCCAGTAGGGCTCCAGAGATACAGTGGTCTAAATGATTGTAAATTGTAAAAAAATTAGGGCTGGTAATGATTAACATTTTTGTGTTTGATTAATTAAAAAAAATTAATCGATTAATTTCAATTAATTATAACGCACATACAGATCATACAGGTCAGAAAAGAAAATCTTAAAAAAAGGATATAACATCGCTCCACAGTAATAAAACTCACAGCAATGTGCGGTGTGTATGAGCGTATCACAGAATCCACAGCAGTAAAACTCACTGATATATACGGTATATGTATATATATGATGGATATATTGCCCCAGCTCACACGATATATTGGCCCAGCTCACATGGATATATTGATTTACCCCCAGCTCATATGGATATATTGCCCCAGCTCATATGGACATATTGCCCCAGCTCATACGGACATATTGCCCCAGCTCACATGGACATATTGCCCCAGCTCACATGGATATATTGCCCCAGCTCACATATGGATATATTGCCACAGCACACATGGACATATTGCCCCAGCTCATACAGACATATTGCCCCAGCTCACATGAACATATTGCCCCAGCTCACATGGATATATTGCCCCAGCTCACACATGGATATATTGCCCCAGCTCACACATGGATATATTGTCCCAGCTCACATGGATATATTGCCCCAGCTCACATATGGATATATTGCCCCAGCTCACACATGGATATTGTCACGTTCCCACGTTCCAACCCTGTCTTCCTGCCCTCTGTATTTGTATATTGTGTTTTTTCCCTTGTGTTTCTGTTGCTGCCAATTCCTGGGTGGCCTCCCAGGGGTTAATTGGTGTTCTGTGGGCTGCTCACCTGTTGACCCTTGCCTTGATTCCCCTGCCTATATTAGAGCAATGTACCTATAGGACATTGCTGGGTCATTTTCCTTTGCCTGGTCTCCTTGCATCCTGTGTCCTGAAAGCTCCTTGCTGTGTTCCTGATATCCTCCGTTTGTTAATCCTGGTTCAGTTATTGCCTCTTATTTCTGTTCCTGTTTATGTCAGTTCCTTCTGTGTATTTTGTTCTGTCTATTGCTGTATTTTGTTTTGCTGTTTATGTTCCATTCAGATTCTCCGGTTACTGATTTTGGCTTGGCTGACTTCCCTTCTGGTTCTGATTCCTGTATCCTGTATGACGTACTCTCTCTGGTTATGACCTTTGGCTTTCCTCTATGACTATTCTATGCTATATTCCTTGCCTGTACCGTTTCCAGGTAACCCTGTCATCTGCATATAACAAAAGACTCTGTACGGCTTCAAGGTAATACTTTCCTTTAGATTAGATCCGGCTATCCTAAAGACCGGTCTTTCAGTGCAGGGAATCTTTGGTATTGCCGTACAGAGGTCTTTTGTTAACCCTTTGCTTTCACCTGTCCTTGCAGTTTACCCTGCATCTCTGCATATAGGGGCTTCTCTCAGGAACCAAGGCCTCACCTTCCTGCGAGTTCTATTCATAGGGATATATATACAGACCGACCACTTCCAAGGATCGGAGGGCAAGTATAGGGTGGTGCGTGCCTGGTGGTACTGCCACCGTGACAGATATATTGCCCCAGCTCACACATGATATATTGTTCCAGCTAACATGGATATATTGCCCAGCTCACATATGGATATAGTGCCCCAGCTCATGGATATATTTCCCCAGCTCATATGGATATATTGCCTCAGCTCACATGGATATATTGCCCCAGCTCACACATGGATATATTGCCTCAGCTCACATGGATATATTGCCCAGCTCACATATGGATATATTGCCCCAGCTCATGGATATATTGCCCCAGCTCATATGGATATATTGCCCCAGCTCATATGGATATATTGCCTCAGCTCACATGGATATATTGCCCAGCTCACATATGGATATATTGCCCCAGCTCATGGATATATTGCCCCAGCTCATATGGATATATTGCCCCAGCTCATATGGATATATTGCCTCAGCTCACATGGATATATTGTCCCAGCTCATATGGATATATTGCCTCAGCTCACAAGTATATATTGTCCCAGCTCATATGGACATATTGCCCCAGCTCACATATGGATATATTGCCCCAGCTCACATGGATATATTGCCCCAGCTCACACAACATGGATATATAGTGCTCCCAGCTCTCACCTCCTGCCGCCGCCGTGTGCTTTGCTCCCTACGATCGTCCGCCGGCATGAAGCTTGGCTGCACGCACTCACCTGGGAACCACCTGACCAGCCGCTTCTCGCAAGATCCCAGAATTCACGTGAACTCCGCGATCTCGCTGGTGGATCCCAGGCGAGAGCGGTCGGCGGCCGCTCGTAGGGACCTAAGCACTCGGCGGTCGATCAAAATAAATTTGATCGACCAAGGAAATTAACAATTAATCGATTAATTAATCGTTAATTTCCACAACCCTAAAAAAAATATATATATATCGTTATAAATCTGGCCCTGATCGTATCGGTTCAGATTAATTCAGAATATTTTTAAATTAGGCGAGCAATTCAGTTTGGATAACGGCAATTCGGATCGATCTGAATCACCCAGTTGACACTTAGTTGGCTGAATGCCAAATTGAGCGATGCCGAATTGTACACTGCTAAATCATGAAGGAGAGTGTCGTTTTCTGAGTCTACCGCTGAGTGGTAAAGTTGGCTGAACGTGATTTCTACGAAATGTGGTTATTTTACATTGACTTTGCCAACATTGAAATCTGTCTCATTTGGAAACCCAGGAAGTTTATTTATTCTAACACTTAATGAAAGCGCACACTGACCAGCCACTGTAATTATGAACGCTGAAGAGCATTCATCAGCTTTGCTTACGCAGCCAAGAGCAGTGGGAACGATGGCCAAAATCATAAACAGTCAATTTAATAAGTAAAAACAACACAGTTGCTCCATCGTTTGCGATGTAACCTTCGGCCAGCTCTCGCGGCTATGCATTACTGAGATATAGCATTGGCATGGATGGAAAATGACTTGTTGTTGGTTTTTGACCAACCATAAACGAGCATATTTACCATTAAAACATTTCATTGGCTTTAATTTATGTGATAATTTTTAATAGTTCTACATAAAAAAGGAGTAACACAAAAACCTCTACTCTAAGAGGGCCCTTGGTATTTGCCATGGGGGCTGGTAATGATCACAGCTTGACACTAACACTTATGGCAGGGCTGTCAAACTCACAGGCCCCCACATATTGAGCCCAACAAATCCCAGAATTCTTTAAATGTAATATATGGCCAGGGAATCATGGGAGCTGTAGTTCAGAAACATCTAGGAGGCCGGAGTTTGACTGCCTTGACTTATGGTCCTCATACTATTAGTCAAGTGGCACCTGAGGCTACTTCTCGACATTAACACATGGCTATTGTATTTTTGTTTTGTGTTAGACTTGCTAAAGCCCTGGGAACCACAGAGTTCAATTCCAAGCCCTTTTTTGTTTTCCGAGCAGCCATGAAATGTCGCCAACCTGGATGGAAGCATAACTTGTCTATGTCTGGCCCGGCTTCATGCATAAAACATACCAAAAATAATAGTCATCTACGCTGTAACTCCCATATAGCCACAACAAATGTTAATTCTACTTGAATGTTCAGTAAAGTATTTAAGCCCAACTGCCACGTCACTCAACCTCTCAAGGTGAGTCCTAAGCTAATGCCATTACACAGACTTCTGCTTCTTGCCATAAGCTAAACTTGGCTGGACGAACATCTAGCAGTGTTATCGTTTCACTAAATAAGACTCTTCCCTCCACATATGTGATCCATCAAGGAAACCGCATGAATGAGTGTCCCTGAGATCATTATCGTGGATCAGGTAGGTCCTTGGGCAAACCTTTAAGCTGCTTGAACAGAATATCAAGAACTCATTGGAGACTCTATGGATAACCCAAGGGACATGAAATAGTCATGAAATGTCCCTTTATCTTCCTTCTAAGGCCTAGTCTTGGGATACTAAGTTATTTATATGTTTGGCAACCCATATTAAGAACACCATGGAACGGTCCATGGTGTTCTTAATATTGGTTGCCAAACCTGGACCCTCGGAGAGACCTCAGGCTGCCTGGCAATGACTGGTATGGAAACTAGTCATGTGCATTCGTTTTAGTACTAAAACGATTTAGTCCGAATTTTGGGATAATTTAGTTTTAGTATGACTCAAGAGATACGAAACTGCTCAGTACAAAAAACGAAAGAAACTAAAATAAAATGCACTACATTTTAGTTTCAGTCCTTTTTGTGATATTACATTGAGTGAAGGAGACCAGTAATGAAGAGCGCAACATCGCAAAAGAAAAGGTTTGTATGCGTAATCCTTCCCGACCCCTACCCGAAAATCTGACAGTGATAGAGCTCCAGAATACTCACTCGCAGCACAGACAGCCAGCACAGGAGAGGAAACCTTTACTTAACCCTTGCATGTCTATGAGGCAGACAAGATGATAAAAGCAGCTGGAGAAGGAAAACATTCAAATAAATCACACTGAAAGCTAATGACAGAGGAGGGCTGGATAGTAAAATCCCTTTATAACGAGCAGCGCTGGGAGAAGAGAGGGACTTTATAAAAGGTGTGTTATCTCCCCTCCCACTCTGCATAATAGTGGCTTAGGTCTGATACATTTTATTTTATCCAGGAACACTATCCCCCTTTCCTCATCTATAATACACATTTTATATAAAGTCCCTCTCCTCTCCCAGTGTTGCTTGTTATAAAGTTTTTTTTTACGTCTGATACATTTAGTATCCAGCTCTCACAGTTACTCTGTCATTATGAGCCTTCAGTGTGATTTATTTGAATGTTTTCCCTAGATTTAAAGTGCTTTATTTTATTATAAAAATAAATTTGCACCAGTCATCTCTTCTCTTAGCTTTCAGACTGATTTACATTAATATTTTCCCTCTCTCCTGCTTTTATATTCCTGTGTCTCCCCCACAGAGATACAAAGTTTAAGTAAAAGTTCCCTCTCCTGTGCTGGATAAGCATTGCATTCCGAAGTTCTGCACCGTCCACATGCCAATGCAGGAAGATGTTCTATACAGAGAGGGGCATTAATTAATGCAGGTGGATGTTGTATACATTATACGGAGAGGGGTATTAATTAATGCAGGTGGATGTTATCTACATTATACAGAGAGGGGTATTAATTAATGCAAAAGGATGTTCTATACATTATACAAAGAGGAGCTTTTTTTTTTATCCCTTTAAATCCAGTGGCTGTGAGCGCTGAGATTGGCTGCTTGTTATATTATCTCTCAGTACAATGTATCAGGCTCAGCTGTTACAGTCAAGAAAGAATGGGGGGGGTCCTAGTGGCGCATTGGATATTACAGATATACTCTCAATGTAGTGTGACACAATTCAGTACCGATAGTTAGTTACATATACCATATACATTGCGAGTTTGATACAAAGTGCAAATGCAGATTTCAAATTGTATAAAGTGCTAGTGCAGCAACTCAGGGTATGCGGCAGTACAAAGTGTAAATGCGACAGCAAGGTGCAATTCGGTATAGAGCCGATCGATATTATACTCAAAATAAAGTTCAGGTGACAACGACCAATGTAGTCCGAATAGGGCTATATGCCAGGGTTCGGTGCGTGTTGAGGGTCCGGTGTCACTGCAGTTCCTAAGTGGATGGGTTGTGCACCAAAAGTGCTCAGAGTGATGTCAATATTACCCTTTTCCACATATTTATTTGGACGTGAAGATTCCTCCTATAGCCTCGATGGACTCCATAACAGGAGATATAGACAGGAGATAAAGAGAGGGAGGAGAGGTAATGGTGCAATAACGTCTGTGCATGTAAAGCAAGGTGATTGTAAAATTGCACACTTACAAATTCCAGAGCCTTATAAATCCAGGCTCTGGAGTGGAGCGCCTCGTGCCAAATATAGAGTGGTCACTTCCCTTCTTTACAGCGTCCTCTTTACCTCAAACGGGAGAACACAAGAAGAGAGAGACGGCGCTCTCATAGCACAATATCAGCTAATAAGCGTGCAGTGGAGGTAAAAATGTTTTGTCACACTCACCGATTCAGGAGCCTTAGCAATCCAGGCTCAACTGTCAGACATGTGGTGCTCCTTAGCGGTGGCCCTATTCAGCCTATAGCCCTATTCAGACTACAATGGTCGTTGTCACCTGAACTTTATTTTGAGTATAATATCGATTGGCTCTATACTGAATTGCACCTTGCTGTCGCATTTACACTTTGTACTGCCGCATACCCTGAGTTGCTGCACTAGCACTTTATATAATTTGAAATCTGCATTTGCACTTTGTATCAAACTCGCAATGTATATGGTATATGTAACTGACTATCGGTACTGAATTGTGTCACACTACATTGAGAGTATATCTGTAATATCCAATGCGCCACTAGGACCCCCCCCATTCTTTCTTGACACTATTTGCACACCCCCGCGAGAGTCTGTGCCACTTCCTAGTTTGCAGCACCCACTTGAATGTATTCATCTAGATAGGAGTGCCTCTACGGAATTTTCCCTCTCTAACAGCGCTCAGAGTTTCAGTAAAACAAGGAAATAATATTGTTATAACCTCTTATATATAAAAATATTATTTACTAGTTTTACGGAAACTCTGAGCGCTGTGATGAGCAGCAGTCAGTTACTGTAACAGCTTTGCCTGACACATTGTGCTGAGAATGAGAGATACTGTAACAAGCAGCGATCTCAGCCCTCTGAGGAGCCACTACAATAGTAATTGTATCCACTGGTTTTCGGATGAATGAAATTAGTTTTCATACTAAAGAACTGAAGACGAATTTCTTTAGCAACTAAATAAATTGCATTTTAGGACTAATCCATTAGTTCAAAACGAAATTTTGTGCTGTGCACATGTCTAATGGAAACACACTAACAGGGTTATTCAAAGAGATTCGAAAAGTCACCGCACGTTCGGTGACTTTTCGTTCGCTTCAATTCGGTGCAAATCGGCTTTCCCATTTCGGCCACCCTGCGGTGTATTCAGCAAGCACCACAGGGCTGTCGAAGTGCAGGGAAAAGCTGCCGAAAACCCACCGAAAACCCGACGAAAACCTGGCGAAAACCCGGCGAATGCACGCCGAAAACCCGCAAAAACATCTGGATTAACCCGTCAAAGACGCCAGGAAAACCCGAGCAGGAGCCGATCACATGCAGTGAAGCCTCCGGAAAAAGCCGACACCACAGAAGAAGGCAGTGAATAAATTAGGAAAACAGTTTGCATGAATGATTGAAAAGTGAAACGCTGTTTGCAAAGAAACTACTGAGCGAAAATGTCTGAAATTTACATATGATCCAATGAATGATAATAAAGAGGGCTGTTACAGAAAAAATAAGTAAACTTAAAAAAAATCGGACATTTTAAAAAAAAGAAATCCAGAAAAATGCTTAAAATTTCCTAAAAAATCTATAAATAAAGTGACTTTTTACTGCAGAATTTTATATTGAACGGTTTATTAGAAATTGAATTAAAATGGGAATATTTTTAACATTGAAGCCTATGGGATTCTCCTGAATAAACCTGTCGAATGAAACCACGGAATGGCAGGGCAATTCAGGAACCTTTCACTGCTGGTTTGTGTTCTCTGAATAGCCGAAGCAGTGCTTTTTTTATGGGTATTTCAATGCCCTCGAACAGGCACCGAACAGGCACCGAATGTGCAGGCAATTCGCCAGGATTTGGCGTATTGCCTGCTCTCTGGATAGCCGAATGGCCAAGAAAGGTAACTGATTTTCAGTGTTCGGCTAGCTTTCTCCAGCCATACGGATCTCTTTGAATAACCCTGTAAGAGTCATATAAGAATAAAAGTCAACTTGGTCAGAAGTAACAAAAAGAAGAAAACTGTACTGAATAGTAGTGATGAGCCAAACACCCCCGTGTTCGGTTCACATTCGAACTCGAACAATTTCAAAAGTTCGAGTTGGAACTCGAACACGTATCGAACTCAATGCAAGTCAATGGGACTCAAAAGTTTGATTTTTAGAGTGCCCTCCAAGAGGGCAATTATGCAAGATATTTGCCATAAAAGGTCTATGGGGGTCCAGGTAGTGCCCTGGGGGACAGGAAACAAGGACAAAAAGTTTAAAAAAAAAACATTTTTAAAGGAACAGTGAGTTTTCCATGAAATAAAGGTTAAGAATAAAAATCAGCCACTGCGGGGGGGGGACCAAGTTGCCCTGAACCTGTCCTTGTGCCATACTCACACAGGTACTCGTTGAAGGCCCTCTGCTGCTTGTGCAGACGCTGCAGCATTGCTAATGTCGAGTTCCACCTGGTGGGAATGTCACAGATCAGACGGTTTGTGGGAAGGTGGAATTCTCTTTGAATTTCTGCCAGGCGAACACTTGCTGGGAATGACCGTCTGAAGTGGCTGCAGACTTTTCTAGCCTGGCTCAGAAGCTCTGCCAGCCCTGGGTACCTGATAGGAAACGCTGTACCACCAGATTTAAGACGTGTGCTAGGCATGGTACATGCGTCAACTTTCCCTGGTGTAGGGCGGAGAGAAGGTTGCTGCCATTATCACAGATGACCATTCCCAGCTGAAGCTGGCGTTGTGTTAACCATCTCTGCACCTGCTCGTGCAGAGCTGACAGAATTTCAGGCCCGGTGTGGTTCCTGTCCCCTAAACAAATCAACTCAAGCACAGTATGGCATCTTTTTGCTTGAGCCATTGCATAGCCCCTGCCACGCGTCGGTTTAATTGCCACTTCACCAGAGACAGAGAAGGAGGAGAAGGAAGAAGTGGTGGAGCAGATAGACCTAATACAAGTAGCTTTCTGGAGGGGTGGTGGATGAACAAGCTCCAGCACAGAGCCCTGTCCTGGTGGATCCCTCCCAGCTGCAATCAGAGTTACCCAGTGTGTCGTGAAGGAAATGTAATGGCCCTGTCCATGCTTGCTGGACCACGTGTCTAAAGATATGTGCACCTTGCTGCTGACTGCCTTTCCCAATGACTCCATAACATTGTCTTCCACATGCTGCTATAGTGCTGGAATGGCCTTCCGTGAAAAGAAATGGCGTTTTGGAACCTGCCACTGTGGTACAGCACATTCAGCAAATTCACGGAAGGAAGCAGAGTCCACCAGCTGGAAAGGCAGCAGCTGTAATGAGAGTAATTTTGCTAAGCTGGCATTTAGACGTTGTGCTTGGGGATGGTTGGGACTATATTTTTTTTACACTGTAGCAGCTGGGGCAATGTAATCTGACTGTGTAAATCTTCAGTTGATGGGATGCTGTCACATTCTGAGGAAGGACCTGGTACACCCATTACTGTAGCATCATCCCTGTCAGTGGAGGTTGTAGGCAATGACATGGCAGGACATATAGTGGGGGTAGAGACAGATGAGGAGGAGGACCTATGCATAGTGTTGTGCCAACAGGATGCATGGCAGGTGGTCATATGTCGCCTCAAGCACGTGGTACCCAAGCGTGGGATGTCTTTCCCACGCTTGATCCTCATCTGACATAGATTACAAATAGCAACGGTGCGGTCTGCTGCACATTTCTTAAAGAACTCCCAGACAGCAGACTTCCTGTACATGTGCTTTGAGACAACAGCGCTCTGCACCTGAGCAGCTGTGACTTCTGATGCCTTGGACTGGCTACGGTTGGTCATAGAGGACGTTCTGCCTTGTTTTTGTTGTGCCTCCTCCTCCTCCTCCCTTGACTCCTCTGTTCGATCAGGCACCCAGGTGGAGTCAGTGACCTCATCATCGTCATCACCCCCTATCTCCTCGTCACTGGAGCCAACCTCGCAATATGCTGCAGCTGCTGGGGGAACATGAGTGCCAGTTCTTTGTGTGTCACTGGCACCCCCTCCCTCTAGGCTGATTTTACTCCCTTCCTCAACCTCAGAGTTTGAATCAGAGCAATGGAGTTGCTACGCATCCTCAAGCAGCATGTCACTGACACTGTCACTGTAGTCAAACAATTCAGCTGACTCCTCCGTGTATGATAGTGAGGTTACGGCAGGAGTAGCTGTGGACATGGAGGCTGAATTAGATGTTTTGGCAGCTGAGGTGGACTGTAAACCACTACAAGCCTGGCTGGCAGAGGACTCGGAGGATGAGGATGGCCTGGTTAGCCAATCCACCAAATCCTCTGTATGTTGCTGCTGCTTAAGATGGCCAGCACCAGTTAGAAACAAGGACAAGCGTGCTCCTGTAGAGGATGCACCACGTCCATGACGACCAGGGGCACAGCCTTCCGACACAGAGGCTGCTTGCCCTCTTATCTGTGTCTGGGAGCGTCTGCCTGTCCTTTTTGGTCTTTCTGACATGGTGAGTGATATATAGATTAAAGATATACAGAACTCTGATTCAACTCTGTTATAAAAATTGGAGATATGCAGAACTCTTATTCAACGGTGTTATCTAGATTAAAGATTTCCAGAACTCAGGTCTAACTCAGTGAGACACCCTGATAGCTGGCAGACAGTGACAAGACACAGATTAAAATTCCCAGAAACCTCCTATATGTCTGTGAGACCCCCTGATGGGTGGAAGTAACAAAACACAAATTACAATTCCCAGGAACTTTCTATAAATCAGTGAGTCCCCCTGATGGGTGGCAGTGACAACACACAGATTAAAATTCACAGAAATCTGATAGAAGTATGTGGGACCCCCTGATAGCTGGCAGTGAGAAGACACAAATTACAATTCCCAGAAACCTCCTATAAATCAGTGAGTCCACTTGATGGGTGGCAGTGACAACACACAGATTAAAATTCACAGAAATCTGATAGAAGTATGTGGGACCCCCTGATAGCTGGCAGTGAGAAGACACAGATTATAATTCCCAGATATCTTGTAGAAGTGAGACCCCCCAATAGCTTCTGGCAGTGACAACACACAGATTACAACAATTCCCAGATATCTTGTAGAAGTGAGACCCCCATAATAGCTGCTGGCAGTGAGAACACACAGATTACAACAATTCCCAGATATTTTATAGAAGTGAGACCCCCCCTCCCCAATAGCTGCTGGCAGTGAGAACACACAGATTACAACAATTCCCAGATATTTTATAGAAGTGAGACCCCCCAATAGCTGCTGGCAGTGAGAACACACAGATTACAACAATTCCCAGATATCTTGTAGAAGTGAGACCCCCCCCCAAGAGCTGCTGGCAGTGAGAACACACAGATTACAACAATTCCCAGATATCCTGTAGAAGTGAGACCCCCCAAAAGCTGCTGGCAGTGAGAACACACAGATTACAACAATTCCCAGATATCTTGTAGAAGTGAGACCCCCCCCCTCCCCAATAGCTGCTGGCAGTGAGAACACACAGATTACAACAATTCCCAGATATTTTATAGAAGTGAGACCCCCACAATAGCTGCTGGCAGTGAGAACACACACTAACAGAACGATCTCCTCTCAAAAAACACGTGCTGGGGCTGCGAGGGACGCCTTATATAGTGTGCTGCGGGACTTAGCTCTATGAGCCCATGATTGGGCAAAATTTGCCCAATCAGGACTCTGAGCCGTGATTGGCATAGTCCTGCACCTGTCTTGCACCTGACCTGTGGTCAGGTGCAAGGCTGTAGCCAATTACAAGCTTCAGGCCAGTGGAAAAGTGCATTGTGGTCCATTGTGGTGCATTGTGGGTGAACTCGAACCGAAAACGTGGAAATGTTCGGAGTTCGGTGAACAGTCGCACGGCCGATGGTCGATGCGAACTCTGAACAGATCAAACCGAACAGATCAAACCGAACAGCTCATCCCTACTGAATAGTAAGAGCTGCTCTGTTGGTTGGATGTTGCCGTAGTCCATCAAAGTAGACATAATTCTGATAGTCAGTCTCTAAGAAATAGGAACTCCCAGGACCTGGTGTTAAGTCATCCAGCTTGTGCAAAATCACTTAATACAATAAAATAAAGCACTCAAAAAAATCCCATACTCACCTCCATCCCATGGTAGAGAGGAGGGTGCAATCTGCCTCTTCATTTCCTTGAGACCACCGGGTGACAAATAGTTCCAAGTGTCCTTCCATGCTTCATCGGCGGCTCTTGAATGAACCCACGAGTGTGAGCTCACGTAGAGCTCATGTCAGGGATGCATTTAGCTCCATGGAGTTCACTGAATTCCAGGAGCTGATACCTACGGTGGCATGCGGTGCCGCTGCTGGTATCAGTCTACACCTCCGTTTTGTTCTGCGTCCAGCCACTAATGGATCAGCTGGTGTGGAATAGATGAGATGAAAGGGACATGGTAAGGAAATTCGCCCCGCAACGTTTTTCCACTTACCGTATGTCTTTTACCGGCATCTGAGGAATAGTATGTGTGGAGTTGCAAGAGGAAATAAAATCTCTTTGGCCACTAATTCATGGTTTCACCAAAATTTATCTTCTGTTATCCTGTTTGCTTTTGGATTAATAATAATAAAAGAAGTAAAACATAAAATTCAACCAAATATGTCAGGGGGAGGGGGGCTATTTCTACCTCTTGCATCTTTAAAGGAACACAATTAATAGACTTCCATGCCCTTGAATCAGGGGTCTCAAAGTACCAACCCGAGGGCCATTTGTGGCCCACGGATGGATTTCAAATGGCCAGCAGACAGGGGCAGACTGACCCGGTCTGGATTGGCCTTGCTGCCCCTGCAGACCAGGACGTGCGTGGATTGGCATGGGGATTCCCTCCCTAGCATGCAGAACGCTCCACGCCTGTCCTGTTGGACCCTGCTCGGTTCCGATCTGGCACCGGGCAGGGGCTTCAGCCACAGCGGGTTGACATCAGGCCTTGCCATGGGACAGCCCCCACCGGGCCACGGGAGTCATTGTGCAATGACGTTACCCGTTGGGATTACCCCTGCCCAGTAGTACAGGAGATGCAGGGGTCATTTAGACCCCAGTATCTTCAGATCCGTAAGGGCTACAGGGACGGTTAAGGTGTCATTGGAAAGCCAAGAATCTATGTAATGTGTAAAAAATAAAAACATAATAAAATTTATAGTAAATAAAAATAATAAAATTAATACAGTTAAAAAATATCAATTTTTTTAGTTCTAAAACTGGGGCATTGGTATTTTCCCCCCTTATTAAATTACCAATGCAACTGCATTAATTATTTTATATATATTTTAATATATTTAAATTTAGTTTTAATATATAATTATTCTAATATATTTTTTTATTTTATTTATATTATAATTATTTTAAATATATTTTAATAAAATACTGCATTTTGAAATACCTTTAGTTTAATAAATAATAAGTTAAATATAATGGTTTTTGAGTTATTACTGTGGAGCTCTGTGATATGCTCACAAACACCGCACATTGCTGTGAGTTTTATTGCTGTGGAGATATGTGATGTGCTCATACACTTTGCACATTAATGTGAGTTTCATTGCAGTGGAGCTCTGTGATATGCTCATACACACTACACATTACTGTGAGTTTAATTGCTGTGGAGCTCTGTGATAGGCTCATACACACTGAACATTACTGTGAGTTTTACTGCTGTGGAGCTCTGTGATACGCTCATAAACACCGCACATTATGTTGAGTTTTATTGCTGTGGAGCTCTCTGATACTGTAATGTGCGGTGTGAGTTTTATTGCTGTGGAGCTCTGTGGTATGCTCATACACACTGCACATTACATTGAGTTTTATTGCTGTGGAGCTCTGTGATTGCTCATACACACTGCTCATTACTGTGAGTTTTATTGCTGTGGGTGACAAATAGTTCCAAGTGTCCTTCCATGCTTCATCGGCGGCTCTTGAATGAACCCACGAGTGTGAGCTCACGTAGAGCTCATGTCAGGGATGCATTTAGCTCCATGGAGTTCACTGAATTCCAGGAGCTGATACCTACGGTGGCATGCGGTGCCGCTGCTGGTATCAGTCTACACCTCCGTTTTGTTCTGCGTCCAGCCACTAATGGATCAGCTGGTGTGGAATAGATGAGATGAAAGGGACATGGTAAGGAAATTCGCCCCGCAACGTTTTTCCACTTACCGTATGTCTTTTACCGGCATCTAGACCCCAGTATCTTCAGATCCGTAAGGGCTACAGGGACGGTTAAGGTGTCATTGGAAAGCCAAGAATCTATGTAATGTGTAAAAAATAAAAACATAATAAAATTTATAGTAAATAAAAATAATAAAATTAATACAGTTAAAAAATATCAATTTTTTTAGTTCTAAAACTGGGGCATTGGTATTTTCCCCCCTTATTAAATTACCAATGCAACTGCATTAATTATTTTATATATATTTTAATATATTTAAATTTAGTTTTAATATATAATTATTCTAATATATTTTTTTATTTTATTTATATTATAATTATTTTAAATATATTTTAATAAAATACTGCATTTTGAAATACCTTCAGTTTAATAAATAATAAGTTAAATATAATGGTTTTTGAGTTATTACTGTGGAGCTCTGTGATATGCTCACAAACACCGCACATTGCTGTGAGTTTTATTGCTGTGGAGATATGTGATGTGCTCATACACTTTGCACATTAATGTGAGTTTCATTGCAGTGGAGCTCTGTGATATGCTCATACACACTACACATTACTGTGAGTTTAATTGCTGTGGAGCTCTGTGATAGGCTCATACACACTGAACATTACTGTGAGTTTTACTGCTGTGGAGCTCTGTGATACGCTCATAAACACCGCACATTATGTTGAGTTTTATTGCTGTGGAGCTCTCTGATACTGTAATGTGCGGTGTGAGTTTTATTGCTGTGGAGCTCTGTGGTATGCTCATACACACTGCACATTACATTGAGTTTTATTGCTGTGGAGCTCTGTGATTGCTCATACACACTGCTCATTACTGTGAGTTTTATTGCTGTGGAGCTCTGTGATATGCTCATACACACCGCACATTACGTTGAGGTTTATTGCTGTGGAGCTCTGTGATACACTCATACACACTGCACATTACTGTGAGTTTTATTGCTGTGGAGCTCTGTGATATGCTCATACACACTGCAAATTACGTTGAGTTTTACTGCAGTGGTGCTCTGTGACCGGCTTATACACACTTCACATTATTTTGAGTTTTATTGCTGTGAAGCTCTGCAATATGCAGTGTGTGCAAGTGTACCGCTACGGTACACTATCTTATAAACCTGAAAAGCGAGCGTCCGCTTCCCACATGTGCCACAGGAACCTTCTGTGCATGCGCGCAGCCTTAGATGCAATAAGTATTTTGCAGCATTGTGTTTTATGATGAATAATATGACTGTATGAAACACCACTGACTTAGCTCGCAGCGCGGGAAATGAGAAAGTGAGTAACAGCAGTGGTATTGTTCAATTTATACGTGACAAATGGACAATGCCATTGCTTAGGAACAAAAACAACAGCGATTGGTCTCAGAGGGTGGCGTCGGCCGCTCTCTGTGAGCTGATATCACTAGTGACCGGCAGCTGGGAAATTGAAAAATCCCGTCTGCTGGTGGCGCTGGTTGTCCCTTTAAATAATCCAAGGAATGCTTTTATTATGGAGTTTGATTCGCTGTAGTAGAGGCTCTTTGCAATTAAATGTTCCTTAGTATGTAAAGTAGCCTTGCGCTAACTAGATTACCGTGCGTTGTGAGACCACTGACGGCTGTCTAATTTTGGATGAGTCACGCGCAGTTGCCCGAAACCCAGTTATGTGCAATCATCATGGACTCCCGCAAGTCTGCATAGCATTATATAGGGATCCTATATAGAGATGCGTGGTGTGTACAGCGCACACATCTCGTTAGATGCACGCTATTTCGAAAATATAAACAAATGAACACGGGGGGGGGAGATGTTAGGAAGCCGCATGCGATAGCTATAATCAGATACGATTTCTGTAACCGACTCCTAATGAGAGTCAAGCAATCAGAAGAAACAGATGCTAAGCCGTGGGAGTCATTTGTGTGATTTGGCAGCGAAGTCCAGTTCTGTAGGATTCATGACAGTACGCTGTGTCTGCAGCATTCTTTTATGTATTTGTGCTGTAATTCCTACTGGATGCATCTGGGCACCCAAATACGCGCCACACGAGTGATAAACTGATTCCGCGTTGGCCGTCCTCTTAGTACAATATGCTCAACCCTTTGGAAATGTGACGAAGGTCTGTCGGAGCCTGGTTTGATTGGCATCTGCAAAAAAGAGGCAGGGGTTATATTTAATCATTTGTGTGGGTGCTTTACCCGGTTACTCACAAAAAAAAGGAAAAAGAAATGGAAAATTAACTATTTTTTTGCTTGAGGCAAATATGGTAATGTCAAACTCATTGCGAGCAGCTCGGAGGATTAAATTCACATACAATTCATAAAATGTGCAATCATGTAACCCGAGAAGAGCAACTCCTTCCAAACCATCCCATAGCTGAAGCACCTTTGAAATGATCTAGGGAGGGATGTGCATGGCTGAAAAATTTGTTTTGCTTAGTTTCGTTTGGTTACGTTTGGTTACGTTTTTAAATAATTTTGTTTTCGGAATTTCGGGAGTAATTTCGTTTCGGATTGATTTGAAATTTCGAATCGATTCGATAGTTGTTGATATCCATTTGATAGTTCATTTCAAATTCGATAGTTGATATCAATTATTCAAATTTTTCTTCTATGATGATGACACAGTGTAAAACTAAATAAATTTGTTATATACCGTTTTTTGTTTCGGATCGTATCGATTCGTTATTCGGAAGTACTTCCGAAATACGAATTATCAAATTTCGTTCCAAATTCTGAAATTTTTCCGAAACGAATGCACATCTCTAAACTAGAGTAGAGCAGGGGTCAGCAATCTTGGTTCCGTGATGCTTTGGGAACTACATTTCCCATGTAGCTCAGTCAGCCTAATGGGTGACTGAGCATCATGGGAAATGTAGTTCCCAAAACATCAGGGAGACAAAGTCGCTGACCCCCTGATCTAGAGGGTTATTCACTAAGCACGAAATTGAGCACAATTGTACAATTTGGTGCTTTTAATTTCAATGAATTTTGCCACAATTAGGCGATTCCATTTCAGCATTAATACCAGGCAATAGCTATTCACCGAATGGTCACCATATTGTGCCGAAAACTAAGTCCCTAAAGCAGTTATCGAACGTTGCCAAAAAGAGCCGGACAGAGGGAATACCACTGAAATGGGGGAGGGGGATAGCGAATAGGAAGTCTCCTATTCTCCTAATAGGAAACTAGATCAATAAAAATGAACCTAAGTGTGTATCTACGTAAATTATATAAAAAGGCCTTTTAACAAACAAAAAATAATAGAAAGGTTTTTTAAAAATGATAAAAAATAATAAAACGGTTTCTATAAAAAATAAAAATAATAAATGGTCTTAGATAAATAAAAAAGATATTGCATTCATTATATTGAAACCTATTAGCTGCGGCTGTTTAAGCCCTTCAAACCCAAAATCGAGTTCTCGATTTTGCATTGTAATGCATTGAAAAACACTCATTAGCATATCAAATGACCATTTCACACCTTTTTAAAGAGAGATTAGTGGGTCCCCTGTGGAGAAATGAAATCCTTTGTTTTATGTCTCTCCAAGCACCCTGGAGAGACATAAAAATATTTGCATACAGCAGCCCTAAACCTCACTGTAATAAAATGCTCAAATTGATTACTGCGGCATTACAGCAGCCAAGGAGAGGACAGAATACATGGAGAGCTGTGGGGTTACTAACTGCTGTACAGGGATAAGATTCAGGGGGTTATAATGAGTGTAAATCCCTGTACAGATACAAGGTGTTACTGTAATTTCCATATTCAGGCATTATGTCACATACAGATATTATTTTTATATTCTATTGGTATTTTGTGGAAGCTGCATTGATAATAATCTCATTCTGATCACTACAAATGCCCATAAGCAGGAGATCGCACCATTTTTATTATTTATCTTTATCACAGGTACTGTATTTAACACAAAGGTATTTTCTGCCTGTATGATAATAATACAGACCCCGTTTGAAATTGTTTGAATTTTTTTTAGCAAAAATTGCTTGGTAGTGAAGGGGTTAAACCTGTCGAAATGAAAATGAAATCATACTCCACCTTATGTCACACTCAGACACACAATGACCCCCTGATCTTCTTACTTACCCCCAGATGCACACCCCTGACCCCTCTTGCCCCCAGATAGACAACTCCCTCAACACCACTTCATAGCTAGTAGGTGGTCGCTATCACTTTTTATCTCATGAAGGGTGTCAGCACCAGAACTGGTCGTCTAGGCTCCCAAACTCAACTCCAGGTCCTCCTAAAGGTCATGCGTGTAAGGGCGCGCTGCCTTAATGCTAAAGGGTTCCCGTTTCTGACCAGCTGCTCTCAGACTTGGGACATTGAATAAGAAGAAGTGTTAGCACCTACATTGGTAGAAGGTGTCTAAATAAAAAATATGGTAGAAACTGCTTTGAGGGTTGAGTGTCCCTTATCTGAAACACTTGGAGCCAGATGTGTTTTGGATTTGGGATTGTTTGGAAAAAGAATTTATGAAAGTATTCTACCAGGAAGGATACATTGACATTTCTCTTGCTTTCAAGTATGTCCTGGGTGGCGAGTATGTACCGTTGGGTGTCTTGCCAAAGGACACTTACCGGAGGGGTGCTTTTGCTGGGATTTGAACTTGTGTCTCCACGGTTATAGAGCAGTGATGTTACCTCCAATCCACCCAGCCGGTACATATAATAATGAGATATCTTGGGGATGGGATTCAAGTCTAAACACAACGGGCTCTATTAACTTCTTCGTGCAAAAGCGCACGCGCAGCGCTATTTTTTTTGCGCGCAGCATTAAACGTTAACGCGCGTAAATTAACGCAGGTATTACAATCCGAGCGCATTTTTTCATCCGTCAAAAAATAACGCGCGTAAAAAAGATGCGCAAAAACGCGTGCGCATTAACGCTGTGTGTAGAATCGGTGGGCAGACTGTTTTTTTCACAAGATTCAGCCAATCAGAATTAAGAACCACAATTGTCTCCCGTTCAGTTTTCGCGCCTGTCAAAGTCAATCTGCGTATATATGCTGCAGCAATAATAAAAACACGCACAACTTCTCCATTTTATTGTTTGGGTATGTGTAGAATGTGTAACTATACTTTGCTGTATTGTTTTTTTCGTGCTGATGTATTTGGTTTCGGCCAGGATGTTCAGATTTGCCGTTACCGCCAGCTTTTCAAAGACGTTAAAATTATGCGCGCAAACGCTGTCTGTTAAAATTTGCGCATAGATTGTAATACCATCCGCGTACCAGCGCACAAACGCATTTGCGCTCACAATGTTAAGTATAGGACGTGCAAAGTACATTACGCTCGCAAAGGGTTCACGCAGGTTCACCAGCAGTAGACATTAATGTGCATTTTTTGCGCGGACATTGTAATACGACGTTCTGCGCAAAGGGTTTTACCCCTCACGTTAATGCGTTTTTGCGCATGTGTTAACGTTTGCACGAAGAATGTAATAAGAGCCCAACATTCTTTTACATTTATTTATTTATTTATAAAGTATTTTACCAGAAAGGATACATTGAGATTTCTCTCGTTTTCAAGTATGTCCTGGATTCAAGAACATTGAATTGTTACAGTCGTTACAGAAATACAAAGTAATAAATGCAAGATATAAAAATAACAAAAAAACACAAATATACAGATTAACAGAAAATAAATATGTAGGAAATAGTCATTATGTTAAATGTTTACAGGTGCATTCCGTATTGAGGTATGTTAATAGGGAGCTCTTGAGTAGGGATGAGCTGTTCGGTTCGATCAGTTCGGAGTTCGACTCGAACATTGGCAGTTCGAAAGTTCGCAAACTTTGAACTTTTTGGCGTGTTCGAGTTTGAAAATATTTTTTTTGAAAAAAGTATAAAAAATGCTTAAAAAAATACTAATGCAGAATATTATAAGCAACGGTTTATTAGATATTGAATTAAAAATCTACACAGGGCAAGAAGGCATGCATGTGGGCATTGATTAGCAATGGACAGACTGTGTACGTCGTCAAGACGCGGTATCTATAATAGCATAAACATAACACATAACACACATTACATACATCTACCAACATATGTCAACACATGCTGCAGCGTAATGTGTTATCTGTTTGTCAGACAAATGTGACGGTCATAAAATTATTCTGGCTTTATTTAAAATATTTGCACACGTGTACATTTTTCTGAAACTTTCACACCTTAAAATTACATGTGCTTAGAGTGCATGAGGCTTGAATAGGATTTTTTGCGCCGCCTGTGTGTTTCATCTTTAAAATACTGCAATGGGTGATGTGGATTTTCTAGCTTACAAGGAAAGCATGCTTTACAGTCTGCCTAATGTCTAGGTGCAAAGATTCTCACCTCTAAATGACATGTGCTCGCAGCAGGGCTCTCAAACGGCATAAACAACAGGTGTTAATTAGTGTTTGGAAATAACATGTGCTTCTAATTAGTCTGGTCTCATGAATTTGATACATTGCCTGCAGAATGGGTGTGGCTCCTGCACATGTATGAACACTGTGCTTCTGAATTCTAAGAAGTGTTCATTTCTACTACATGTTCCTCTGATATGCTGTTTAACCCCTTAAGGACCAGGGCTCTGTAAAGCCAATCATTAATGATGTAGATGTTACGTCATTTGTCATCAGGGGCTTAATAAAATCTTTATCACACTCCTTAGATTTAAACGTAATATTCCGGTATTTATAAGTCTTGTACCTCTCCCGAAGGGCCTATGTGAGCATACAATTATATTAGTGTGTTAGATCTATAGTTTTGGTGCAAGCGTGGTGGAAGGGCTTGCTGCTTCTGCATTAGTAACACAACACAACGTGAAAATGTCTATCATAAAGCGTACAAGCTGAGTCCCTAGAGGCTCTGACTATCTGAGGTATTAGCAGTAGGAAAAGGGAAGTGCTCATGCCACTGTACAGAGCACTGGTGAGACCTCACTTGGAGTACTGTGTGCAGTACTGGAGACCGTATCTCCAGAAGGATATAGACATCTTAGAGAGAGTTCAGAGAAGGGCTACTAAAATGGTGTACGGCTTGAAGGAGAAAAGTTACCAGGAAAGGCTTAATGATCTTAACATGTACAGCTTGGAAAAAAGACGAGACAGAGGAGATATGATAGAAACATTTAAATACGTAAAGGGAATCCACAAGGTAGAGGAAGGGAGTATATTTAAAAGGAAACAAAGTAGCAAAACAAGAGGACATAGTCTTAGATTAGAGGGGCAAAGGTTTAAAAGTAACATCAGGAAGCATTATTTTACTGAGCGGGTGGTGGATACATGGAACAGTCTTCCAGTAGAAGTGGTAGAGGCCAAAACAGTAATTGAATTTAAGCAGGCATGGGATAGGCATAAGGCTATCCTAAACAAAAGATAAATCCAGGTAAAGTATCCATGTAATTGGGCAGACTAGATGGGCCGAAAGGTTCTTATCTGCAGACATTTTTCTATGTTTCTATGTTTCTATCCATTGTCATATATATACCTTGCTTTATACATTTAATACATTCGCTCATCTAACAGGATAGTAGCCAGTCCCTGTGCATTTTAACCCCTTAAGGGTAGGTAGGTGTCGTGTGTGGGTCTCTGATGGCGATATTTCTATACATCCTACAAATCCGCCACTTCACGGGCAGGTTATGGGGACCTCCTAGGCATGATTTTTGAAGGAATTTTTCGTTTTTATTTTCAACCCTTATTTTATGGAAAACTCACTGTTCCTTTAAAAACGTCTTTTTATAAACTTTTTGTCCTTATTTCTTGTCCCCCAGGGCACTACCAGGACCCCCATACACCTTTTATGGCAAATATCTTGCATATATGCCCTCTTGGAGGGCACTCTAAAAATCTAACTTTTGAGTCCCGTTGACTTGCATTGAGTACGGTTCGTGTTCGAACTCAAACTTTTGAAATTGTTCGAGTTCGCATGCGAACCCGAACACGGGGGTGTTCGGCTCGTCTTGAGTGACTTTAGACTGGGGGAAGATTTGACGGCGTCTGGGAGGTTATTCCATAACTGCAGCGCTCTGTAGGAAGATGAGGACCGAGCCACTGTCTTTTTGTATTGTGGTATTGCAAGTAAGGTGCTGGTCCTGGATCGGAGGTTATAGGATGAGGGAACTGCTGGGGGAAGCAGTCTATTCAGGTAGCGTGGCAGCTTCCCAGAAAACCTCTTAAACACCAGGTTGGAAAGGTGAAAGGTGCGTCTAGATTCCAGCGACGGCCAGTTTAGCTCTTTTAACATGTCACAATGGTGGGTCATGTAGTTACATTGTAGCACAAAGCGACAGAATGAGTTATACAATGTAGTAAGTTTCTGAAGGTGTGTTTGCGGGGCGGCTGCATACACTACACTACACTACACTATAGTAATCAATAGCCGGCATAAGCATTTGTTGTACAATCTGCTTTCTTACCGCGGGGCTCAGACAGGATTTGTTTCTGTACAGGGCACCTAGTTTGGGGTAAAGTTTAGATGAGAGTTTTTCGATGTGGGGCCAAAGGCTAGATTTGGGTCTAACCACATACCTAGATATTTGAGAGAAGTGACTGTGGTCAGCGTGCCATTTGATTTTGACATTTCACACGCACCTTATACACACTGCCTAAAGAGCATTTTATACATTATTTATAATAATTTGGTCCTCCATCACTTGAGGTCAGGGGTGGGATTTTCCAGCTGAGGAATCATGTCCGCGCTCGAAAGGTTTCTGGAATATTTCGGAGTTCGGATAAGGGATACTAAACCTACACCAATGCTCCGCTTGCATTACAATGGATTTCTTGGCCATAAAGACATTACCACAGAGATTTTTTTTTAAAAAAAAGTAGCTACGCAGGAATTGTGACGTGCAGGAATCAAGTGCTTTTCATAGTAGTCCACGGAGTTATTGAAGAAATAGAATAGTGTGAGATATGTGTGCATATTAGAAAGTGAACAATCACTAAAGAATAACCATGAAGATCAATTCTCAGAGTCGTAATGACCCCTAGAAATGGTTCATGATGAGATAATTCTTACATAAATAAGTAACAGCCACAGACTGTCACCTGATAGGACGTACAGTTACTGCAGGCACTTCATTTGAAAGGAATTGGTAATCATTTGCATTTATTGAAGAAGCTATATGGAGCCAGGTATAAGAATCGCACATTGATGTGCTACACGCATGAATATTACGATGTTACGATGAATATTACGATGAATGTTACAATCATAAAATGTGCATAATTCATGATCAAACCTGTCCTTTATTTTCTAATTGCGGAAATATTGCCGCAAGTTAATATTATCCACAATGGTTTATATTAGAAGGCTATGAGAGATCTGATTAACAACTCTCAGACTTCATAAAAAAGTCCTTTAACAGCATTTATTTACCAGACCCAGTACTAGCTTAAAGTTCAATTTAAAGGGCCAGTACCACCAAAAAAATGAAATGTCCTTATTGTGTTTATTTGATGTTGCTGATATCTTACATGTGCTTTGTTTTTCTCTTGTATGTTTAGTTAAGGAAATATTTTCCTCTATATGTGTCACTGTGTGCATCCATTGTGTGATATTTTCTAGGGATGTGCGTTTCGGGTTTCGGAATTTTCACGAAATTTCCCGATTCGTGTCTTCGGATTCGGCCGAATTTCCGAATCGGATCGGACCCGAAAACCGATAGATCCGAAAAAATTTCCGAGCCGAAACGAAAAATTTTCGGATTTTTCGAATGGACTTGAAATGTGTCAAATCGAAATTAATTTTTGCTCTATTCATGATTTCGGTTCCATTCGTGATTTCGGTTCCATTTCGGTAATTCTGGAAATCGTATATTATTATTATTATTATTATTCTTTATTTATAAAGCGCCAGCATATTCCGCAGCGCTGATATTTAACTATTATCGGTTATATCGCTGATTCTGTAAATTTTGTATTTGTAAATGCGTATCACTTGTTTCTTGTGGCATTCGGGTCAGTTTAGCGTTTTTTAAATCGTTTTGTTCATTTTTTTTGTTCCTTGGCTTTCATACCATTATAATATGATTAAATAAAGTTGTGAAATGTATATTCAATTATTCATAAGATAAAAAGGATCTTTATTTAATAAAAAAAAACACGATAGAATCACCAGAATTATCGTAGACACTTTGAAACAAGGAGAACAGACGTTCCGAAAAAACGAAAATTTCCGAAATTTCCGAAAAGTCGATACAAAAAACGAGCAAAGTGACCCGAAAATACGAAAAATGGTCGATATTCCGAAAAAAAAATGTACACGAAAAACGAGCCGAACCGAACCGAATCCAAACAGAAATCGGTCGAAACGAGCCGAATCGAAACGTTTAAACATCCGAACAAATCGAACCGAATCGAACCGAAAAAAAAAAAAAAAAAAAAAAAAATCGGTGCACAAGCCTAATATTTTCCTCTATATATGTCACTGGGTGCATCCATTGTATGATATTTTCCTCTATATGTGTATCCTCACATATAGAGGAAAATATCACACAATGGATGCACCCAGTGACACATATAGAGGAAAATATCACACAATGGATGCGCCCAGTGACACATATAGAGAAAAATATCACACAATGGATGCACCCAGTGACACATATAGAGGAAAATATCACACAATGGATGCACCCAGTGAACACATATAGAGGAAAATATCACACAATGGATGCACCCAGTGACACATATAGAGGAAAATATCACACAATGGATGCGCCCAGTGACACATATAGAGAAAAATATCACACAATGGATGCACCCAGTGACACATATAGAGGAAAATATCACACAATGGGTGCACCCAGTGACACATATAGAGGAAAATATCACACAATGGATGCACCCAGTGACACATATAGAGGAAAATATCACACAATGGATGCGCCCAGTGACACATATAGAGGAAAATATCACACAATGGATGCGCCCAGTGACACATATAGAGGAAAATATCACACAATGGATGCACCCAGTGACACATATAGAGGAAAATATCACACAATGGATGCGCCCAGTGACACATATAGAGGAAAATATCACACAATGGATGCACCCAGTGACACATAGAGGAAAATATTTTGTTAACTAAACATACAAGGGAAAAACAAAGCACATGTAAGATATTAGCAACATCAAATAAACACAAGGACATGTCATTTTTGGTGGTACTGGCCCTTTAAATGTAATAGATGGCCAGAGGAACATGGGAAATGTAGATCAGAAACATCTTGGGGGACCAGAGTTTGGGATCCCTGATATAGAGGCTCCCTAAAATTGCATTCTGAGCGGCTGATAAAGTGGCTGGCTCATAATAGAGCTGCTAATACTTAGCTGGTAGCGCCTTCTTTTTGCATATGTGCCTTAATGTTACTAGCTCAGTCGATAAAAGGGGTTATAGCAGGGTTGTCAGATCAGCCATGTTTTCCAGGACATATATTATTTATTCATGTTGATGGGCAGTTCTTGAAAAATGCCACCCCGCAGCATGTAGAATCCATACATTGCAGGTAAGAATTAAGAAAGGAATCCCAGATGACCTGCCTTAATTTCCGTCCTGCATCATATGAATTATGCATGTTGCAGGGCAGCACTTTTCCCTGTGCATGAAATAGTAATGTGTGTCCAGGAAATCATGGCCGGCCTGGCAACCCTAGGTCAGACATCTAACCTCAAACTAAAAAAAACCTAAAAATTAAATGAGAATCCTAGAGCAGTGGTTCCCGACCCTGCTCCTCAGATCCCCCCTAACAGGCCAGGTTTGCAGGATATGTGAAGCACAGCACATGTGATATGATTTGCTGTTCAGTGATTGCAGGATTCAGCCAAGGGAATCCTTAAACCCTGTCCTGTTAGGGGGACTGGAGGACCAGGTGTGAGAACCACTATTCTAGGGCAATCCCTTTGCTGTATGTATGACAGGGTCCCTCTACCCGTTGCAGAAATTGGATTTATATTTAGTGGTAAAATTGAATCGCCTGCAAAAACGTGCATTTTCCATCAAAATGTAGCACTCTTATTCCGAGCAGAGTATATTATCCCATAACTTGCATTTTGGTCAGTGATGTTCACATAGTCGGGATATTGATGTAATCATGTATTTGTCCACATGATCACAGGTAAGAAGCATTGCATACGGTCATTTTGGGGAATAATGATTTCTATGGCCGGCGTCAGACGAACGCAGTGATCACATCCGTGTCGCCGTGCAGTTTAAGTCCGACGTAGCATAGAATCACGACCAAGAGACCAACACATGAAGTGCGTGCGCACCGAACTGCACACGCACAACGCACGTGGCAAACGGACGCAAGTTAGGCAAGAACGAAAAAAACGCTAGGACGGACGCGCAGAATGCGCCACATCCGCGTAGCGTTCTGTGTGCCTGATGACGCGAAGTCAGACGCAGCGCATTTGCGACGTCCAGCACCTTGACGCACAAAATGGCTTTTCATATCATGCACCAATTTTTATCATTTTTCATATTACTTTTGTTTCCCATAATTCCCTTTTTTTTCTCCGTCCGTCATGAAAAAACGGACCGCGCGGTGTCTACAGTATCTTCTGTCAGTACGTCTGTCCGTTGTGCACGCACGCAGAGTGCGCTCAGACTGCGTTCGTCTGACATTAGCCTAAAACCCTGTAACGCTCTGCGCAAATATCTCGGAAGAGATAAAAATGAGAATAAGATAAAAATATGAATAAAACCAGAGTAAGCGCAGACTTTCTAGGCAATCTATTTCATTATAGCTCAGTAATATAATTTCCTGATGGTGATTAGAGTTTTTGTCCATGAGGCAAACAGACAGGCGGCAGGATATTCTTTCAAATCATTGAAAACTAGAAATGATTCCAGGGCTCCCCCTACTGTTACAAAATGTGTAAAAACATAAACAACATTACATCACATCTGCACATTCTGCGCTTAATTGAGTTATTATAACATATAAGTGCAATTCAGAAAATATAATTTTTTTCACAATTAATTATTGTTTTAACATTTACTTAAAATTTAAGTCAGATATTATGCACTATAAGAAGGTATACCAATGTCTATGAAACTGACTATAATGTGTACAACGTGTATGAATGTATCACAGAGATCCACAGCAATAAAACTTACACTCATACACACCGCACATTACTGTGAGATTTATTGCTGTGGAACTCTGTGATACAGTAAAGTGCGCTGTGTATGAGCATATCACAGAGCTCCACAGCAATAAAACTCACAGTAATGTGTAGCATGTATGAGCGTATCGCAGAGCTCCACAGCAATAAAACTCACAGTAATGTGCAGTGTGTATGAGCGTATCACAGAGCTCCACAGCAATAAAACTCACAGTAATGTGTGGTGTGTATGAGTATATGACAGAGTTCCTCAGCAATAAAACTCACAGTAACGTGTGGTGTGTATGAGCGTATCACAGAGCTCCGCAGCAATAAAACTCACAGTAACGTGCGATGTGTATGAGCGTATCACAGAGCTCCGCAGCAATAAAACTCACAGTAACGTGCGATGTGTATGAGCGTATCACAGAGCTTCACAGCAATAAAACTCACAGTAACGTGTGGTGTGTATGAGCGTATCACAGAGCTCCGCAGAACCACCAATTTAAGTAAAACGCTGCAAAATTCGATCCGATAATTTTGGCAGGTCCGGTGGCTTATCAGATTTTCATGCAGTAGCTTTTTTTAAAACGCCTTTTAAAAAAAAAAAAAAAAATTAGGGAAAAAAGTTTTGCTGAAAAATAAATAGATAAAAAGACTTTTTGCTGCAGATTAAAATAATAGACGATTGAATAAATATTCAATAAAAACAGGAATATTTTTTACATTGAAACCTATGGGATTCGCCTGATTAAACCTGCCGAATGAAACCACCAAAAATCAGGGCATTTCACTGAAATTTCGGTGCTGTTCGGTGTTCCCTGAATAGATTAACCATTGCTTCGCTATGTAAGTTTCACTGCTGCCGAAGATCATTGTGTTTCGCTGACAATTCTCCAATATTTGACGATTTGCCAGCTTTTAAATAGCCTAAAGGCCATTAGGCAACGAAATTGCTACGTAAAGGGAAATTCGCTGTTCGGTGCATTCTCATGGACAGTTTGGTTCTCTTTGAATAACCCCTTTAGTTTTTTCCAGTTTTAGTTAAAATTGCATATTTTATAACAAAAATACAGTAACAGGTTCCCATTTCTATTTTTTTTAACAAGAGTGCCCCATAAAATATATAAACAGAAAGTTCTGGATGACAAAATGTGAAAAAATAAATTATACGCTGTAAATGATTGAAATCTGAATGGAAATTCACATGTTTTTTAACATTTCTTGTTAGGACATAACGTATACATATAATAATGATATATTATGAATCTGACGAGTCTGACGTAAAAAAAAAAAAGATGTAATTTGTCTGGGTCGTATAATAAAATATGACTTCAATTCGTGCTTAAACATGAGGAGCACAAAACAGTCAAAATGAGCTCAGCATCAGCACACAGGGGTGAAATGGATCAGCAGTGAAAAAGTTAAGAGCTGCGGCGACACCTATTCCCTCCCAGTGCTCCTGGGTGGCAGCGCTGGGAGGAAGTGATTGTGTAATATATCACTTTCTCCCAGCGTTGTATGACATCCGCACGGGAGGAAAGAGAGGATCTTTCTTGGATCCAGGGTAAGCCCCCTCGCAGCTGGGAATGTTCCGGGACATGGGGCATAGAGATCGGAGGAGGGGGTAAGAACTGTGAGAAGGAGCATGCAGAATGGGGGGGATGAACAGGGAGAGGGGCCATCACGAAGGTGGTGAAATGAACAGGTGAAAGGGGGCATGCAAAAGCCCTGTAACGGTAGCTGTATCGCTTACCCAAGAGTAGCGGAGTTGGGATCCTTGAGGGCAGAAGTATCTGCTTGAATAATACAAAAGGTTTATAATTTACAGACTGTAACCAGGAAACACAAGGACTAACTGCATGGTCTCTAAGCTCTGAAGGTTGAGACCAACAGATTACATAGGACACACTCAGAAACAGCAGACGTGGAATGACAGTCCGTGAAGTATTCAAGGTTCAGGGCAGCCAAATGCAGAAACCAATCGTTTTGGTACATACAAGGACTAACTGAATTGTCTCTAAGCTCTGAAGTTTGAGACCCTCATATTACCTAGGACACACTCAGAAACAGCAAACGTGGAATGACAATCCGTGAAGTACTCAAGGTGCAGGGCAGTCAGATGCAGAAATAACATAAAACAGAAATAAACAATAGTTAGTAATCGTGGTCTTAGCAAAACCATAAACCTAAGTAGTAACCTCGATAAAGGGACCCCGAAGGGTTGCAAACGATACCCCTAAGGCTGCTGTCAGACGAGCGTAGTGTTCACGTCCGTGATTGCTCCTAAAAGTACGTCCGTGATAGCATGACAGAAAGCCCATCGGAGCCCGTTATACGAAGTACGTCCGCACTGAACTGCGGACACACAACGGCCGCGGCCCACGGACGCAAGGCAGGCAAGAACGTACAACCGCTAGAACGGCCGCACAAAGTGCGCTGCGTCCGCAACGTCTGCATAGCTTTGTGTGTGAGTGATGGAACGTGGTCAGACGGACTGCATTTATACGTCCAGCATTTTTCACGGACAAAATGGTTTTGCTTTTTAATTTATTTTCCCTCCTACATCCGTCAAAATATATGTCAGTGAAAAAAACGGACTGTGTGGCCACTACTGTGTCTTCTGTACTGACGTACGTCTGTGTGCACAGACGTACAGTCCGTAGAAATCACGCTCGTCTGACCCCAGCCTAAACGTGAAGGGTTAGAATCCAAAACAGCTAGTGATCAACCCAGAAACCAGCAGTAGGTTAAATCACTACAACAAGTGATACAATGTAAAATGCACAATAGAGAGAGAGAAGTCAAAAGCCAAGCCGGGTCAATAAACAGAAACAGGAATCTCATACAAAGCCGGGTCGTCAATAGTAGTCAAATAGATGTAGCGGTGCGTGAATAACTCCACAACAGGGCAATGAGGCCATTCCTAGAGCCCTGTTTTAAAGCCTGTGGCTCCTGGTAACCACATCTGACCCCGCCCCCTCAGATGCTGATCTGCCAGCAGAAAGTACTGGCATCCGACCAGCCAGCGGTGTCCCTTCTTGCCCTGACCCCCCAGGGGGCACAGCGGGGGCTGAGGATGTAACAAGCCCATGAAAATAGTCCCAATCAGAACACCTCTTTTGCCAATTATTGAGAAAGAGAACGCAGGTTAATACACAGAAAAGGAATATGAGGGGGACGCTAGGGGAGGACTTGCCCCTGGGCGCCTCATGTCCTTGATACGCATCTGGCCCATAGTGTCTTTGCAGTAAAGGACACTGCCTGTGTGTTTCCCTGAGTATTTTGTTGTGCATGTTTGTATGTGTTGGACTGTGTGAATCTACTGATCAGAGCGTCACTCTCCCCACCACGGACAGACAGGAACAAAAACAAAAAGGGAATAGCAATAGGTGGGAGGAGCCACCACAATTATTATCCTTTATTTATATAGCGCCACATATTCTGCAGCGCTTTACAAGATCAGTGTACATTGGAATACCACACGAGTATGATATGGCCTGATTCAGGGGGTCCCTGTTCCCGTGGGAATTTACAATCTATGAGATGTACAAGTGTTTTGTGAGGTAGGTGCATCCATACTGTTAGGTGTCTTGCCCAAGAACACTCGCTGGTGGCATCTTTCCATGATTGTAGAGCAGCGACCTGGTGGTTAGGTTGAACCCGCTTCTTGTAAAGTTGAGACTTCTCCACAGTTGTATTGGAGGGATGTGCTGAACAGGATTTGACTTGCTTCTCCATGGTCGAAGAGCAGAGACGTAACCACTGGACTCCACAGCTGATATTGTGTGGTAGCAAGTATGTACCGTTAGGTGTCTTGCCCAAGGACACTTACTGGAGAGGTGCCTGGCCGGGATAGAACCTGGGTCTCCACAGTTATAGAGCAGTGATGTTACCTCTACTCCATCCAGCTGGTACATCTGTACAGAATAAATGAGGAATGGCCACCCCCAATCATCCTACGAGGGTAGGTTTATTGGAAGTGCATTAAAAGCAACATTTTGACATCTTGATAAGTCTTTTTTAGTCTGGATGCACCTGTGTCTATAATTCTGAATCCCTGTTATTGTGTGTGTGTGTGTGTGTGTGTGTGTGTGTGTGTATGTGTGTATCCATCTCTGTGAATCTGTGAGTGTCTGGTTCTGCATATTTGTCTATGTCTCCATATTTGTATCCGCCTGCGTGGAAACGTCAGTGTGTTTGTGTGAGCATTTGCAGGTGTTCTATCAGGGTTATTCAAAGAGATCTGAATGGCTGCCGAAAGGGAACCGGAAGCTGAAATTCAGCGTACGGTTACCTTTCCTGGCCATTCGGCTATCCAGAGAGCAGGCGAATTGCCTGCACATACGGTGCCTGTTCGGTGCCTGTTCGAGGGCAGTGAAATACCCATAGAGAAGCACTGCTTCGGCTATTCAGAGAACAAAAACCAGCAGTGAAAAGTTGCCGAATTGCCCTGCCATTCGGTGGTTTAATTCGGCAGGTTTATTCAGGCAAATCCCATAGGCTTCAATGTTAAAAATATTCCCGTTTCAATTCAATATCTAATAAACCGTTTATTATATTATTCTGCAGTAAAAGGTCTCTTTATTTATAGATTTTTCGTTTTTTTTGGCCAAAATATTTTTTCTGATTTCTAAAAAAAATCTTTTTAAGCGTTTGTCCTTTTTTCCTTAACAGCCCTTTTCAGGGCTGCCATCAGGGCATTACGCCCCATGCTGCCATAAGGGGCCCGGAGCCCGGAGGGCCTGGGCCGCCGGGACCCCGTCGGCAGCGGCGGCGCCCTTTTTTACAGCTCCGGTATCGGACTCAATGAGTCCGAATCCGGAGCTGACTGTCTCCCCCTCGGGCCCCTCCTGCTCCTGGCAGGCTTCGCTGGGCGGACCAAGCAGCGTGCATTATCGTCGGGTTTGCAGCGACTTTTCCCTACAATTCGGGGACCCTGTGGTGCTTGCTGAACACAACGCAGGGTCGCCGAAATGGGATCGCCAAATTGAACCGAATTGAGGCGAACGAAAAGTCACCGAACGAGCAGTGACTTTTCGATTCTCTTTGAATAACCCTGTATGTGTTTCTGTGATTGTATACAGTAATCCCCCGGTCATTCGCAGTTCCGCGTCCGCGGATTCAGTGGTTCGCGGATTATTTCCGCTTACTTCGTGATAGCAGCATCCCGGTGTGTCATCTATTGGTTCCTTATCGAATACTGTTCCAAGGAGCCCTCGGCAAAGAACGGAACTCCAGCTCCCCAGGCTCCAACACATCAGCGCCTCCCAAACACACGCCTTTGTGCAGCCCCCTGATGTGTTGGAGCCTGGGGAAGTGGAGTTCCGATCTTTGCCGAGGGCTCCTTGGAACAGTATTCGATAAGGAACCATATATGACACAACACCCCGGCAGAGAAGCTGCTCCTGTGCATCTCCGGGCGCACGATCGTGGCCAGGGCATTCCCTTCTCTCTGCATCATTACGAGAGAGGAGATGCCGAGGCTCCTGGATCCCCGGACCACGCTTGCGGGGGTGCACAGGAGTCTCGGCATCTCTGAACTATGCCAAGAGAGAATGCCCTGGATGCGATCTTGAGTCTGGAGATGCACAGGAGCAGTCATTCTGCCAGGAGGACGGCGGCTCCTGGGTCCTAATGCCGCATGGCTGTGCTTTTTTTTAGCACAGCCACAATTCGCGGTTTTTCAAAATTAACGGGGGTTGTTGGAACGTAACCCACGTGAATTTCGGCGGATTACTGTACATGTGTTTATCTGTGTGAATCTGTGTCTGGGATTGTATATCCTGACTAGGGATGAGCTGTTTGGTTCAGACGGTTCGGAGTTCGGCCCGAACTTAGCCTTTTCGGTGTGCTCTCGAACTCCGAACATTTCCAGGTGTTCGCCGCATGTTCGACCACAATGCACCACAATGGACCACAATGCACTTTCCCACTGGCCTGAAGCTCGTAATTGGCTACAGCCTTGCACCTGACCACAGGTCTGGTGCAAGACAGGTTCAACACTATGCCAATCACGGCTCAGAGTCCTGATTGGGCAAATTTTGCCCAATCATGGGCTCACAGAGCTAAGTCCCGCAGCACACTATATAAGGTTTCCACGCAGCGCTTCTGCACGCATTTGAGAGGAGATTTCATAGGAGATTGTTCTTGTGTGTTCTTACTGCCAGTCTGCCACGCTACTGGGGGGGTCTCATTTCTACCAAATATCTGGGAATTGAGGTGATCTGTGTCTTGTCACTGCCAGCAAGTATTTTGGGGGTCACAAATTTCTACAAAACATTTGGGAATTGAGGTGATGTGTGTCTTGTCACTGCCAGCAAGTATTTTGGGGGTCACAAATTTCTACAAAACATTTGGGAATTGAGGTGATCTGTGTCTTCTCACACAGCCAGTGCCACGCAGTATTTTGGGGGCGACTAATTATTACTAAATATCTGAGAATTGAGGTGATCTGTCTCTTGTCACTGCCAGCAAGTATTTTGGGGGTCACTGATTTCTACAAAATATTTGGGAATTTGTATAATCCGTGTGTTCTCACTGGCTGCCACCCATCAGGGGGTCTCACTGAATTATAGGAGGTTTCTGAGACTTGTAATCTGTGGCTTCTCACTGCCACCCATCAGGGGGTCCCACATACTTCTAGCAGATTTATGCGAATTGTAATCTGTGTCTTCTCACTGCCACCCATCAGGGGGTCTCACATACTTCTAGCAGATTTATGCGAATTGTTATCTGTGGCTTCTCACTGCCACCCATCAGGGGGTCACACTGATTTATAGGAGGTTTCTGATACTTGTAATCTGTGTCTTCTCACTGCCACCCATCAGGGGGTCACGCTGATTTATAGGTGGTTTCTGAGACTTGTAATCTGTGGCTTCTCACTGCCACCCATCAAGGGGTCACACTGATTTATAGGAGGTTTCTGAGATTTGTAATCTGTGGCTTCTCACTGCCACCCATCAGGGGGTCTCACTGATTTATAGGAGGTTTCTGAGACTTGTAATCTGTGGCTTCTCACTGCCACCCATCAGGGGGTCTCACTGATTTATAGAAGGTTTCTGAGAATTGTAATCTGTGGCTTCTCACTGTCACCCATCAGGGGGTCACACTGATTTATAGGAGGTTTCTGAGACTTGTAATCTGTGGCTTCTCACTGCCACCCATCAAGGGGTCACACTGATTTATAGGAGGTTTCTGAGACTTGTAATCTGTGGCTTCTCACTGCCACCCATCAGGGGTTCACACTGATTTATAGGAGGTTTCTGAGACTTGTAATCTGTGGTTTATCACTGCCACCCATCAGGGGGTCACACTGATTTATAGGAGGTTTCTGAGACTTGTAATCTGTGGCTTCTCACTGCCACCCATCAGGGGGTCACAGTGATTTATAGGAGGTTTCTGAGACTTGTAATATGTGGCTTCTCACTGCCACACATCAGGGGGTCACACTGATTTATAGGAGGTTTCTGAGAGTTGTAATCTGTGGCTTCTCACTGCCACCCATCAGGTGGTCTCACTGATTTATAGGAGGTTTCTGAGATTTGTAATCTCTGGCTTCTCACTGCCACCCATCAAGGGGTCACACTGATTTATAGGAGGATTCTGAGACTTGTAATATGTGGCTTCTCACTGCCACCCATCATGGGGTCACACTGATTTAGCGGAGGTTTCTGAGACTTGTAATATGTGGCTTCTCACTGCCACCCATCAGGGGGTCACACTGATTTATAGGAGGTTTCTGAGACTTGTAATCTGTGGTTTCTCACTGCCACCCATCAGGGGGTCACACTGATTTATAGGAGGTTTCTGAGACTTGTAATCTGTGGCTTCTCACTGCCACCCATCAGGGGGTCCCACATACTTCTACCAGATTTATGCGAATTGTAATCTGTGTCTTCTCACTGCCACCCATCAGGGGGTCCCACATACTTCTAGCAGATTTATGCGAATTGTAATCTGTGTCTTCTCACTGCCACCCATCAGGGGGTCCCACATACTTCTAGCAGATTTATGCGAATTGTAATCTGTTTCTTCTCACTGCCACCCATCAGGGGGTCCCACATACTTCTAGCAGATTAATGCGAATTGTAATCTGTGGCTTCTCACTGCCACCCATCAGGGGGTCACACTGATTTTATTGGAGGGAATTGTAATCTGTGTCTTGTCACTGGCTGCAAGCTATCAAGGTGTCTCACTGAGTTATACCAGAGTTCTGTAAATCTTTAATCTTTATACCAGAGTTGAATCAGAGTTCTGTATATATTTAATCTATATATCACTCACCATGTCTGAAAGAACAAAAAGGACAGGCAGATGCTCCCAGACACAGATAAGAGGGCAAGCAGCCCCTGTGTCGGGAGGCTGTGCCTCTGGTCGTGGTGGACGTGGTGCATCCTCTGCAGGGGCATGCTTGTCCTTTCTAACTGGTGCTGGCCGTCTTCTTAAGCAGCAGCAACATACAGAGGATTTGGTGGATTGGCTAACCAGGCCATCCTCATCCTCCGAGTCCTCTGCCAGCCAGGCTTGTAGTGCTTTTACAGTCCACCTCAGCTGCCAAAGCATCTAATGCAGCCTCCATGTCCACAGCTACTCCTGCCGTAGCCTCGCTATCACACACAGAGGAGTCAGCTGAATAGTTTGACTACAATTACAGAGACATGCTGCTTGAGGATGCGCAGCAAGTACAGTGCTCTGATTCAATCTCTGAGGTTGAGGAAGGGAGTATAATCAACCTAGAGGAAGGGGGTGCCAGTGATGACACACAAATAACTGGCACTCATGTTGCCCCAGCAGCTGCAGCATACTGCCAAGTTGGCTCCAGTGACGAGGAGATAGGGGGTGAAGATGACATTGATGATGAGGTCACTGACTCCACCTGGGTGCCAGATAGAACATAGGAATCAAGGGAGGAGGAGGGGGAGGAGGAGGAGGAGCCCCAGCAAACACGAGGTACAACATCCTCTATGACCAACCGTAGCACTAGCCAGTCCAAGGCATCAGATGTCAGAGCTGCTCCGGTGCAGAGCGCTGTTGTCTCAAAGCACACACGCAGGAACTCTGCTGTCTGCTGGGAGTTCTTTAAGAAATGTGCAGCAGACCCCACCATTGCTATTTGTAATCTATGTCAGATGAGGCTTAAGCGTGGGAAAGACACCGGACACTTGGATACCACGTGCTTCAGGTGACATATGACCTCCTGCCACACATCCCATTGGTGCAAAACGTTGCATAGGTCCTCCTCCTCCTCATCTGTCTCTACCCCCACTGTATGTCCTGCCATGTCATTGCCTATAACCTCCACTGACAGGGATGATGCTACAGTAATGGATGTACCAGGTCCTTCCTCACAATGTGACAGCATCCCATCAGCTGAATATTTACGCAGTCAGATTATGTTGCCGCAGCTGCTGCAGCGTAAGAAAAAATATAGTCCCAACCATCCCCAAGCACAGCGTCTAAATGCCAGCTTAGCAAACTTACTCGCATTGGAGCTACTGCCTTTCCAGCTGGTGGACTCTGCTCCCTTCCGTGAATTTGCTGAATGTGCTGTACCACAGTGGAAGGTTCCAAAACACCATTACTTTTCACGCAAGGCCATTCCAGCACTATACCAGCACGTGGAAGACAATGTTATCCAGTCATTGGGAAAGGCAGTCAGCAACAAGGTGCATGTGACTTTAGACACGTGGTCCAGCAAGCATGGACAGGGTCGTTACCTTTCCTTCATGGCACACTGGGTAACTCTGATTGCAGCTGGGAGGGATCCAAGACAGGGCTCTGTGCTGGAGCTTGTTCATCCACCACGCCTCCAGAAAGCTGCTTGTATGAGGTCTGTCTGCTCCACCACCACCACCTATCCCTCTTCCTCCTCCTCCTTGTCTGTCTCTGGCAAAGTGGCAGTTAAATGGCTCAAGCAAAAAGTAGCAATACTGTGCTTGAGCTGGTTTGTTTAGGGGACAGGAGCCACACCAGGCCAGAAATTCTGTCAGCTCTGCAGGGCCAAGTACAGAGATGGTTAACACCACGCCAGCTTCAGCTGGGAATGATCGTCTGTGATAATGGCAGCAACCTTCTCTCCGCCCTACACAAGGGTAAATTGACGCATGTACCATGCCTAGCACATGTCCTAAATCTAGTGGTACAGCGTTTCCAAACCAAGTACCCAGGGCTGGCAGAGCTTCTCAGCCAGGCCAGAAAAGTCTGCAGCCACTACAGACGGTCATTCCCAGCAAGCGTTCGCCTGGCAGAAATTCAAAGAGAATTCCACCTTCCCACAAACCGTCTGATCTGTGACATGCCCGCCAGGTGGAACTCGACATTAGCAATGCTGCAGCATCTGCACAAGCAGCAGAGGGCCATCAACGAGTACCTGTGTGAGTATGGCACAAGGACAGGTTCAGGTCAACTTGGTTTCCCCCCTGCAGTGGATGATGATCAAGGATGCATGCACTGTACTGTCACCATTTGAGGAGGCAACGAGGATGGTGAGCAGGGACAGTGCATGCATCAGTGACACAATTCCTTTAGTGTTCCTGCTGGAGCACACTCTGCAGGGAATTATAGATGTGGCTCTAGAGGCAGAGCAGTGGGAGGAAGAGGAGGCCTTCCCTAGCTCTGAAGGCCCCAGTCTTTCCGTATACAGCATTCCAGTGGGTCCTACTCAGATCAGACAGGAGGAGGATGAGGAGGAGGAGGAATATTTAAGTAGTGGGGGCATTGAAGTTGGGGATTCCTCAAGTGAGGGATTCGTGTGCCCAGAAACACAAGGGCTAGTGCGTGGCTGGGAGGTGGAAGTGCATGATGGGGTCATCCTCATTGACCAGGAAGACTCGGAAGCTAATGCCACCTCCAACCTACGCTGCATGGGCTCCCTTATAATGCAAAGCCTGCTAAAGGACCCCAGGAATCGTGCTATCAAGGAGAGGGATCATTACTGGTTGGCAAGCCTTCTTGATCCACGATACAAGGGTACAGTTGCAGAGCTCATCCTGCTCGCACAGAGGGAGCACAGGATGAAAAAACTTGAGGACGCTCTAAAGCGACACTTGTGTAACACCTTTCCAGGCACTGGTAGGTTACCAAGTGATGACACACGTGCTTCTGAGGCTGCGGATGATCAGAGGAATAGTGGTGGAGTTTTAACAAGGAATGGTGCAGCGCCACACAACATGCATCCACCACCAGGGTGCCCAGATAGCCAATCTCAGGATATAGTGGTTTCCCCTATACCATTACACACAATAATAGAAAAGAATAACCTGGATCGGCGCAAATGTTGCTCTCTAGGGTCCTGGATTCTCGCATATATATGTATAAAAAAGGAGACAATAATAGTGCAACACTGATATATACAATATACTGTGATGTATGTAATGTATATCCCACTCACAAGAGTAGAGCCGTAACACTGGCTCTAAGTGGGTCCAGGCATGCGGGTAAATTATCTTCAATTTCTTAGGTGACCCCCACCTTACAGCAAATTTTATTTTGGGGAGCTCACATAGCTCGTGAATGTATGCCCATAGGTTTTTTTTTTGGGGTGGGAGAAAAAAACCCAGAGGAAAAACCACCGATGATCCAGGAAACAGCAAAGCAGGAAACAGGATTGAAGATAAAAAATAAAATTTATTTAAAACATAATTAAAATAGCCACCAGAACGCGTTTCGCCGCATCAAGTAACGGCTTCATCAGCTGGAATGGTTGTAATGGGTCTGTAGACCCTCTTATAGTATCCATAATCATTATTAATTGTCCCCATATGTCCTGCTTGCTGTTGTAATTAGTCCTTTCGTTTCCATCGACGTCCGGTGTTGGGCGCCGCCATTTTGCGCATGCGCGGTTTACTTCCGCGTTCCACCGCGTTCCAAAACGCCGTTCTTTTTACTTCCGCGTTCCACCGCGTTCCAAACACCTCTCTTTTACTTCCGGTCGGCGGTTCTCGGCCAGAGAAAAAAAAAAAAAAAATATATATGCAGGATTTTCCCTTCTTTCATAGTATTAAGAGGCTTAGACCTCAAAAACCTTGTCCTTCCTCACCACATGCATCACCAAAAACAAGAAAATTGAAGAATTACATATATTGAACTTAGAAAAAATTAACATTATTGAAAATAAATGGTGCACCCCGCAGGGTCTCCCTAAGGATTAACAATATGAATCCCATTTTAGTGACCTCCTTTGTCAAAGAAAGTGTCTAGTGCATAAGTGCTTTATGTTAAGTCATTTTCATTTTTAATAACTATAGACCTAGAATTTATAGCAGTGTCTTCCCATTTAATATTAATTAAAAATATTAATAAGTGCAATATCGCAGTGTCTTCCCATTTAATATTAATTAAAAATATTAATAAGTGCAATATCTCAATAGTGTGAACCTCATTTATATAAATTGATATTAAAGTGCTATATTATTAATAACTGTTACCTAAATATCAATGCATACTCAAATAAGTGTATTGCTATTATAAAGTGCTTCTATTTATTTAGTGTGTTAATGATACATTTCTTTTTTTCTTCCTTTTTCCCCTTTCCCTTTTTTTTTTAAAAAAACTATATACTTGAATTTATTTTAATATGTTCCCATTCAATAACAATTAATCAGATATTAATTAATGTGATATATTAATAAAAAGTGTGGACCTCATATATATGAGAATACTATTAAAGTGCTGTATGATTGCCAACTATTACCTAAATATTAAATACATGCTTAAATAGGTTATATTACCATTTTCAAAGTGCTTCTATATATTACTAATTATGTGTAAATAGAAAAAAAAAAAAAAAAATATATAGGGGGAGAGGAGGGGGAAGAGTTTCCATCTCGTGGCCTTCCTTTCCTCACATGTGGTGTTTTAATCTTATTTATATATGACCCCTCTCATCACGAATGGTGAAAAGGGTAAATGTATGCTATAAATCCTATTCAGACCCCAAGAAGTGCACAACAACTCATAAAAAATGAACCACCTCAAAATCATTATTTAACCCATTTGGTGCCATAGTACCCATTTCATAGATGGTTCGCATCTCCTCTTGTCCCAATTTATTAATAATATTATCATCTATATTGGTTTTGTGTACTTTTTTGATGGCCATAAATCTCAAACCTACTGGAGAACCCCCATGCTGGAGCTTAAAATGCAATGAAACCGAGTGTTTCTCATAAAGCTTTTTTATGTTTCTAACATGTTCCGAAATTCTTATATTTAAAGCCCTCTTTGTGCGTCCAACATATTGGAGGCCGCAGGGACATTCTAAGAGATATATTACACTTTTTGAGCAACAATTAAGAGCCTCTTTTATTTGTATCTTTTGATTGATTTTTTTATTCATATATTCTGTCCTACAGTCTTTCCTATTACCCGTCGACCTACAGGCCAGGCATTGTCCACAGACATAAAAGCCATTTTTTAAATTGAATTGATTCTGATTTATCTTTTTATTTTTGGGTTTGCTATGTACCAAATTCATTTTTAAGTTTTTAACACCTCTAAATACTACTTTTGGCTGTTCTCCCAATATGCTATTTAAATCCTTGTCTTTCCGAAGAACGATGGGTTGTGGCAGCTTATGGTGTTTATATAAGTATTAGTGTCTACCTCTTTAAAGAAAGTTTTACATTTAACAGATCCTTCACTAATATATATTTCTAGATCAAGAAAGGTTATTTTCTCCCTGCTCCATTTATTTTCCAATGTAATACCCCAAAAATTTGGTGTCTTCTGATATAGACAGAATGGTGGTCAAAGAGAAAAATCATAACCTCACTGTAGAAGAAAAAAAAGCGATAAAAAATCTTGACAATGATGAGACGATCGTAATAAAACCTGCGGACAAGGGAGGGGGGATTGTTGTCTGGTCAAAAGAAGCATACAATAAGGAGGCATTACGTATATTGGAGGATAAAAAAACATACATTAAACTTAAAAGTAATCCAATAGTAACCATTAGAGAAGATCTCCAGGTTCTCCTTCAAGGGGGCAAAGATAAGGGGATCCTTACCGAACGTGAATTTCAGTATTTAATGATTGAAGACATTAAGACACCGCATTTCTATATTTTGCCCAAGATCCATAAAAATATAACTGAACCACCTGGGAGACCTATAGTGGCAGGAATTCATTCCATCACAAGCTGCTTATCTGAATATGTAGACATCCTTCTCCAGACTATTGTTAAGGAGATGCCATCGTACTTAAAGGATACCATTAACATATTACAGATATTGGATGAAATGAAATGGGAGAAAGAGTACATAATGGTTACAAGTGACGTAAACTCATTGTACAGTAATATACCCCATGCCATGGGTATGCAAATAGTTAAAGAAAGAATAAATGACTCTAAGAAATTAGATGACATACAGGTGGGTTTCATTATGGAGAGTATACAATTTATCCTAGAAAATAATTATTTTAAGTTTGGGGACGATTTTTTCCTACAAAAGAATGGTACGGCGATGGGGACTAAGTTTGCGCCCAGCTATGCGAACCTATATATGGCAGGCTGGGAAGCCCAGTTTGTCTACGGTTCTCATAGCTGGGCGCACAACATCCCCATCTACAGACGTTTTATTTACGACGTATTTTTCATTTGGAGAGGCAGTGAGGAAGATTTAGTCACCTTTCTGGATAGCATTAACAGCCAGGCTTGGGGTATTACATTGGAAAATAAATGGAGCAGGGAGAAAATAACCTTTCTTGATCTAGAAATATATATTAGTGAAGGATCTGTTAAATGTAAAACTTTCTTTAAAGAGGTAGACACTAATACTTATATAAACACCATAAGCTGCCACAACCCATCGTGGCTCAAAGGGGTGCCTAGGGGGCAATTCTTTCGTCTGAGGAGGAATTGCTCAGACCTCAACATTTTTGAGCAACAGGCCAACCAATTAAAAGAAAATTTTATAGAGAAGGGGTATAATGCCCTAGAATTAGATACAATTATTGACCAACTTAAACAGGAGGATCAGACAAATTTACTCCAATATAAACCTAAAAAAAATATTAAAGAAGGAGAAGTCCTATTTCTGTGTGACTACAGCAGCAAAGCCAAAAACATGAAGAGAATAATCAAAAAACACTGGCATGTTCTTCGGAAAGACAAGGATTTAAATAGCATATTGGGAGAACAGCCAAAAGTAGTATTTAGAGGTGTTAAAAACTTAAAAATGAATTTGGTACATAGCAAACCCAAAAATAAAAAGATAAATCAGAATCAATTCAATTTAAAAAATGGCTTTTATGTCTGTGGACAATGCCTGGCCTGTAGGTCGACGGGTAATAGGAAAGACTGTAGGACAGAATATATGAATAAAAAAATCAATCAAAAGATACAAATAAAAGAGGCTCTTAATTGTTGCTCAAAAAGTGTAATATATCTCTTAGAATGTCCCTGCGGCCTCCAATATGTTGGACGCACAAAGAGGGCTTTAAATATAAGAATTTCGGAACATGTTAGAAACATAAAAAAGCTTTATGAGAAACACTCGGTTTCATTGCATTTTAAGCTCCAGCATGGGGGTTCTCCAGTAGGTTTGAGATTTATGGCCATCAAAAAAGTACACAAAACCAATATAGATGATAATATTATTAATAAATTGGGACAAGAGGAGATGCGAACCATCTATGAAATGGGTACTATGGCACCAAATGGGTTAAATAATGATTTTGAGGTGGTTCATTTTTTATGAGTTGTTGTGCACTTCTTGGGGTCTGAATAGGATTTATAGCATACATTTACCCTTTTCACCATTCGTGATGAGAGGGGTCATATATAAATAAGATTAAAACACCACATGTGAGGAAAGGAAGGCCACGAGATGGAAACTCTTCCCCCTCCTCTCCCCCTATATTTTTTATTTTTTTTTTCTATTTACACATAATTAGTAATATATAGAAGCACTTTGAAAATGGTAATATAACCTATTTAAGCATGTATTTAATATTTAGGTAATAGTTGGCAATCATACAGCACTTTAATAGTATTCTCATATATATGAGGTCCACACTTTTTATTAATATATCACATTAATTAATATCTGATTAATTGTTATTGAATGGGAACATATTAAAATAAATTCAAGTATATAGTTTTTTTAAAAAAAAAGGGAAAGGGGAAAAAGGAAGAAAAAAAGAAATGTGTCATTAACACACTAAATAAATAGAAGCACTTTATAATAGCAATACACTTATTTGAGTATGCATTGATATTTAGGTAACAGTTATTAATAATATAGCACTTTAATATCAATTTATATAAATGAGGTTCACACTATTGAGATATTGCACTTATTAATATTTTTAATTAATATTAAATGGGAAGACACTGCGATATTGCACTTATTAATATTTTTAATTAATATTAAATGGGAAGACACTGCTATAAATTCTAGGTCTATAGTTATTAAAAATGAAAATGACTTAACATAAAGCACTTATGCACTAGACACTTTCTTTGACAAAGGAGGTCACTAAAATGGGATTCATATTGTTAATCCTTAGGGAGACCCTGCGGGGTGCACCATTTATTTTCAATAATGTTAATTTTTTCTAAGTTCAATATATGTAATTCTTCAATTTTCTTGTTTTTGGTGATGCATGTGGTGAGGAAGGACAAGGTTTTTGAGGTCTAAGCCTCTTAATACTATGAAAGAAGGGAAAATCCTGCATCTATTTTTTTTATTTTTTCTGGCCGAGAACCGCCGACCGGAAGTAAAAGAGCGGTGTTTGGAACGCGGTGGAACGCGGAAGTAAAAAGAACGGCGTTTTGGAACGCGGTGGAACGCGGAAGTAAACCGCACATGCGCAAAATGGCGGCGCCCAACACCGGACGTCGATGGAAACGAAAGGACTAATTACAACAGCAAGCAGGACATATGGGGACAATTAATAATGATTATGGATACTATAAGAGGGTCTACAGACCCATTACAACCATTCCAGCTGATGAAGCCGTTACTTGATGCGGCGAAACGCGTTCTGGTGGCTATTTTAATTATGTTTTAAATAAATTTTATTTTTTATCTTCAATCCTGTTTCCTGCTTTGCTGTTTCCTGGATCATCGGTGGTTTTTCCTCTGGGTTTTTTCTCCCACCCCAAAAAAAAAACCTATGGGCATACATTCACGAGCTATGTGAGCTCCCCAAAATAAAATTTGCTGTAAGGTGGGGGTCACCTAAGAAATTGAAGATAATTTACCCGCATGCCTGGACCCACTTAGAGCCAGTGTTACGGCTCTACTCTTGTGAGTGGGATATACATTACATACATCACAGTATATTGTATATATCAGTGTTGCACTATTATTGTCTCCTTTTTTATACATATATATGCGAGAATCCAGGACCCTAGAGAGCAACATTTGCGCCGATCCAGGTTATTCTTTTCTAGAATAGTGGTGAAGGCCAGGGCCACTTGACTGATGCATTTTTACATTTTTTTAGTCCACGACGCCCAGGGACGTCAAATGTAGGCACCCATTGCCAGCGTCTTCACCATATGGTGCAGGACTACCTAGGGGTAAGGGCAGACCTGGATACCTTTCCAGCAGATGATCCACTGGCTTACTGGATGTTGAGATTGGATCACTGGCCAGAACTTAGCCAATATGCTATGCAGCTACTAGGTTGCCCTTCATCCAGCGTGCTTTCTGAAAGGACGTTCAGTGCCGCTGGAGGTTTTGACACACACAAAAGAGTGCGACTGTCCACCGACTCTGTAGACCGGCTGACATTTATAAAAATGAATCAGTCCTGGATCAGCAGTTATCAATCCCCTGATGCTGACGTAACGGAATAGATCGGGGTTGTCTTCTGCATTCACAAAACCTCCAGCACTGAATTCTTCCACAATACCACAAAAGGGTTACGGTGTGAATGCACTTGCTGCCATGAAAGGCACAATATTTGGCTGCACTGATGCCTGTGCCACATCTATATAATTTAAATTTTTTGAACCGCAGGGTCCAACCCTGCACTCTTCCACAATACCACAAAAGGGTTACGGTGTGAATGCACTTGCTGCCATGAAAGGCACAATATTTGGCTGCACTAATGCCTGTGCCAGATTTATATCATTTTAATTTTTTGAACCGCAGGGTCCAACCCTGCACTCTTCCACAATACCACAAAAGGGTTACAGTGTGAAGGCACTTGCTGCCATGAAAGGTGCAATATTTGGCTGCAATGACGCCTGTGCCACATCTATATCATTTTAATTTTTTGAACCGCAGGGTCCAACTCTGCACTCTTTTATTATTCTTTATTTATTTATTATTCTTTATTTATAAAGCGCCAGCATATTCCGCAGCGCTTCCACTCTTCCACAATACCACAGAGGGGTTACTGTATGAATGCACTTGCTGGCCTGGCACCAAAAGCACAATATCTGGGTGCACTAACGCCTTTACCAGATGCATATCTTTTTAATATAGGACCGCAAGGTCCACCCCTGCATTCTTCCACAATACTACAGAGGGTTTACTGTATGATAGTACTTGATGGCCTGGCAGTCTGGCACCAGAAGCACAATATCTGGGTGCACTGACCCCATTTACCAAATTCATATCTTTTAATATAGGACCGCATGGTCCACCCCTGCACTCTTCCACAATACCACAGAGGGGTTACTGTATGAATGCACTTGCTGGCCTGGCACCAAAAGCACAATATCTGGGTGCACTGACGCCCATTACCAGATTCATATCTTTTTAATATAGGACCACATGGTCCACCCCCTGCATTCTTCCACAATACCACAGAGGGGTTACTGTATGATAGTACTTGCAGGCCTGGCACCAAAAGCACAATATTTGGCTGCACTGCCACTGACGCCTGTATCAGATTCATATCCTCAGAGGGGTTACTGGCACTGTTGCAGACGCTTAAGGACCAATTTTAAAGCACCTATTGTTACTTTCATCCAAAGCCTGCATACGTTTCACAATAATATAGCCAAAAAATCACTAAACTTTTTCTACGTGTCCGAAAATGTCTCCTCTTTTCATACAGACTGCGGCCCCAAGCAGTTGTTTATGGATAGATTAAAGGAAAACCATTTACCGTTATTTGAAACGTAATTTTTTTGTTTTTAAGTGTTTCTATACATCCTAGAAATCTGCCACTTCACGGGGAGGTTATGGGGACCATTAAGGAAGAAACAGTGAAGCGCCTTCAGAAAAAGTGATTAAACGTACACGCTACACATTGAATATTGAGGTTCTCCTAAAAACCAAAAAACATGTATTGTAAATAGTCAACGGAGCGCCAGCAAACTGGATGTACGGTTAGTCACTAAACATGTCCAATAAACTGGTTCTCTTGGGGTGGTCTAGAAGACATTCTTCCAAATAAAGAAGTTTCTGCAGAAGAAAAGGAATATAATAGTGCAATATGTCGGTCCACCATATGAAGAAAGTAAGTAAGTCGTGGTCTTACTCACATGCTGTTGAGCCTAACCTCGGCTCTAGGGTGGATGGTGGTTATGGGTCTTCAACAGATGTTCAGGTGCCCATATACCCGCAATGGATTTCTTCAAACGCTTTCCCCTATAGTGGATCAGAAAAATACCAACGCACTTTCTGGTGCAATACCGTTTTAAAAGATAATAAATGGGTGTTCGTAAATAGTTACACTCACATATTAGTGAGCCGCATTGGCTCCAAGACGTCACATAGGAATATTGAGGTAATTCCAAAACCTTCTTTCAAATCACGTTCCAGGAAGCCGCAGAAATTTTAAAATAAATTTATTTAATACATAAATTATATTAACCAGTACGCGTTTCGCTCCTTAGAGCTTCTTCAGCTGGTATCAACATGTATTGTGTCTGCTGCTTCCTTAGAGACGCATGCGCATAGCCGAGTAGGGCCGTCCCACATCTAGCTTCCAATCATATACAAACGTTCGAGCGTTAACAAGGCGTTAACAAGGGGTTATTCAGAGAGAGCCGATCCTGCCCCGAAATGTCACTGAACAGTGAATTTCCCCGTACAGTGACATTTCGGGGCCATTCGGCAATTCAGAGAGCAGACAGTTTGCCTAATTTTGGCGAACTGCCAGAAAGTACAGTGCCTGTCCCTTAGAGAAGCAATAGTTAATCTATTCACAGACACCGAATAGCAGTGAAAAGTTTCCGAAATGCCCTGCTGTTCGGTGGTTTCATTCGGCAGATTTATTCAGACGAATCATAGGCTTCAATGTTAAATATATTCCCGTTTATATTCAATATCAATAAACCGTTTATTTTAATCTACAGTAAAAAGTCTCTTTATTTATTGATTTATTTTAGGATCTATTAGACATTTTTTTCCTATTTTTTTCATATTTTTTTGATGAACCATTGCTTCTCCATGGGACAGTTAATTGTGGCAATCTACAGCGAACTCCACCATATTTCACTGTCAATTCTCCATTATTTGTCAAATGGACAGCTCTCTGAATAGACGAACTGTCACAAAATTGCACCGTATGGTGCCCTTCGGTGGCAAGTTCGGCTCTTATTGAACAACCCCTTAAGTCTACCCCATTTGCTGAAAAACCTTATTTAAAAAATCGATTTTTGGACAGAGCCTTAAATACAGTAAGCCTTACGTCCACTAGATGGCAGCATTGGTTAAAGAATGTGTAAAAAAGACAAAAAAGAAAACCCTTTTGTATACACTATATTGCCAAAAGTATTCGCTCACCTGCCTTGACTCGCATATGAACTTAAGTGACATCCCATTCCTAATCCATAGGGTTCCATATGACGTCGGTCCACCCTTTGCAGCTATAACAGCTTCAACTCTTCTGGTAAGGCTGTCCACAAGGTTTAGTGTGTTTATGGGAATTTTTGACCATTCTTCCAGAAGCGCATTTGTGAGGTCACATACTGATGTTGGATGAGAAGGCCTGGCTCTCAGTCTCCGCTCTAATTCATCCCAAAGGTGTTCTAGCGAGTTGAGGTCAGGACTCTGTGCAGGCCAGTCAAGTTCATCCACACCAGACTCTGTCATCCATGTCTTTATGGACCTTGCTATGTGCATTGGTGCACAGTCAAGTTGGAAGAGGAAGGGGCCAGCTCCAAACTGTTCCCACAAAGTTGGGAGCATGGAATTGTCCAAAATGTCTTGGTATGCTGAAGCATTCAGAGTTCCTTTCACTGGAACTAAGGAGCCAAGCCCAGCTCCTGAAAAACAACCCCACACCATAATCCCCCCCCCTCCACCAAACTTTACACTTGGCACAATGCAGTCTGACAAGTACCGTTCTCCTGGCAACCACCAAACCCAGACTCGTCCATCAGATTGCCAGATGGAGAAGCGTTATTCGTTACTCCAGAGAACACGTCTACACTGCTCTAGAGTCCAGTGGCGGCGTGCTTTACACCACTGCATCCGACGCTTTGCATTGCACTTGGTGATGTATGGCTTGGATGCAGCTGCTCGGCCATGGAAACTCATTCCATGAAGCTCTCTGCGCACTGTTCTTGAGCTAATCTGAAGGCCACATGAAGTTTGGAGGTCTGTAGCGATTGACTCTGCAGAAAGTTGGAGACCTCTTCGCACTATGCGTCTCAGCATCCACTGACCTCGCTCCGTCAGTTTACGTGGCCTACCACTTTGTGGCTGAGTTGCTGTCGTTCCCAAACACTTCCACGTTCTTATAATACAGCTGACAGTTGACTGTGGAATATTTAGGAGTGAGGAAATTTCACGACAGGATTTGTTGCACAGGTGGCATCCTATCACAGTTCCACGCTGGAATTCACTGAGCTCCTGAGAGCGACCCATTCTTTCACAAATGTTTGTAAAAACAGTCTGCATGCCTAGGTGCTTGATTTTATACACCTGTGGTCATGGAAGTGATTGGAACACCTGATTCTGATTATTTGGATGAGTGAGCGAATACTTTTGGCCATATAGTGTATATATTTATGTGTACATGAAGTGGGGCCTTCTACTTACTATGACGCGTCCTGTTTCAGCAGAGCACGGTCACGCGAGTCTTAATCCCCAGTAAAGAGGGGGTGTAATAAAAAACTAGGCACATTCGTGGGGTTGTAGCTTTATCAAATTATGCCAGAGTGAGGAAAACATGTCTCAATCCAGCGAGTACAGTTTTGCTAATACAGAATGTTAGAGTATAACAGCCAGCAAGTGGCGCCTGTAGCGTACTCAGCCAGAGGGATACTCTGTTAAAAATACATTTCCCTTTCTTTGCCCTTAAATAATTGAGCAGATTCTGCAGACAGCCTCCGGACAATTATTTTCATCACAGCAGCTTTTGGAGGGGCAGCTAGGCAGGTTCTTTTCACAAAAATATTGTACAGTCGCTCACCATCACCAAAGCTCTATCAGGTAACACGAGACAGTGTCCGGCAGCACAATGCCTTGAATCCACTCAGGACAACACAGGGAGGAATGGGATCATCTGATCAAGGACCCAGAAGCCCTGTTTGAAAAGAGTGGCTCCATCCGCTGCTAATTCTGGCCGCATGCAGAGTGAGACTGGGGACAAATAGTTCCTAGTCTCCCTCCACGATCACTATGCAGCGCTGCGCAATCGCGCAAGAGTGAGATCATGCAGGGCTCGCGGCAAGGAAGAGCAAACCTCCATGAAGTCCTATGAACTCCAGGAGGTGATGCTCGCAGCGGCATGGATGCACTACCGCTGGTATCACTGTGGTTAGTGGCGCGTTTCAAGGCGAGGTGCTGATCTAGCGCCTGCCCCGGAATATCACATTAACATGGGACACTACGGGGAAAACTGCGGGTGCAGATTATCCCCATTAGCATTCCCATGTTAGGCCGGCGTCAGACGCACACAGTGATCATGTCCGTGTTCCCGCACAGTTTAACGTCCGTCGTAGCATAGAATCATGATCAATAGAGACCCACACATGAAGTACGTGCGCACCGAACTGTGCATGCACAACACACGTGGCAAACGGACGCAAGTTAGGTAAGAACGTAAAACCGCTAGGACGGACGTGCAGAATGCGCCAAATCTGCGTAGCGTTGTGTGTGCGTGATGACACGAAGTCAGATGGATCGCATTTGCGATGTCCAGCACCTTGACGCACAAAATGGCTTTTCATATCATGCACCAATTTTTATCATTTTTCATATAAATTTTGTTTCCCACAATTCCCTTTTTTTTCCTACGTCCGTCAAGAAAAACGGACCACGTGGTGTCTACAGTATCTTCCGTCAGAACGTCTGTCCATTATGTACGCACGCAGAGTGCGCTCAGAATGCGTTCGTCTGACTCTAGCCTTAAAGTGTAATACGGAATAGGTCCCTATATTTCTTTAGCTAGCACTTGCAGTGGGAATCACAGCACTGCAGGGGAGGGTTAACAGTTGAACATCCAGAGTATCCAGGATCCCTATCTGTTCAGAAGATCTGTGAGACGTTTGCTGATGCTCCGAGTCTCTATGTATGTTTAGTTCAGCGGCAGATCTGGGAAGGGGAGTGTCTCCTACTGTGTAGGGATGAGCTGTTTGGATTCGGACGGTTCGGGGTTCGACCCGAACTTAGCCTGTTCGAGCAGATCGCGAACCCCGAACATTTCCGGGTGTTCGCCGCATGTTCGACCACAATGGACCACAATGCATTTTCCCACTGCCTGAAGCTCGTAATTGGCTACAGCCTTGCACCTGACCACAGGTCTGGTGCAAGACTGGTTGAACACTATGCCAATCACCGCTCAGAGTCCTGATTGGGCAAATTTTGCCCAATTATGGGCTCACAGAGCTAAGTCCCGCAGCACACTATATAAGGTTTCAACGCAGCGCTTTCTGCACGCATTTCAGAGGAGATTTCAAAGGAGATAGTTGTGTGTGTTGTTACTGCCGGTCTGCCACACTACTGGGGGGGGGTCTGGGGGGGTCTCATTTCGACCAAATATTAGGGAATTTAGGTGATTTGTGTCTTGTCACTGTGCCAGCAAGTTTTTTTGGGGTTTACAACTTTATTTAAAACATTTGTGTATTGAGGTGATTTTCTGGGTCTTGTCACACTGTGCCAGCAAGTCTTTTTGGATCTCATTTACACCAAATATCAGGGAATTTAGGTGATGCGTGTCTTGTCACTGTGCCAGCAATTTTTTTGGGGGTTTACAACTTTCTTTAAAACATTTGGGAATTGATGTGATCTTCTGGGTCTCGTCACACAGCCAGCAATTATTTTTGGGGCTCACTAATTTCTTTAAAACACTTGTGAATTAAGGTGATCTGTGTCTCGTCATACAAACAGTACCACGCTGTATTTTGGGGCTCACTAATTTCTTTAAAACACTTGGGAATTAAGGTGATCTGTGTCTCGTCATACAAACAGTACCACGCTGTATTTTGGGGCTCACTAATTTCTTTAAAACACTTGGGAATTAAGGTGACCTGTGTCTCGTCATACAAAAAGTACCACGCTGTATTTTGGGGCTCACTCATTTCTTTAAAACACTTGGGAATTAAGGTGATCTGTGTCTCGTCACAGAGCCAGCAATTTTTTTTGGGGCTCACTAATTTCTTTAAAACACTTGTGAATTAAGGTGATCTGTGTCTCGTCATACAAAAAGTACCACGCTGTATTTTGGGGCTCACTAATTTCTTTAAAACACTTGGGAATTAAGGTGATGTTCTGTGTCTCGTCACACAGCCAGCAAGTTTTTTTGGGGCTCACTAATTTCTTTAAAACACTTGTGAATTAAGGTGATCTGTGTCTCGTCATACTAAAAGTACCACGTTGTATTTTGGGGCTCACTAATTTCTTTAAAACACTTGGCAATTAAGGTGATCTGTGTTTCGTCATACAAAAGTACCACGCTGTATTTTGGGGCTCACTCATTTCTTTAAAACACTTGGGAATTAAGGTGATCTGTGTCTCGTCACAGAGCCAGCAATTTTTTTTGGGGCTCACTAATTTCTTTAAAACACTTGTGAATTAAGGTGATCTGTGTCTCGTCATACAAAAAAAGTACCACGCTGTATTTTGGGGCTCACTAATTTCTTTAAAACACTTGGGAATTAAGGTGATGTTCTGTGTCTCGTCACACAGCCAGCAAGTTTTTTTGGGGCTCACTAATTTCTTTAAAACACTTGTGAATTAAGGTGATCTGTGTCTCGTCATACTAAAAGTACCACGTTGTATTTTGGGGCTCACTAATTTCTTTAAAACACTTGGGAATTAAGGTGATCTGTGTTTCGTCATACAAAAGTACCAACGCTGTATTTTGGGGCTCACTAATTTCTTTAAAACACTTGGGAATTAAAGTGATCTGTGTCTCGTCATACAAACAGTACCACGCTGTATTTTGGGGCTCACTAATTTCTTTAAAACACTTGGGAATTAAGGTGATCTGTGTCTCGTCATACAAACAGTACCACGCTGTATTTGGGGCTCACTAATTTCTTTAAAACACTTGGGAATTAAGGTGATCTGTGTCTCGTCATACATACAGTACCACGCTGTATTTTGGGGCTCACTAATTTCTTTAAAACATTTGTGAATTAAGGTGATCTGTCTCTTGTCACTGGCTGCCAGCTATCAGTGTGTCTCACTGAGTTATACCAGAGTTATTTAAATCTTTATACCAGAGTTGAATCAGAGTTCTGTATATATTAATCTATATATCACTCACCATGTCTGAAAGAACAAAAAGGACAGGCAGACGCTCCCAGCCACAGATAAGAGGGCAAGCAGCCCCTGTGTTGGGAGGCTGTGTCTCTGGTCGTGGTGGAGGTGGTGCATCCTCTGCAGGGGCATGCTTGTCTTTTATAACTGGTGCTGGCCGTCTTAAGCAGCAGCAACATACAGAGGACTTGGTGGATTGGCTAACCAGGCCATCCTCATCCTCCGAGTCCTCTGCCAGCCAGGCTACTAGTGCTTTACAGTCCACCTCAGCTGCCAAAGCATCTAATGCAGCCTCCATGTCCACAGCTACTCCTGCCGTAACCTCGCTATCACACACGGAGGAGTCAGCTGAATTGTTTGACTACAATGAGAGTGACATGCTGCTTGAGGATGCGAAGCAAGTACAGTGCTCTGATTCAATCTCTGAGGTGTAGCAAGGGAGTATAATCAACCTAGAAGAAGGGGGTGCCAGTGATGACACACAAATAACTGGCACTCATGTTGCCCCAGCAGCTGCAGCATACTGCCAAGTTGGCTCCAGTGACGAGGAGATAGGGGTTGAAGATGACATTGATGATGATGAGGTCACTGACTCCACCTGGGTGCCAGATCGAACTGAGGAATCAAGTGAGGAGGAGGGGGAGGAGGAGGAGGAGGCACAGCAAACACGAGGCACAACATCCTCTGTGACCAACCGTAGCACTAGCCAGTCCAAGGCATCACATGTCAGAGCTGCTCCGGTGCAGAGCGCTGTTGTCTCAAAGAACACATGTAGGAACTCTGCTGTCTGGGAGTTCTTTAAGAACTGTGCAGCAGACCCCACCGTTGCTATTTGTAATCTATGCCAGAGGAGGCTGAAGCGTGGGATAAACACCGGACACTTGGGTACCACGTGCTGGAGGCGACATATGAACAAGTGCCACACATCCCGTTGGGGCAAAACTTTGCGTAGGTCCTCCTCCTCCTCATCTGTCTCTACCCACACTGTATGTCCTGCCATGCAATTGCCTACAACCTCCACTGACAGGGATGATGCTACAGTAATGGATGTACCAGCAGGTCCTTCCTCACAATGTGACATCATCCCAGTAGCTGAAGATTTACGCAGTCAGATTACGTTGCCGCAGCTGCTGCAGCGAAAGAAAAAATATAGTCCCAACCATCCCCAAGCACAGCGTCTAAATGCCAGCTTAGAAAAATTACTCGCATTGCAGCTGCTGCCTTTCCAGCTGGTGGACTCTGCTCCCTTCCGTGAATTTGCTGAATGTGCTGTACCACAGTGGCAGGTTCCAAAACGCCATTACTTTTCACGCAAGGCCATTCCAGCACTATACCAGCACGTGGAAGACAATGTTATCCAGTCATTGGGAAAGGCAGTCAGCAGCAAGGTGCATGTGACTTTAGACACGTGGTCCAGCAAGTATGGACAGGGTCGTTACATTTCCTTCACGGCACACTGGGTAACTCTGATTGCAGCTGGGAGGGATCCAAGACGGGGCTCTGGGCTGGAGCTTTTCATCCACCACGCCTCCAGAAAGCTGCTTGTATGAGGTCTGTCTGCTCCACCACCACCACCTCTTCCTCCTCCTTCTTCTCGGTCTCTGGCGAAGTGGCAGTTAAACCGACGCCTGACAGGGTGTACGCAATGGCTCAAGCAAAAAGATGCCATACTGTGCTTGAGCTGGTTTGTTTAGGGGACAGGAGCCACACCGGGTCAGAAATTTTGTCAGCACTGCAGGGGCAGGTGGGAGAGATGGTTAACACCACGCCAGCTTGAGTTGGGAATGATCGTCTGCGATAATGGCAGCAACCTTCTCTCCGCCCTACGCAAGGGTAAATTGACACATGTACCATGCCTAGCACACGTCCTAAATCTGGTGGTACAGCGTTTCCTAACCAAGTACCCAGGGCTGCCAGAGCTTCTCATCCAGGCCAGAAAAGTCTGCAGCCACTTCAGATGGTCATTCCCAGCAAGCGTTCGCCTGGCAGAAATTCAAAGAGAATTCCACATTCCCACAAACCGTCTGATCTGTGACATGCCCACCAGGTGGAATTCGACATTAGCAATGCTGCAGCGTCTGCACAAGCAGCAGAGGGCCATCAACGAGTACCTGTGTGAGTATGGCACAAGGACAGGTTCAGGTCAACTTGGTTTTTTTTCCACCCCGCAGTGGCTGATGATTAAGGATGCATGCACTGTACTGTCACCATTTGAGAAGGCAACGAGGATGGTGAGCAGGGACAGTGCATGCATCAGTGACACAATTCCTTTAGTGTTCCTGCTGGTGCACACTCTGCGGGGAATTATAGATGTGGCTCTAGAGGCAGAGCAGCGGGAGGAAGAGGAGGCCTTCCCTAGCTCTCAAGGCCCCAGTCTTTCCGCAGACAGCATTCCAGCGGGTCTAACTCAGATCAGACAGGAGGAGGATGAGGAGGACTATTTAAGTAGTGGGGGCATTGAAGGTGGGGATTCCTCAAGGCAGGGTTTTGTGTGCCCAGAAACAGAAGGGCTTGTGCGTGGCTGGGAGGAGGAAGTGCATGATATGGTCATCCTCATTGACCAGGAAGACTCGGCAGCTAATGCCACCTCCAACCTACGCTGTATGGGCTCCCTAATGATGCAAAGCCTGCTAAAGGACCCCAGGATTCGTGCTATCAAGGAGAGGGATCATTACTGGTTGGCAACCCTTCTTGATCCACGATACAAGGGGAAAGTTGCAGAGCTCATCCTGCCCGCACAGAGGGAGCACAGGATGACAAAACTTGAGGACGCTCTAAAGCGAAAAGTGTGTAACACCTTTCCAGGCACTGTTAGATTACCAAGTGCTGACACACGTGCTTCTGAGGCTGCAGGTGATCAGAGGAAAAGCAGTGAAGGCAAGGGCCGCTTGACTGATGCATTTTAAAATTTTTTTAGTCCTCGACGCCCAGGGACGTCAAATGTAGGCACCCAATGCCAGCGTCTTCACCATATGGTGCAGGACTACCTAGGGGCAAGGGCAGACCTGGATACCTTTCCAGCAGATGATCCACTGGCTTACTGGGTGTTGAGATTGGATCACTGGCCAGAACTTAGCCAATATGCTATGCAGCTACTAGGTTGCCCTTCATCTAGCGTGCTTTCCGAAAGGACGTTCAGTGCCGCTGGAGGTTTTGTCACAGACAAAAGAGTGAATCTGTCCACCGACTCTGTAGGCCGGCTGACATTTATAAAAATGAATCAGTCCTGGATCAGCAGCTATCAATCCCCTGATGCTGAAGTAATGGAATAGATAGGGGATGTCCTCTTCTGCATTCACAAAACCTCCAGCACTGAACTCTTCCACAATATCACAAAAGGGTTACAGTGTGAAGGCACTTGCTGCCATCAAAGGCACAATATCTGGCTGCACTGACGCCCATTAAAAAAAAAAAAAACTTTTCAATATAGGACCACATGGTCTACCCCTGCACTCTTCCACAATAGCACAGAGGGGTTACTGTATGATGATACTTGCTGGCCTGGCACCAAAGGCACAATATCTGGGTGTACTGACGCCCATTACCAGATCAAAAAATTTTCAATAAAGGACCACATGGTCCACCCCTGCACTCCTCCACAATACCACAGAGGGGTTACTGTATGATGATACTTGATGGCCTGCCATTAAAGGCACAATATCTGGGTGCACCAGGGGCGGACTGGGGCGGGGGGCAGGGGGACCAGTGCCACCCGGGCCGCCTGTGTCAGGCCCCTCCTGTACAATATTGCCGGGCGCCGCATCGGGCCAGGACCTGGGCCTAGGGCCTGGGGCCTTGTCTGCTGGTAGTCGGCCCGAAATTGCAGCTGCACAATCAGATGTCGTTAAGCAGCAGACTGCCGCAGGAGCTCCTATGCCTACCCCTCTATGGCTGAGCGCGGAAGTGCAGGCGCACATGTGACATTGTATCACATGACTGTGAGCTGACGTCATCATGTGCTGCCTGCACGTGGTGCCCTGTGAAGGTGCTTTCAACTCCGCTGTGGACCGGGTGTTTCCTGCTCCTCCTGCTGGCCTCATGAGGGGCCCCCTGTAATTTAGCATGCTTCGAGATTTGGGGGACCCTCAAGAAAAATGTTGTCAGGAGAGCACTGAGAGAGCCTGGTGGAGAGCACGGTCTGCTCAGAGAGAAGGCAGGAGAGCACTGCACGGAGAGCAGCCCCGCCCACACCCGGCAGCTCTGAAACCTCCCAGACCCCCAGCACCTCCAGGATGAAGTAAGGAGGGGGATGGGGTTGAGTGTGTGAGGGGTGAGTTTGTGTGTCTGGGGAGGTTAAAACAGTGTCTGGGGGTGGAGGGGAGTCATTGTGGGTGTGTGGGAGGGTTAAGTGTGTGTGTGGTGTTAAGGATTAAGTCTGTGTGTGTATGAGGGATTAAGTCTGTGTGAGGGATTAAATCTGTGTGGGTGTAAAGGGTTAAATCTGTGTGTGTGTGTTTGAGGGGTTAAATCTATGTGTGTGTGTGTTTGAGGGGTTAAATCAGTGTGTGCATATCTAGATTTTATTTATTTTACTATATAACTTTAATATATTTTAATAAACTAAATATAATTAAAATTATAATAATGTTATTTATTTTTACTTTTAATTTTAAAATAACATTTTTATTAATAATATATTTGAGTTTTATTCCTGTGGATTCTGTGATACAGTATTGTGAGGTTCGTATAAGGATATCACAGAATCCACAGCAATAGAACTCACGCTCATACACTCTGAACATTACCGTGAGTTTTATATGCTGTGGATTCCGTGATACGCTCATACACACCGCACATTGCTGCGAATTTTGTTACTGTGGAGCTCTGTGATACGCTCATATACATTGCAGATTACTGTGAGTTTTATTGCTGTGGCAGCTCTGTGATACGCTCATGCACACTGCACATTGCTGTGAGTTTTATTGCTTTGCAGCTATGTGATACAGTAATGTGCAGTGCGGTGCGTATTAGCGTATCAGAGCTCCACAACTATAAAACTCACAGCAATGTGCAGTGTGTATTAGCGTATCACAGCTCCACAACTATAAAACTCACAGTAATGTGCGTTGTGTAGGAGTGTGACTTTAATAGTTGTGGAGCTGTGATACGCTCATACACACCGCACATCACTGAATTTTATTGCTGTGGAGCTCTATGATACGCTCATACACACCATACGCAGCCAATAAGGCAAGTGGCATGTCGGCTAGTCTTGACAAAACCTGCCCATCAGTAAGAGGTTAACGATGCTCTCCTGTTAACCTGGTTTATGTGTTGCATCTTTCCAATTGTTATTTAAAAAAATATTATATTTTGGGGGGTTTAAATATTTTTAAAATTTGTATGCTTTAGTGATTATTTTTGGTTGGGGGCACTAATGAAAGACTTGCCCCTGGGCGCCACATGATCTCGCTACGCTGGGGGCAATATATATCCATGTGTGAGCTGGGGGCAATATATATCCATGTGTGAGCTGGGGGCAATATATATCCATGTGTGAGCTGGGGGCAATATATATCCTTGTGTGAGTTGGGGGCAATTAAATAACCCTGTGTGAGCTGGGGCAATATATATCCATGTGCGAGCTGCTGTGGGCAGTATATATCCATGTGCGAGCTGCTGGGAGCAATATATTTCCATGTGTGAGCTGCTGGGGGCAATATATTTTCATGTGTGAGCTGCAGGGGCAATATATATATCCATGTGTGAGCTACAGGGGCAATATATATCCATGTGTGAGCTGCAGGGGCAATATATATCCATGTTTGAGCTGCAGGGGCAATATATATATCCATGTGTGAGCTGCTGGGGGCAATATATATCCATGATTGAGCTGCTGGGGCAATATATATGAGCTGCTGGGGCAATATATATCCATGTGTGAGCTGCTGGGGGCAATATATATCCATGTGAGCTGGAGCACTATATCCATGTGAGCTGTGGCACTATATCCGTGTGAGCTGGGGCCAATATACCCATGTGAGCTGGGGGCCAATATACCCATGTGTGAGGTGGGGCAATACACCCATGTGTGAGGTGGGGGCAATATATCCATGTACGGTGTGTATGAGTGAGTTTTATTGCTCTGGAGCTCTGTGATATGCTCATACACACCGCACATTACTGTGAGTTTTATTGCTGTGGAGCTCTCATACAGTAATGTGCAGTGTGTTTGAGCGTAACAGAGCTCCACAGCAATAAAACGCACAGTAATGTGCGGTGTGTATGAGCGTAAATTATATTGCTGCGGAGCTCTGTGATAATGCTCATACACAAGGGCCTGAGTTGCTGCACTATGGGCCTCTGGGTCATACTTGGCCCCTGGGCCAAAAGTTGCCAGTCAGCCCCTGGGGTGCACTGACGCCCATTACCAGATCAAAAACTTTTCAATATAGGACCACATGGTCCACCCCTGCACTCTTCCACCATACCACAGAGGGGTTACTGTATGATGATACTTGCTGGCCTGGCAGTCTTGCACCAAAGGCAGAATATCTGGGTGCACTGACGCCCATTACCAGATCAAAAACTTTTCAATATAGGACCACATGGTCCACCCCTGCATTCTTCCACAATTCCACAGAGGGGTTACTGTATGATGATACTTGATGGCCTGGCATTAAAGGCACAATATCTGGGTGCACTGACGCCCATTAACAGATCAAAAAAAACACTTTTCAATATAGGACCACATGGTCCACCCCTGCACTCTTCCACAATACCACAGAGGGGTTACTGTATGATAGTACTTGCATGCCTGGCACTAAAGGCACAATATCTGGGTGCACTGCCACTGACGCCTGTATCAGATTCATATCCTCAGAGGGGTTACGGTGTGACGGCACTGTTGCCGACGCTAAAAGCCCCATTTTAAAGCACCTATTGTTACTTTCATCCAAAGCCTGCATAAGTTTCATAATAATTTAGCCCAAAAAAACACTAAACTTTTTCTGCGCGTCCTAAAATGTCTTTTCATACAGACTGCCGCCCCAAGCAGTTGTTTATGGATAGATTGAAGGAAAAGCATTTACCGTCATTTGAAACGTCATTTATTTGTTTTTAAGTGTTTCTATACATCCTAGAAATCCGCCACTTCACGGGCAGGTTATGGGGACCTCCTAGGCACGATATTTGAAGGAATTTTTTGTTTTTTATTTTTAACCCTTATTTCATGGAAAACTCACTGTCCCTTTAAAAAACGTTTATTTTTAAACTTTTTGTCCTTGTTTCCTGTCCCCAGGGCACTACCCGGACCCCCATACACCTTTTATGGCAAATATGTAGCATATATGCCCTCTTGGAGGGCACTCTAAAAAACCGAATTTTCAGCCCCATTGACTTGCATGAGGGTTCGGGTTCGGTCCCGAACAAATGGGAAGTTCGGGTTCGGGCTCGAACCGAACTAGGGGAGTGTTCGGCTCATCCCTACTACTGTGCAGCCATAAATCCCCCCCCCCCAGGGGAACACGTCATGTGGCATGACGCTGCACTGAGAGCAAGCAGGAAGATTTCTTTACAAGGGTTTTCTGAATAAACTCTCCATCTGTCAACAGTTTGGCCAACACAATCAGGGTTATTCAGAGAGCGGTGAAAAGCAGGAGAATGACTGGAGAATGGAAAATTCTAGGCCAAAATAGCCAAACCAGAAAAATTCTCCCATTCCTCTCACTTTGCAAATCGGCTGTTTTGACCTAGAATTTTCCATTCTCCAGTCATTCTCCTGCTTTTCACCGCTCTCTGAATAACCCTGATTGTATATGAAGATTTATGATATGTTTCAAATCAGCTAAAGTTGTTTTGGGTGTGATTGGTGCATTTTAAGACTCTTTATGAAACAGTTAAAGTCAGTTTTATACCCTTAATAAATTTTGAATTGAATCAAATAATAGTCACTCGTTTTACTTCTCTATCAGGATCAATCAGAGAAAGGTGAAAACCAGGAGAATTGGCAGGAGAAGAGAACAATCTAGACCAAAAAGCCGAATTGGAAAGTGAGATAAATGGGAGACGTTTTGTGGTTTGGCTATTTTGACCTAGAATTTTCACTTCTCCAGTCATTCTCCTGAGTTTCACCTTTCTTTGAATAGAACTGTGTGTGTTTTTGTGTTTTTAATTTTTCTAAACATCTCTGTCATGTAAAAAAAGCATTTTTTGACGAATATTGCTACATTTCAGCTGGCATTGCAATTAGTGTGGTCTGAAAATTAACCCTATGGGGCTCAATGAATCCAAATACATGATAAAGTGTGATTAATAATCGTTTTTATTCATGCACGGACCTAATAAAAGCCTTAAATCCAGCGCCTCCAATAATATGGAATAACCAGAGCATAATCCATTATTATTTACATTATGCACTAAGGCTAATGTCAGACGAACGCAGCCATATTTTTTTCTTATTCTCATTTTTTTCTCTTCCGAGATATTTGCGCAGAGCGTTACAGGGTTTTAGGCTAGGGTCAGACGAAAGCATTTTTCCCTGCGAACGTGAAAAAGTGCGTCCGAACGCTTTGACGTATTTTTTCACGGAATGCACAAAAACGGTCAGACGACGCGAATTTTCGGGCGTGATTTTGTACGGATCGTCAATAAAACTCTTTTTGCGTCTGGACGTTATGTTGGCTGGACATTAGCAGTGTCTGACATCTCCTAATCACGCAAACACGCCGCTATGCCGCAACTGCGCACTCAGTACGTCAGTACTAGCGGTTCAGCGTTCTCAAAAAAATGCGTTCATTTTCCACTTGCGTTGTGCGGCCGGACTTTTGTGCGGCCGTACATCGTATATTGGCCGTCATTGCCCGTCATCTGCTGCTAGTGCGCCGTAATTATGTGCGCCAGAACGCACGTTAAAAGTGCGCTGGTCTGACCCCAGCCTTAGGCTAATGTCAGACGAACGCAGTATGAGCGCACTGTGCTTGCATGCACAACGGACAGACGTACTGACGGAAGATACTGTAGACACCACACGGTCTGTTTTTGTTGTTGACGGATGTAGAAAAAAAAAAGGTATTTATGAGAAACAAAATAAATATGAAAAATGATAAAAATTTGAAAAGGATATGAAAAGCCATTTTGTGCGTCAAGGTGCTGGACGTCGCAAAGGCGCTGCGTCTGACGTCTCATCACTCACACAGAATGCTACGAGAACGTGGCGCACTCTGCATGTCTGTCTAGCGGTTTTACGTTCTCGCCTAACATGCGTCCGTTTGCCACGTGCGTTGTGCATGCGCAGTTCGGTGTGCATGTACTTCATGTGTGGGTCTCTATTGCTCATGATTCTATGCTACGACGGACGTTAAACTGTGCGGCAACACAGATGTGATCACTGCGTTCGTCTGACGCCGGCTTAAGGGACCTATCACCTCCTTAACGCTAGATTAATTGATGTGATAGCGTGCCGCAAAGATCACCTCCCAATTGCTAATGGGTTAAAATAAACTTTAGTGTATCGATATTAGTGCTTTTTAGCGCGAGCTTACTGTATTTTGCGCTCCCCATGATAAGTATAGGGAGAGCAAAGAGTAAGCAAGGAGTAATTAGCGTTAGGATCACATAGTCCTAGTTCATAGTCCTTAGAGCTTCTGCAGAACCAGTTAGCAACAGCTGGAACCCCCCAAAAATCTAATTCTCAGTCACCTCTAATCCCGAACGCCAACCCGATCCACCTCTTCTGGCTGAGTGAGACTGGGAGAATAAAGTCCACAGTCTCCCTCATTGATCACTCCGCCCACCAGCAGGATCTCGCGTGAGGCGAGACTCTGCCGGTTCTGAGACCCAACAGGAGAAGCCTCCATGGAGTCCTATGGACACCATGGAGGGGATTCTCGCGACGGTATGTTAACGCTGCGCCGAGTATCCTGTAGCGTAGCGCCCATTATGGAACCGGTTGCTGATTTCAGCGCCTGCCCTGTAATTCACTGGTAAAACGGCAGGGGAGGATCCAGGGGGGCAACGGGGCAATTGCCCCCCCCCCGAGAAATATCACCGCCACCAGCTGCTTTTCTCCCTACAAGCGGCTGCCGGCATGCAGCTTGGCCGCTCCCCTGGGATGGGAACCACCTGACCACCGCACGAGATTCGTGGAGTTCAGGTGAACTCCGCAATCTCGCGAGAACGCAGCTGCGCTGGCCAGGTGGTTCCCAGGGAGCGGCCAAGCTGCATGCCAGCAGCCACTCATAGAGAGAAGAACGGGCGGCACCGGCAGGTACTCGGAGTGGCTGTGGAGGGGCCTGGCAGCAGAGGAGGTGAGAGCTGGGGGCAGATATATCCATGTGAGCTGGGGCAAATATATCCATGTGAGCTGGGGGCAATATATATCCATGTAAGCTGGGGCAAATACATTCATGTGAGCTGGGGGCAATATATATCCATGTGAGCTGGGGCAAATATATCCAGGTGAGCTGGGGGTAAATATATCCATGTGAGCTGGGGGCAATATATATATCCATGTGAGCTGGGGCAATATATTTATCCATGTAAGCTGGGGCAAATACATTCATGTGAGCTGGGGGCAATATATATATCCATGTGAGCTGGGGCAAATATATCCAGGTGAGCTGGGGGTAAATATATCCATGTGAGCTGGGGGCAATATATATATATCCATGTGAGCTGGGGCAAATACATTCATGTGAGCTGGGGGCAAATATATCCATGTGATCTGGGGGTAAATATATCCATGTGAGCGGGGGCAATATATATATCCATGTGAGCTGGGGGCAAAAACATCCATGTGAGCTGGGGCAAATATATCCACCTGTCACTGCGAACCCAACACCAGCTCTTGGCCAAAACTGGTAGAATGCGCCCCCCGAAACCTGTGTCTGGATCTTCCCTTGTAAAACGGAGACGCTAAGGTGAGATTTGCAGGTGTTCATTTTTCCCCTTAGCGTCCCCGTTTTAGCTGTAGGCAGGTGATAGTGCCATAAGAATTTAATAATAGAAATTTAAATGTAAAATTGAAATAAATATATTAAAATGACAGAGTTACAGGGTTGTTCAAAGAGATTCGAAAAGTCACCGCACGTTCGGTGACTTTACGTTCTCTTCAATTCGGTTCCTTTTGCCGATCCCATTTCGGTGACCCTGCGGTGTATTCAGCAAGCACCACAGGGTCCCCGAATTGCAGGGAAAAGCTGCCGAAAACCCGCCGAAAACGAACCGCAAAACCCAGCGAATGCACGCCGAAAACCCTCAAAAACATCTGGATTAACCTGCCGAAAACCACAGAAAAACCCGAACAGGAGCCGATCGCGGCCTTCGAAACAGCAGAAGAGGCAGTGAATAAATTAGCAAAACAGTTTGTATGAATGTGTGAAAGTGAAACGCTGTTTGCAAAGAAACTACTGAGCGAAAATGTCTGAAATTTACATTTAAGATCCAATGAATGATAATAAAGAGGGCTGTTACAGAAAAAAGAAAACTTTAAAAAAAAGAAAAAATCAGACTTTTAAAAAAAAAATACAGAAAAATGCTTAAAATATCCTTAAAAATCTATTAATAAAGAGACTCTTTACTGCAGAATTTTATAATGAACGGTTTATTAGATATTGAATTAAAACGGGAATATTTTTAACATTGAAGCCTATGGGATTCTCCTGAATTAACCTGTCGAATTAAACCACCAAATGGCAGGGCATTTCGGGAACCTTTCACTGCTGGTTTGTGTTCTCTGAATAGTCGAAGCATTGCTTTTTCATGGGGATTTCACTGCCCTCGTACAGACACCGAACAGGCACCGTATGTGCAGGCAATTCGCCAGGATTTGGCGAATTGCCTGCTCTCTGGATAGTCGAATGGCCAAGAAAGGTAACCGAACGCTGATTTTCAGCGTTCGGTTACCTTTCTCAAGCAATCCGGATCTCTTTGGATAACCCTGTTACTTATTTCTACGCTAGATTTTACTTCCCAATATACAGTACACCACACAGCCATGAGATGTCAGTAGACATCCACCGTTCAGTAGAGAATATTTTACCCATTTTATGTATGTCACAGAACGCCAGCGATTTCACCCCATAAAATATTTATTTTTCTCACAGAGCTTCCATTAGCGAGCTGGTGTAAAAATGTAAATGTTCCCTGAAATGAACAGGGAGGTGATTTGGCAGGTATTCTTGGAAATCAGTTAACGAAATCAGTATGTGCAGGGTCAAGCAATTGTCATCAATTTGCGAAACGCGTTGTGGGGAAGCTATACATGGCCTACTTTTATTGAAACGCGGTAATCTGTTTTCCGTACGGTTAAAAGGTCAGCATTTCTGTGTCAACAAAATTATTATTCCTTTTTTTTTTGTCTTACAGCAACATTGTTCATATGAAACCCCCCCCCCCCCCTCTGATTCCAGTAATACAGCTCGCATTCCTGCAAAACAATGTGTGCTAGCTGCGGTAGCCAGTGGACTCGAGGGCTGGTCACCTGGGGCACTCTGGCCAGTATGCAGGGGGTCAATACATCAAAATAGGGGCCACAACTCGTACAGAAACAAAACAAAAAAATAGTGCACATAAAGTTATACTGTATGGAAAATCATATCTATACCCCTCCCCCCACGACAAGTGTCTTGTCCTAAAAAAATAAATAAGTGTGTGAACACTCTAAGATTTCTGCTCCCCGTTTAACCATTGTCATTTCGCACTTAATCCACAACCCCACACTCAAATGGATACCAATGTCTAGAGGACCACTACCACCAAAAATGAAATGTCCTTATTGTGTTTATTTCATGTTGCTGATATCTTACATGTGTTTGTTTTTCTCTTGTATGTTTAGTGAAGAAAATATTTTCCTCTATATGAGTCACTGGGTGCATCCATTGTGTGATATTTTCCTCTATATGTGTCACTGGGTGCATCCATTGTGTGATATTTCCTCTATATGTGTCACTGGGTGCATCCATTGTGTGATATTTCCTCTATATGTGTCACTGGGTGCATCCATTGTGTGATATTTTCCTCTATATGTGTCACTGGGTGCATCCATTGTGTGATATTTTCCTCTATATGTGTCACTGGGTGCATCCATTGTGTGATATTTTCCTCTATATGTGTCACTGGGCGCATCCATTGTGTGATATTTCCTCTATATGTGTCACTGGGTGCATCCATTGTGTGATATTTTCCTCTATATGTGTCACTGGGCGCATCCATTGTGTGATATTTTATGTTGTAAACTGCCCCCCCCCCAGTATTTTTCCATCACTAGCTCCTCTCTGTTTGGCTTTGACATAGAATGGAGTGAATGGGTCAGTCACCAACTCACACCATTGTATTGTGTGGGATGTATTCAAAGGACATCCCCAGGGGGTAGATTAGAAGTATTTTTAAGCTCCCTGTTTATCTCATTCAGCTGCCATCTCTTATCTATGGATAGCCTGGAGAACAATAGCCTTATCTAAACATTCCCCCTCCTTCTCATAGAAACTGGTAGAAATTTTAGATTAAATAAACAAGAGCCACAAAGCAAAGCATTTGGTAAATGTTGCATCATGGGAGAGATCCAGAAACTGGAACCCGATGATAAAATACCTAATTATATTTTTCATTTTTACATGCAATTACTTCAGACAAAGAAAAATCAGCGTGTGTTTTTAATGTGGTTTAATGTGTTTTATAATGTTGTTTTTTTAATGCACATGTAATTTAGCTACAACTTATGTAAGTGGTCGTTTCCCCTTGAATACATTGATAAGCTGGATTTTAGGGAATCATTATGATAAATGTAATAAACATAATATATTTCTGATGAAAGAAACATTTCATGGAAAGCTCATAAAAGCTTCTCCATGTGTGGGCCAAAAGGGAACTCCGTTCCTCCTGAAAAAATAGTGGTAGAACTGCATTCCCAAGCACTCCAGCTCGGCTTGACCTCTGCCCCCTCCTTAAGTTGCGCTCACAAGATAAAAAGATTTGTCATGCAATTCAGTATAAATATTCAGTCTCCATCTCTGTGACCTCTGGAACCAACTGGAGCCAACTCGACCCCGGAGTGGAGTGGAAGGACACGCTGGCCAGCGTATGCAACTGGTAAAGTGAGTGACAGGCAAACCGCCAGTAAAATAGACCATTAACATTTATTAATAGCATCAACATATAAGGGGGTGGAGGCTCTCCGACATGTTTCATCACACTGATGTGACTTTCTCAAGGATAGGCAGGGGAGCCACTAGGCCATTGCACTTGGCCAGCATGAAAGCGAGCCAGTCAGCTGTTGTACTCAAGTAGTATAAGGCTAGGGTCAGACGAGCGTGATTTCTACGGACTGTACGTTCGTGCAGTACGGACCTCGTCAGTACGGATGACGCAGTAGTGGCCACACAGTCTGTTTTTTCACTGAAGTTATTTTTGACGGATGTAGGAGGGAAAAATAAATTAAAAAGCAAAACCATTTTGTCCGTGAAAAATGCTGGATGTATAAATGCAGTCCGTCTGACCACGTTCCATCACTCACACACAAAGCTATGCGGACGTTGCGGACGCAGCGCACTTTGTGCGGCCGTTCTAGGGGTTGTACGTTCTTGCCTGCCTTGCGTCCATGGGCCGCAGCCGTTGTGCGTCCGCAGTTCAGTGCGGACGTACTTTGTGTAACGGGCTCCGATGGGCTTCCTGTCATGCTATCACGGACGTACTTTTAGGCGCAATCACGGACGTGAACACTACGCTCGTCTGACAGCAGCCTTAAGAGGAGTTGCTGACCAGTAGGCTCCGACAGTATGAGAGGAACTGGTCAGCCGGTGTGATTTGGAGCTGGCCAGCTGCTGCGTGTAGGAGCCGGTCAACCAGGCCATTTTCATAGCCGGCTGCCTTCCACGAGTGTTAGGAAGAGCAGAAGAAGAAAGGAATCCAGCTGCATCAGGGCCAGGTAAGCAATAAATAAATTAATAAGTGTCGGGTTTGTGGTTTCTTTATAAAAAGCAATAAAATACTAACAGTTGGGGCTGCAATTGCAGGAGTCGCAGTTGAGCCGGTCCTCTGGCCCTGCGTCTGTGTGATACATGTGTAAATCAATGGCTAATTGTGTGTGGAAATGTATGGTTAAGTCTGTGATTGTATTGCTAGGTGTGTGACTGTGTGTAATTGCACGACGAAGTGTGTATAAATCTATGACTATTGACTAAGGGGGTTATTCAGAGAGACCCGAAATGTCGCCGAAATTTAACCAGACACTGAAATTCAGCGTACAGTGACATTTCGGGGCCATTCGGCTATTCCAAGAGCAGGCAGTTCTCCAAATACTGGCGAATTGCCTGCACGTACAGTGCCTGTTCGATGCAGTGAATCCCCATAGAGAAGCAATGGTTAATCTATTCAGAGACACCGAGCAGCAGTGAAAGGTTGTCGAAGTGCCCTGCTGTTCAGTGGTCTCATTCGGCAGGTTTATTCAGGCGAATCCCATAGGCTTCAATGTTAAAAATATTCCCATTTTAATCCAATATCTAATAAACCGTTGATTATAATATTCTGCAGTAAAAAGTCTCTTTATTTACAGATTTTTTGGGATCTTTTAGGTATTTTTCAGGATTTTTTTGGCAAACTTTTTTCCGTTTTTTTTTTTTTTTTAAAATCATTGTTTTCTTTTTTTCTGTAACAGCCCTTTTTATTATCATTCATTGAATCTTATATGTAAATTTCAGACATGTTCGTTCTGTAGTTTTTTGCAAACAGCGTTTCACTTTTCCAACTTTCAAGCGAACTGTTTTGTTTTTTTTCCACCCCATTCCTCAGCTTATCGGCTTTTTCCAGCGGCTGCTCTGTGCTCTGATCGGTGGCTCCTCTGATTTTTCCGGCATGTTTGGTGTGATTTTTGCGGTGATTTCTGCAAATTTTCGGTGAGTGTTCGACGGGTGTTCGTTGGGTTTCCGTCGGGTTTTCCCTGCACTCCAGGGACCCTGCAGTGATTGCTGAATACACCGCAGGGTCGGGTATCTAGAATCACCGAATCGCCCCGAAGTGCAGGAAACGAAAGGTCACCAAAATGTTTTACACGTGTGCAAAAACGCATTAACGCGAGGGGCAAAACCCTTTGTGCTGAACGTCGTATTACAACGTCCACGCACAAAATGCGCGTTAACGTCTACCGTGTGTGGACCTGCACGAACCCTTTGCAAGCGTAATGTATGTTGCGCGTTCTATACTTAACATTGTGAGCGCACATGCGTTTGTGCGCTGGTACGCGGATGGTATTACAATCTATGCTCAGTTTTTAACGCACGGCGTTTGCGCACATAATTTTAACGTCTTTGAAAAGCTGGCGGTAACGGCAAATCTGAACGTTCTGGCCGAAACCAAATACACCAGCCCGAAAAAAATATACAGCAAAGTATAGTTACACATTCTACACATACCCAAACAATAAAAACACATACCCAACCCAAAATGGAGAAGTTGTGCGTGTTTTTATTATTGCTGCAGCATGTATACAGATTGATTTTGACAGGCACAAAAACTTAACGGGAGACAATTGTGGTTCTTAATTCTGATTGGCTGAATCACGTGAAAAAATAGTTTGCACACCGATTTCTGCGCGCGCGTTTTTGCGCATCTTTTTTACGCGTGTTATTTTTTGATGGATGAAAAAATGCGCTTGGATTGTATACCATTGTTAATTTACACACGTTAACGTTTAACATTTCGCGCACAAATTACTGCGCGAGCTTTTTTGCGCAAACAATGTAATAGAGCCCTAAGTGTGTAATTGTAAAGCTAACAGGGTTATTGAAAGAGATCCGAATTGCTGGAGAAAGGTAACCGAACGCTGAAATTCAGCATTCAGTTACCTTTTCCTGGCCACTCGGCTATCCAGAGAGCAGGCAATTCGCCAAATCTAGGCGAATTGCTGCACATACGGTGCCTGTTCGGTGCCTGTTCGAGGGCAGTGAAATCCCCCATAGAGAAGCACTGCTTCGGCTATTCAGAGAACACAAACCGGCAGTGAAAGGTTCCCGAAATGCCCTGCCATTCGGTGGTTTAAGGCTGGGGTCAGACCAGCGCACTTTTAACGTGCGTTCTGGCGCACTTAATTACGGCCGCACTAGCAGCAAATGACGGGCAATGACGGCCAATATACGAAGTACGGTCGCACGAAAGTCCGGCCGCGCAACGCAAGTGGAAAATGAACGCATTTTTTCGAGAACGCAGAACCGCTAGTACGGACGTACAGAGTGCGCTGCGCCCGCTAGCGGTGTGTGTGTGTGTGATTTGGAGACGTCAGACCCTGCTCGTGTCCGGCCAACATAACATCCAGACACCCAAAGTTTCCTGGTTTGGTTCCGTAAAAAATCACGCATGAAAATGCGCATCGTATGACCGTTTTCGCAAATTCCGTGAAAAAAAACGTCAATGCGTTCGGACGCATTTTTTTACGTTTGCGTGTAAAAATGCTTTCGTTTGACCCTAGCCTAATTCGGCAGGTTTATTCAGGCGAATCCCATAGGCTTCGATGTTAAAAATATTCCCGTTTTAATTCAATATCTAATAAACTGTTTATTATAATATTCTGCAGTAAAGAGTCTCTTTATTTATAGATTTATTAGGATATTTTAAGCATTTTTGGGATTTTTTTTTAACAAAATTTCTGATTTCTTTTTTTAAGTTTACTTATTTTTTCTGTAACAGCTCTTTTTATTATCATTCATTGGATCATATGCAAATTTCAGACATTTTCACTCAGTAGTTTCTTTGCAAACAGCGTTTCACTTTTCAAACATTCAAGCGTACTGTTTTTCTAATTTATTCACTGCTTTCTTCTGCGGTCTCGGCTTTTTCCGGCGGCTGCACTGCGTGTGATCGGCTCCTGCTCGGGTTTTTCCGGCATTTTCGGCGGGTTAATCCATATGTTTTTGTGGGTTTTCGGTGTGCGTTCGCCCTCGTTTTGCGTTGAGTTTTCGGCGGGTTTGCGGCGACTCTTCCCTGCAATTCGGGGACCCTGTGGTGCTTGCTGAATACACCGCAGGGTCGCCGAAATGGGATCGCCAAATCGAACCGAAAAGTCACCGAACGTGCGGTGACTTTTCGATTCTCTTTGACTTACCCTGTAAGTATGTGTAATTGTAGGGCTAATGTGTATAAATGTATGGCTAAGTGTGTGTGTGATTATATGCCTTATACTTGCAACAACTCCTTGGCAATGTTTCTAGTATTAGCGATATGTAAGAGGCATATGACCGGCAAATGACCGGCATATGATCCTTGTAATTTGATTCATTTATTGTTTTATTGCCTTTTGCAGTTTACTTTAATGTGTCCATCGTCATGACACGGACAGAGCTGCCTTTTCATTAAAAAATATCAGAAAACTCTCCCCCCGTGTATCAGTGTTATTATGAGTCATTAGTGTTTGGTCGGCGCGAGGCTGAGCGAGCTACCCGGAACACGGACGCTATTATCGACCTTGAGCCCTCGGTGAGTTGTTCTTCGTTGTGATTCATTTAAAATGCTAATTCTAAGAAACAAATCATGTAAATGTAATGGAAGGCTAAATATTATTAATAAATAAATGTACTTTTAATCAGGGAGCACAGCTTGAGCGAAATTACAAATGTATGACAAAACCATTCCTGCGTCAAACTGTTAATAAGCCTCAAGCGCAACAACACTAACAATTAACCTGAAGCATAAACATTGTGATGTATAAAAAAAAAAGCACGTTACCTGTGCAAACACCCATAAATAAGAATTCTGGTGAGAGTAATAGTCACATGCTTTCCAAAAAGTGGTCATCATCTGCCTATTGGAAATCTTCTCTTTCTCACTTGACATCTGCTGATGTGCTATCCTGCCAAAATACTATGGGCTCTATCAGCTGGTGTGAGCTAAAATGCCAATGCTGCATGAAAAATATAGCACGAGTCGCTAAAAGGTAGCGCCTGATGACCCATCAACAGATCACCGTGTCCGCGGTAGTCCGTGTACAAGAATCATTAGCGCGCGCTAGGGAAACGCTAAGACCCGGGCTGAGAATAACAGCGCTAATGCATTGTATGGTTACAAATAAAAAGTGTTCCAGTGCAAAAAATCAGAACCCCAAATTACGTCAGAAAAAATCCAGAAAAATATCTAATTCTAAAAATCCAATAAATAAAGAGGCTTTTTTGCTTCGGATTAAAAAATAAATGGTTGAATAAATAGAGGATAAAATCAATAATATTCTTTACATTGAATTCTATGGGCTTCGCACACGGCAGGTTTTCCTATACAATGCATCTTCTCGCGTTTCCCTGAAGCGCGCCGGTTTAGGCTGGGGTTAGACTAACGCATTTTTAACGTACGTTCTGGCGCACTTAATCACGGCCGCACTAGCAGCAGATGACGGGCAATGACGGCCAATATACGAAGTATGGCCGCACGAAAGTCTGGCCGCGCAACGCAAGTGGAAAATGTACGCATTTTTTTCGAGAATGCAGAACCGCTAGTACTGAGGTACAGAGTGCGCTGCGGCGGCATAACGGCCTGTGTGCGTGATTAGGGGACGTCAGACGCTGCTAATGTCCGGCCAACATAATGTCCAGCCTACATAACGTCCAGACGCAAAAAGTGTTTTATTGACGATCTGTAAAAAATCACGCCCGAAAATGCGCATCGTATGACCGTTTTCACGCATTCCGTGAAAAAATACGTCAATGCGTTCGGACGCACTTTTTGACGGTCGCTGCGAATATTGCGTTCGTTTGACCCTAGCCTTAACCATACAATGCATCTTTTACACGTAAACTACATCCAGTGAGATGAGAGACACCTGCGCCGCATTCCTTTCAATCACCTGGTAATTTTGGGCGAGGATTTTTGACGTTTTTTCTTCCTTTTCCATCAATTAACACCAGGGTTGAGCAGTAGGTAAATTTTTGCAATTAGCATTGGCGTTAAAAGTATCGCCGGGATAGAATGGTGAAAGTGCTATATAACGCTGCCCCTGTTAAGTGTAGGACGCGGTAAGTACAGGAAGCTCACGCTATGAATCGTTAATTACCGCTCGCTAAGTGGTTTTCGCCGTTTGTAGCGAGAGGCAAACGATCTGTTGGTCCAGCGCTAGACTAAATTTACCTGGCGTTAACGCGAAAACAGGCTGACGTTAGGGGTAGCGCACACCAGCTGATAGTGCCCTATAAGGGTTATTCAAAGAGCGGCAAACCTGCCACCGAACGGTGAATTTCCCCATATGGTGCAATTTCGTGGCAGTTCTTCTATTCAGAAAGCTGTCAATACTGGCAAATTGACAGTTAAATCCAGTGCAGTTTGGCGCAATTTGTCAATCTTTAGCTGCAACAAAATTGTCCCATAGAGAAGTAATGGTTAATCTATTCAGAGAACACCGAACTGCCCCGAACTGACAGCGAAATGCCCTGATATTCAGTGATTCAGTTCGACAGGTAAAAAATATTTTCATTTTTATCTGGCTTTTTATTCAACCGTTTTATTCTTTTCATTTTCGCAAAAAGTTTATTTATTTATAGGAATTGTTTTTTATTTTTAGGTGAAATTTTTTATTCCCATTTTATTTAAAGGCTTTTTTTTATTCTGTAACAGACCTTTTCATTATTTTTTTTTATAGGACTTTTTATATCACTTACACACATTTTAATGCATTTTTATTGTTTGAAACACCTTTTGAAGAATAGCAAAGTTCCATTTTTTTCTATGCCTTGCAGTTCGGCGGGATTCGGTGGTCTGTTCAGTGGGATCATCGGTGGTCTTTGGCGGCTCGAAGTTCGGCGCACTTCGGGGACCCTGCAGTGAATAGTGAATTCATAAGGGGTCATTCACAGGGCACCAAGATGTCACTGACATTTCGGTGCTTTCTCGTTCCCCGCACCTCCGGGAATCAAATTTCCCCATCCTGCAGTGAATTCAGCATTCACCGCAGGATTCCTGGAGTGCAGGGAAAACCCGCCGGAACCGTCACAAAAAAAACACGCCGAACACATCAGAAAAAGCCGTTCACAGCGCAGAGCAGCTGCTGGAAAAAGCCGACAAGCTGACAAATAGGGTAAAAAAAAAACACAATATGATTGAAAGTGTCAAAATTTAACCGATGTTTGCGAAAATAACTACTGAGCGAAAATGCCTGGAATTTACATATAAGATCCGATGAATGATAATAAAAAGGGCTGTTACAGAAAAAAGAAAAAACGCTTTAAAAAAAGAAAAAGGGAAAAATTATTTTGGCAAAAAAAATCCCGAAAAATGAAGAGATTATAAAACAAAATCAATAATTCAAGAGACTTTTTCCTGCAGATTAAAAGAATAAATGGTTTATTAGATATTGGGTAAAAACTGGAATATTTTTAACATTGAAGCCTATGGGATTCGCCTGAATAAACCTGTCGAATGAAACCAACAAATGACAGGGCATTTCATTGACATTTCTCTGCTGTTCGGTGTCTCTGATTAGATTAACCATTGCTTCTCTATGGGGACTTCACTGCCATCGAACAGGCACCGTACTTGTTGGCAGTTTGCCAAAGTTTGGCGAACTGCCTGCTTTCTGAATAGCCGAATGGCCCTGAAATGTCACCGTACAGGGAAATTCCCTGTTTGACATTTCAGGGCCAGGTCGGCTCTCTCTGAATAACCCCCATAAAGTTACTTGGATAATTCACTGTATAGGGTGTAAATATTGTAAAACCGGCACGTGTTACACAGTAGCTGGAGGTAAATACGCAGCGATGGGATTAATTAGGTGACAGCGAAAGCATAATAAATTATGCAGCAAAATATCTCACAAATGAAAGAGTACAATTGTAATGTTTGTGTTCACAAATTCATGTTTTCCCGTGCTCTGGGTCGTTTCCTTTCCTTCAAATGACTTGCCTTAGGCAGACCAAGAAATGGAGAATAATTTCATGTCAGCCCAAAAAAATAATAGTAATAGCTGTTATTGTATCAGCATGGCAGATTTCCTTTCTTTATTCTGCTTGTATGAAGTATTCTGGCAGCACGCACACATGGAAAACTAATGCTGCGTATTCATTCTTCAAAGACATTGTTTCAGTGGGGAGAGTTCCTGATTTTCAGCCACTTTATGCGTAAACCTATCACTGACAAGGGCCTGTTTGTGTTTGTTTAGTGTAATGGGACGTCAAGAAGGCTGATCTGTAAACATAACCAGTATGAACTCCTGATGGGTTATATAGCTGTTCCCAGTGCTTTCTTTCTGGAAAAATAGGTGGGGGTACTCTCACATCCGGGGAAAAACTGGGGAGGCTGGGGGAAAGGAGGCAGTGTAGACTTCTTTTGGCATGCCCTCCTCTTGACATCATCAGAGGGGGCCAGGCACTAGCAAGGAGGATGGGACCAGGAGGAGAGAGAGCGCAGGCTTCCGTATCCAGCACCGTGGGGGAGTCTGCTCTCTGACCTGGCAAATACAATGCAGCTCACTGGGCACAGGCTGCATCTTGGAGGAGCAGCAGGGACACAGCAACAGGCAGATAGTTTAAAAATTTGGATCCCTGTCAAGGCAAGTGACCAGGGATTCAAATTTATTTATTGCACCCCCTCCTGGTCTTGCGCTCTTAGGAGGCCACCTTTCCCGCCTTACAGTGCCAGCTGCTCTGATCACACCACTTGCCTCACAATCCGCAGCTCTGGCAGATGTGTGTAAACATGCTGCACCCCCCATGATGTTCAAAGTTTCAGCGGCTGCAGAGAGAGGGGGGTGCAGCATGTTTACACATATCTGCCAGAGCTGGGGCACTGTAGAAACAGAGGGCAGATTTTATTTAACCACTTCTCCCTTGTCACTTACTGGGAGAAGAGGGGGGATATCGGTCACTACATACACTCCTGACAATCGGAAGTGTTCAGGAGCAATATGAGCTGCCGAGCACTTCCGATTCTCTGCTTGCCAGTGCAGGAGGAGCTATTATTATTATTATTATTCTTTATTTATAAAGCGCCAGCATATTCCGCAGCGCTGTACAATAAGCACAGTATAGACAGGGTTACAATACATTGAACAACATTTGACAAACAGTACAGGAGGAGATGAGGGCCCTATTCCCGTAGGAACTCACAATCTAGGAGTGTTGGGGTTGGAAACAGGAGGAGAGGACTGTAAGAGCTAGGAGCATCATGCTCTCTCCTGTTAGTTCAGGCTGCTGGTGAGGTGCCGGTACTGAGTGGTGAGGTGCCAGTACTGAGTACCAGCAAGTACCCCCTGGAAAAAAGCCCTGGCTGTTCCTATTAAAAAAAATTATTAAAACCTTAGAAATAGACATTGGTGTAACAGCCCCCCAAAAATCTGAGGTCCCATTCCAATGTTGCCATTAAACGGACAAGACAACTAATGTGACCTATAACTAAAGGGGTTATTCAGAGAGAGCCGATCTGGCCCCAAAATGTCACCAAACAGGGAATTTCCCCGTACGGTGCCATTCGGCTATTCAGAGAGCAGGTAGTTCGCCAAATTTTGGCGAATTGCCTGCACATACGGTGCCTGTTTGTTGCCTGTTCGACGGCAGTGAATTCCCCATAGAGAAGTAATGCTTAGTCTATTCAGAGACACCGAACAGCAGAGAAAAGTTGCCGAAATGCCCTGCCATTCGGTGGTTTCATTCGACAGGTTTATTCAGGAGAATCCCATAGGCTTCAATGTTAAAAATATTCCCGTTTTAATTCAATATCTAATAAACTGTTTATTATTTTATTCTGCAGTAAAAAAGTCTATTTATAGATTTTTTAGGATCTTTTAGCCATTTTTCGGGATTTTTTCGTCAATGTTTTTCTTTTTTAAATCATTTATTTTCCTATAACAGACCTTTTTATTATCATTCATAGGATTTTATACGTAAATTCCAGGCATTTTCTTTCAGTAGTTCTTTTGCAAACAGCATTTCAGTTGTGACACTTTTAATTGTATTGACTTTTTTGTTTCTTTTTACCCCGTTCGTCAGCTTGTCGGCTTTTTCCGGTGGCTGGTCTGCCCTGTGATCGGCGGCTCAGTGGCTTTTTCCGACGTGTTTGGCGTGTGTTTTGCAGAGGTTCCAGGATTTTTTTTTAGAGAGTTTTCAGTGGGTGTTCGGTGAGTTTTCAGCGGGATTTCGGCGGGTTTTCCCTGCACTCTGGGGGCCTTGCAGTGCTTGCTGAATACACCACAGGGTGGGGAACTTTGATTCCCCGAAGAGCAGGAAAACGCGGGGAACGAGAGAGCACTGAGATGTCGTGTCATTTCAGTGCTCTCTGAATAACCCCTTAAATTACTTGGGCATTCCCAAAAACACTTTATAAAACACATTCTAAAAAACTTTGCCGACATTTCGGTGCTCTCTCGTTCCCCGCACTTCAGGGAATCAAATTTCCTGACCCTGTGGTGAATTCAGCATTCACCGCTGGGTCCCCGGAGTGCAGGGGAAAACTTGCTGCAAAAAACAAGCCGATCTCTTTGGAAAAAGCCGATGAGCCGCCGATCACAGCGCGGACCAACCACTGGAAAAAGCCGACAAGTTGACGAACAGGGTAAAAAACAAAACTAAAACAATACAATTGAAAGTGTCGAAATTTAAACGCTGTTTGCAAAAAAACTACTGAACGAAAATGTCTGGAATTGACATATAAGATCCAATGGATGATAATAAAAAGGTCTGTTACAGGAAAAGGAGAAAACCCTTTTTTTAAAAAAAACATAGAGACTTTTTACTGCTTAATAAAATAATAAACAGTTTATTAGATATGGAGTAAAAACGGGAATAATTTTAACATTGAAGCCTATGGGATTCGCCTGAATAAACCTGCCGAATGAAAACACCGAACAGCAGGGAACTTCGGCAACTTTTCTCTGCTGTTCGGTGTCTCTGAATAGATTAACCATTGCTTCTCTATGGGGGATTTCTCTGCCGTCCAACAGGCACTGTACTTGCTGACAGTTCGCCAAAATTTGGCAAAAACTGCCTGTCCTCTGAATAGCCGAATGGCCCCAAAATGTCACCGTACGGGGAAACTCCCTGCTCAGTGACATTTCAGGGCCAGATCGGCTCTTTCTGAATAACCCCTATAGTGTTCTTATGAATGCAGCAACACTACAAGATTTACAAAAATGCAAACGGATATTTAAAGTTGCTGGAATGTTATGCTAAACGTATTCAACTCAAGGCTAACGGAACCCATAGCTTCTGCAATCACACATTGTCTGAAAAACAATCGCATTGCTGACTTCCAGAATAAATATACACAAATCATGCAAATGGATATTGAACGTGCGATCTTTATTCCTTGACATAATTGAACAGATTGTTGTTCCTAAAAAGACACAAGTAAGAAATGTTGTGCACCTGAGCTGATACAAAACGTCAAGACAGTCACAGAGCGGCAGATCTTAGCCTGCATGGTGCATGTCCACGCTCTACATTTAGTGAATACAACGCTCTGATTCGCTGTTAATAAAACCTCATACACCACTGAATATGTAAATGAGCCGAAATGTCTTCTATTAACATCTACACCCAACTACCTAACTCCCAGACTGATTACTTATACTAATTAGCCCCTTTACTACCATGATCGAGTTTACTTGATGTTGGGCTCCTGCAGGAGATTTTGAATATCAAGTAAACTCGATCTGGTCATATGAGGAATTTTCTTTACGGAAAACTAAATTCATTTGAGAATGTGCCTCCAAATTTTCAGCGCCTTGAATTTTCAGCGCCTTGGACGTGTCATCCAAGGTGTTGAAGCTTTTTGAACAGCTTGGGGTTCTGTATTTTCCTCCAAGGAATCACAGAGTCCTAGCTATATTATTATACATGTAGTAGCACGTTTTGGCCAGCAGGAGGAGCTTAAAAAAATTGTATGCACCGTCTGCAATGGAAACCTGTTTCCCACAAATCCGCTGTCTCCTGGCCGTGGTTAAATGGAAAATATCTTTGTAGTGAAAGGGCTGAGGCGATAAATAGAATATATGTATATTATATTAGGAGTATTTTAATTGAAGGAAAAAAAAGAATGACAGAAGAGACAAAATTGTTGTTTGTGCGTCAAGTTAGTTATATATATAAGTCTATATTTTAGTTACATTTTAGTTATATATATATAGTAAGTACGTGTGATTGTATATCTTATACTAAAGTGTATATAACTTGTTACATGTTGGCAATAAGTAATAAATTCATACTCATGGAATAGTATGTTTCTGGTTTCTAATATATTCTTCGTAATACAGATAAAGGGACATAGTTATTTGGATTAATCGCTGGCATGACAGCTTATGTTTCTACATGTCATATTCTTGCCCTGGATTCCTGGTCGGATGTGTCTTGTTACTGCAGAGAAGACAGGTTTGACTCTTAGAGCTGGAGTAAACCAGAAGAAAGGCTATATAATCCTCCGTCATGCATATACGTGTAACTTCTGATAAAAGCCGTGTAGCGGGTCCGCTGGGTACCTTCCTTCCTGTTGACATTTTATTTCCACGGTGGTTTCAGTCGCAGAAGAAATCGATAGCCTGTAAGAGATTCACAACAAAATGAAACGAGTAAAGGAAATTCTGTGTATAGTTTGCAAACATCAAATTTGTCATTTGTGCAAAAACAATTGCAGCAAACATTAACAAAGGACTATAAAAATATGTTTCCCAAGGTGCAGGTGAGACTTTTTATTAGTAAAGTTCGACTTTTTTCCTAAAATCCTAGGGCCATATTACATTCCAAACGCTAACGTTAATGCTCGCCTGCATGAGCATCAACGTTAGCCGCGGTGTCTACCGCATAATACAATCCAAACGCAAAAGGGTTAAGTAACCCGTTTGCCTTTGGTACCTTGTGCTTTTCAATGCGAGGTTACTGTACTTTGCGCTCCCCATGTTAAGTATAGGGAGCACAAAGTGTTAGGCTAGGGTCAGACTAACGCAGTGCAAACGCGCGTTCAGCCGCACTTTATTACGCCGTAGTAGCAGAAAATGACGGCCAATGACGGGCAACATACGGAGTACGGCCGCACAAGGCAAGCGGCAAATGAACTAATTTTTTCGAGAACATGATACCGCTAGTACTGACGTACAGAGTGCGCTGCGGCGGCATAGCGGCGTGTGTGCGTGATTAGGAGACGTCAGACGCTGCTCATGTCCGGCTAACATAACGTCCAGATGCAAAAAGGGTTTTATTGACGATCCGTACAAAATCACGGACGAAAATGCGCATCGTATGACCGCTATCGCGTATTCCATGAAAAAAATACGCTCAGTCGTTCGAACGCACTTTTTCACGGACGACGTGAAAAATGCGTTCGTCTGACCCTAGCCTTAATCAGCGTTAGGATTACAAAGTCCCAGCGTGATTAACGTCCGGCTCTGGTTAGCGGAAAGTTAAGGACTTGGTGTTAACTGATTCCGCTTCTGCAGAATCAGTTAACACCAGCCTAAAAAATAAAAAAAAGAATCGTAATTTTTGTCCCCCGAATTTTTTTTTTAACCACTTCAATGCGTAGGACGTGCTCAGCGCGTCCTCCGCATGGCTGCTGGTATGCGTAGGACGCGCTCAGCGCGTCCTCGCTTTGGGGTCAGCGTTCGGCCGGGTTCCGGCCGATCGCTGGCCCCCCCGGTGCGGGCTGACATCCTCGATGTCAGCCCAGCATCCGGAACCGCAGCCGCTGAAATTAGGTGTCATCGCGGCAGCGCGATGACACCTAATTCAGGCACCCCCCCGCATGTGCGGAGGAGGCGCCTGAAAGGGAGGGGGGAGGTCCTTCGGACCTCTCTCCCTCCCGATCGGCGGCGTTGCGGGGGTTAACCCAGGCACCATTTGGAAGGGCACAGCCTGCCCTTCCAAATGGTGCCTGGCATTAACCCCTGGGGAGCTGGATCGCGAATCGGCGCTGAAAAGCGCCGGTTCGTGATCCTTTCCCGGAGCTGGCCGACATCTTGGATGTCGGCCAAGCCTCTGGGAACTCCCCCTGAGGACTGGCGTCATCGTGCATAGCACGATGACGCCAGTCCTAGAGTTAACCCCTAACTGCCACCAACGGTGGAGATAGGGAGTTCCAATGAACTCCCTATCTCCCGATCCGTGGCAGCTAGGGGTTAACGTTTGGTATGGTTGGATCGGCCAGAGCATGGCCGTTCCAACGATACCAAACTCGAATGTGAAAAAAGTTTTTTAAAAAAAATAAAAATAAAAATTAAAAATAAAAATATATTTTAAAAAAAATTATAAAAAAAAAAATAAACATTTTTTTTTCTTTTTTTTGGTTCGTTAATGCAGAAATATTGTTCCCATTTCAATTATAATGTGAACAATGATGCTGCACTAACGATTTTTGTATGCGGTGCGTTTGTTAAAAATCACGTAATTTTCCCCAAAACAAAATGTAACGAGAGCCCATCTCTAATTTTTTTAACAAGCGCACCCCATACAAAATATAACCGCAATTGCTCGCATGTTAAACTGTGAAAAAAAACACTTTACACGTTGTAAATTATTGAAAATACATATTTTATTGCATTTTTTGTTATAATATACAGACAGGTCATGACGTATACATATAATAATGACATATTATGAATCTACCGAGTCTGACGGAAAGAACGATATATAATATGTCTGGGTAATATACTAAAATAAGCCTTCAAAAACATGTTTAAACATGATGAGCAAAACCGGTAAAAATGACCTCAGCACAGAGGTGTGAAAAGCCTCAGCAGCGAAAGGGTTAAAAAAAAATGTACATTTTTTTTTTCTGTAACAGTCCTTTTTATTATTATTCATAGGACCCAGGCATTTTCATACAGTACTTTGTTTGAAAACGCCTTTTAAAAGTTGCGGTTATTTTTTTTACCCTCTTCAGTGGCTTGTTGACTTTTTCCGGCGGCTGGTCGGCGGTCTGTTCTGCAGGTTGTTGGCTTTTTCCGATCGATTCTGCAGTTTTGTGGCGGATCATCGGATGCAATCAGATCGATTCGGTATTGTGGCGTTTTTTTTGGATTGCTTAGGCGGTTTTGCAGAATTCACCATAGGGTCAGCGAATCAAAGTCACCAAAGTGCAGCAAACGGGAGAGCACTGTAATGTCAGTGACATTTCGGTGCCCCTGATAGTAGAACCCGATATTATTGACGCAACGTGTGATGCCATAGAATACCACTGGTGTGCAGCAAAGTCTAGCAACTCACTAGTATCCAGACTGTCTACTTCAAGGTTGCAAAACTCTGGCCACCAGATGTTTCTAAACTACACCTCCCATGATTCTGTGGCTATCCATTGCATCCAAGGAATTCTGGGAATTGTAGGAAATAAACATCTGTGGTACCCGGAGTTTGACATCCTTGATCTACCTAATCACTGGTATCCAGCCATTTTGAACCAATCGCTGGTATCCAGTCATGTCTAGCTAGTCTCTGATATCCAGTCATGTTGGGCCACTCACTTGTATCCAGTTATATCTAGCTATTCACTGGTATTCAGTCATTTAAGACCAATCACTGGTATCCAACCATGTCTAGTCACTCACTGGTATCTAGCCATATTGGGACACTCACTAGTATCCAACTGTATTGGGTCACTCACTCGTATCCAGCCATGTCTAGCCATTCACTGTTATCCAGTCATATTTGTCCATTCAAAGGTATCCAGCCATTTCTAACAACTCAGTGGTATCCAACCATATTGGGCCACTCACTGGTATCCAGCCATGTGGGCCATTCACTGGTATCCAGTCATATCTAGCCACTCACTGGTATCCAGCCATGTCTAACAACGCACTGGTATCCACCCATATTGGGCCACTCTCTGGTATCCAACCATGTCTATCCACTCTATGTTATCGGGCCATGTCTAGCCAGTTACAGGTGTCCATCCATGTCTTGACACTCACTGTTATCCAACCATGACTATCTACAGTCATGGCCGAAATTATTGGCACCCCAGACATTTTTCCAGAAAATCAAGTATTTCTCACAAACAATAAACAATGGTACAGAGATAACATACAGATCGTTATATATGATAAACGCAAATATATAGATAATACAAGCAGCAGCTTGCCAGCCTCAAAAGTGCAGCAAGATTTCCATTCCGATTGGTAACCGTCCGATTATCTCATCTACATGGTAATGCTAACCATGCCATAGAAAGGTCTAATCAGCTGCAGACACAATCCCCAGCTGGATGGGAGTCATTTACATACAGATGTATTTAATCAGAAGTTTAACCGTTCTGCCTCTGTCTTGACAATTCCTCCACATATACAGGGCGAACAAAAAGTATCTTTGGATAAGCAAAAAAAGGTTTGAGGGTTCTGAGAACCGGCAACAGCACTAGTGTCCTGCACTACGGTGCTTCCTTGCTCAGGTCTCACAAGATTTTAGCTCGATTGTGCCCTTGCAGAGAAGGCTGTCCCATATGCAAGTCAGGCTTCTATCACCCGGAAAGGGCAGCCAGAACTGAAATACCAAGGACTTCATATCTGCAAGAGAGGTGCAGCAACTCCCAACGATCAATCGGCCTCTTTAGGCCTCGACAGGAGGGTATTATAGCTGACGCCCCTCTAGATACCACAAGCAAGGGGTCCAGGTCTGGATTACTCTGTATCCAGAAAGTGAAAAAAAAACAAGGTTTGTGAGGGTCCTGAGAACCGGCAACAGCACTAGTGGTCTGCCATCCAATGTGTCCCTGCTTGGTCTCTCAAGCATCTTTGGGCCTCACCAGTGTACGTTTCAGGTGCATCTAACCAAGGGTTCCTGTAACGCTGTTATGACCGAGTTCAAGAAGCCTTTCATTGTACAGTAGAAATAACTTTTTTTCTGTACTTGAGTACTTTACGTTGAGAGATATGGGCTATCGGCAATGTCTCAACACAGGCTTCACAAAGATGAAGGCTTGACCATTTTCTTTGGACAAGGACTGCATATATCCTGAGCTAGCATGTGTAACGATTTCTATGGTGATTCTTTTACAAAGGATAGGCCAGAGATAGGGAGGAAAGTAAAAGGAGTGTATTACCAGGCTTGACACTGGAGCACCTCAATCAGTTGAAAGATGGGAAAGGGCAAACAAGGAGACATGACAAACCATGGTAAAGTATACTGGGTGAAAAGCCAAAGGGCCATATTACATAGTTGGTGCTAACTTAACCAGAGCTGTTGTAAACTCACCAGAGCCATTATAGCCTATGGAGGTTTTAAGTTTACAACTGCTCTGGTTAAGTTAGTACCAACATTGTAATACTGCCCGTAGTCAGGAGAAATTAGGTTTCTGCACTAAGGCCAAATTATTTCCAGAGGCTTAATAATGACAACAAAAATGTTGGAGTATTTGGATTGTTCAGGGTCCTCAGTAAACAAAGCAATGGTATAATATAGGAACGATAGGATAAAGTAAAAGTGAGCATACACAGGTCCTTAGAAAGATGAAGGTATATGATATGGGTTTTTAAAGAGCTGGGTCCTTTCACAGGAAGCTTCTTGGGGGTTGATGAAACTTCGTTATCTGTATAAGGCAAGCATAGTGTAACGGTTGGCCCCCTCTTGGACCATCGTGGTGGCTTGGAACATGGAGTGTAGCCCTTAAGGCAAGTGAGCCACTGACTGGACACTGGACAGATCAATAAAACAGACTTGTTTCTCCAAAACCAAGGAGCACAAAAGCAGGACTGAATTGCCACTAAGCTCCGAAGGTTTCAAGACTGACAGATAACCCAGGACACGCTCAGAAACACAAACAGTGTATGACTGTAGATGAATTGTGCAGGCTTCAGGGCAGTCAACAAACTGACTTGGCGAAACTGGAACTGAACTGAACTGCACTTCAGGACGATACAGGAATCAGAGACACATGGAACAGGAGGGCCAGGAGAAATCTAAAGGGATCCCTATGCTGGGAATACTTCTAAGAAACTCTCACAAAGAATTAATAGATCAATATGAACAAGAAGGGCATGGGATTAACAAAACAGACAAAAATCCTGCACTGAGGAGGTCCTTATAATGGCCTCAGAGAATATACTAGAGTAAGACAAACATGAAACATATAAGAATGGTCATTCAGGCAAGGTAGGCAATAGATCAGCATACAGAGTACCAGAGTAAGCAGAAAAGGATCGTCAGGAAACACAGCCGAGGTCAAAACCAGAATACACTAGGCCAAGAATGCTTTGCAGCAATACTGAGAACAAACAGGACACAACCACCATTAAACTCCACAAACCGTCAATGAGGCTCTGTGCTGCTGGGATATTGATAGGGAGTGAGTCTGTGTGATTGGGCCATGTGATCCCAGACCAGGAGATCACATCAGAACCCACAACAGCACCAGACAGCACAGCCAAACACAATCACAGGGGAAAACCGACATGGAGGCCCTTCACCACCAGGGGGCAGGGTTGAGACAGAACACATAGCATCTGAGAATAAAGAATGCCTTGACCTGTGGGGTGCAGGACAAGGACAAATTATGGTATGTGGGCCAAAGAAATATATTACTGACCGCCGACAAGGAATTTGTGATAGAATGGTAATTGGTTTGTACCAAAAAGAGACATTCCCAGGGGCAGGCATACTACCCAGCTCCACAAGGTGACCCAATTCATGGCTGTATGTGACCAGGTAAAGGGGCCGAAGGCAAGAACGTGCCTATGTGTAAGAGTTAACAGGCAGAGGACACAGAGGGCAGAAGAAACAAACTAACCACCGATCCTTAGAATGGCCGGGTAAAATTCTAATGTAACCAGAGTTACAGCAAGCCTGAGGTCCAAGACTATAGAGAGTAGGAGTACCGGTGCAGAAAGCCAAGGTCATGAGAGAACAGAGAGCAGAGAGGTTAGGACCAAAGCCAAGGTCAAAATATACAGAGAACAAACAGAAATGCTAGCCAAACCAAGGTTAATGACATAACAACAAGCCAGGGCTACAGACCGGATATAAATCCCCTAATGACTGGTAAAGTCATAGCTATCCGTCTGGGGAGGAGTGACACATGAGTGTCACAATAAAACATGTCAGTATGGAGCGTCCATCATTAAACAGGCTGAGAGAAGGAGCATCAATAAGACATGAAGCAACGTGGCATCATTAGGAGAGGCATGGATGGCCCGATAGGTACTAGCTGCATTAATTGGGTGGTTGGGATGCAAACCCCTCACAGAACTGCGGTCGGTAATAACAATATGTTTGTAAAACATTTAGTTTAGTGGCTGTGTTTATTTATCAGCGAGTACCTGGTGAGGTTGTTCTCAAACCCTGGATAACATGAAATAGACGTGGAAACAGAACTGTCCTGCAGAATTCAGGTTCCTTCAGGAGTCTCCACATTGGAAAGTAATGATTTGCAAATATTTACTCTTTTTGAAACCGCCATGAATTTAAGGATGTGAAAAAAAATAGAAAATTGGCAAAATAGAACTCAGCACTTAAAGCTTACGGTGAGATAAGTATCTCCTTGAATTGTTTGCTTCCTCATTGAATATACTGTATGTAGATATTGTCTTGCTGCCATTCCTGGAGCCTGCTGGAGGGCCAATCCAGGCCACTGCTTCCTCTATGTTACTCCCAGTCCGCCTCCACTCCGGGGTTTCCTTTGGCTGGCTACTTCCCAGCCACCTGTGCAGCCTGCTACTTAATCTGGTTATGCCCTTTCCTCCCTGCTCTGCCATTGTTCTCCTCTAGTCTCAGCTAGTGAGAGGGTTACCACTAGAGCTCCTGTTAGCCAGCATTTCTCCTCTGTTCCTATTTCCTGTTAAGCCGTGCACTTACCAGCATCCAGTGGCCAAGACATCAATTGTGACTACAGGTATCCAGTCTCCTTTGTTCCTAGAGACTGAGTTATTCACCAGCCACAGTCGTGCCGGTGATTTAACCTTTTGTTTACTACTGTGAACTGTATAATCAAGATCATCACTGTGTCACGTTCTGTGCTGGCATACCTGTCTTCCCGCCCTCTGTATTTGTATTTTGTGTTTTTTCCCTTGTGTTTCTGTTGCTGCCAATTCCTGGGTGGCCTCCCAGGGTTTAATTGGTGTTCTGTGCTCTGCTCACCTGTTGACCCTTGCCTTGATTCCCCTGCCTATATTAGAGCAATGTACCTATAGGACATTGCTGGGTCATTTTACTTTGCCTGGTCTCCTTGCGACTTGTGTCCTGAGAGCTCCTTGCTGTGTTCCTGTTATCCTCCGTTTGTTCATCCTTGTTTAGTTTTTGCCTCTGTTATTTCTGTTCCAGTTTATGTCAGTTCCTTCTGTGTATTTAGTTCTGTCTATTGCTGTATTTTGGTTTGCTGTTTAAGTTCCATTCTGATTCCCTGGTTACTGATTTTTGGCTTGGCTGACTTCCCTTCTGGTTCCTATTCCTATATCCTGTATGACGTACTCTCTCTGGTTATGACCTTTGGCTTTAGTTTCCTCTATATGACTACTCTATAGTATTTTCCTTGTCTGTACCGTTTCCAGGAAACCCTGTCATCTGTATACAACAAAAGACTCTGTACGGGTTCAAGGTAATACTTTCCTTTAGATTAGATCCGGCTATCCTAAAGACCGGCCTTTCAGTGCAGGGAATCTTTGGTATTGCCGTACAGAGGTCTTTTGTTAACCCTGTGTTGCTTTCATCTGTCCTTGCAGTTTACACTGCATCTCTGCATATAGGGGCTTCTCTCAGGAACCAGGGTCTCACCTTGCTGCGAGTTATATTCATAGGGATATATATACAGACCGACCACTTCCAAGGATCGGAGGGCAAGGATAGGGTGGTGCGTGCCTGGTGGTACTGCCACCGTGACACACTGTGGCTAAGGGGCATCCTGCCTGTCTATACCTGGACTCTGTTTTACACATAACACAGTCTTGCCTGGTTCTACTTTATCCTGTGTCCCGTTGTCTCGGTCTCATCTGCCCACCCCCAGCGCTTGGGATAAAACTAAATATATAACTTTGGATCCCGCCATGGCCCGTGCCAGGTGTCACCCTGACAGATATAGCTGCATTAAGTGTAACTATCCTGTGATGGGGGCCAGTACCCAGGATGGGTATCCCTGTGCAGAAAGGCTCCCTCTCGCTGCCTGTATCCCAATGGAGTACTGACCTTGGCCCAAACCCACCCAGTCAATAGCTGGAGCTCCTTGTAGGATGAAGACAAAAACCTAGACTGACTTTATTTTGAGTTTTCAATGGGACAATACACCCAGGAAATGGGCAGACCAACAAAGGTCACACCCTGACATTACCATACTGAATATCCACATCCCTGCCACGCACTGAGAAACATCCGTGTTGTTAACAGTACCATTAAGTACACATTACAAACAAGGGAAACAGAACATACAACACGACACTCTACAATACAAACATCAGGGGATATGGTGCAGAAAGCACTAACACCCTGTAGTTAAATGGTGACCTTATCATTGGAGAGAGTTCGGGAACAATATGACCAGTCAAACCCACAAGAACATGAGGTCCTACGCCTCCCAAAAGTAATTTCTGGTCCAAATGCCCAGAGTCCTGAGTGAGTATCATCCCATAGCCATGTAGCTTCAGAGGATTACCAGAGGGAGATAATTACGATAGGGTGTCTGTGTTAAATCGTCCTCTATAAAGCCATGTATTTCATGTATTTGAGAAGAAAAAATCTTTCTATTAATTTGTTCACCAAATAAAATAATGTATTTGCCCATTTCCTGTGGATGAAGGGGATGTATAAATGCATTGTCCGTTCGTTCGTGTTGTTTTTGGGATCCCACTGACGAAGCATAAAGCGTATGTTTGTGCAACCAGATCCTCAGTAAACTTAAAAATTCTGTACGGGTGCGCGAAAGGGAAGCACGAAATGCCAGACCGAGGCTCACAATGATCCATCTGTCTAAAACTTATTTTGGAAACATAAATAAATGCCGTCTGAAGCTTCCCTCGGTCCACATGTGCCCTGACAAACCTTCCTGTAAACAACTGCTCATTTTGCCTTCGTTCAATCTGTTGGATAATCTGCTACTGAAATCAAGAAGTAAATGTATCACAAATTGGATTTCTTATAAAAAAAATGTATAATTTAGTTTTTAGCAGTACAATATATCCTAGAAGAAAGGGCAGACGTGGCGCAGGACCACAGTACTAATGTCCTAGTAGCAAAATGTCTAAAGCCACTCGGCCACAGCATTAAATATCCGGCCATGGAACATCCATGGCCAGATTGGATAACGCTGGTGACATAAAACGTGGATAATACACGAGCAGTTAGGTTGGGGCCACAGAAACACAGAAAGTACGTCTGTTGTAATGGACATCATTCGGCACAGGCGTACCTGTGGACACCACACGATGCGTGTTGATGCTGAAGATAAAACTGGATCACCCAACAGGGTCACATCTGACAATGTCGCTTCCTTGTAGGAAACCCCCTCCCCGTGTTCTACCCAGCCAGACTCCCGTGCCTTCCTACGGTCCTCAGACAAAGCTCAAGGACCAGGACAAATACAGGGTTATCCAAAGCGAATCGAAAAGTCACCGCACGTTCGGTGACTTTTCGTTCTCTTCAATTCGGTGCGACTTGACAATCCCATTTCGGCGACCCTGCGGTGTATTCAGCAAGCACCACATGGCCGTCGTAGTGCAGGGAAATGCCGCCACAAACCCAACGAAAACTCACCGCAAAACCTGCCGAACGCTCACCGCAAAACCCGGCGAAGGCACACCGAAACCCACAAAAACATCTGGATTAACCCTGCCGAACACGCCGGAGAAACCCGAGCAGCGGCCGATCACAGCACAGAGCAGCCGCCGGAAAAACCCGACACCGCAGACGAAAGGAGTGGAAAAAAAACAGTACGCTTGAATGTTTGAAAAGTGAAACGCTGTTTGCAAAGAAACTACAGAACGAAAATGTCTGGAATTTACATATAAAATCCAATGAATGATAATAAAAAGGGCTGTTACAGAAAAAAGAAAAAAATGATTTAAGAAAAGAAAAAAAAATGTTGAATAAAGAAAAATGGCTAAAAGATCCTAAAAAATCTATACATAGCGACTTGTTACTGCAGAATATTATAATGAACGGTTTATTACATATTTGATTAAACGGGGAATATTTATAACATTGAAGCCTATGGGATTCTCCCGAATAAACCTGTCGAATGAAACCACCGAATGGCAGGGCAATTCGGAAACTTTTCACTGCTGTTTTGTGTTCTCTGAATAGACAAAGCATTGCTTCTCTATGGGGATTTCACTGCCCTCGAACAGGCAACGAACAGGCACCGTATGTGCAGGCAATGCGCCAGGATTTGGCGAACTGCCTGCTCTCTGAATAGCCGAATGGCCAGGAAAGGTAACCGTACACTGAATTTCACTGTTCGGTAACCTTTCGGCCACAATTCGGATCTCTTTGAATAACCCTGATAGAGTCTGCTAGCATCCCCCAGAAATAAGACGAGGCTGTAGATCTGAGGTCATTCAGGGTAGAATGTAACTAGTTTTAATGAGGGGACACTCACACATACATTTATACGGCCACACATGGGTCATTTACATACACAAACCCCCCCTAGAAACTGCTGGGGGACCCAACCAGACCAAAACAGATAATTGGACAATTTTTTTTATGACAAAGTATTTTTACCAAGAAGGATACATTGAGATTTCTCTCGTTTTCAAGTATGTCCTGGGTGGCGAGTATGTACTGTTAGGTGTCTTGCTCAAGGACACTTACTGGAGAGGTGCTCTTGCTGGGATCGAACCTGTGTCTCCACAGTCATAGAGCAGTGATGTTACCTCTACTCCACCCAGCCTTTTCAAAGGTGAACCATAATTAGATTAGGTACATACTTTAAATTAAACATTACATAAAATTTCTGATGAGGCAGGACAATGGGAATCGGGATAAGAGATTACAGTCAACAAATTTACGACCCATTCAAATAGAAACAGATAAGCACATTCTTGAAAGGGTAAACTTGGACGTTAATCCTTTCAACAAATAACAGATAGACAATAACATTCTTGCATAAACACGGATTACACAAACCTTCTGCACGAGAGGACAATGAAAATAATAAAGAACCTCAGGCCAGCACCCAAACCCATCATTATGCCCACTTACCCTAAATCCAAATGACGCACATCACAATGGAGAAATATGGAAGTCGAAGAAGATGTTGTGTTTTATAATCGATGAGGTCTGTTCACAAAGCACCAAATTTGAAATTGACTTTTGGTGCTCCTCATTTTGGCGCATTTCAGCTGACTTTGGAGATTCCATTTCATCGGAAAATTCACTGTTTATCGAATGTTCAACATATTTCGCCGAAACTGAGTCGCCAAAGCCGTAATTGTAAATTGACAAACAGCTCTGATACGCAATGAATTGGTCTTCAGCGAATTCCACAGAAATTAAAAATAAATAGTATAGGAAGTCTCCTATTCTCATATTAAGGAAGTTAAATCAATAAAAAATATGGTAAAAAAGGTATCTATATAATTAAAAGGTCCTTTACAAAAAAATAAAAAGTTTGTTAAAAAATAATAAAAACAAGTCTTTTAAAACATAAAAAAAACAAAAATGTGTCTTTTAAAAAAATACAAAAAGGTCTTTATAAAATAAAAGGTTTTTTGTAAAAAAATAAAAATAGTAAATGGTATTAAAGATTTAAAAAGATATTACGTTTATTACATTAAAACCTTTTAGATTCGCCTGTTTAAACCTTTTGAATTAAAATCACTGAAAGCAGCTCATTTTGCCGAAATTTCAGTATAATTTGGCATTCTGTGAATAGACAAATCGTTAGTTCGCTATGGGACAATTTCGGTGCCACCAAATCTCACCAAATTGCGGCGAATTGTGCTGAAGTGCACAGTATTTCGTTGTCAATTTTCCTGTATTTGGCAAAAATTGTGAGGCTGGTTCAGGATATCTCCTAGGTAAATTATGGGTTAACCCGAGACGCAGTACCAGGTGTCTACACCCAGGTTCTGTACCAGTCCTTGAGGTGGTAGGGTTTCGCAATGGTAAAAGCTAGACCTATAAGGCAGGGACAGCAATAAGGAAGGGAAACACCAGTTCTTGTAATGCTGGCAGTCTATAGTTGTGTACCTGTTATCTGTTGCTGAGGATTAGCTTCCCAGCCTACTCTTTGTCTTAAAAATGTGCTTATCTGTTATCATCCCGATTCCTGGTACAATGGTTTATGTAAATTCCTGTGTGTGATTACTGATTGCGAGTTTGTGTGCTTCACCCTGGAATAACCTGCCAGCCGTTTCCAGACCTCATCTACATAAGCCTGACGTACTCACGTATAGCCTGAGGAAGACCAGAGTGAAGCCTCCAGTAGACTTGAAACCAGCCAATGGGAACTGTTGGGGTGGGCAGGAAGTTTGAATGTTGTCGCCATAAATACCAGTGTTTTTGCGCTGAATAAATGAGTCTCTTGTTTGAACACACAGCTTGCCTGGTGTTTCATTCAGAGCTACAAGCCTCTGACCTGGGAAGGCACTTAGCGGCCATCCGAAATCCATCTGCTGGATCAAGAGAGTGGTTTGAAAGAGCGGATTGGCTGCTCGGGGCATCGAATCTGGAACGATTCGAAGGCCGGGCCGATCTTGGTGAACGAGTGTCTGGAGAGCCGGACATGCGGACAGAGGGGTCCGTGACAATCCCTCAGGATCCACAATATGTTTTATCATCATTGCAATAACAGCGGTCAATAGCCAATATCCCGCTGACAGACTACAGTTCATCCTAAATTCAGCCTTCAACCTCAACCATGTGTGATCCAGCTTTTAAAACTACTCCAAAGTCCCTCCATACATAAGTCGAAATATTACTGACACTACACACCTTCTGACACCTATGTTGATCCATACAGTCTCACATGAGATTGACACAGTATGGATACATAGTTAAGGGGTAATACAGGATGAGAAAACTCTTGTCTGTCTGTCACATACATCCTTGCAAAGGGGTCTTTATTACATTTTGGCATGAGTAAAAGGTTGGTACCCTTCCAACTATCCACCTTATCCTGGTCTACACAGACCTACAAACTTTGGCAGCTTTGAAATTGGGAGGGCAGGAGGCATGGCCGTATGTCATCCACAACCCCTAAAAGTGGCAAGTCATTCCAGTGCATATGCATGGCTGGGTGATAGGGAGCCAATCAAGGCAGCGTATACACAAGTGCTGCATAAGCATTAATTGTATCGGCTTCCAAAACCCCGACTTTTTAGTATTTAATTTTTCTTATTATCCAGGTGGTAGCAATGCTTAGTCTTCACGGAAAACCGCATGACAGCCTACATCTCTCGGGTGATCAGGAGGGCTAAGGGGAGACTATGTGGACAACAGGAGAAGAAGAAGGACCGGTCACACAAGGCTTAGCATCAGTTCTTTTGTTCTTCTGTTTCTGTCTGGCATTTTATTAGTTTATAGTTTTTGAGAGGAGCAGAAACGTATGGGTCCGAGGACCTTTCTCAAGCCACCTTTGTCCATGAGAAAACTATGGGTTAAATTGTGTGACTTGATAGGTCTGACTATAGCTCCCTGTCTGAACAGGTCTTTGTTGGTTCTGCTTTGCCTCTTAGTACTTTGTAGAACACTTACCGTGGTGGGTAACTCTACCGTTGTGTTCTGGTAGACACTTAATTCGGTGACAAGGTTGCTAGGAAAATACCCAACGAGGCCGGCCTGATCCCTGTACTGGTCACTGTACACCTGTTCGAGAGAGTCACAGAGGAGCATTAAGAGCCTTTTATCTCCAGTTCAAAGAAGTCCAAACCCACATCAAGCAAAGCAGCTGTCATTTCTGCCCAGCCATCATTCTAAATCGATGCTCTTCCAGCTGGATAGCCAAGCATACCTTGCAAATTGCTTTGCTAAACTAACAGATGGACCGCACGTGTTACCAGCGAACGGCAAAGCAGGCATACAAAGTACTCAAAGCGACGTGGTTATTAATCAAGAAGTGATTTTTTTTTTGTTCTATTTCTGTATGGCATCTTATTTATTTTTTAGAGTTTTTAACACGGCTGGATTGTAATTAAAAAAAAACATTGCCTTCGTTTAAATATAGTCCAGCGCTCGTTATGTTTAATGCTTTTGTGTTGATTAAAATAACTGTAAATTATTCTCATGGATATTAACTGAAAAGATAGATTTTTATTAGTTTAGTATAATTATTAATTCTTTCAAATGATAAAAACCATTGAAGAGGATTTAATTTAAAAGGAAGCGCATTCAATTTACTCTCCAAACCCTTGGAATTGATGCTGATGGCCTTTGAATTGGAGCCAAGGGGAAAAAGCTAATCGTCTCTCCGGCTTAATGGATCGGCCAAAAGAATTTTTTTTTTATCAATTCGAATTGATCCGAAATTCGAATTGATCCGAAATTCGAATCGATCCGAAATTTCGAATCGATTCACCGAATCAAAACGAAAAAGGTCCGAAACGACCCGAAACGAAAAAAATAAACCTGGATAGAAACTAAACAAAACGAAATTTTTAGCGGTGCACATCTCTATTTATTTCCCACATTTATTTTCTGTGAGGACTACGGCTAGAGTCAGACGGGCGCACCATGTGCACCCATACTGATGTGCTGAGCGCACTAACTGCACTCAGCGAGGTGGCCAGACGGACGTCAGAATGGAAGAAACGTCCACTCTCAAAGACGTTCCTTCCGCTCTTCAAAACGCTCGTCTGACCCTGGCCTTTAAGGCAAGTATTTCAATGTAAAGGTAACGTTTTCCTTTCTGATGATGTATTCCGTGTGTGTGTTGACCCCTTTTTACACTTGGCATTAATTTTGTGACCAAAAAGAAAATTCCACCCTAGATCCACAGGAACGTTGAAGTAACCGTGTGTTTGGCTGATTTTGTTACTTGATGATATTTCATACATTACAATGATTATAGTCTTCAATATTCTGTGTGTGGTTTCTTATAAAATTGTACAGATGTATCCACCAATGTTATTTCATAATTTTTCTTTAAAACGACACTGTAGGCCAGTGGACAGCAACCCTTGGCCACGCAGATATTTTGGAACTACAATTTCCATGTGTCTCTGCCAACCTAATCAGAGGTTGTGAATTATGGGAGATGATCTTCCAAAACATCTGGAGGGGGGGGGTCAAGTTTGCTGACCCCCTGATCTAAGCTCTAGGCTGTGACCAGTCAGTGAAAATTGAATAGTCACTGTGGCATGAGTGTCCTGGTTCAGCCTTCTGATATGGGGGCATTAGCCGCACCCACAAAGTTCATATCGTCATGCACTGATCTGACTTCCTGGAAAATGGTCAGGAATGAACACTGCATTCATTACTGCTAGTGTTTGCATTGATAGGCATTGGAATCGCTCTGTAACATGGGTTCATTACCCAGGATGGGTATTTCCATGCAAAAAAGCTCCCCTTGCTGTCAGTATCCCAAGGAGTACTGATTCTGGCCCAAATCCACCCAGTCAATAGCCGGAGCTCCTTGCTGGGTGAAAACAAAACAGAGAATGACTTTTATACAGAGTTTACAGTTGTAAAAGCAATCACAGGGGATGCACAGAAAAGAGTGGAAAACACGTCCCGGTGTTTCCATAATGAAGACGCTCCCAATAGCCTCCCCCTCCCAGGCAAAACATAGGCTAAAGCAAGAGGGGCAGGGATAACTAGTTTAAGCAAGATCCTAAAGGTTGGAAGGGGCTGTAGTGACACACACTGTAATGATATAAACAATAATAAAAGTAACACATATCCATTAACAGTAAAGATATTAACAATAACAATATTAACCCATAACACAGACACTCTGTACCTTTACAGGCAGAGGGTGACTTGGACAAAGGAGCATAAACTCCGGGTAACAGAAGCCACTACAGCCAGGGTCTGTAACAGGCTTCACTCACGTACTAGTGTCAAGCCTCCACACAGCTCACACCAGCCAAGCTAACCCCACATTAGACTCAAGGTGAGCATGCTACTCTCTAAAGGGTTAAAATGGGAAAGGGATTTCCAGTAGGGGTTACCTCTGCCCTCCCGCTCCCATCTTAACTCTAGGCTGTCCCTTTAAATGAAGACTTTATAAATGTCTGCTTTGAGACTAGAATATATTCCCTTGGTCAAAAAAGCAGAAGAGATCCATATGTTTAGAGCAATGTTTCCCAGCCCTGGTCCTCAAGTCCCCCTAACAGGCCAGGTTTTAAGGATTACCTTGGGGAAATACAGACTGAATCCTGCAATCACTGAGCAGCAAATCATATCACCTGTGCCGTGCTTTAGATATCCTGCAAACCTGGCCTGTTAGAGGGACCTGAGGACCAGGGTTGGGAACCACTGCCTTCGAAGAATAATCAAGGTGCTTCCTGAAATGCTCCTTACTGGTAGGATATTCCGAGTACCTGCATATCTGGGCACCATCCTTTGGTCTACATATGTTGGTGAGCTATAAAACATGTATCAGGTGTGCGTATCTGCTCCTGGTGGACTCTACATAAGCTAATTGACTGTTAATATGACCACTCGAGCAGGGTCCTCTCTCCTACTGTTGTGTGTGTTTAATTTGTATGTATATTTGTTATTCTGTCTCACCCATTGTACAGCGCTACAGAACTTGTTAGCGCTTTATAAGTACCTGCAACTATAACTTGATGCTTGAACCGTATATTTGCTGGAAATTCACAGGTGGTTTCTAACTCTGGAGCAATGCAACCATAATTTCATTGATTGCAAACAAAACGTTTTTGCAAATAGACTCCAGAATGCGCGCCAAAAGTTTTACCACCTCAGGCGTGACAGTCGGGATGCTAAAACAGTTTGCAAAGCTGGAACTCGGTGTCTAAATCACAGATCCCTAGCTGATTGAGCATGGAGCCACAGCTGCAGTAGCATTTTTGGCCAGCAGATGGCGACCCCCTGTTTGTGAAATATGGCTATTACTACAGTAAATAATACAATGTGAATTTTCCCTCTGGGTTTTTACTGTATAATTAATGGAAAGGGATTTTCCAAAAGGCACTGGTTCCTGGTTTTATGGAGAATCACTTGGTAGCAAAGGTGTTAATAGATGCATAGGGGACATTCAACCACAAGATAGGTTATTATGACAGCCATTATAAAATTTCCAATAAAAACACAATTAAAAACTGATTCATAATTAACAAAATTATATGTATATAAAGAGACTCATACACTTCCCATCCAGAACTCTCCTCCGTCTATTTGGGCTTTCAGTAGCTTTGAATACACATAAATCAGTTCTCCTTTCTTGACGTTGACGAATCTGCAGTCCGGGGCGTTGTAATCATCTTCAGCTCTGGCAAATGACATTGCAACTGGAAGAGAAACAGTAAGAGAATCATCTCAGTAGCTGGTCCAGGTATCCTTTACGGTTCTATTTGTTTACACGCTGAATTCAAAGCGATGAGATAATTGATACCCGTTTAACCGAATGCATTGGAAACTGCTCAAAAGTGCGTATTTTTAGTGAAATGTTTTTTATGTTTGTTGAGCATGTTTTACTTTAAAGCAAAATGAAACGTTGATGAATTGCGAAAAAATAATTATCTTTTAATTTCCTATATGAATATATAAATATGGTGATTCAAATACATACCTTAGTTACATGCCCCATTTAGTTTGAAATGCATACAGGAAGGTCTAAGGTACAAGCTTTCCGTTCCCCCTCCTCTGTATGACACATGATTTTGGGTGGCTTAAGAATGTTTCTGTCATTCCAAAAGTTAAAATGTAAACCATATGTGGTTAAATGTAATCTCAGACGTGGCAAATGTCCACGCCATTTTAGCTCTGACGTGATCTGTTTCATTATTGGCTGTTATACCACACCCTTTTTGTTCTATAAAAGGCTGGGGTCAGACTAGCGCATTTTTAAGATGCGTTTAGGCGCACTTAATCATGGCCGCAGTAGCAGCAAATGACGCGCAATGACGGGCAATATACGAAGTACGGCCGCGCAACGCAAGTGGAAAATGAACACATTTTTTTGAGAACGCAGAACCGCTAGTACAGAGTGCGCTGCATCCGCTAACGGCGAGTGTGCGTGATTAGGAGATGTCAGACGCTGCTAATGTCCAGCCAACATAACGTCCAGATGCAAAAAGTGTTTTATTGACGATCCGTAAAAAATCACACACGAAAATGCGCATCGTATGACCGTTTTCGCGCATTCTGTGAAAAATACGGCAATGCGTTCGGATGCACTTTTTGTTGGTCGCTGCGAATAATGCGTTCGTTTGACCCTAGCCTTAGAGACTGATAAACAAGAATACACTGAGAGAAATTCTACTATATATCTTGTGTGGTTGTCCTTGCTTCTTGCTCTCCCATTGATCAATGAAAGCACTGCGATAAGTCTTTATATATGGAACGTACCAGCAGCACCAACAGAGATTTAACTTGCTTGTTTGGTAAATATGAATAGGAATACTGATTTGATATAATAATTTAACAAATTGGACTCTGAAAATTGTGTTTTACTTCACCGTTTTTTCCGATTGATCAATTGTGTGACTGCAGCAGAGTCTAGCAGGGTATTATCTGTAAGAAAGATGGGAATAGCCGCACGGATAAGCATATGGTATCTCCGAATAGATCACTGGCATGGGTTGGCCAAACCTTTGCCTGAATACTGCCAACCTTCCTGCCCAAGAGATGAAGATATAGACCTGAACTAACCCCTAAAACTAAGCCTAACCTTAACTATAAGCCCTAAGGTAAGAATAAAACAGGGGCATAGCTCTAGGTAGTGTCAGAAAAATTACTAAAGGGGTTATTCACAAAGCATCGAAATTTCGGTGCTTTTCACTTCGGTGCACTTCGGTGATTCCTTTTAGCCTAAACTACGGTGAATTCACTATTAACCGTATGGTCACCATAGAGCTCCAAAGATGGAGTCGCCGAAGACTCATGAAAAATTTGGCTAACGTCACCGAAGACCGCTGCCAATTGGCCTTGGCGCAATCCACCAGACTGAAGAAAAAAAAAACCTGAACTCTCCTATTCTCCTAATAGGTGTGTAAACCAATAAAAGATGTATTAACATGTGCCCAAATAATAAAAAAAGGTCCATTAAAAAATAACAAAAAGGTCTGTTACAGAATAAATAAAAATAGAAACTTTAAAAAAATATTTAGTCTAAAAAATACAAAAAGGTGTTCTAAAAAAATAAAAAGGCTTTTTGGTGAAAATGAAAAGAATAAACTTTTTTTAATTAAAAATATTAAATTTTTACATTGAATCCTATGAGATTAGCCTGTTAAAACCTGTCAAATTGAAGCACCGAAAATCAGGGCATTTCACTGACACTTTTTACAAAATTTCACAAAAAAAAAAAAAAAAAAATACAATAACGAAATAAAAATCCATTTTGCTGAAAATGAAAAGAATAAATGATTGAATAAAAGGTAGGATAAAAACGATAATATTTTTTACATTGAATCCTATGGGGTTCGCCTGTTTAAATCTGTCGAACTAAATCACCAAAATCAGGGCATTTCACTCACATTTTGGTGCAGTTCGACGTTCTCTGAATAATTAACCATTACTTCTCCATTACTTCTCTATTTCACTGCTGCCGAATTGTGGCAAACTGCACCGTATTTCGCTGTCGATTTGGAGAATTGACAACTTTCTGAATAGAAGAACTGCCATGTTATTGCACCATAAGGGGAAATTCATCGTTCGGTGCCAAGTTTGGTGCTTTGTGAATAACCCCGTAAATAAATACGGATTGTTTTAGAAATATTATGTTTAATAAAAACTCCCCCTAACTCTCGAGTCCTAACCGTAAACAACAGGTTCTACACAATGATTTTTTTGTACGTGTCACTACATTTCGATGATGCTCCCTTTACTTTTAATTACAGGTTTGGCTCCAGCGTTAGATGTGAGCTACGCAGAAATTCTTTATGCGACGTCGTAAATCACATAACCTTCCGATTATATCTGTTTCGATTTTTGACACTGGTTACATTTTCACCCCAAAAATAATTATTTTTAACCTACAACTTTCTGTGTTGTTTTTAAAGGGACCCTATATTCAACCTGAACACTTTATAAGGTGGTCTTGATGTGCTGCAGAGCCTTCACCCTTCTCACCCTCTGCCAGCTCCCTCGATCTGGAAAAATCACAGGGTGAAGTGGAGGAGTTTCCTCCACCTTGCCCAGCATCACCATCAGCCGGGATTTTTTTAGCTTCCCGGCTGCCGGTCACTAGGTCGGTCACTAGTGATGTCACGCACAAGGAGAGAGGCAAACGTCACCCTCTGAGACCAACAGCGGTCTTAGAGGGGCAGCCAGTGGATGTGATCTGTGCATGCGCGCGCAGCTCCGATCCATCACTCTGCGCAGGCGCTATGGCGCTTTGTGTACATAACGTGCGCAAGTCCTGTAGCGCAGCCCGAATTGTAGCTCCTATGCTAACGCTACGCAAGTTGTGTAGGAGCACGTATTGTGCATATAAGCTTTGGTTTCGGGAGTCCGTGAGTCGAAGAGGAGGAGCAGTGCGCGGCGAGGGAGAAAAGGTGAGTAAAATCAGCTTAAAAAAGGTAAAAAAGAGATAAAATAATTGGGCAGGGGCTGTCAGCGGCATCTGTGAAATTATTTGATGGCAAATAAAGGGAGCGCTATTTTTTTAATAGAGTATCCCTTTAATGATGCTACTGTTTCCATGACTTTAATACTTGTGAGCTAAGACGGTGTTTTTCCCACGGGATAACATATAGATTTCCTGAATTGTTAATTCCTTAACCATGTAATTATTATCACGTAATATTTAAGAATCAGCAACACGATGAACAGACACCTAAATATATTAAGAATACTCAAAATCGCAGCAAGGCTTATGTATACAATGTGTAAGTGTGTGATTGTGTGTCTGTATGTCTGCTATATATGTATGTTTATACTCATACACACATACAACACAGTGAGTTGCCATGACATGACATTTTAGAAAATTCCGTCCCAATAGACAATGTAATCACTTGGCTGCACTACTGACACTTTATACCCAGCTTGTATTTTATAGATTGTATTCAGAGAGTACCGAAATGTTGCCGACATTTCGGCGCTCTCTCGTTCCCGGCGCTTCCCTGCAGTCTGGGGAATCAAAGTTCCCCACCCTGTGGTGAATTCGGCATTCACCACAGGGTCCCAGAGTGCAGGGAAAATCCACTGCAAACCTGCCGAAAACCCACCGGAGTCAACAGAACCGCCGGAGAAACCACGCCGAACACACTGGAAAAAGCCGCCGATCACAGCACAGAGCAGTCACCGGGAAAAGCCGACAAGCTGGCGAATGAGGTAAAAACCCCAAAAAAGAACAGTATGCTTGAAAACCTCAAAATTGAAACGCTGTTTGCAAAAAAAACTACTGAACGAAAATGTCTGGAATTTACACATAAGATCTTATGAATGATAATAAAAAGGGCTGTTACAGAAAGAAAAAAGAAGATTAACCACTTGGCTGCGGAGGACGCGCTCAGCGCATCCTGCCAAGTGCTTCTCCTGTACGATGGACACGCTGAGCACGTCCATGCACAGGAGGCAGCAATCAGCCGGTATTCCGGACGATTGCTGAGCCCCCCCCCGGTGCGGGCTGACATCTTGGATGTCAGCCCGGCACTCCGGGACCCGGCGGGACCAATAGATGTCATAGCGCGATGACATCTATTTCAGGAGCCCCTCCCCCCGCGAATGCGGAGGAGGTGCCTGAGAGGTCCTTTGGACCTCTCTCCCTCCCGATCGCTGGGGGCCAGCGATTAAAGGCAGGCATCGTTTGGAAGGTCACAGTCTGCCCTTCCAAACAGTGCCTGGCTTTAACCCCTTGGGGGCCGGATCACGATTCCGAAAAGCACCAGATCGTGATTCTCTCCCGGAGCTGGCCGACATCCAAGATGTCTCCCCCTGACAACCCCTGATCTCCCCCTGACAACCGGCGTCATCATGCATAGCACAGTGACGTCAGTTTCAGAGTTAACCCCTAGCTGCCACCAATGGTGGCAATAGGGGTTCCAATGACCCGCCTATCTCCCGATCTGTGGCACCTAAAGGTTAATGAAAACAACCTAAAAGGTAAGTGTATAGGCGCTCAGTGATTGTATGTAGAGTGAATGATAATTGCAGCTCACCAGCTAAGTGTATCCTCCACTCCTAACTAATTGTAAGTAATATACCAAGGTATATGGGAGCGCATAAGGACATATACAAACAGTATCGTAAATAGTTGACAAAGAAGTATTGAAAATATTAAAAAATTAAAAAATAATATGTAAAAAATATAAGATATAAAAATTATATGAATTGGTCTGTGAGTCCTAGGAACAGGATTAGTCCATGAGTCCTAGAAAGGGAAAAAAAGGAAGACCATTGTGTAGTATGTACTGGTGAATAAAAAACCACACACGGTTGTTTATAGCACTCACAAGCGGGGAGTCTTCAAGACTCTGGATGTACACCTTTAAGTCACTTTATGGGGGACTCCACCCGTATGGCAATTCGTGTATCTTGATAGTAGATATATCTCAAAAAATAAAAAGAGAGTACATAGTACAGTTCTGTATGACCAAAATATGTTCTATATAAGAGAGACACACTCACGTGTTTCAGAACCTCCACTTATGGGTGGTTCTGTAGTGGCGCCTTGGACCTCTTATCTTCGATTTCCTGGAAGAAGTTGGTAATCTTCTAGGTTCCTATTCCGGCGATTCCTGGATCTTCAATCTGGCACTTATGAGGTGGGACCCCCTCAGACGATAAGAGGTCCAAGGCGCCACTACAGAACCACCCATAAGTGGAGGTTCTGAAACACGTGAGTGTGTCTCTCTTATATAGAACATATTTTGGTCATACAGAACTGTACTATGTACTCTGTTTTTATTTTTTGAGATATATCTACTATCAAGATACACGAATTGCCATATGGGTGGAGTCCCCCATAAAGTGACTTAAAGGTGTACATCCAGAGTCTTGAAGACTCCCCGCTTGTGAGTGCTATAAACAACTGTGTGTGGTTTTTTATTCACCAGTACATACTACGCAATGGTCTTCCTTTTTTTCCCTTTCTAGGACTCATGGACTAATCCTGTTCCTAGGACTCACGGACCAATTCATATGTAAAAAATATAAGATATAAAAAATATATTATTTTTAAATTTTTTAATATTTTCAATACTTCTTTGTCAACTATTTACGATACTGTTTGTATATGTCCTTATGCGCTCGCATATACCTTGGTATATTACTTACAGCTAAAGGTTAATGTTTGGTATCGTCGGATCGGCCAGAGCATGGCCTTTCCAACGATACCAAACATGACCATCATAAAAGTTACCAAAAAAAAAAATGTAAATAAAAAAATATTTAAAAAAATTAAAATAAACAGCTTTTGTGTTTTGTTTTGTTAATGCAGCAATATTGTTCCCATTTCAATTATAATGTGAACAATGATTCTGCACTAACGATTTTTGTATGCGGTGCGTTTCTTAAAAATCAAGTGATTTTCCCCCAAAAAAATTGTAACGAGTCCCCATTTCTAATTTTTTTTAACAAGCGCAACCCATAGAAAATATAACCAAAAACGCTCGCATGTTAAAATGTGAAAAAAAACACTTTACAAGTTGTAAATTCTTGAAAATTTAAATTTTATTGCATTTTTTGTTATAATATACAGACAGGTCATGACGTATACATATAATAATGATATATTATGAATCTGCGGAGTCTGCCGGAAAGAACGATATATAATATGTCTGGGTCATATAATAAAATAAGCCTTCAAAACACATTTAAACATGATGAGCAAAACCAGTAAAAATGAGCTCAGCACAAAGGCGTGAAATGCCTCAGCAGCGAAAGGGTTAAAAAAAAAATTAGAAAAAATCCCGAAAAATGCCTAAAAGATCCTAAAAAAATCTATAAATAAAAAGACTTTTTGCTGCAGATTAAAATAATAAACGGTTTATTAGATATTGAATTAAAACGGGAATATTTTTCAGGCTCCCGTCAGACGAGCGCAGCGTTCACATCCGTGATGGCGCACAAAAGTACGTCCGTGATAGCATGAAATTAAGGCCAATGGAGTCCGACACACGAAGTACGTCTGCACAACGGCCGCGGCAAACGGACGCAAGGCAGGCAAGAACGTACAACCCCTAGAACGGCCGCACAAAGTGCGCTGCGTCCACAACGTCCGCATAGCTTTGTGTGTGAGTGATGGAACGTGGTCAGACGGACTGCATTTATACGTCCAGCATTTTTCACGGACAAAATGGTTTTGCTTTTTAATTTATTTTCCCTCCTACATCCGTCAAAATATACGTCAGTGAATAAACGGACTGTGTGGCCACTACTGCGTCTTCCGTACTGACGTACGTCCGTGCTGCACGGACGCACAGTCCGTAGAAATCACGTTCGTCTGACTCTAGCCTAACATTGAAGCCTGTGAGGTTCGCCTGAATAAACCTGCCGAATGAAAACACCGAACAGCAGGGCACTTCGTCAACTTTTCTCTGCTGTTCGGTGTCTGTGAATAGATTAACCATTGATTCTCTATGGGGATTTCACTGCCGTCGAACAGGCACCATACGTGCAGGCAGTTCTGCCTGTTCTCTGAATAGCCGAATGGCCATGAAATGTCACCGTCCGGGGAAATTCCCTGTTCGGTGCCATTTTATCTCTGAATAACCCCTTTACGTTTTAGAATTTGATATTATAAGAGTAACTCCCCATAGCCTCATTTATTTAAAAAAATCATAGAAATCATTATGCAGCTAAATAACGCCAAAGTGCAGCGCTAACACAACGTGGGAATAATTATAGACCCTCCAGAAATACTTACAAGAACATTCATCGTCCGCACAGAGCTTTTTCTTGGCCAGTTTCTGCATGAACACCGCGTTGGTTTCATGGTACATGAGCCCAAGGTAGAAGAATACAACCGCAAGGCGAGCAACCTGTGACATTCCTTGTATTCTTCCCGGCACCGGGTCTCACTAACAGCCTGGAGAGAAAATACAGGACGCGCTTCTCCCTCATTCACTTTTTATTTATGAAGCAGCCGAACATCTGGAGCGACACAGGGATCCAATGGGAAGCGGCCAGTGCAGCATTCCATCGTTTATTGACACGGGACGCATCGCACAAAAGAGCCCCTGTGCGTTGGTTAATCGAGCACTTTGCGTATCACGGAAAAAGCATTAAAGGGATATTCTATTGAAGATACAGTTCCTGTTTTTTTGCCCTTGAATAATTGCACACAACCTGCCGACAGCTTCTGCCCAATTATTTAGAATTATTTTTTTCCTTTTTGGGGTGATTTTACTCATCTTTTCTCCCTCTCCGCGAGCAGCTCCTCCTCTTCGGCTCAGGGACTCCCGAATACGGAAGCCCCTGAAGCTTTTCCGCACAATTGGCTTAAGGGGTTATTCAGAGAGAGACGATCTGGCCCCGAAATGTAACCGGACGCCGAAATTCACCGTACAGTGACATTTCAGGGCCACTCAACTATTCAGAGAACAGGCAGGTCACCAAATTTTGGCAAATTGTCAACAAGTACGGTGCTGTTCGAGGGCAGTGAAATCTCCCATAGAGAAGCAATGGTTAATCTATTCAGAGACACAGCAGTGAAAAGTTGCCGAATCTCCCTGCTGTTCGGTAGTTTCATTCGGCAGGTTTATTCAAGCGAATCCCGTAGGTTTCAATGTTAAAAATATTCCCGTTTTAATTTAATATCTAATAAACCGTTTATTATTTTAATCTGCAGCAAAAAGTCTCTTTTTTTTTTAGGATCTTTTAAGCGTTTTTTCTTTTTTCTGTAACAGCCCTTTTTATTATCGTTCATTGGATCTTATATGTAAATTCCAGACATTTTCGTTCAGTAGTTTTTTGCAAACAGCATTTCAATTTTCACACTTTCAAGCGTACTGTTTTTTTTCTTCTTACCCTGTTCGTCGGCTTTTCTGGCGGCTGGTCTGTGCTGTGATTGGCGGCTCGGCGGCTTTTTTCAGCGTGGTGTTTCCAGTGGGTGTTTGGGGGGTTTTCCCTGCACTCCGGGGACCCTGCGGTGAATGCTGAATTCACTGCAGGGTGAGGAACTTTGATTCCCTGAAGTGCAGGAAAGTGCGGGGAATGAGAGAGCACCGACATGTTGGTGACCTTTCGGTGCTCTCTGAATAACCCCTTATGTGTAGGAGCTGCACTTTCGCACCACTACGGGACGTGCTCACTTTATGTACACAAGGTCCGCAGCGCCTGCGCAGAGCGATGGATTGGAGCTGCCGCGCATGCACAGATCTGATCCATCGGCTGCCTCTCTGGGAACGCACGCTACAGCGATTGGTCTCAGAGGGTGACGTTGGCTGCTCTGTGTGTGACATCACTAATGACCAATCTGGTGGCCGGAAGCCAGGAAATTCAAAATCCCAGCTGCTGTGCTGTGGGGGTGGAGGAATCGCCTCCACTTCACCCAGTGTTTCCTCCAGATGGGCAGCAGGAGGGGAGACGGGGCACTGCTCACACCCTGATCGCTATAAATCAATAAAGTGATCATGAAGGAGAACCAGGCTGAAAGATGGTTGCCACCATAAGCCAGGCAGCCATCTTGTTCAGAATATTGGTTCACCAAGTAAATAGAATAGATTTCATTTAGAAGAGAAGAGCTGAGCTCACGTAGAATTTAAGGAATGCGTGGTAGATTAGAAAAGCTAACAAGAAATCCAGGCAGGATCCGGCCAGCTCTTGGCATAAAGGGACAGAAAGATTTATGAATGAAGCAAGGTCAGAGCAATGTGCTAGAGAACAAAGGGAGCACAGAAAACAGACCAGGTCCCTGGCTATCTGAATAAACAAAGCCAACAGGGAGGGAGGCGCTGGCCGGAGAAAGACAGCACAAACAAATCACATACTGTCAAACTAACATGAAGTGTATCAATTTATAGTTAAATGTGGAATGTTCTTTGTGTTTATGCTAATGATGGGAGGTATTAACCCACGTGGGACGGAATAAAGTGTCAGCGGGAGGTGGGCTAATTGGGATGTACCTAATTACGTATTTTTGAGTATAAGACCCCTTGCACGGGGTGAAAGAGGGGCTCACTTTTAGAGATTCAATCCTGTGTGAGCACTTGTGTGACGACACAATAAAATCTTGCCTTTCCTGAAGAGACTCGTGTTTGGACAATCCTTGCTTGTGTCTGGTCCGGCGCCGTTAATGAAGTGAACCTGATTGACTCCGGTTACATTTCTTGGGGGCTCGATAGCCGGGATACGGGCCCTTGCCAAGACACAGGCAACGGCTGCTGAACACAGTGCGTCGATATTGACTGCAGGTGCACGAGAATCCCGCTGGTTGGGCGTCCGTTGAAGGTGAGCTGACATCTGCAGGCGCCAAGCAGGATTTCCTGTTCAGTGGACCTCGTCTCGTCCCAAACGGACCCCCGGCCCCGGAAACTGGGACACCACGAGTCTGGGAAACAGCGAGCAGCGCCGGCGATAGGTAACGTGTCTTCTATGTTTTGTATGTCTGAAGGAGATACCGGTATCTAAGGGAAACGTCCGACTGAGATAGACGGATAAGAGGATGCGATGGCCACCATCCTATTGGCATATCTAGCCCGCCGCTGATAGCACTGACATTGCTGAGAAGCCAGAGTGGCTAGCGGGTGTCTGGATTCGGGGGAATTGAATGCCAATCAAAGTGTAGTTCTGTTAGAGAGGGAGAAGGTAGCCACGTGGAGTTGCAGATGTCAGTTAGTGTTTGTAAACAGAGCTTCACCACGTGGGTAAACGGGAAAGGAGGAGGATTTTTTCTGTGACTGGGCTGAGAGCCTGAAGTCAGTGCCTAGTGTGTACGTCGTATAGTGACAAGGGCTTATAGTGAAGCCAACGATAGCTGCAGAGATAGTGGTGCTGAGTGGGTAGATTATCCATAAGGCAAAGTGGAATTGCAGGTGGAAGTGTAGACAAGGAACGGGGTGCACATAGTCACACGCAGTCAAGAGTTAGAGTTCAAATTACGGGGTATAAGGAGCCACAAAGGAGGGAATAAACCCTCGGCTAATAGAAAGAGTTGAAGTGATATATGTTCTGTATTGTGTTGAAAGTATCTGATACGGTATGTGCTGTGAATGAACTGACTCGAGTGCTGTGAGTGAACGTGCGCCTACTCGCTCCGCGAGGAAGCAAATACGAGTTTGGACCCCGGACGTACGGTTTCGGCTCAGGCGACTGCAGTCGGCTACTGAAGGGGGAAGCGCCTCAGACACAAAAGGACTGTTGATTGAAGTATCAGACTGTAAATTCTAAAACTGTTATTGAAATAATATATCTGTATTGCAAAAAGTACTGAGTCCGGAGTGACAATGGGTAACGGGTCATCAAAGCCCAAGAAAGTAAAGAAGGGGGAGACGCCCCTAGAGTATATGGTGCGAAATTTTGATGCATTATATAAAACCCATGACTATGGTGTAGAATTGACAAAAGAGAAATTAAAAGTAATGTGTACAGTTGTGTGGCCTATGTTAGTCTCAGGATGGCCAGAACAGGGGTCAATGGACCCGGAGTTGGTACAGAAGGTACACTCCCAAATTACGGAGCAGTATGGACATCCTGAACAGTATCCGTATATAGATATATGGAGATATTGTATTAAGAACAAGAGTCATTTTATAATGATAGCGGGGAGAAATAAGAAGCAGGACCCCCAGAATAATGGAGAGAGAGGGAGGCCGGTGTTAGATCAACCGGAAGAGAGTGATAATCTGCCCCCGTCCTACCCATCATGTTATGGGGCAGCTAGGGAGGCTCTGAATGCCGCGATTGCGCGGGCGGAGAGGGGGGGGCAGGCAGCTGCGGTTGCTCGGTCAGCTCCCTCTGCTCCGTCTCGCGCGCCTGCGGAGGAAGAGCAGGGTGCAGTGGGTGGAGGGGATGTAGAGGCTCCACCAGAGAAGATTGAGATGCCCGATGGGAACATATATAAATTAGTGCCCCACGGGAGTGGTGATGATAGAGAAGAGGAAGAGAAACAGGGAGTCACCACACGCGCAGCGAATAATATACATAGACCCCGGGATCTGTACCAACACACTCCCCACAAAAGTGCTTTGCAATTGCCGCTGAGAGAGGTGCCAGGCCCCCCATTAGCGGATGGGAACCCAGGGCCAATGCACATACGTCCCATTCACGACAACAGATCTTTTTAACTGGAAAACACACACACCACTGTATTCCACAAATCCCGCAGCAGTGGCCAGTATGATAGAGTCAGTTATGCTCACACATAACCCCACATGGGCAGATTGTCAGCAATTAATGTTGACAATGTTTACCACAGAGGAAAGAGCCCGAATAAATAGTAGCGCGCAAAAGATTTTACTCGCCCAAGCCGTAGCAGATGCTAAGCCTCATCCAGAAGCATGGGCAGAGGAACACTACCCCAGAACAGATCCTAAATGGCCGTACAATACAGCTGAAGGAGTTGCCCATCTGCAAACATACAGAACCGCTGTAATTATGGGTGTTAAAGCGGGAGGGAAAAAGCCCACAAACATGGGAAAAATAGCAGATGTGGTGCAAGAGGTTAAAGAATCCCCAAGTGCGTTTCTAGAGAGATTGCTGGATGCGTACAGGATGTATAGTCCTATTGATCCTGAAGCGACGGAGAATCAGAGGTTAATTAACTCTTCGTTTGTGGGTCAGTCACAGAGGGATATACGGAACAAAATACAGAGAATAGATGGGTTTTTGGGGAAAGGTATTAGTGAATTAGTTGAGATCGCTAATAAGGTGTATCATAACCGGGATTTAGAGGAGATAAAGAAACAGAAGGGACATACCGGGGTGGTTGGATACATGGGGAATGGCGGAGGGCGAGGTGGCCCAGACAGAGGGAGGGCAAGGGGTAGGGGGGCCCGAGGAAGAGGTAGGGGAGCCCCCAGGGAACCCCTAGGACCCAATCAGTGCGCGTGGTGCCGGGGTGAAGGTCATTGGAAAAACGACTGTCCTGCATTTTTGGCTAAATTTGGGGGACAAGGTGAAGTTGGGGAGGCGGGAGGTCAAGCCCCTAACGGCCAGGTAACAGACGGAAGGTATGAGAGAAGTGAAGGGAATGGAGCGGGGTTTGTGGGACGCGGGGACATCATTCGAAGGGCAGGATGCATATTGACGGGGACCTGGGCCCATCCCGCTCGGTAGCCACGAGCCCACGGTCACAATGAGAGTGGGAAATAAAGAAGAGGTTTTTATGGTTGATACCGGTGCCGAATATTCTGTTGTAACTAAACAAATTGCACCCCCAATGGGAAATGAGGTTGATATTATGGGAGCAATGGGAGTGTCTGCTAAATATCCTTTTCTTGCTTCTAGAAAATGTAGTGTGGGTGGGCATAATGTTGAACATGAATTTTTGTATATGCCCGAATGTCCCATCCAACTCCTGGGGCGGGATATCCTGTGCAAATTGCAAGCCCAAATTACGTTCCTTCCCGGGGGTCACGCTCAATTAGACCTGCCTGAGAGCGGCAGCTCTATTCGGCAGCATACTCCAGCCAGTCCGCATAATCCACAATCTGTGAAAATTGCAGTAGTTATGCCAAGGGAGGAAGAATGGCGCACGGCACCTACTCTGCCTGCCGCGCCGGACCCGCATACACTACTCCTTGAAATTCCTGGGGTGTGGGCGGAGGAAAATCCGCCAGGACTTGCCATAAACATACCCCCGGTATATGTGGAATTAAAGCCCGGCGCAACGCCTGTGGCTCTAAGACAATATCATATCCCACAAAAAGCCAAGCAGAATATACAAATACATTTACAGAGACTTAAAGATAACGGCATATTGAAATTCTGCGTGTCACCATGGAACACACCCCTATTGCCAGTATTGAAAGAAGGCACACAAGAGTACCGCCCTGTCCAAGATTTACGAGCTGTCAACGAGGCCACCGTAACACTACACCCTGTGGTTCCAAATCCATACAATTTGTTGGCGTTAATCCCCGGAGATACACAATATTACACAGTGCTTGATTTAAAAGACGCTTTCTTTTGCATCCGCCTGGCTCCAGCAAGCCAGCCCCTTTTTGCATTTCAGTGGGAAGAGTCTACCACGGGGGCGCGTCATCAAATGACGTGGACGCGCCTCCCTCAAGGTTTCAAAAATTCGCCCACGATCTTTGGGTGCGCGCTCAGCCAAGATCTCCTCGCCTTCAACGCTCAGCCAGACAAAGTAGTGTTACTCCAATATGTTGATGATTTATTATTGGCCTCTCCCACAGAAAAAGACTGTTTATCCGCCACAAAAGCTTTGCTACACCTACTAAGCCAAGCAGGTTACAGAGTTTCTAAAAAGAAAGCACAAATATGTAAACAGAGTGTAAAATACCTGGGCTTCCAGTTAACAGGTACCAAACGTGCACTGGGGGCAGAAAGAAAAGAAGCAGTGTGCCGCATACCCCAACCAAAGACCAGGAGACAAGTCCGTGAGTTCCTGGGAGCTGCAGGCTTCTGCCGCCTATGGATCCCCAACTTCGCAGACATTGCCAAGCCGCTTCATCAAGCCACCAAGGGGGGAGAACTAGACCCCTTTCATTGGGAAGAAGAGCAAACAGCAGCGTTTCTGAAATTAAAGACTCTGCTAATGGAAGCTCCTGCACTGGGCCTGCCAGATCACAGCAAGCCTTTCCAGCTGTTCGTACATGAACACAACCAAACAGCAACAGGGGTATTGGTCCAGACCTTTGGCTCATGGCTGAGGCCTGTGGCCTACCTCTCCAAGCAACTCGACCCTGTGGCCTGCGGCCTACCCCCATGCCTGAAAGCAGTGGCTGCCACCGCAATGCTGATAGCAGAAGCAGACAAGCTGACCCTTGGACAAGTTCTTCATGTCAAGGTGCCCCACGCTGTCAAGGCTCTGCTGGATGTCAAAGGAGGTTACTGGTTCAGCAACAGCCGGATGACGAAGTACCAAGCCATGATGTGTGAGAATCCACGGGTCCATTTGGACCTCATCGCTACCTTGAACCCTGCTACTTTACTGCCTGACTGTGAAGAGGATCCAGATCATGAATGCCTCCAAGTCATGGAAGAAGTGTTCAGTAGCAGGCCAGATTTGAAAGACGTACCCCTAGACAAATACGATCTACAGCTATTCACTGATGGTAGCAGTTACATGGATGATGGGAAGAAAGTCTCCGGCTATGCAGTAGTCTCAGCAGAAGAAGTTATCGAAGCAAAGCCACTGCCAGGCCATACATCTGCACAATTGGCCGAAATAACAGCTTTAACCAGAGCCCTTGAAATTTCTGAAGGCAAAAGGGTGAATATCTACACAGATTCCAAGTACGCCTTCATGACAGTCCATGCACATGGTGCACTCTACAAAGAAAGAGGTCTACTCACGTCTTCAGGACAACAGATTAAATATGCTGCAGAAATCACGGCCCTCCTGGAAGCAGTGTGGAAACCAAGTGCTGTCAGCATCATGCACTGTCGAGGCCACCAAAAAGGCCGTGATGAAATTCCAAAAGGTAACAGACGCGCGGACCAGGCCGCAAAAGCAGCTGCAAAACCGACACCGCCAACAGAAGATCAAGCTAAAGTACTGATCTGCAAACAAGAGCCTCAACCTTCAATGCCAAATTACGAGTTCTATATGAATTTGAAAAAGTTTGAACCCCACGGCGAGTTCATTGAAATAATACTGCACAAATGGCAAAATGACTTTGAACTATTAGAACTCAATCATGATTATATCCAATGGCTTTTTCCAACTCGGACACAAGGCCGAAATTTCTACTCTACTCCCCTAAATCCGCAAGAGACACGCCTGATGATCAACACCTCAGAAGTTCAGCAAAGACTGCGCAGAGCTTACAAAATGATGCTGAAATTCTTCGGCGTAAAAATAGTGGGGGGGGAGGAAGACAAAGAAACAACTGAAGTTGAACGAGCAGAAAATTTCGCGTCACGATTTGAAAATCTGACAAACCATCCTCACAATAATCTACGAATCACACGAATACTGCACAGTCTGGGAGAATGGGAGCAGAAGAATATCAAGTCCCACTGGTGAGGTTCTTCCTCAAGGAGATCCTTATCAAGAACAGACTGCCAAGAATGAAGAAAAGTGCAATGGACTTTTTCATACCAGCAGTGAGAGATTCACAAGACAGACAAGATTTATTGTTTTTCGCATGGCGATACTATTTTCCAAAAGAAGAATTTATCTGGGGGAATCATGGAGAATTGGCACGATACAAACCAAAACCAGTGGTAGCTGCACTTCTACCAGCACCACTGAGCGAATGGACACCTGTGTACTCAGAAAAAGAAAAGAAGTGGCTGACAGAAGAACCCGGAGGTTATGGAGAAGATGGATGGTTCCAGATGGAGAATGGACGAATGGTCCTACCAGCAACACTGGCTCCTGAAATCGTGAGAGCACTTCACGCAAGTACCCATGGAGGGAGAGAAATGATGGAGCAACAGTTGGAGCCACATTTCTACGTACCAGGATTGTCAGCAATCTGCAAAACAACAACTCAGCAGTGTGTAACATGTGCCAAAAACAACCCAAGAACAGGCCCGTCTCAACCCCCAGGGAAACAGCCAATCGGGCTATCCCCAATGGCATCATTACAAATAGACTTTACAGTACTGCCACCCTGCAAAGGATACAAATATCTACTAGTGATGGTATGTACTTTAACGGGATGGGTGGAAGCCTTCCCAACAAGAACTGAAAAGACTACAGAAGTGGTAAAGAGCCTGATGAAAGAAATAATACCACGTTACGGACTTCCACTCGAGATAGGGTCGGACAATGGCCCTGCATTTATCCAGAACTGTTTGCAACAACTTGCCCGGCTACTGGGCATCACCTGGAAACTACATACTGCCTACAGGCCCCAAAGTTCGGGAAAAGTTGAAAGAATGAACCGTACCCTAAAGACTCTGATGTCCAAACTGTGCCAAGAAACGTCATTAGGCTGGTTGGACTTGCTGCCGATAGTCCTTTTGCACATTAGGTGCAGACCAACCCCCCAATTGAAGCTAAGTCCGTACGAACTTATGTTTGGACGGCCAACCCCTCTGATTAATGGACTAAGGGGGGACCTTCGGGCATTGGGAGAAACTAAACTAAATGATCAGGTAGTAATGTTGGGTAAATCAATGAAGAAGTTAAATACTTGGGTGGGGGATAATATACCGCATTTTCTGTATCCTTCACTGCATAAGTATTGTCGGGTGACTAGTATGGGTAAAAGAGTGGAAAAATGATCCACTGGGTCCAAAATGGAGAGGTCCTTATCTTGTCCTGTTATCAACCCCTACAGCAGTAAAGGTTGCCGAGGTGGTCCCGTGGATACATCACTCCAGAATAAAAGCAGCTGCCAGTCCTGAGCTAACATGGAAGGTCGTCGCCAACGAGACCAATCCGCTGAGGCTGAAGCTGACAAAGACCACAGTCTCGAGCACCTAAATGATCCTAACCCTGATGATTCAGAGGATCAACAAGTGGGTGTTTTGATGGGCACAGGCCCTGACCACCCGCCAGCGGAGATGGGTGTTTTGATGGGCACAGGCCCTGACCACCTGCCGACGGGGGATAACCACAGGGTGTTTTTTAGGGGCCCGGCCCCCACCCTTGATCGTCCTGATATGTTCTTCACTTTTGAAGTTCCGGCGGGGAGGGATTGGGTTTATGTGGCTGTGAAAAGAATTGCCCAAGGAATTCTGACATTCGGGGCAGTTGTGGCACTGATTCTATACCTTGCTAATTTGATTTATGGACTCTCACGTGGAGCATGCCCCAATTGTACAAATACTGCGGGGAAAGTGGATATTTCTCACATCTGGAATGGTACACACCCGGTGATGGAGAACCGTACCATGTGGAGACAAAAGCGAGAAGTATCATCTGAGATATTGCCAAGAGGACATTTGCTTGTGCAATTTAAATATGACTATGCTAAGAAATCTGGGCAGGAAGCATGTTGGGTGTGCAGCAGAATGCACCCAGAGACAATCCATATCCCATTTGCTTCTGTTCCAATGAATCTGAGTATGTTTGCATCAGGGAATATTACAATACATTCTTTTCGGCCACCCAGAGAACAACCAGAAATGTATGAAGCTGGGTATCCCATAATAGGGTACATATATCCTCCAGAATGGTGTTTCCAAATAGGGCCAGATAAAGACACACATAAGAAGGAAGGGTGTTACTCAAGCAAATTCAATTGGACATCATACATATACACAATTGACACAGAGGGACACTCAAATTACCTATACATACAGTGCAGGAAACTCACGAGTAAACAAGAGAGAGTAATTGAAGATGAGTCTGGTGGGATGCAGAGTGTGCTGGAGACGACAAGACGAATGAGGCGAATGATGTTGGAATTAGCAAAGGGAACACTACACCTATCACCATTCATGTTAGAAGAGGGATACCAGGTGTGTTGTGGGAGAGTGTGTTACACATGGGTTCCACCAACAATAACAGGAATGTGTTATTTGGCTAAACTGGTCCCAATACAGAGACTAAGGGGAGAAGACACAAACACAGACACAGAATTACATCCTAGGTACCCACTGGTGTTTGAAAGACCGAAGAGAGAGTTGTTTGCGAAAATGGAACGAATATGGACATGGTTGCCAGCATGGACTGGATGGGGAGGAGAGATAATGAGGAGATTGAATAGCTATGTCAATCTGATGGATGAGATTCTGAATAGAACCAGTATGGATATCCAGTTGCTGAATCTGGAAATGCGAGAGATACGAAAGGTGCAGATGATACATGATATGGCGCTTGAGCAGATCAGTGCAGCATTGAATGGATTGTGTGAAATGACGATGCACTATGAATGTTGCACCTTCATCAGAAACACTACACACGAAGTCCCAGATTATTACCAGGTAATTCAAGACCACCAGGAAAAGGTAGCACAGTTGCAGGGCTCAGCTAGAAGGATTGCTGCCGAAGGCTGGAATCCGCTCCGTGGGTTCGGAGCAATGGGAGAATGGTTTGGATCAATCCTGAGATTTATCTCACAGATTGGATCCATGATACTCATGGTAGTGGTGGTCTTGATCATAGGGATACTGATATACCGCATAGGGCTATGCATGTGGCCACTATGCAAGGCAGCACTGACACCCACACAAACACAGAAGATACCACTGATAATCCCGCAGGGAATGTTCCCAGCGAACGGGAAGTCCCCCCATATTCAGAATTTCAGAATAGTGGAGTGTAATGGCTACAAGTGCCAGGAAAAAGATACTGACACTTGAGCCAAGGGGGGAATGAAGGAGAACCAGGCTGAAAGATGGTTGCCACCATAAGCCAGGCAGCCATCTTGTTCAGAATATTGGTTCACCAAGTAAATAGAATAGATTTCATTTAGAAGAGAAGAGCTGAGCTCACGTAGAATTTAAGGAATGCGTGGTAGATTAGAAAAGCTAACAAGAAATCCAGGCAGGATCCGGCCAGCTCTTGGCATAAAGGGACAGAAAGATTTATGAATGAAGCAAGGTCAGAGCAATGTGCTAGAGAACAAAGGGAGCACAGAAAACAGACCAGGTCCCTGGCTATCTGAATAAACAAAGCCAACAGGGAGGGAGGCGCTGGCCGGAGAAAGACAGCACAAACAAATCACATACTGTCAAACTAACATGAAGTGTATCAATTTATAGTTAAATGTGGAATGTTCTTTGTGTTTATGCTAATGATGGGAGGTATTAACCCACGTGGGACGGAAAAAGTGTCAGCGGGAGGTGGGCTAATTGGGATGTACCTAATTACGTATTTTTGAGTATAAGACCCCTTGCACGGGGTGAAAGAGGGGCTCACTTTTAGAGATTCAATCCTGTGTGAGCACTTGTGTGACGACACAATAAAATCTTGCCTTTCCTGAAGAGACTCGTGTTTGGACAATCCTTGCTTGTGTCTGGTCCGGCGCCGTTAATGAAGTGAACCTGATTGACTCCGGTTACAATCAGGACGAGTAGAGTGTCTCTTTAACCCCTTCACTGCTGAGCCATTTCACGTTTTAAAAAAAAAAAACATTTTTCTTTTTTTATTATTGTTGTTGTTATAATTTTTGTTTACTTTAAACATGGTCATGTTTGGCCTTTCTAATGATACCAAACATGACCCTGCTAGCTGAAAACAGTCGGGAGATATCGGGGTTCAAACAAACCCCTATCTTTCCTTAGGAGTCATTGTCCTTGTTTCCCACACGTCCTCAGCAGTGAAAGGGTTAATTCACACAAAAATGAGAATACGACCAGTAATAAAACACTATTTACTGTAACGAGCAGAGGGAACAGAGCACAGAGCTTCTCAGGTTTATAAAATCACGAAAAATGACAACTTTTGGGAATTTTAACCCCTTCACTGCTGAGTCATTTCACATTTTTAAAAAAACACATTTTTCTTTTTTTTATTGTTGTTATATTGTTTCTTTACTTTAAACATGGTCATGTTTGGTATCATTGGAAAGGCCATGCTCTGGCCTTTCTAATAATAGCAAACATGACCCTGCTAGCTGAAAACAGTCGGGAGATATCGGGGTTCAAACAAACCCCTATCTTTCCTTAGGAGTCAATAAGGACGTTCCCCACCCGTCCTCAGCAGTGAAAGGGTTAAGAGTGAATTTCACTTTTTCTAACAAAAAAAAAAAAAAAAATCGCTAATCAGACTTTTCAAAGTTTATTGTGAAAATCAAATCAGGGAGGGGGTAACGTCCAATCAAAATGTAACGTGCACCCAGGGATGACCAAGAGACGCAGAAACCAAAAGGTCACCTAACTACCGGTGACAGCCGGCCGATATAAACGGCCTGCCCCCCCCCCTCCCCAAAAAAAGTCACTCACATTTGGTTGGACCACCTTTTTCTCAGATTACGGCACGCATTCGCCGTGGCAGCGGCAAGGGGGAGATAGAACGTGGCTATATAAAATGTATTCATCCGTCATGAATGAACGACAGGATATTTATATAGAATAAATCTTAATTAGACTTAAATCCAACGTATATTCCCAAATACGAGCTCAGAACCGCACGATGACACGAGCGAGAGAAGACATTAAAGCAGCAAATTGTGAACAGGACGGAAAAAAAAAACAAGCGTCTGAGGTTTCGGAATGAGAGAGGTGGCAGCGTGACGCTAATATACACAGGAACAGCTTGGGCGATGCTGACAGGTGTCAAAATGTGATTTGAGTCAGATTGAACATTCGAAAAGCGCTGTTGTAGAACATTTTAATGAGCTATTCTGCAAACAGGCTTTTAGAGAAGGGGGGGGAGGTTTATAAAAAACGTCTGAGCTCTGACCGCAAGACGGATTGTCAGGAAAAAACAAGCTGCGCATAAACCAGCGGCTCGCAACTTTGCTCGTCCAGATGTTTTGGAACTACATCTCCCATGATGCTCAGGCGCTCATCGGGTATGCTGTGCCTCGTGGGTAATGTATTTATACAACATTTGGAGGGCTAAGCTGCCTGAAGTGACCCCTGACAGGTGACCTCAGTGATAGGTGTGACCACTAGTAGACCCTTTCACGTGTGGTTTGTCTATGTTGCTACAAAATTCACATCATTCTTTACATTTTTTCCCCCAATACAAATCCTATAGCAGTGGTTCTGGAAGGGAACCAACATGATGCACAAAACTACATATTTTGTAAAATAAAAAAAAATAATAATAATTAAATCATTAACCCTTAGCAGTCCAATAAGCACTAGCAGAATTGTAATTTTTAAAAAATAAAAAAAAATAATAAAAAAAAAACATAAGTTTTATATAAATTACAATTACTTTTCTAAAACCTTATGTCAGTCTTTATAATTACTCTTTGTATGAAACTTTTTTAGCCAATTCACTGCTGAGCCATTTCACCTCGGTGTGCGGAGCTCTTTCCCTTTTTGTGCTCATCATGTTTAAACGCGATTTGAAGTCATATTTTCTTGTACAACCCAGACTAATTATATATCCCTAAATACAAAAAAATGGCGTCGCGCCCATACTCACTTATTTTCGGAGCGGCAGCAACTGCCAGGAGTAACACCCAGTCAATGTATAAAACATAACAAGGAAAAAGAGTGTCATCTGCGCTCGTTTCTATGTGTTCCATGTACAACAAAAATTAGGTTTTTGTTTGTTTCAATGGCCATTGCAACGTAAACCCACTCGCAACTTCAAGGCACCTCTTTAGAGTGGGTACCTAACAATTGTAACCAAAAGGCCGCTCTACTGAGCAGCTCCAAGCCCCTCCAGCTGCTTTTCAGCCAAGGAGAGGCAAAGATGGTGGGTTTTATTTATACACACACCAAACACTTCCCATTTGGGATCAAAAACATTTATTTATGTATATCATGCTTGTAACACCAGTCCGTCGTTCTGCAGCTGTTCCTCTTTCCATGTTTTTGTTTTTAATCCCAAATGGGAAGTGTTTGGTGTGTGTATAAATAAAACCCACCATCTTTGTCTCTCCTTGGCTGTAAAGCAGCTGGAGGGGCTTGGAGCTGCTCAGTAGAGCGGCCTTTTGGTTACAATTGTTAGGTACCCACTCTAAAGAGGTGCCGTGAAGTGGCGAGTGGGCTTACGTTGCAATGGCCATTGAAACAAACAAAAACCTAATTTTTGTTGTACATGGAACACATAGAAACGAGCACAGATGACACTCTTTTTCCTTGTTATAATTATATATCCCTTTTTATGGCAGACTCAGAATATATCATTATATGTATAATCATGCCCTGCCGGAATGCTATAACGAAAAAATGTAAAAGAGTAAATAAAAATCGTTTACGGCGTGTAAAGTAATTTTTTTCCCACATTTTTATCATCTGAGCCTTTATGGTTATATATGAGATGGGGTACACTTGTAAAAAAAATTTTAGACATGAGAACCTGTTACTGCATTTTTCTGAGAATATACATAATTTTAGTTAAAACTGAAAAAATATTGCTGAATAACATTGCTGCATTAATTAATTTAAGATATATATATTTTATTTTTTTTCTTACACATACTGGTCGTCATGTTTTGTATTACTGGAAAGGCCATGCTGTGGCCTTTTCGGCGATACCAAATACGACCCTCTAGCTGCCACTGATCAGAAGATAGGGGGTCCTATTTGCTATATAATCCAGTAAAAGTGAATTTCCCAAAAACCCCACTGGTTCCTGACAGTAGCTTTCTGGAACATCCCTTTTCAAGTGAAACATTTTCAGGTATGAGACCAAGCTTAATGTCGCAGGGAAGGGTTTCTTTCACGTTCCCAAAACCAGCGTCCACCATAAAGTTATTATTACATGAAGAAAAACCCACTACAGATAATTCCCTTTTGTGGGAAAATTATAAAAGGGCAGAATGATCAGAAATATTTAAATCACAGGATTTGAACACTTTAACGCCGGCGTCAGACGAACGCAGGGATCACATCCGTGTTGCCGCACAGTTTAGGCTGGGGTCAGACAAGCGCAGTGTTCCCGTCCGTGTTGCCGCACATTTGTACGTCCGTGGCAGCATAGCATTCTGACCAATGGAGCCCCACACACGAAGTACGTCCGCACGGAAGTGCGGATGCTGACGGACGCGGCAAACGGACGCAGGTTAGACAAGAACGTAATACTGCTAGAACGGACGTGCGGAGTGTGCCACGTCCGTGTAGCTTTGTGTGTGAGTGATGCAACAAGGTCAGACGGACTGCATTTATACGTCCAGCATTTTCGACGGACAGAATGTTTTTTCATTGTAATTTATTTTCCCTGCTTCATCAGTCAACAAAAACGTCAGTGAAAAAAACAGACTGTGTGGCCACTACCTTGTCGTCAGTCAGAAAGTACGTCCGTCCGTACTGCACGGACGCACAGTCTGTACAAAATGCGCTCGTCTGACCCTAGCCTATACGTCTGTAGCGCTACCCCCGCAGGAGCCGCTTGAATAAGATCTGGTTCCTTACTCTGTCTTTTAACCCCAAAAACAATATCAACCCCACTGGCACACCTGGCAACGATGTTAGTGAATACCACAATAAATGGACACCGATTTGTAGTGAACGTGGGAATTATTTCTTTTAAGTTTGCACAAAAAAAAATGGGAGGGGGTTAAAACAGTAATAAAACAATAGGCAAATATAATGATAAATGACAAATCAATCTGCGGTAATGATTGGATATAGGAACAGGAATTCAAAGAGAATATTCTACTGCTCACAGGGAACCCCTCAAAGAATAACCCAGAGAGCAGCAGTAACTGTACAGCAATCTCTTATATATATATATATATTACACACACACATTATATTGCCAAAATTATTTGCTCACCTGCCTTGGCTCGCATATGGATGGGTGAGCGAATACTTTTGGCAATATAGTGTATATATGTCAGCACTCCAATAGATTAATCAGCAACTCTTAGTTGGGTTCTATGAATCCAGGCAGAAGAAGGGCAGAGGAACGACCTTTCTCTTCTTGTGCCATTCCTCTCCACCCTGCGTCCCAGCACCACAGCCCCAAATGATCTGTTACACAAAATACCTGATTCAGTGCACTGACTTAACCCCGGAGACCTAACCCCCCCCCCCCCCAAGCGGGGACTAGAGTCCTGAGTTTAGATGGGGCCCTTCTGTCTTTTAAATGACTTGGCGTTTGTCCACTCTACCTAAAGTACATCAAGTGCACAAAGTATTCAGAGTATACTGTCTGTGTCCAGATAATGCCGGTGAGTGTGAGTGCAATCACAGCTTCCCGTGACTAAGTGAGGCAGAGAAACAGCAGCCATTCAGTGTTCTGGCTTAGGGAGGATTCGGGCAAGTGCCCTCTCACCAATCCTGTGTCCAGAGGCCCAAAGGGGAGATATCCTGGATTCCTGGGACCGATTCTTCAGGTTGCCTGACTGACCAACCCCTTTACTGGGTCACCACACGCTTCTCAGTGATGCACCTGAGGTCCTTCCTCCAGCAGGATGTCTGTCAGCGACCTTGAAGCTGCCTCTCTCCAGATCCAGCATACCAGAGTTTTCAGTGTCAGGAAAGCTCCTGGGCCTGGCTCCTCTTCTCCTCACATCCAGAAAACACGTGCTGATCCTCCTGTCCCAGGAAGGGGTGGGCAGTCACTGTGTAAGATCTCCTCCTCTGCCTCTGGGATGTGTAGTTTTCCCCATTAGTCTGTGATGGGGGACTACACATCCCAGAATTCCTTGCTGTTCTCCCTGTATTAGTCGGCTTCCCCTGCCAATGAGGAGACAGGGGAGGGAGTGGGGGATTCCCCCGCAGCTGCTGGCTGATACGGTTTGTGTCCCTATTAAGCTGCAGTGAGAAACACAAGGCCACAGGCAGGCTGAGAGGCGCCCGCTACACGTCCATCGTAGCATAGAATCATGATCAATAGACCCACACACTAAGTACGTGCGCACCGAACTGCGCACAACGCATGTGGCAAACGGACGTGAGGCAAGAACGTAAAACCACTAGATGGACGCGCAGAGTGTGCCATGTCCGCGTAGCATTCTGTGTGAGTGATGTCAGACACAGCGCATTTGCAACGTCCAGCACCTTGACGCACACAATGCCTTTTCATATCCTTTTAATTTTTTTTATCATTTTTCAGATTAATTTTATTTCCCACAATTCCCTTTTTTTCTACGTCCGTCAACAAAAATGGACCGTGTGGGGTCTACAGTATCTTCCGACAGTACGTCCGCGCAGAGTGCGCTCTGACATTGGCCTAATTCTGTTCAAATTTATCAGGTTTTTCTTTCTTCTTTAACCCTGTGATACACGAAAGGACCTCACTGAATGCAAAAGAAGAAGAAAAACATGCAGTGCATGGCAGAAAAAAAAACCCACACAGAGCGTAACGGAGATTTATGAAGAAAAAAGAATCCCAAACAGAAATATAAGAAAACATTTATTTATCCAAAATTAGGATTTCTGCAATAAAATGGAGCAGCATTACTTAAACCCAGCGACGCCAAATGCTGCAACTTCCTGAACTGAAAAACACAAGATTCTTAAAAGACAAAAAAAAACATAAATAAGTCCAATAGTGTCAGTTTTTTTCTCTACTTTTTAGCATATGTGATTTTCATGGCATGCGAGGGTGTGATCTTGAATCCTTGAAGAGCGTCGCGTGCAGATCCTGCTTGATTCTCGTTTTCAAATTCTACAAAGGCGATGTCGTGTCTGCCGGGCACCAGGCGCACTTCTTTGAAGCCAGGGAACCTGTACAGGAGGCAAACGGGATAAAAAATAAATTCCAAAAAGTAGAGAAGCTGTGTTTTCGTTTCTTCGCTTAAAAATCCCAATTTAAAAAAAAAAAAAAAATTCTAATAAATCTCTATACATCAGCTCATCATGGATCCACTTTTATGAAGACCTTGGCCTTCCAGAGGTTTTGGACCTACATATCCCATGATGCTCACCTACTACTTGGGTTGGCACAGCCTCATGGGAAATTTAGTTCAAACTGAAAGGCCGAGGTCGCTGACTCTTGGACTAAGGGAACACGCGTGGATTCAAAGACTTACTGGTTAAATAACATGGACAGCATCATCTCGTTCGTTTCTTCCGGTAAGTTATTGAGGAAGAGGATGTAATTCGGCGGGTTGTCTGGAACCTGTAAGTGAAGGAAAAGATACGCGACACTGTTATAACTTTAATGAAACCTGTAGATCAGTGTTGAGCAACCTCGCACCTCCAGATGTTTAGGAACTACATTTCCCATAAGCCTCAGCCAACCCATTAGGTGGTTGAGCATCATGGGGGATGTAGTACCAAAACAGTTGGACGGCCAGAGTTGCCGACACCTGAAAAAGGTCCAGCATTATATTACTGCTCATTTTTATGGTGTTAGAAAGAAAATAATAAAAACAGAAAAATTACTGAATTTCCGTTTTCTTTTGGAAGAGACACATTGCTCACTAAGCGGAATTAGCGAAGGATTCCAAATCTAAGGCTATAAAAATAAACGAAAAATGTGGAACGAAGTGGATCGTGCTCGGTTACTCTGCAATAAAACTTGTATCGCACCAATACACAGCTCAATTAAAACAACCTCATATGTTAAATCACGTTACATGCGCAATCCAGAAAACGAATTGTGAAGTTACCGCTAGGTTGGGCCCTTCTCCCGGTGCACCGTTCGTTGTGTTTGAAGCCTGTCCCTGAAAAACAGCACAAGAGAAATGAACCAAAAGAAAATATCAGCAGGTAACAACTCTGAGGAGCCGAAACGTTGGTGGTTTTAATGCATAAACAATATTTTTTTAAGAGGTCCCTGAGTGCTCCCATTCTGGCTTTCGGAGTATAATATATATATATATTACACACCTGGAGTTAGCACCTGGGCTACTGATCTCTTTTCGCATTTTCTGGTGCTTTTTACGGTTCGGTTACTATTTGTGTAACTTAATATATAGATATTGTTATAGCATATGAATATACAAAGGCTTTGGAAGACAATTTGCTCTTAACCCCTTCATTACCATGATTGGGAGTACATAACCAGCAGTAGCAGACACAGCAGCCGCCTGAAATTGTGGTGGCACCGTCTGGATACTCTATGCTCTATCATTGCAAATTAAACGTATCCGAAGTTGCCAGCAAAGTTATTCACTTATCTTGCCTGAGAGAAGTGTTATCTGTGTAACACGGACACATTCACTTGCTGCAACACAGCTCCCCAGCTGCAATAGCTCCTTTTGGCCAGCAGATGGCGACGTCTGTCTGTGAAACGGGGCCAGTGCAGTAAATCACACATTGGGACTATTCCCAGTATATTGATGAAAAGGGAGTTTCCAAAAAATCCACTGGTTCCCGGGAGTGGAGTTCTGGAAGATTGCTTGGTAGTGAAGGGGTTAAAGATGCAAAAATCATGAGCTAATGACTGTACTGCGCAATACATTAACAAACACAATCTTTCATTTATTCCTGTGCGATCTCAGAAAATGTCTGTGAGCGGTGCACACCGAAACAAAACATGAAAAAAAATGCCAAACCAAGGCCCTCCGGTGCACACCAAAACAAAACACACTATACTACACAGACAAGGGGAAATAAAAAAATATTAGCGTTTATGATATATACCAGCGCTGCCTGGAGCCTGTAGAAAGGGGCGGAGTCGGTTCATAGTGTGTGCAACTTTATACTCACCATCTTTTCTTGATTCAATAAAATGTATACGTTTTAATTAGCCCCCCCTGCCCCCACAGGCTTTTACTGAGATCGTATAGATCTCCTTTTTCACTATGTAGCAGCATGTGCTGAACGAATGCTCTGTGACTGTATCTGAGAGATAATTATATATGCCCTTGCATTAAGATTATTAAAAACATATACTGCAGCACTGTGCAAAGGGTAGGAGAAAATAAACATAACATTAAAACCTGAAGGGCAACAGGAAACGACTACCCTACTCCTGTGAGCTTACAATCTAAATGGAGTGGGGTGACATACAGCGGTGAGGGTAAATCGTGTAGGAGAAGTAATGGGGAGCATGGGGGACTGTGTGGGAGATAGATCAGGAAAGATACAATGGAGGGATTATAGAGTGAGCCGATAGGCTGCTCTAATGTGCTTCTAGAGACATCTTTGAAGACCGGAGGCACGGGGAGAGTTGAATGTTATGAGGGACGGAGTGTCATAGATTGGGGCAGCTCAGAAACATGTCCTTAGTGGGAGGAGTGTGGGTAAGGGAGATGAGAACATCAGATCTTTGACAGCGTGAAGCGGACGGGGGTGGAACATGCCCGGTAATAAGAGCCGCTGCTAAGGAGAACTTTGTAAATATGTTGTATTTAGCAGCTGTTCCTGTATTTGAATATATAGGGGATTATTCACCAGCCATCGAATTGCACCCAATTAATAAATTTCCGCATAGGTGCAATTTGTTTAATCACATAGCAGTATTTTTGCTAAATAAAGGCTAATTGACAGCGAAATACGGTGCATTTTGCCACAATCCAGCAGCACTGTAATGGTCTCAGAATTAATGAATGGTCTATTCAATGAACACCAAAGCTGCAGCGAAAGGATGCCATTTCAGTGATTTCAATCCGACAGGTTTAAACAGGTGAATCTAAAAAGGTGTTAATGTTATAAAAGTAATAATTTTTTATTAAAGACCATTAATTTTTATACAAAAACCTCTATTAAACAACTTTTTAGTATTTAAGACATTTCTGTGTTATTCTTTTCCTTTCAGTTCGGTGGAATTCGGTAGGGTTGCACCGATACCAGCATCGATATCGGTGCCGATACCGGGTACTGCAGGAGTACTTGGTACTCGTGCAGTACCCCCAATATTTTTTTCCGATACCGGAAGCCGGCATTGAGCCGGCTTGCCGGTATCCGAGGGGCTGCGGCGGCTGTCCGAATGCTCTATCTGCATTCGGACAGGCCCTGTAGCTGCTCTCGCCACTTTGTTTATACTTACCTTCCTTTAGCGACGCCGGGAAAGTCTTCGCGCGCGCGCTCGTTGGAAGGTCCCCAGCCGCGACCACGTGGGACCATGTGATCGCGGCTGGGGTCCTTCCAACGAGCGCACGCGCGGAAACTTTCCCGGCGTCGCTAAAGGAAGTTAAGTATAAACAAAGTGAGCAGCTGCAGGGCCTGTCTGAATGCCAATAGAGCATTCAGACAGGCCCTGCAGCTGCTCTCCGCTCATACTTACCTTCCTTTAGCGACGCCGGGAAAGTTTCATCGCGTGCGCTCGTTGGAAGGACCCCAGCCGCGATCACATGGTCCCACGTGGTCGCGGCTGGGGTCCTTCCAACGAGCGCGCACAAAGACTTTCCCGGCGTCGCTAAAGGAAGGTAAGTATGAGCGGAGAGTGAGCTGGGGGGACATTATCCATGTGATGGGGGGCAAATCCATGAGCTGGGGGCATATTTCCACGAGTGGGGGGCATATCCACGAGCTGGGGGCATATCCACGAGCTGGGGGGCATATCCACGAGCTGGGGGGCATATCCACGAGCTGGGGGCATATCCACGAGCTGGGGGGCATATCCACGAGCTGGGGGGCATATCCACGAGCTGGGGGGCATATCCACGAGCTGGGGGCATATCCACGAGCTGGGGGCATATCCACGAGCTGGGGGGCATTTCCACGAGCTGGGGGGGCATTTCCACGAACTGGGGGCATTATCCACGAGCTGGGGGCAATATCCACGAGCTGGGGGCAATATCCACGAGCTGGGGGGCAATATCCACGAGCTGGGGGGCAATATCCACGAGCTGGGGGGCAATATCCACGAGCTGGGGGCAATATCCACGAGCTGGGGGGCAATATCCACGAGCTGGGGGCAATATCCACGAGCTGGGGGGGCATTATCCACGAGCTGGGGGGGGCATTATCCACGAGCTGGGGGGGGCATTATCCACGAGCTGGGGGGGGCATTATCCACGAGCTGGGGGGGGGCATTATCCACGAGCTGGGGGGGGCATTATCCACGAGCTGGGGGGGGCATTATCCACGAGCTGGGGGGGCATTATCCACGAGCTGGGGGGGCATTATCCACGAGCTGGGGGCAATATACACGAGCTGGGGGGCAATATCCACGAGCTGGGGGGCAATATCCACGAGCTGGGGGCAGTATCCACGAGCTGGGGGCAGTATCCACGAGCTGGGGGCAGTATCCACGAGCTGGGGGGCAGTATCCACGAGCTGGGGGGGGCAGTATCCACGAGCTGGGGGCAGTATCCACGAGCTGGGGGCAGTATCCACGAGCTAGGGGGCATTATCCACGAGCTGGGGGGCATTATCCATGAGCTGGGGGGCATTATCCATGAGCTGGGGCAGTATCCATGAGCTGGGGGGCATTATCCATGAGCTGGGGGGCATTATCCATGAGCTGGGGGCATATCCATGAGACCTGGGGGCTTTATAGGAGGTCTGTTCTTATTGGAAAGCGGTCACATGACATAAAAGTATCGGTACTCGGTATCGAGGAGTACTTGAACAAAAGTATCTGTACTCGTACTTAAAAAAGTGGTATCGGTGCATCCCTAGAATTCGGCGAGGCCGAGTCTGTGCTTATTGATGCTTTTCGACGACGTCCAATGACTTTGGCTACTCCATTTTCAGGGCAACACGGCAAACGTTTAATAAATAGTGAATTCACAGTATTTGCGTCGAAATGGAATTGCCAAAGTGAGCCGAAATAGTGTATACTTTTAAAACACAAAACACACTATTATCAGGAGCAAGTGTGTCTGCACACAATCAGCAGCTGAGCTGTTTCCTGGTCCGGTTCCGGCCTCCCAGCGATTGCAGCCTGGTTATACATGGCAGACAAGGAACCTCACAAACTATCATCTTATAACTCCTGGCATATTTAATCAATTAATGCACTGAATATAAATCGCTGCACTAAGTCACTGAAACTCAGTAATAGGTTTATTTACTTAGCTCCCAAGACGTACCTGTGCGGGTTTATTTGCAGCATTAGCCGCCTGGTCCTGAGCTTTGCCCTTTTTCTTTTCCTTCTTCTTATCCTTGTCTCCGAACGTGCCGCGCATCTTGGCTACTAAATCCGAGTCAGACTTGGCATACTGGATCCGCTGCAAAAACAAAACACGACAAATAAATCTGCATTATTTATTTTGAACATATGTTATAAAAGGTGTTTAATTACACATTGCTCCATGACATGTTTCCGCTGTACACGCGTTATTCCACATATGCCGTGACACAGTATCACTCATGCCACATTTATCGACAGTGACACTATTTATCTCGCGATGTTCATTCTCGGATGAAACATAATACAGTGTGACATTCACACAATTCATTAGAACATTTTTCACGGAAACCTGGAAACTAGAAATATGCAAAGATACTTTATAACAGGTCTCCGCGCTGGCAACGTATGAAGCGTAAATTTGGCTTTTTGCATAATACCCAGAGAATACCTGCTGTGGAGTTGCACGTGTAACTGAGGGCAGATTCAGGGAACTCAAGCTTTTAACACTCAAGGATAGAGAAAAGGAAAAGCGCTCGAAACGCTGATAGTCTTCAGGACATGCCGCACATTTAAAAAGGGACACTCTAGGCATTGTGGCTATGGATGTCCTGGTCTGTCTTTTGGCCGCCGATCCTTGTGGTATTCTGGATCGCCGGATACGGAGTCCCGATCTAATACCGCATGACCTGCCATCAGTCCAGTGGTTTGGTTGCTAGAATGCATCCCAGGGACTTGGCATCATCCCTGCCCGCTTCCAGGAAAGACGCTGTAGCACAGGGGTGCCCGGTGTTCTATTGAAAGCTGTGCACTGTGAAAACTGTGTGCGGCGTTCGGCAGCTTCTATAATGACGTCTATATTTCCCCCATAAGGGCTGTATTGCCCTACACTATTGTGCCCCCTCCTGGTCCTTTCTGTTTTTACTGCACATATAGTGTTAGAATAAAATAACTTTATTATACAACAGAAACAATTATTAAACTGCGAAGCAACACTATCGCCAGAATTCCGCCCCTAATCTGTGTGTCCTGCAACACACAGCAGCCTGCACGCAACTCCTATCACTCACGCCTCGGACACTGCATGTCTCTGTGCAGCATGTGTCACGCTGCAGCTGCAGAGTCTTGCAGAGTGTGTCGCACTGCCCTGCAGTCAGAGGGCGAGCTTCAGTGAGCAGCAGGACCTGTCTGGAGCCCGAGGGTGGAAACTAACTTAAAATTCCAGACTTTCTACGGTTCCGGATTTCAGAATTCAGGATGGGGGGGGGGGGCAGCAAAAACCTTAAAGACTGCTGACCAGATTATCAGCTTTCAAACTGAACAGGAATAAGTCACTGGAGTTCCCCTTTGGATCATTTAGATAAATGTTGCACCATACAGGAGCCTGTTCCTCTCACATACCATTGGCTTACTATAGAAAGGGAAGCCTTGCAGCTGGCGCAGGGCATTGGTGGACGAGCTGAGCTCCTTGAATACTACGAATGCTTGTCCCCTCATCTTACTGGTCTTCAAAGCGACAATGTCCATCACATGGCCAAACTGCGAGAACAATGCGTACAGTGATCTCTTTAATTCTGGGGAAGAAAAAAAAAAAAAAAAAAACAACACAGCAATGATGTCACGGAGGAAAAACAGAACATTAAAGTTATTTGAAAAACATTTGTATGAATATATATATATATCCCTCTGTGCATAGGAAATGCTGGCGGCACTTTCTATGCACGGAGGGTTATATTAGCTAGGTGTTGCACCGGGCAAAGGAATTGCTGCTTTCCGAGTGCAGGAACCGGTGGACAAAATATATAAAAAAAATTACAAGGCCTATTTTGTTACAAACATGGTACGACTCCGTCGCCGTTGTGTTCCCTGGATGACCTCTACAAGCTTAATGTAATCTGATTCTACCAAACCATTGAGCAAGCATAGGCATACCTCCCTACTGGTCTTCTCGTTTTCAAGGAGCATGGTGCCCCAATGAACTTAGAATTCAAAGTCCGGGATCACTACGCTCACCTCAATGACTGGGTTACACCAACGATTCTCCACACGGTGTCACTAACACGATGCTGCGGATCTCTCCATACAGAGGGTGATTCTTTCAAATGTTTCCCCATAACCCCCCCCCCCAAAACCCTGTGTACCAATTAAATTATAGAAATTCGCTCTCCCTTTCTATAAATACATTTCTACTCCCATGGTGTTGACGTTCATGTCAGCGCTTTTTGTCTGATGGCATTTTGCTACTGGGTAGTAAAAGCAGTATTCTGTGCTATGTGTTAAGGCAGGGGTCCCCAACACCAGTCCTCAGGTCCCCCTAACAGGTCAGGTTTGCAGGATATGTGAAGCACAGCACATGTGATATGATTTGCTGGTCAGTGATTGCAGGATTCAGTCCGTATTTCCCCAAGGTAATCCTTAAAACCTGGCCTGTTAGTGGGCCCTTAGGACCGGGGTTGGGAACCACTGTGTTAAGGTGTGCTGTATGCAAGCAGTGGAACGTGGCTGCCCTGCGCACTGACTGTGTATTAAACAATGTTCAAGTTGAAGTGTGCTCCTTCTCTGTCCCCCCAGAGCCCGATTACATCAAAGCCATTAATAGCGGCTCACACGTAGAGAAGTCACGCACGGGAGGTTTTGCTGACATCACCAATGACTGATCTGGTGACTGGCAGACAGGAAAATCTAAATCTGTGCTGCTGGAGGAAACTCCTCCGCATCACTCAACAATTTCTCTAAATCGGCTCAAGAGGAAGGAGAGGGGGACTCTAAGCACCTGGCCACTTTACACATTGTGACCACTTCAGTTTTTTAAAGTGTCCCTTTAAGGCAAAGTGATTTCCACCCTGCAACATATATATTCTACATACAGCAGGGGAGCACTTTACGTGTCACCCATTAGCATGGAGACATGTTATCTGTGCAGGGTAACCTGGTCAAGTTGGCTTGTAGCAAAATAACGAGTGAAATACATAAGCTGCTTTGCAGATGAATAAAAAAGGTGTGAGGCGTAACAGTACGGTTATTATTGTACATATATGCACACAACAAGCAACACAACCCGCGTGCGCTTACCTTCCTTCTTGACTTTGTCATTTAGGTTGTTAATGTACACTGTGTGATTTGGACGAATATCCATCGTGACGAGCTCTTGCAAAGCTGAGAACAAATTAAAAAGCAGTCATAAACATTGTGTAAGGGGAACGACGACATGAAATAAAGAATGAGCATTAAAACAGTTTATACAAAAAGAAAAAAAAAACAGAATATAGAGCAGAACAGGATCCTCTGAAAAAGCGAGTCGAAACAAGAGGAGAAAACCACAACATCCTCCTGTTTTAAATATATATAATTATTAAATTCCTCCCTTCTAAACGCAGGCTGGATGTGACATGCTGTCGCTTCCTGTAAGCTGCAGCATTGTCACGTGACTGCATGGAGGCAGCCAATCCAATGGCTTTCAATGCGCATTGATGGGAGTTAAGTCCCAAAGGTCTCGATCACCAGGAATCTGCTTATGCTCTGGACAGGACTAGGTCCCTGCAATCGGAAGGCTGAATCTGCCCTCTGAATAAGAGATAGACAGATATCGGTGGCCGATATTCAGCAAATTACTGATATCGGTACGGGGCCTTTTATTTGCTGATAATTGGAAAAGCTGGCTCACTGCAGCCGTAACACGCAAAGTCCCACAGAACGTTGTAGATCTTGGGATTCTCGCGCAGCAGCTTGTCAGTCCTCTCTGCAGGGCTTCCCCTACCCACTGATGACAACAGAAACTGGGTTTCCCTCCCATGTGGAGGGGAATTCCCTATACAAGAGATGCAGGGGTCTTTTGGTCCCCTGTATTTCTGGTGCATATATTTCCTATAGCGGGGGAGAGTTAGCAACCTTTGCCTTCCAGATCTTTTGGAACTACATTTCCCATGAAGCTCTAGGAACCTAATGAGTAGCTGAACATCATGGCAGATGTAGTTCCAGAACATCTGGAGGGCTGAGGTTTCTGACCCCCCCCCCCCTCACATACAGGGTCATATGAGAGATCATTTCAAAAGCCAGAACCTGGACACGGTTATATGGTATGTAAAAAATAAAAGCTTTAATAAAAGATTTCTTTATTAAATGGAATAAATTAAGTGGACATGGCGCAATGGTTACAATTCCATTAAACACATTCTGTTAATGGCATGAGGTTAGATCTGTGCTGCTGTTTATTCACAACTTTAAATTTACAGGGGGGGGGGGGTAAATAAGTAAATCGGCCAGAAAAGCTGCAGATAATCAAAAATCGGCTCTGAAATAAAATGATATTGGTTTATCACTACTCTGCATTCCCCCTGCAGAATTTGAGAGCAATGAAGACAGTCATAGCATCTCCTGCTGAAAAAGTCCTAATAAGAAGCCATTAATGCCGGGGTCAGACGAGCGCACTACGGCATCCGTTGCAGTGTTGTGACGCTTCGATGGGGCCGGCCACACGCTGCAGCGCACGAACGAATTGCGTGCGCTACAGCAGACGTGCTGAAAGCCTCCCCGCTGAAGCGCCACGACGTGCATTCGACGGGGCTGCAAACTGTGATTCTCCATAGGAGGATCGAGCCGTGCAGCGCAGAGCGCACTAACTGCGGTCAGCGAGGTGACCAGACGAGCGTCAGAGTGGAAGGAAAGTCCACTCTCAGACACTTCTTCCTCTCTCAAAAACGCTCGTCTGACACCAGCTTAAGCGTTATTAGCATGCACTGATATTTTCCTAAGTGGCTCCATTACCAGTCATATTGGAACAGGGGCCCTGGTTTGTTGGGCTTCAAATGAGAAATAAAACTTTGGCTGAAATAAACTGTGCATCTAACGCGTACCTGATAAGTCCAATATAAGCTGGGACCGTTTGACAAGGAATCACTTCATATGCAGGTGCTAGCATTTTTCGCCAAAAAATAAATAAATATAAAAAGTCAATCTTTCAATATTTCCCTACAAAAAAAAAAAGCACCATCGCTCACTTCTGGCAGCAAACCGAGTGGCAGCTGTGGGAGGATGAGCCGTACCGGCAGGTAATCGACTTCGACAGAACCAGGGATATCAAACCCCAGGACCCCAGATTTTTTTGCCTACAATTCCCAGAATCCTTTGAATGCAAAAATGGCCAGAGAATCAGGGGAGCTGTAGTTTAGACATCTGGGGGTGGGCCAGAGTTTGAGATGTCTGAGCCTTCGTTTCAGTGACACAACAGAGGGCCGGTCATGGAGCTCTGTCCGACAGCCCTCACGTAGTAGAACACGGAGGTAAGAAGATGTGTGACTTGTCTCACCGCTGTAAGAGATGTCACATTGACTTATTGAGCGGATACATCCATCGCTGTATGATGAATGAATCGCAAGGAAAAATAATCTGACCACGATGGCTTCAATTTAATATTTATAAAAAGTATGTTACCGGGAAGGATACATTGAGATTTCTCTCGTTTTCAGTATGTCCTGGGTTCAAGAACATTGTATTTCTGTAACGACTGTAACCATTCAAAGTAATAAAATGCAAGATATAAATTTTTTTAAAAATATATTTATATATACACAGATTAAAACACAGAAAATAAATATGTATGAAATAGTCACTGTGTTACATGCGCATTCTGTATATATAGTCATTGTGTTACATGTTTACAGGCGCATTCTGTATATAGTCATTGTGTTACATGTTTACAGGCGCATTCCATATAGACAGTTACATGTTTACAGGTGCATTCTGTATATAGTCACTATGTTACATGTTTACAGGTTGCATTCTGTATATAGTCACTGTGTTACATGTTTACAGGCGCATTCGGTATATAGTCACTGTGTTACATGTTTACAGGCGCATTCTGTATATAGTCACTATCTTACATCTTTACAGGCGCATTCTGTATATAGTCTCTGTGTTACATGTTTACAGGCGCATTCTGTATATAGTCACTATGTTACATGTTTACAGGCGCATTCTGTATATAGTCTGTGTTACATGTTTAGAGGCGCATTCTGTATATAGTCACTATGTTACATGTTTACAGGCGCATTCTGTATATAGTCACTGTGTTACCAGTTTACAGGCGCATTCTGTATATAGTCACTGTGTTACATGTTTACAGGCGCATTCTGTATATAGTCACTATGTTACATGTTTACAGGCGCATTCTGTATATAGTCACTGTGTTACATGTTTACAGGCGCATTCTGTATATAGTCACTGTTACATGTTTACAGGTGCATTCTGTATATAGTCACGATCTTACATCTTTACAGGCGCATTCTGTATATAGTCTCTGTGTTACATGTTTACAGGCGCATTCTGTATATAGTCACTATGTTACATGTTTACAGGCGCATTCTGTATATAGTCACTGTGTTACATGTTTACAGGCGCATTCTGTATATAGTCACTAGGTTACATGTTTACAGGTGCATTCTGTATATAGTCACTGTGTTACATGTTTACAGGCACATTCTGTATACCTCGGTAAGTTAATAGAAATCTCTTAAGCGACTTTAGACTGAGGGAAGATATGAATATACGGCTTTGGTTTTCCCATTATAACTACAGTGATTGTGATATTTGCCAGTCCTGGCTGGGGGTGTGAGTGTGACCATGCAATAGGTTTGTAGATTTAAAAGGCCAACGCTACTCATCCTGTTCACATTATCGATTTAAAGCGGATAGAATGTCTCCCACCTCTCTCCTGCCCTGATCTAGTTTTATCATTGGGCGAAGCGGAGGAATTTCCACCACCCCACCCAGCAGCCAGAATTTTGAATTTTCCGATGATGTGACATCACACAAAGAGCGTGTCGACGTAACCCTCTGAAACCTATCGAGTTAGCGAGTGTTCTCAAAGAGGCGGCGATGGATCAGATCTGAGCATGCAGCTTCAATCCACCGCTCTGCGCAGGCGCCAATGAACTTGTGTACGTAACGCGAGCAAGTCCTGTAGCGGAGCACAGTTTGTGGTTCCTACACTATGTAAGTTGTGTGTAGGTACACATATTGCGATGCATAGCTGCAGGGGCTTCCAGATTCAGAAGACCACAAGCCGAAGAGGTGGAGGAGGAGCAGCGCGCGCAGAGGGAGAAGAGGTGGAGGAGCAGCGCGCGCAGAGGGAGAAGAGGTGGAGGAGGAGCAGCGCGCGCAGAGGGAGAAAAGGTGAGTATTTACACATAAAAAAATAACTAAAAAATGGATTGAGCAGAGGCTGACAGCAGCTTCTGCCATTTATTTATAGTTAAAAAGGGGGAGGGTGGATAAAGTTCCCTTTTAAGAAAGGCCTAAACCTGGCTGGTAATTACAGCTTTATACAGCACTTATATGCTGGGCTGTGTACAGGAGCTCCGGGGCCACCGAGCCAGGCCCACAGCAACGAGAAACCCCGGGGAAATCACAAGCCGACGGCACCCGGCCTAAACACGAGCACCAGGGCGACATAACGGGAGAATAAGCGCGTTTATAACACGACAACACGAATAAGAAAGAGAAAAATCAACTTACCGCGCTCACTACACGTTCCCCAGCGCTTTCCGGCGCAGGCAGTGACGTAGAGCGTCGCCGCTTAGACGTCGTCAAGCTGCGACGTATGCCCTACGTTCATCTGGGAAGACGCACGCGTGTTCGACGGCGGCCATATTTGTTAAGGGCAGTTCCAGTCCCTTCCAGGCGTGTGGCCCTGTTTTCTAGGATTTTACAGCGATAATTAAAAATAAAATGCAGAGTTTATAAGAACGGAGCGGAAAGCAGGGCTAAAAGCAATTGTTTCCATGTTGATTGCTCCACTTTCTCACAAGATCTACATTTAGGCACATCTTATTATAAATCAAAATACAAGTTTAACCCTTTCGCTGCTGAGGCTTTTCCCGCCTCTGTGCTGAGCTCATTTTTACCGGTTTTGCTCATCATGTTTAAACGTGTTTTGAAGCTTATTTTAGTATATGACCCAGACATATTATATATCGTTCTTTCCGTCAGACTCGGCAGATTCATAATATGTCATTATTATATGTATACGTCATGTCCTGTCTGTATATTATAACAAAAAATGCAATAAAATATGAATTTTCAATAATTTACAACGTGTAAAGTGGTTTTTTTTCTCACATTTTAACATGCGATCGTTTGTGGTTATTTTTTCTATGGGGTGCACGTGTTAAAAAAATTAGAAATGGGGTCTCGTTACATTTTTTTGGGGGGAAAACTTATGCGATTTTTAACAAACGCACCCCATACAAAAATCGTTAGTGCAGCATTATTGTTCACAGCATTATTGTTCAGACAAGCTGAGGACCTCGAGTGAGGAGTACCGCGAGTCCATTGGATGGGAGAGCAGGCGGTAGCTGGACAAGTTCGGGCCGGAGCACAGAAAGCCTGACCACCTATCCAGTAGCCGGTATCCCAGCGAGGAAACGAGCGGAGAGACGTCCTGGGTCAGCGGAGCCTTGGTGATCATCGGATGGGTGAGAGGCCTCCAAGGCCGGTTTTACAAAAGCTCAAGCAAGCAAGCTGTCGTTTATTTCTGAAACCCACAGGGCCCCAACTTGACTAGTCGAAGACATCAGCTTAAAAGATTCACTGGCCAGTTGAATAGTACCCGGGTACCATAACACACACATACACTCACAATTCAGGACTTAACCTGTTCGGGACTCACTCCTTAGTATCCGAAAAAGGGGCAAAGATTCGCATCTTATTTTGTTTTTCCGCTGCGCGTTTCTCGTAATTACGAAGCATTGTATTTTTCTGCTCGGTCGCGTATTTTTTTTTCAGAAATACGAAGTCTCGCATTTCTTTTTCCCGCTGCGTGTTTACCGCGATACGAAATACTGTAAATATATCTACGAACACCGTGTCTCATTATATGCCTTTTACCTCAGTAAAATATATAATTTATAAAATCCACAACAGTGCTGGAGTATATTTATTCCCCAGTGCGGGGAGACTGACCCGTGGTTCATTTTCAGCGGCTCCTCCGGGAGTGAGCGCTACATAATATTCTGCAGTAAAGAGTCAGACGAGCGTTTTTAAGAGCGGAAGGACGTTCCTTCCACTCTGACGCCTGTGTGGCCACCTTGATGAGTGCAATTAGTGCGCTCAGCGATGCAAGGCTCAATCGGAGCATATACGGAGGATTGTGCTCTGCAGCCCCGTTGAACGCACGTCCTAGCGCTTTGACGGGGTGGCTTTCAGCATGGCCGCAGCACATCCGCTGTCTCGCGCGCAATTCATGCACGCGCAACAGCTTTTGGCCGGCCCCGACGTGTCACAACGCTGCGACGGATGCCAGGAGGCACATCAGTACGGGCGCACATAGTGTGCTCGCCTGACACCGGCCTTATGTGTTTGTGGTAAGTATTGATACAGTATGGAAGGTTTCACGCTTTAGTGTTTAGAACCTTCTTGAAATCCTCCACCATTTGCCTTTCAGAGAAAAACACCTGACTGCTTCGTTGTTAAATCTTGTAATTAATATGGTTAAACGAGCTGGAATTAATTAATTTGTTACTGCTTGACATTTGCGCTAAATTAGTTATAGCCGTAATAAATATAACATAACACCCTTTTATCGCCTTTGCTTTATGAGCCGCGCAGAAGCCGAGCAGGGGTTACAGACAGAGGTAGGATTAGCCACAGCACCAAAAGGCAAATCATGTGTAACACGGCCGATGGAAGGAGATTCTTCTTTAGGTATTCGGGTAATGAATGCAATTAAAAAGTCGAAGAAATTAATTCCTCGCCTAGTTTTTCAATCTCGCAGCCCATTAACAGCTCACATCAAAGGGCACATCTGAATAGATGATCTCTGTTTCTCTGCTGCCAAAAAAACTGTATCTGTGAGGCTGCGGTCACCCGAGCGCTTTTCAGAGCGGAAGGCACCTCTGTGAGAGTGGACGTTCCTTCCACTCTGACGCCCGTGTGGCCACCTCGCTGAGCGCAGTTAGTGCATTAGTCCGTTGTAGCTTTTTGACGGGGAGGGATTTTTGACATCTGGTGGCAGCTATTCGTGCGCGTGCTATCCCGTGTGGCCCTCCCCGTCGATCCGTCATAAAGCTGCGACGGGTGCAGGGAAGTGCGGTCACACGGATGCACTCAGTACTGTAACCGGAATCCACTTGGTTCACTCGGGACGAGGCCGGACCAGACACGAGTAAGGATTGTCTGAACACGAGTCTCTTCAGGAAAGGCAAACTTTATTGTGACGTCACAGAATGCTCAGACAGGATTGAATCTCAAAGACTGAGCATCAATTATACAGTGTCCTGAGGTTTTATACCTCAAATACGTAATTAGGTACATCCCAATTAGTCCACCTCCTGGTGACACTATCCCACCCCACGTGGGCTAGTACCTCCCTTAGTCTAAAACAAAAGACATTTCATTAATTGGCCGTAAATTGGCAAACTTTGTGTTAGTAGCAATAAATCATGATTAGTTACTCTTACTGTCCCGGGCTGCGCCTGGTTCCCTAGCTTCCTCAATTATTTGTTACAGATGGCACCTGGTCTGATCTCTATACTCCTTTGTATTGCTGCGGGCCCCAACGACCTTGATGTATCTTTTCTCTGTGCCTGGAACAGCAGAGATCCTTCTCAGCGCTTTAATTGTTTTTTCTGCTAATCTCAGCACATTCCTAAATTTCTATGTATGCCTGATTCTAGTTTCAACTAAAAACTACCTAATTATTTTCAAGTTAACCAATATTCTGAACAAGATGGTCGCCTGGCTTACAATGGCGGCCATCTTCCAGCCTATTTCCACTACATTCCCCCCTTGGCTCAAGCCTCAGGCTTTTCTCCTGAGACTTGTAGCCGTTACACCTCACTGCTTCTATTCTCAAGTTCCTCATATTTGGGGGGGCCTGTTTTTGTCGGGAACATACATTGTGGGATAATCAGTGGTATATCTTGTGTCTGTGTGGGTGTCAGTGCCTTCTTGCACAGCGGCCAGAGGCAAAGCCCTATACGATACAGTAGTGCCCCTACAACCACGATCACCACTACCATCAGAATCATAGATCCAATCTGTGAAATAAATCTCAGAATGGATCCAAACCAATCTCCGATTGCTCCGAACCCACGAAGTGGATTCCAGCCTTCAGCAGCAATCCTCCTTGCTGTGTCCTGCAACTGTGCTACCTTTTCTTGGTGATCCTGAATTACCTGATAATAGTCAGGGACATCATGTGTAGCATTCTTGATGAATGTGCAACATTCATAGTGCATCGTCATCTCACACAACCCATTCAAAGCTGCACTAATCTGTTCCAGTGCCATGTTGTGTATCATTTGCACCTTTCGTATCTCTCGTACTTCCAGATTCAACAACTGAATATCCCAACTGGTCTTATTCAAAATCTCATCCATCAAACTGGCATAACTGTTCATTCTTGCCATTAACTCTCTTCCCCATCCAGTCCAGGCTGGAAGCCAAGCCCATACTCGATCCGCTTTATTAAACAACTCTCTCTTCTGTCTCTCAAACACCAGTGGGTACCTAGGGTGAAGTATTGTATCTGAATTAGTGTCCTCCCCCCTTACCTTCTGGATCGGGATCAATTTAGCCAAATAACACATTCCCGTCACTGTATGTGGTACCCATGTGTAGCACACTCCTTTACAACACACCTGATATCCTCCTTTCACTATAAATGGTGATGAATATAGTGTTCCCTTTGTTATCGCTATTGCAAACTGTCTCAATCGTCTCATCATGTCCCCTATATCCTGCCTTCCACTGGTTGCGTTCGCAATCTCTTCCTCTTGTTCTTTAGTGAACTGCCTGCATCGTATGTATATATAATGTGCCTTCAGTCCTGTTCTGAATATGTAAATGTACGATGTCCAATTGAACTGACTTGAGTTGCACGCCCCACCCTCGTTACTTATCTCTCTATCTGGGCCTAGTTGAAAACACCACTCTGGTTGGTACACTGATCCTATTATAGGATGCCCAGGACTGAATGGTTCTGGTTTCTCTCTTGACATATCAACTGTCTGTACTGTAACATTTTCTGATGCAAACATACTCAAATTCATTGGGACAGATGCGAATGGTATATGAATTGTCTCTGGGTGCAGTCTACTACACACCCAACATGTGATCTGTCCAGACTTTTTAGCATAATCATATTTAAATTGCACCAGTAGGTGTCCTTTTAGCTTAGTTCCAGATGACGCCTCTCGCTTTTGTCTCCACATGGTACGGTTCTCCATCACCGGGTGTGTGCCATTCCGATTTATGGTGGTGCTTGGACACTTGGGACATATTTCACGTGATAGTCCATAAATCAGATGTGCAAGAAACAAAATCAATACCAAAATTGCCCCCACTGTCAAAAACCCTTGGGCAATTCTCTTTGCAGTCACATAAACCCAATCCCTCCCCGCCGGAATTTCAAAAACAAAGGACATTTCCGGTTGATCATGGGTTGGGGCCGGGCCCCTAAAAATAACTCTCTCAGCATTTTCCATCAGTGGATAATTGGATCTCGCTGTATCCATCAGAACACCCAAGGGTTGAGTATGTTGGATGCTTTCAATCGAATCTCTCAGGGGCTCATGACTGTGGTCTTTGATAGCTTCAGCCTCAGTGGATTGGTCTCGTTGGGGACGACCTTCCATACTGGTTCAGAATTGGCTGCAGCTACCTTCAATCTGGAGTGATGTATCCACGGGACCACCTCGGCAACTTTTACTGCTGTAGGGGTTGATAACAGGACAAAGTAAGGACCTCTCCATTTTGGGCCTAATGGATCATTTTTCCACTCTTTTACCCATACTGAATCACCTGGACAATATTTATGCAGTGGAGGGTACAAAAAGTGAGGTACATTATCTCCCACCCAAGTATTCAATTTCTGCATTGCTTTACCCAACAGTACAACCTGATCATTCAATTAAATTTCCCCTAATGCCCGAAGGTCCCCCCTTAGTCCATTAATCAGAGGGGTAGGCCGCCCGAACATAAGTTCGTACGGACTTAGCTTCAATTGGGGGGTGGGCCTGCACCTAATGTGTAACAAGACTATCGGGAGCACATCCAACCAGCCTAGTGACATTTCTTGGCACAATTTGGACATCAGAGTCTTTAGGGTGCGGTTCATTCTCTTGACTTTTCCCGAACTTTGGGGCCTCTAGGCAGTGTGTAGCTTCCAGGTAATACCCAATAGGCGGGCAAGTTGCTGTAAACAGTTCTGTATAAATGCAGGGCCATTGTCCGACCCTATTTCAAGAGGCAGTCCGTAGCGCGGTATTATTTCTTTCATCAGACTTTTCACCACCTCCGCTGTCTTTTCTGTTCTTGTTGGGAAAGCTTCCACCCATCCTGTTAGGGTACACACCATTACCAGTAGATACTTGTATCCTTTGCAGGGTGGCAACACTGTGAAATCTATCTGTAATGACGCCATTGGAGACAGCCCGATTGGCTGTTTCCCTGGAGGTTGAGACGGGCCCGATCTTGGATTATTCTTGGCGCATGTCACGCACTGCTGGGCTATTGCTTTGCAGATTACTGACAGTCCTGGTACGTAGAAATGTGGCTCCAATTGCTGTTCCATCATTTCTCTTCCTCCATGGGTACTTGCGAGGAGCGTTCTTACAATCTCAGGCGCCAGTGTTGCTGGTAGAACTATTTGTCCATTCTCTAACTGGAACCATCCGTCTTCTCCATATCCGCCTTGTTCTTCTGACAGCCATTTCTTCTCTTTCTCTGAATATACAGGTGTCCATTCACTCAATGGCGCCGGTAGGAGTGCAGCCACCACTGGTTTTACTTTGTATCGAGCCAATTCTCCACGGTTTCTCCAGACAAATTCTTCTTTTGGGAAATAGTATTGCCATGCGAAGAACAGCAGATCTTGTCTGTCTTGTGAATCTCACACTGCTGGTATGAAAAAGTCCATTGCACTTTTCTTCATTTTTGGCAGCTCATTTCTGATAAGGATCTCCTTGAGGAAGAACCTTACCAGCGGGGCTTGGTATTCTTCTGCTCCCAATTCTCCCAGACTCAGCAGTATCCGTGTGATTCTTAGATTATTGTGAGGGTTGGTTGTTAGATTTTCAAAACGTGAGGTGAAATTTTCTGCTCGTTCAACTTCAGTTACTTCTGTATCTTCTTCTCCATACTCCCCCATTAATTTTACGCCGAAGAATTTCAGCATCATTTTGTATGCTCTGCGTAGTCTTTGCTGAACTTCTGAGGTGTTAATCATTAGGCGTGTCTCTTGAGGAATCAGAGGAGTAGAGTAAAAATTTCGGCCTTGAAACTGGGTTGGAAAAAGCCATTGGATATAGTCATGATTTACTTCTAACAGTTCATACTCATCTTGCCATTTGTGCAGTATACTTTCAATGAACTCGCCCTTGGGTTCAAACTTTCTCCAATTCATATAAAATTCATAATTTGGCATGAGAGGTCGAGGCTCTTGCTTGCAGAGTAGGACTTTGGCTTGATCAATTGTCAACAATGGTTTTGCAGCAGCCTTTGCGGCCTGGTCAGCGCGCCTGTTGCCTTTTGGGATTTCATCATGACCTTTCTGGTGGCCACGACAATGCATAATACTGACAGCACTTGGTTTCCATACAGCCTCTAGAAGGGCTGCGATTTCAGCCGCATACTTGATTTGTTGTCCTGAAGAAGTAAGTAGGCCTCTTTCTTTGTAAAGTGCACCATGTGCATGGACTGTCATGAAGACGTACTTGGAATCAGTGTAGATATTCACCCGTTTGCCTTCGGAGATTTCTAGAGCTCTGGTTAGGGCTGTTATTTCAGCCAGTTGTGCGGTTGTGTGGCCTGGTAGTGGATTTGCTTTGATAATCTCTTCTGCTGAAACTACTGCATAGCTGGAGACTTTCTTCCCATCATTCATGTAGCTGCTACCATCAGTGAATAACTGTAGATCGTATTTGTCTAGGGGTACGTCTTTCAAATCTCGCCTGCTACTGAACACTTCTTCCATGACTTGGAGGCATTCATGATTTGGATCCTCTTCACAGTCAGGCAGTAAAGTAGCAGGGTTCAAGGTAGCGATGAGGTCCAAATGAACCCGTGGATTCTCACACATCATAGCTTGGTACTTCGTCATCCGGCTGTTGCTGAACCAGTAGCTTCCTTTCACATCAAGCAGGGCTTTGACAGCATGGGGCACCTTGACATGAAGAACTTGTCCAAGGGTCAGCTTGTCTGCTTCTGCTATCAACATTGCTGTGGCTGCCACAGCTTTCAGACATGGGGGTAGACCGCAGGCCACAGGATCAAGTTGTTTGGAGAGGTAGGCCACAGGCCTTAGCCAAGAGCCGAAACTTTGAATCAGCACTCCTGTAGCTGTTTGATTGTGTTCATGCACGTACAGCTGGAAGGGCTTGCTGTGATCTGGCAATCCCAATGCAGGGGCTTCCATTAACAGAGTCTTTAATTTCAGAAAGGCTGCTGTTTGTTCTTCTTCCCAGAGGAAGGGGTCATGCTCTCCCCCCTTGGTGGCTTGATGGAGGGGTTTAGCAATGTCTGCGAAGTTGGGGATCCACAGGCGGCAGAAGCCCGCAGCTCCCAGGAATTCACGAACTTGTCTCCTTGTCTTTGGTTGGGGTATTCGGCATACTGCTTCCTTTCTCTCAGCCCCCAGTGCACGCTTGGTACCTGTTAATTGAAAACCAAGATATTTCACAGTCTGTTTACATATTTGTGCTTTTCTTTTGGATACTCTGTAACCTGTAAGGCATAGCATTTGTAACAGGGCTTTAGTGGCAGAGAGACAGTCTTTTTCTGTGGGAGAGGCCAGTAATAAATCATCGACATACTGCAACAAAACAACTTTGTCTGGCTGAGCGTTGGAGGACAGGAGATCCTGGCTGAGCGCGCAACCAAAAATCGTGGGCGAGTTCTTGAAACCTTGAGGGAGGCGTGTCCAGGTCTTTTGATGACGCGCTCCCATGGTGGAGTCCTCCCATTGAAACGCAAAAAGGGGCTGGCTTGCTGGAGCCAGATGGATGCAAAAGAAAGCGTCTTTTAAATCAAGCACCGTGTAATATTTTGTATCTACAGGAATTAATGCCAGCAGATTGTATGGATTAGGAACTACAGGATGTAAAGTTACTGTGGCCTCGTTAACCGCTAGTAAATCTTGGACCGGGCGGTACTCTTGTGTGCCCTCTTTCAGTACTGGCAACAGAGGTGTGTTCCACGGTGACACGCAGAATTTCAATATGCCGTGATCTTTAAGTCTCTGCAAATGCGTTTGGATATTCTGCTTGGCTTTTTGTGGGATATGATATTGTCTTAGAGCCACAGGCACTGCCCCTGGTTTTAAATCAACGTATACCGGAGGAATATTTACAGCTAGTCCGGGCGGGTTTTCCTCTGCCCACACACCAGGGATTCCCAGGAGTAGTGTGTATGGGTCCAGGTCGACCAGCGGCGTTGGTGCTGTATGCCATTCTTCTTCTCTGGGCATAATTACTGCAATTTTGATGGGTTGGATGCACTGGCTGGCTGGGCTGTGCTGCCGTGCAGAGCTGACACTCTCAGGCAGGTCTAATCTAGCGTGACCCCTGGGAAGAAATGTAATTTGGGCTTGCAATTTGCAAAGGATATCCCGCCCCAGGAGCTGGATGGGACATTCGGGCATATACAAAAATTCATGTTCAACATTATGCCCACCCACACTACATTTTCGTGAAGCAAGAAAGGGGTACTTTGCGGATACCCCCATTGCTCCCACGATATCAACCTCAGTTCCCACCGGGGGAGCAATTTGCTGTGTTACAACAGAATATTCGGCACCGGTGTCAACCATAAAAATTTCATCTTTATTTCCCACTCTCATAGTGACCGTGGGCTCGTGATTACCGAGCGGGATGGGCCCAGGTCCGTGTCAATATGTACCTTGCCCTTCAAATGACGTCCCCGCCAACCAAACAAATCCTGCACCGGCACCATCATTTCTCTCATATCTGCCGTTTGTTACTTGACCATTAGGGGCCTGACCTCCCGATTCCCCAGCTTCCCCCAGCACACCAAATTTAGCCACAAATGCCGGGCAATCATTTTTCCAGTGACCTTTGCCCCGGCACCAGGTGCACTGATTGGGCCCGAGGGGTTCCCTAGGGGCTCCCCTACCTCTACCTCCACGTCCCCTCGCTCTCCCTCTATCTGGGGCACCTCTCCCTCTATTTCCCATATATCCGACCACCCCTGTATGTCCTCTTTGCTTCCTCATCTCCTCCCGTTTTTCTTCTATATCCGGTGGATACATGATACACTTTTTAGCAATTTCTACTAATTCGCTAATACCTTTACCCAAAAACCCATCTTGTCTCTGTGTTTTATTCCGTATGTCTCTCTGTGACTGACCCACAAAGGAAGAATTAATTAACCTCTGATTCTCTGCTGCTTCAGGGTCAATAGGACTATACATCCTATATGCATCTAGTAACCTTTCTAGAAATGCACTTGGGGTTTCTTTAGAATCTTGCACAATATTCGCTATTTTCCCCATATTTGTAGTCTTTTTCCCTCCCGCTTTAACACCCATTATTACCGCTGTGCGGTACGTCTGCAGGTGAGCAATGCTTGCAGCGGTATTGTACGGCCATTTGGGATCTGTTTTGGGGTAGTGCTCCTCTGCCCACGCTTCTGGCTGGGCTCTAGCATCTTCTACGGCCTGAACCAATAAAATTTTCCGCGCGCTACTATTTATTCGGGCTCTTTCCTCAGTAGTGAACATTGTCAGCATTAATTGCTGACAATCTGTCCATGTGGGGTTATGTGTAAGCATAATTGACTCTATCATACTGGCCACCGCTGCGGGATTAGTGGAATACAGTGGTATGTGTGTTTTCCAATTGAACAAATCTGTTGTTGTAAATGGGACATATGTGTATTGCACTGGCCCAGGTGCTCCGTTTTCCAATAAGGGACCTGGCAATTCCCGTAGGGGCATCTGCATTTTACTCTTACCGGGGTTGTGTTGATATAAATCTCGGGGTTTATATACATTGTTCGCTGCGCAAGTGGTAGCACCTTGCTTTATACCTTCACTCTCATCACCATCATCACTGTCCTCTTGGTCTACCAATTTATACATACTCCCATCGGGCATTTTGATTTTTCCTGGTGGGACCTCTCTATCTCCTCCACCCACTGCCCCCTCTTCCTCTTCCGCAACTCCGCCTGCCGGAGTGGAGGGAGCCGGTGGAGCAGTAGCCTCTTTTCTTTTTATTATTTTCTTTATTGGGGGGTACCTGCTTCTTGTTCCGTCCCGCCATCATTATAAAATTACTTTTATCCCTTACACAATACTTCCATATATCTATATATGGGTACTGCTCAGGATGTCTGCATTTCCCGGTTACTTGGGAATGCACTTTCTTTATTAACTCCGGGTCCATTGACCCCTGCTCTGGCCACTCTGGAACCAGCAGTGGCCACGCCACTGTACACATTCCTGTTAATTTCTCTTTAGTTAATTTTACACCATAATCATGTGTTGTATATAGTGCTTCAAAATTCCGCACCATATACCCTAGGGGCGTCTCACCCTTCTTTACCTTTCTTGGCTTGGATGATCCGTTACCCATTGTTACTTTTAAAAGCAACAACCTTTTTACAATACAGATATCACTCTTTAGCAAAAACACTTAAAATTTACAGTCTGGTACTTCAGTCAACAATTCATATATGTCTGACTCGCTTCCTCCGTCAGTAGCCGGACTGCAGTCGCCTGAGCCGGAAACGTACCTTGGGAGTCCACTCTCAAGTTTGCTTTCTCGCAATGCGAGTAGGCGCTCGTTCATTCACAGCAGTCTCAGCAATCATTCATAACCCATACTGTACCAGATACTTTCAACACAAAACAATTCAACTCTTTCTCCTAGCCGAGGGCACACGTCCCTCCTTTTGGCTCCTTATACCCCGCTAACTGAGCTCTAACTCTTGACTGCTTTGTGACTATGTGCACCCCGTTCCATAACTACACTCCCGTCTGCAATTCCAATTTGCCTATGAGTAATTCTACCCACCCGGCACCACTATCTCTGCAGCCACCGCTGGCCCCAATGAGCCCTCTTCACTACACGACGTACACACTAGCACTGACACAAGGCTCTAAGCCCGGTCACAGAAATCTCTCCGCCTTTCCTTTGTCCACGTGGTGAAGCTCTATTTACAAACACTGACTATGACTATGCAACTCCACGCGGCTCCCTTCTCCCTCACATACAGACTCTACCCTTTGGTCAACATCCGATCCCCCGGGTCCAGACACGTGTTAGCCACTCTCTGGCTCCCGTGCTTTTGGCGGCGGGTTCGGTATGTCAACGGGACCGTGGCCACGGGTCCCCTTATCCAACTGCGGTCGGACGTTTCCCTTTCCCTTTATACCGGTATTTCCATTAGACATACAAACATAGAAGACACTTTACCTATCGCCGCGCTGTTCGCTGTTTCCTCGGACTCAGGGGTGTCCCAGCTTCCCGGGCCGGGGGTCCGTTTGGGACGAGACGAGGTCCACTGTACAGGAAATCCTGCTTGGCGCCTGCAGATGTCAGCTCACCTTCAATGGACGCCCAACCAGCGGGATCACTCGCACCTGCAGTCAACCACTACAGTGTCCAGCAATCGTTACCGTGCCGGCAAGGGCCCGTATCCCGGCTATCGAGCCCCCAGAAATGTAACCGGAATCCACTTGGTTCACTCAGGACGAGGCCGGACCGGACATGAGTAAGGATTGTCTGAACACGAGTCTCTTCAGGAAAAGCAAACTTTATTGTGACGTCACAGAATGCTCAGACAGGATTGAATCACAAAGACTGAGCATCAATTATACAGTGTCCTGAGGTTTTATACCTCAAATACGTAATTAGGTACATCCCAATTAGTCCTCCTCCTGGTGACACTATCCCACCCCACGTGGGCTAGTACCTCCCTTAGTCTAATACAAAAGACATTTCATTAATTGGCCGTAAATTGGCAAACTTTGTGTTAGTAGCAATAAATCATGATTAGTTACTCTTACTGTTCCGGGCTGCGCCTGGTTCCCTAGCTTCCTCAATTATTTGTTACAGATGGCACCTGGTCTGATCTCTATACTCCTTTGTATTTCTGCGGGCCCCAACGACCTTGATGTATCTTTCCTCTGTGCCTGGAACAGCAGAGATCTTTCTCAGCGCTTTAATTGTTTTTTCTGCTAATCTCAGCACATTCCTAAATTTCTATGTATGCCTGATTCTAGTTTCAACTAAAAACTACCTAATTATTTTCAAGTGAACCAATATTCTGAACAAGATGGTCGCCCGGCTTACAATGGCGGCCATCTTCCAGCCTATTTCCACTACAGTACGTTCTTGTGAAACAAGGGGGTGAATGGAATGAGACAGAGAAAACTGGGGTGAATGGAATGAGACAGACAAGGGTGAATGGAATGAGACAGAGAAACCTGGGGTGAATGGAATGAGAGAGAGAAACAAGGGGGTGAATGGAATGAGACAGAGAGACAAGGGGGTGAATGGAATGGGACAGAGAAACAAGGGAGTAAATGGAATGGGTCAGAGAAACAAGGGGGTGAATGGAATGGGACAGAGGAACAAGGGGTGAATGGAATGAGACAGAGAAACATGGGGGTGAATGGAATGAGAAAGAAAGACAAGTGGGTGAATGGAATGAGACAGAGAGACAAGGGTGAATGGAATGAGACAGAGAAACGAGGGAGTAAATGGAATGGGTCAGAGAAACAAGGGGGTGAATGGAATGAGACAGAGTAACAAGGGGGTGAATGGGACAGAGAAACAAGGGGTGAATTGAATGGGACAGAGGAACAAGGGGGTGAATGGAATGAGACAGAGAAACAAGGGGGTGAATGGGATGAGACAGAGAAACATGGGGTAAATGGAATGAGACAGAGAAACATGGGGTGAATGGAATGAGACAGAGAGACAAGGATGAATGGAATGGGACAGAGAAACGAGGGAGTAAATGGAATGGGTCAGAGAAACAAGGGGGTGAATGGAATTGGACAGAGAAACAAGGGGGTGAATGGAATGAGACAGAAACAAGGGGGTGATTGGAATTGGACAGAGAAACAAGCCAACAAGGGGGTGAATGGAATGAGACAGAAACAAGGGGGTGAATGGAATGAGACAGAAACAAGGGGTGAATGGAATGAGACAGAGTAACAAGGGGTGAATAGAATGAGACAGAGTAACAAGGGGTGAATGGAATGGGACAGAGAAACATGGGGTGAATGGAATGAGACAGAGAAACAAGGGGTGAATGGGATGGGACAGAGAAACAACGGGGTGAAAGGAATGTGGCAGAGAAACAAGGGGTGAATGGAATGAGACAGAAACAAGGGGGTGAATGGAATGAGACAGAAACAAGGGGTGAATGGAATGAGACAGAGACAAGGGGTGAATGGAATGAGACAGAAACAAAGGGGTGAATGGAATGGGACAGAAACAAAGGGGTGAATGGAATGAGACAGAAACAAAGGGGTGAATTGAATGAGACAGAAACAAGGGGTGAATGGAATGAGACAGAAACAAGGGGGTGAATGGAATGAGACAGAAACAAAGGGGTGAATGGAATGGGACAGAAACAAAGGGGTGAATGGAATGGGACAGAAACAAAGGGGTGAATGGAATGGGGCAGAGACAGAATTGAAATATTATTTTAAATAACCTACAGATTTTAAGCTTCAAACAAACTGATTTAGTTTCTTTCCAGAAGTAAAATGATTTAATTTGTAAGATCATAACTTCCAGTATTTAGAATATTTTTTCAGCATTTTACAGTTTTGATTGACATTCTGGCCGCGTGCGCATCTAATTACTTCCTCATATCCACACAATAGCCGCGCGGCACCATTTATTACACCGGGAACAAAGTGTTTCTGCTCTGCTTTGTCTCATTAAATCCTATATGAGTAAAGATTATTACTTCATTTTAACAAAGGAAAAGATAAATGGAGATATTTTAAATCTATTCAAACAGAATATTTCTATGTGTCATTCGACTGACGAAAGCTATTGTCATAGAAACAAACACTCTTTTTGCCATGGGACCCTGATAGTGTGTTTTCCCACACTCTTTGCACAGCCTGGTGCGTTTAGTTCAGATCTAAAGCAATAAATTAGATGTACCAATTAATTGCCCCTTTAAAGTGGGCTTATTCTCTTCCTATGTATGTGATCTGGGGTGGGGGGCACAGTGGGCAAGTGCCACCCCTGAGCTGTAATCTCATTATAGAAGATGCAGGTGGCCCTGTATCTTCAGTTTCATACACCACACAAGGTCAAGTGAGGTGTCACTGGAAATTCTAGAGTCCAGTCTTTCCAAGGATATCATACATGACTGTGTAAACTGTGCACAAAAACAGAGGAAATAAAATAATGATTTTCCCCATTGTTTGTGTTCTAAAGCAGCAGCATTGTCCACTTTTCATTATAAAGCAAACAATGCCACTGCAGTAACTTACTGTCTCATTCATCACTGCAGAGCATTGCAGGGCGGGATCTGTCAGGTGTCACAGGAGCAGCAGGGGACATACACAATGTGGCATTGTTCAGGAGAGAGTGAATGTGATGAGTGCAACTTGCAATCCAGCACTCGCTCTGCCTGTCATTCTTACTGCAAACCGCACACCAGCTAGTCAAAACCTGTAGTGCCCCTCCTGAAATGTGCATCTGGATCTGCCCCTGATAAGATAGTGGTGTTTTTTTTCCCCTTCTAATATGTATGTAGAAAAAAAATGGAGTTATTCCCTGCTAATGTTTTGCTGTCACTCACTTACGGTGGCATGCTGACGTACAGGACAATCCTCTGATCATTCCAGGCAGCTGATTGACTGCCGACGCTTGATAATCTTCACTCTGTGCCGCACCTCTAAGAAGGACAATGGCGCCCCCTGGCCCTTGAACCAGGTTGGTAGCAGCTAGTGATTTCTGGTCTGCTACAAGTTCACTCTTAAGGCAGACCTGCCCTTTGGGTGGGGTGGGCAGGGCGCGCACCCTGGGCCCTGCACTTTGGGGGGCCCCACACCACTGCTGACACCCTCCGTGTGATAAACAGTGTCAGCGACTGCCACCTCTCTATCTGGTGGAGATTGGATGTCTATCTATGGAGAGGTGTTGAAGGGCTGTGTATCTGGTAGCGAGAGGGATCAGGTTGCCTATCTGGGGGTAGGTGGGAAGATCAGGGAGGGGTCTTTTTGTGTATCTGTGTGTGATAAATGGTGGAGTTAACGACAGACAGGCGTCGCACATTGGGGGTGGTTTAACGCCTGTGAGGCGTACGGGTATGCCTCGCGACAGGTACCATTGTGAGCCGCAGATTGCGGCCCACCCTGCAGCCGATGTGCGGCACACGTCGTTGGCTGTAGGGGCACGGCCTGAGTCCCCCTGCAGCCAATTATGTGCAGCGCGTGCAGGCTGCGGGGAGGGGCCGATGCAGCCCATTGAAGACAGTGGGGCGTACCTGTATGCCCTGCGTCATTTTCAAAGCCCTCTCGCCGCCCACCAGGACAGCGTAGCATATCCTGAGTCGGCAAGGGGATAAGGAGGTGTGGCATTGGAAGCGTTACGAGGGGCCCCAAAACTTTTTTGTTGCCCAGGGCCCCTAAAATGCTTGAGGTGGCTCTGCTTTAAGGATCTAAAACATTGTATCCGTGTAAAATCTTTAGTAAGAAGCATTGAAGAACAACCTTCTGAATGACCAAGGCATAAAAAGATGTTATATAGTGTATTTTATTGTAGTAACTAGAAGCTCTTATTATCCCTGTGGTCTTCCGACTCCCCATATCTCTGGAAATTAAATGCAGAAACATACCTATTTCATACTAAACAGTGAAATACACATATCATCTCACATCATTTTGGCCATAATCATATTTAAAATGTAGCAAATCACACTGGGTTTATAAAACGTATTTTTGTAACAAATGTTGCAAAAAATAACACAGTGTGTTAAGAGAAACACTCTATAAGGCCTGACAGCTTCACATTTTTAAGGTAGTCTGGATGTGAGGAGTCCCTTCTCCTCCAGCTCCCCCAATCTGGTGAAATCGCAGGGTGAAGTTGAGGACTTTTTGCCACCCAACCCAGCCTCACCAGCAGCCGGGATTTTGAATTTCACCAGATCGGTCACTAGTGATGTCACACAGAGAGCGGCCCACGTCACCCTCTGAGACCAATCGCTGTAGCGAGCGTTCTCAGAGAGGCAGTGATAGATCAGATCTGTGCATGCGTGAGCAGCTCCGATCCATCGCTCTGCGCAGGCGCTACGGAACTTGCGTAAGTAAAGTGCACAAATCTTGTAGGGCTGCGCAATTTGCATTTCCTATGCTACGCAAGTTGTATAGGAGCGCAAATTGCACAGAAAAGCTTCAGGGACTACTGGGTTCGGGAATCCTGAGCTGAAGAGGAGGAGCTGCGCGCGGTGAGGGACAAACGGTGAGTAAAATCACCCAATGTAGAAAAAAAAGGAAATTATATGAATAATTAGGCAGAGGCTGTCAGCAGGATCTGCCCAATTATTTACCCTGTGACCGTCGCGGGGCATACTATGCCGTCCCCACGGTGGGTGGGCCTTGAAGCCTTGACTTCAATGGGCCTCTGTGATCTTGCCCACCAGTTGGCTTACGGCTTGTGCCATTGGCTGCCGTGGGATGGCCTGAGGAGGGGTACATCACAGCAGCCGGAGTTAACGCCCTGCCGCCGGGCACAACCCGCCCGGCGTTAGGGTGTTATGGCAAAAAGAGGGAACTCTTTGTTTTTTTTTAATGGAGTGTTCCTTTAAGTGTGATAGGAAGTCATAGAAAAGCAAACTCCATGCCAGAATTATCCTTTGATTTGCAGAAGTATTTTTCAAACACAAATACAAGGAACACAAGTTAATAGTAGTAAGTGGAGTGAGACGGGGACTTGTGACACCAGAAATGAATGGCTTCTATGTTAACTGGTAGACACTGTGCCATAATTACAATATTCTGTTGACGCACGTCTGCATGGCTGTGTTTTATGGCCTACTGTTCCCATTAAGCTCCCTGGATAAAAATCCACTATGGGACATTGTAATAATAAAGCAATTTCCTGATAATGGCAAATTGAGGAGAGAAATGAGTAAAAAAAAAAAATAGCTTTGAATAGTGTGCCGTATATATCATCTCGAAAGTGGGGTCAGGGGGAAGGAGGGTAATAAGAACTTACTAAAATAAAATGTAAAACATAATCAGTGATTTATTTTGGGCCCAGAGAGACCATGCTGTACTAAGCGGCGAACTTGCAACCGAATTGCAAGCAACCGAATAGTCCTACCTGCAACATTGGCACCTGAAATTGTCAGAGCACTGCATGCCAGCACTCATGGAGGAAGAGAAATGATGGAACAACAGTTAGAACCCCATTTCTATGTTCCTGGACTGTCAGTCGTCTGCAAAACAGTAGCCCAGCAGTGTGTGACTTGTGCCAAGAACAACCCAAAGACGGGCCCATCACAGCCTCCAAGAAAGCAGCCTATCGGATTATCCCCAATGGCATCACTGCAGGTAGATTTCATGGTGCTACCACCCTGCAAAGGATACAAGTATCTCCTTGTGATGGTGTGCACCTTGACAGGATGGGTTGAGGCCTTCCCAACAAGGACGGAGAAGACAGCAGAAGTAGTGAGAAGCCTATGGAGAGAAATTATACCGCGCTATGGACTTCCGCTTGAAATTGGATCAGACAATGGCCCAGCTTTTATACAGAACTGTTTGCAACAGCTTGCTCGCCTGCTGGGCATAACCTGGAAGCTACACACAGTCTACAGGCCCCAAAGTTCAGGAAACGTTGAACGCATGAACAGAACGTTAAAGACTTTGATGTTGAAACTGTGCCAAGAAACGTCACTGGCTGGTTGGAAGTGCTGCCGATTGTCCTATTGCATATTAGATGCAGGCCAACCCCCCAATTGAAACTAAGTCCGTATGAACTCATGTTTGGGCGGCCTACCCCTCTGATTAATGAGCCAAGGGGGGACATTCAGGCAATAGGTGAAACTAAATTGAATGAATAAGTATTGTTGTTGGGTCAAGCAATGCAGAAATTGAATACTTGGGTCGGTGATAATTTATCTCACCTTTTGTATCCATTATTGTATAAGTGTTGTCCAGGTAATTCGTTATGGATGATGGAGTGGAAGATTGGCCCACTAGGCCCAAAATGGAGGGGAATTCACCATGCTCTATTATCCACCCCCACAGCAGTGAAGGTGGCTGAGGGGGTTTAGTGGATACACTGCTCCACACTCAGACTAGTGACAGAGTCCTAGTGGGGACTAATTGCCAGTGATTCTGATTTGTTCAAGGTATTTTTCATTCTAATCCAAATACTTGCCCAGACCAGCAAGTAGGTGTTTTGATGGCCATAACAATGCCTGACCACCTGCCAACGATGGAAAACCGGGAAACCCAGATGGTAGCCCGTGAACCCATTATTGTTACTATAATAAGTGTGTAAGCATCAAAAGTTGTAAAATGATATGATTTCGAAACAAATTAATGCTGTTTTAAATGGTTTACGTGAAATGACAATGTATTATGAATGTTGTATTTTTATCCAAAATTCAACTGATGAGGTCCCTATTACCAGGTAATTCAAGATCACCAGGAGAAAGTTTTCCAGTTACAAAACACAGCGAGGCAGATTGCAGCGGAAGGCTGGAACCCTTTTCAAGGGTTTGGGTCATTTGGAGATTTGTTTGGATCAATGCTGGGATTTATCTCACGGATTAGATTCATGGTAATGATGTTGATAGTGATCTTGGTAATAGGGATGGTGCTGTACTGAATAGGGTTATGTCTATGGCCATTGTGCAAGAAGGTTCTGACACCCACAAAGACACAGAAGATACCCTTGATGATTACTCCTGATTTGTTCCCAATGAATGCGATTCCCCCAAAGTATAAAGTGTTCGAGAATAGAGATAGTGGAGTGTAGTGGTTAAGGGTCTCAGGCAGGAGAACCTGAAACCCTAGCCAAGGGGGGAATGTAAGGGACTCATTCCAGAAATAGACCGCCATGATGTCTTACTCAGGACTTTGGTTCACGTAACTGTACATAGCAGATATTGGTTCAATTAGGACTAGCTTGCATAGATTATTTGGAATTTCTTAAACTAACAGGCAGAGCAATTAAATTAACAAGATCCGAACAGACGCTGGCAAGAAGTGACAGGATGGAAATTAGTTACATCAAGGTCAGAGAGCTAGGGCTAGAACAATAATGGTGTGAAACCAGCTGGGGCCTTATCTGAAGTATACAATAAACAAGTTCCAGAGAGATAGGCACAAGCAGGATCTGGGAGAGTGTTAAATTATCCGATTGTCAAAATACTGTGAAGGCTGCCAATTTACTGCCAATTTGTGGAATGTCTTTGTATTCTGAAAGGGGAAGGTACAGACCCACGTGGGGTGGGATAGTGTCACCGCGGGGTGGGCTAATTGGGATGTACCTGATTATCTAGTCAAGGTATAAAATGTTATGTTTGAATATAAATGTTACTCAGTCTTTGCGATTCAATCCTGGCTGAGTGGTGACGTCACAATAAAGTTCACCTTTCCTGAAGAGACTCGTGTCCAAGCAGTCATTGTCCGCGCTGGCCCGACTTTACTCCTGAGAGAACCAGGTGGATTCCGGTAACACCGAAATGTGAATTTCGAAATACGGCGCAATTTCGAAGCAGTTCGTCTATTTAGAAAGCTGTCAATTTGCCAAATACGTTGCAGATCGCCACAGTTCGCCGGTCTTTGATGGCAGCGAAATTGTCCCATAGAGAAGTAATGGTTAATCTATTCAGAGAATCCGAACTGCACTGCAATGTCAGTGAAATGCCCTGATTTTCAGTGATTCAGTTCGACAGGTTTAAACAGACGAATCCCAGAGGATCCAATGTAAAAAAAAATGTAATTTTCAATTTTTTTTAAATACCATCTATTCTTTTCATTTTCCACAAAAAGTCTTTATTTATTTTTCAGAACAACCTTTTGCATTTTTTAAATCCCAATTTTTTTTTAGAATTTGGTTGTTTTTCCATTCTGTAACAGACCTTTTTATTTTTTTTTAAAGGACCTTTTTTATTATTTAGACACATTTTAATAAATTTTTATTGGTTTAAACACCTATTAGAAGAATATGAGAGTTCTCTTTCTTTTTTTCCTGCAGTGTTCAGTGGCCGGTTTGGCGGTCTTTGGTGGCTCAATCTTCGCCGCACTACGGTGACCCTGTGGTGAAAAGTGAATTCACCGAAGGTTTGGGGAAATGGAATCGTCGAAGCGCACTGAAGTGCAAACCACCAAAATTTCGGTGCTTTGTGAATAACCCCTTAAATTTCTTTCTGACCCGTTAAACAGACTGTAAGGACCACAGCCACATACAATCACCACAACCCCTACTACACATTACAGACCAACTAGGCCTGGACCTGGGGCAGCCATTTGGAGTGAAGGGCAGCCTCTTTTTTGTAATGTCTTTTCTTTTAGAGGTCCAATATATTTGGTGGGTGCGGGTGTATAACAGAGCTGCAGAGAAGGGATGTGCAGTCAGGGGCGGCAGGTGAGGCAGGGCCTCACCTGCCATTCCATTAAGTGGTTATTAAAATATGTGTAAGTAAAATCTGCTGATAAATAAAAAAAATCACATACTCACCTGCTCGACATACCCCCATCGTCCGTCTCTGCTCCACTTTTTTTTAGTTCGCCGGCTGCTGTGTGATGGGAATCATCGCTAATTGTGTAAACTCAAGCTGCCCAGAGAGATTTAGAAGTCTGCAGCGACATCTGGCGCCGCCTACTTCCTGAATCTACTCTCTTCAGTGCCTCAGAGAGGCACTGAGAGCAATGGAATGGCTTGAGCTTATGGGAAAGCACCATTGATCTCAAGCAATTCAAAAAACACCTCCATGGGAGGCAGGCCTCCCATGCTTTGATTGACACAGGACAGTCCTGTGCTCATCAGTCATGGGGGCGTGCCGTGGGGCTGTGCACCTGGAGACACATCCTGGAGAGCCCTGAGAGCAGCAAGAGATCCTGAGGAGCCCTGAGAGCAGCAAGATATCCTGGGGAGCCCTGAGAGCAGCAAGATCCTGGGGAGCTCTGAGAGCAGCCAGTTCCTGGGGAGCCCTGACAGCAGCCAGTTCCTGGGGAGCCCTGGCAGCAGTCAGTTCCTGGGGAGCCCTGGCAGCAGCCAGTTCCTGGGGAGCATTGACAGCAGCCAGATCCTGGGGAGCACTGACAGCAGCCAGTTCCCGGGAGCACTGACAGCAGCCAGATCCTTGGGAGCACTGAACCTGAACCTATGTAACTATAATTCATGCTGTTAGAAATTGCTTGGTGTAAATAAAATACTTTAATCTTGTTGTAAATTACATTTTTATTGACATAGAAAGTCGTGGATATTTTTCGGAATTTATGGTTACGTCCCTGTTCAGATTTATTGTAAACAGGGGTAACAGGGGGTGCGATCGGCAGAATATGGAGAGCCCTGGGCAATACTAAGCCTAAACACACCGAAGAATATCTCATATTCTTTGTTCCTAGCTATACATACATATCTGGTAGGAACACGTGATTCAGATTAAGAAACAGCTCTCGATGTGTCGTGAATGGATAGTATTTTTGTAACACATACCCGTTGGGTATTCCTTTAAATCAGGGATATTAAAATCTGGTCCCCCGATGTTGCTGAACTACATCTCCCATATGACCCCGCCATCTATTGGATTCAGAGATATCGGGTAATGTAGGCCATCAATATCTGGAGGGCCGGAGTTTGACACATCTGCTTTATATGGTAAGCAGCACTTTACAGTTACAAGCATTTATAAAGTGCCAAAAAGTTCTCTAGTGCTGTACAAAGTGAGAGACAGAATAACAAATGTACATACATGTTACGCACACAGAACAGGAGAAGACCCTGCTCGAGAGCTTACAATTGAAGAGGAGAGGGGTGACACACTAGGTGAGGGTGAATAGAGTACAAGAAGTAACAGGGAGCATGTGGGCAGTGTGGGAAGAAGGAGCAAGAAATGAACAATGGGGGATTATGGAGTGAAGCGATAGGCTTTCCTAAAGTAATGGGTTTTCAGAGACGTCTTGAAGGACTGGAGAGGCGGGGAGAGTCTGATGTTGCGGGGGAGGGTATTACAAAGTCAAGGTATGCTTTGAAATGGAACCAAGACTAATATGGGGAAGTAAACAGCTTTTAGTGCCCCTTATCCAGAATGCTCGAGATTCCAAAGGGGTTATTCAGAGAGAGCCGATCTGGCCCCGAACAGGGAATTTCCACGTACGGTGCTATTCGGCTATTCAGAGAGCAGGCAGTTTGCCAAATTTTGATGAATTGCCTGCGAAATACAGTGCCTGTTCGAGGGCAGTGAAATCTCCATAGAGAAGCAATGCTTAGTTTATTCAGAGAACAAAAAACCAGCAGTCAAAAGTTGCCGAAATGCCCTGCTGTTCGGTGGTTTCATTCGACAGGTTTATTCAGGCAAATCCCATAGGATTCAATGTTAAAACTAGTATACACTGAAAAGAACTGGACCACTGGTCCAGAAGAAAAAGTACCAATATTGTACCGTCTAAGGTGCTAGAAACTTTACAAAGCCTTTTAATTAAATTTTATTAAACATACAAAACGAAAAACACCAAACATCTTAAAAAACAGAAAGGAATGAACAAATTGGGCGATTTAATGATCATACATGAGGTATTGCTAAGACCTATAGGGTGGCATGGACTAACTGCGAAGATTAACCTTTGAATTTGCAACCAGGAAGTTAGTCCAAGTATAAGTCGCAGTTAGTCCATGCCACCCTATAGGTCTTAGCAATACCTCATGTATGATCATTATATCGCCCAATTTGTTCATTCCTTTCTATCAGGGTTATTCAGAAAGAGGTGAAAAGCAGGAGAATGACTGGAGAATGAAAAATTCTAGGTCAAAATAGCCGATTTGGAAAGTGAGATGAAAGAGAGAATTTTTCTGGTTTGGCTATTTTGACCTAGAATTTTTCATTCTCCAGTCATTCTCCTGCTTTTCACGCTCTCTGAATAACCCTGTATGTTTTTTAAGATGTTTGGTGTTTTTCGTTTTGTATGTTTTAATAAAATTTAATTAAAAGGCTTTGTAAAGTTTCTAGCACCTTAGACGGTACAATATTGGTACTTTTTCTTCTGGACCAGTGGTCCAGTTCTTTTCAGTGTATACTAGTTTTAAGGTTTAATCCTTTTTCGAGTACCTATTGGCCTCATTTTTTCATTATTATTTTTGTTTTGTTTTTCGTTTTTTTCTCTTTGCCCAATGTTAAAAAAATATTTCTGTTTTTACTCAATATCTAATAAACCATTTATTATTTTAATCTGCAGTAAAAAGTCTGTCATTTTTTTTTAATCTTTCAGGCATTTTTGGGGATTTTTTCGGGAATTTTTTTTCCATCTTATTTTTCTTTTTTCTGTAACAGACCTTTTTATGATCATTCATAGGACCTTATATGTTAATTTAAGACATTTTCGTTCAGTATTTTGTTTGCAAACAGTGTTTCAATTTTGACACTTTCAATCGTATTGTATTTTGTTTTTTACCCGTCCGGCAGCTTGTCGGCTTTCTTCTGCGGCTGGTCGGCGCTGTGCTCAGTGGCTGGGTTTGGCGGTGGCGGGTTTGCGGTGGCATTCGGCAGCCGATTCCCTGCACTTTGGGGACCCTGCATTGAATGCTGAATTCACCGCAGGGTGGGGAAATTTTATTCCCCGAAGTGCAGGGAACGAGAGAGCACCGAAATGTCGTTCCAGAATCTTCTGGAGTGGATTCCAGAATCTGCGAGAATCTGATGTTTGAGAGGAAGGAGATTGGGGCTGGAGAGTCGCAATCTCTTTCCTGCTGCAGCGCCTCATGTACACAATACACAAGCTGGGCGTGCTGTGCGGGGTTCTTTTACGGACACAATGCACGAGTCAGCTACTAAAGTGCGGAAGGCTCTGAGAATTCTGGTTTTGGATCTTCCAGATTTTAGAATTCGTGCGCAACTGGTATTCATAGCTGCGTTCAGGTATTAATCCGCTCGTATTGTGTGACTCGGGGAATAAAGGGACGCTTTGTCTTGTGCTTCAGGTTCTTCTGTCACAGGATTCTGCAAACGCTCTCTGCCTGCAGGTGTTTACCTCATTCATACTTCCTGGTTTTCTGCTCTGAATAAATAGTATTTCAACCTACAGTTTTCACAATAACATATAAATATGGTGACAAGGACTGTGACCTTTAAATAAATGAGCAGAAGCTGCCGACAGCCGCTGCTTAATTATTTATTTTCAAATTTTTCTTCCCTCCCCCCTTTTAGGGTGTTTTTACTTACCTTTTTCTCCCTCGCCGGGCGCTTCTCCTCCTTTCTGCTGCAGGCAAGATAGTTGTAGTGTTAAAACAGTTTAAAAACTTAATTAAACTTAAAAAAAATTTTTCTTCTTCAACGGCCAGCTGTATTACAGAGATGTAGTAGCGAGTTTTGGCCAGCAGGTGGCACCACCTGCCTGTCAACTAATGCATAGAGTTTGAAAATGTGCTTTTGAGATTATCAGGCACATTTTCTAGGTATATCTGCTGCATATTTGTTTTCAATAAATCCACTGGGTCATGAAAGTGGTTTTATTGGAATAAAATGAGTTAAACCTGGAAAAACACCCCCGGTTACATTCTCCAGCCCTGGATATGTCACCGTCCTGAGATTTAGGCTGGGGTCAGACGAGCGCAATGTTAACGTCCGTGATTCCGCACATTAGTACGTCCGTGGTAGCAGAGAATCATGACCAATGAAGCCCCACACACGAAGTACGTCCTCACGGAAGTGCGGACGCACAACGGACGCGGCAAACAGATGCAAATTAGCAAGAACATCGATCCGCTAGGATGGACACACAGAGTGCACTGCGTCCGCATAGCGGCCTGTGTGCGTGAGGAGGAGACGTCAGACGCTGCATATGTCCGGCCTACATAACGTCGAGACTCCTAACGTCTCCTGGTTTGGCTGGAGTGGTACCTGGAAGTTGCTGCAGACATACCTTGCGCATACATGGATGTGGAGAGGCTGATATCTGCTGTGGATGAGCACCCCGAACTGTGGGACACAGCCTGTGACCTGTACAAGGACAAGGCAAGGAACGCCAGCGCATGGGTTGCAGTGGTGAGGGGTTGTATGATACCTGGTGCGATAAAGAGCAGAAGCTGCAGAGTGAGTATACGAATATTTTATTCATAATCAAATGCAAATTGAATGTAAAATAATTGTATATGGCAAACAAAATGATTGTCGTCACATGTCAAATGCTCCCCCGCTGCCAGGGTACCTGACCTGCTTTGCTGGTAAAATAATTAGCCAGAGCATCACGAAACCTGTTGCTGTGTCTATTTACAGGCATAATGTCATCGTTGTCATATTCCTCCAATCCCATAACTGTGAGGGTATCATCAAAATTAAAACCATCCCTCCCACGAACATAATTATGCAAGACGCAGCAGCAATTTACAATATCCACACAGAAATCAACATTTACATCCAGCAGCCTTTGGAATATTCTCCACTTGTTGCTCAGGATTCCAAAGGTGCATTCGATGTAGCGTCTCACCCGCGACAGCCGGTAGTTGAACACATGCTTTTTTACAGTCAGATGTGTCCCCGAATATGGCCGCAGAAGATGTGTAGACAGCCCGAATGCCTCATCCCCCACAAATGCACAGGGGACTGTCACGTCACAGCCAGGCAAAGGTGTAGGTCTGGGGATGTTCAGGGTCCCGCTCTCAATCTCATTCCACAGTGTGGAGTTCCTGAACAATGTGGAGTCAGAGTATTTGCCGTAGGATCCCACATCCACATAGACAAAGTTATAGTTGGCATCTGCCACCGCCAGTAGGCCTATAGAAAAATAATGTTTGTAATTTTGGTACAGTGACCCACTCTGCAGTGGCCTCATTATACGGATATGTTTGCCATCCACGGCTCCCAGGCAGTTTGGGAAGTTCGCTCTGTCCCAAAATCCTGCAGCAATTCGTGACCATGCCTCGTCTGTGGGTGTTGATAAACATTGCTCCTTCATCGTGTCCCATATTGTCTGGCACACCTTGCGTACAATCTCACCAGCTGTAAATCTGCCAATGTGGAAATTGTAATGCAGATCCTTCAAACTGCATCCACTAGCAAGATACCTAGAAAAACTAAATAAAAGTGTGTTATGATCACATTCTATGAACCTAACCTTATGTCATTCTTATCATGTTTTGCAGCACAAGAGGCCATAGTGAAATGGCACTCTGTGAGGGACAACTACATCTGGACCCTCTAGAAGACTGTGGAATCAGCGCGCTCAGGATCTGGGGCAAAAAAGGGCCGCAGCTACATTTATGCAGAACAGCTGTCCTTCCTGAGAAGGACCCAGGAACCGCGACCAACTATGAGCAACATTGATCTGCCATCCACCTCTGGCTCACAGGAACAACACCTGCTGGCAGGAGGTTCTGCCAGCTGCCATGAGGAGGTCGACCAGGGTGGCGCAGAGTCGCAGGTGAAGGAGGAGGACAGCGCTGCACAAGTGCCAGGTACAACACCAGACTGTCACTGAAGAGAAAGAGGGCACCAGCGACGGAATTCGAACAGGCCATGGTGACCATTATGGAGGCGCACCTTCCACCACCACCACCTCCACGCTGTATGTTTGCAGACAATGATGACATGTCCTTCTTCCACTCATGTCTGCCCATGCTACAGCAAATGACCCTGGCCCAGAAGGTGGAGTTCCGCCGGCACTGCCTGGCAAAGATTAACGACATCTTGGCCCGTCCGCAACCACCTTTGGCTCACAGTGCTGTGCCACAATCCCCATATACCAGTGGATATTACCGGCACAGCCAGGTGCTGCCTCCCCACCCACCCACCCATGTCCCCTGTTGCTATGCCACCCCCACCCCCGGAGTCCGAGTACCACCGCAGGTACATGCCTGGTCCTCATGACCCTGATGCTCCTATGTATGAGGATTTGTAGTGTGTATTTTCTGTTTGTTTTTATTTGTCAAATGCTGTTTCTGTTGTTGCACTATTTCTCTACTTCGTCGTTAACGTCATATACAATAAAATATGTTGTTAATATATTATTGGTATTTAATTTCAAATTTTTGTTGATAAAATATTTATTTTGCTTGCATTGTTGTGGGTGTCATAAATTATTTAGTACGTGTTCTATTTGGGATTCCAATTATGGTAATTATAATAGGATTTTTTTTGTCTGTTTAAAGTTATAATTTAATAGAAGAGAGACAGAAAAAAGGAAGGAGAAAGAAAGAAAATAAAAGACACATAATAAGAGAGGAGAATAAAGAAAGGATGAGAGAAAGAAAAGGAGAGAGGGAAAAGAAAGGAGGACGGAAAAAGGAAAACGTGGAAAAAAGAAAGAGGAAAGAAGAGAAAGAAGGAACGACAGAGGAAAGTAGCAAATGAGGAAAAGAAAGAGGAAAGGAGATAAAATGATAAGATAGAGGTAAGGGGAGGAAGAGAAAGGAAGAGGATGAAAACAATTAAGAGAGACAGAAAGAAAAAAGTAAGAAGAAAGAAAATAAAAGACACATGATAAGAGAGGAAAATAAAGAAAGGATGAGAGAAAGAAAAGGAGAGAGGGAAAAGAAAGGAGGACGGAAAAAGGAAAACGTGGAAAAAAGAAAGAGGAAAGGAGATAAAATGATAAGATAGAGGTAAGGGGAGGAAGAGAAAGGAAGAGGATGAGAGAAATGCATGGAAAGAAAAAAGGAAGTAAAAAGAAAGAGGAAAGGAGAGAAAGAAGGAACGACAGAGGAAAGTAGCAAATGAGGAAGAGAAAAAAGAAAGAGGAAAGAAGAGAAAGAAGGAACGACAGAGGAAAAGAGAGAAAGAAGGAACGACAGAGGAAAGGAGAGAAAGAAGGAACGACAGAGGAAAGTAGCAAATGAGGAAGAGAAAAAAGAAAGAGGAGAGAAAGAAGGAACGACAGAGGAAAGGAGAGAAAGAAGGAACGACAGAGGAAGGGAGAGAAAGAAGGAACGACAGAGGAAAGTAGCAAATGAGGAAAAGAGAGAAAGAGGAAACGAAAGAGGAGAGAAAGAAGGAACGACAGAGGAAAGTAGCAAATGAGGAAAAGAGAGAAAGAGGAAACGAAAGAGGAAAGGAGAGAAAGAAGGAACGACAGAGGAAAGTAGCAAATGAGGAAAAGAAAGAGGAAAGGAGAGAAAGTGGAAAAGGGTGAGTGAAAATGGAAGGGAAATGAAGAGTGAGAATGGTAGAAAGAGGAAAATAAAGGAAGGAAAAGGATGAGAGAAAGAGCGAGAGAGATAGTAAAGGAGAGAAAATGGGAAAAGAGAGAAAGGAAGGAAGACAAATGATAAGAGAGAATGTTAGAAAGAGGGAAAGGAAGGAGGAGGAGGAGAGAAAGCAGACAGGATGTTGAAGCTTTGTGTCCTGGTGATAATCCAGCTCAGCATGTAAACACACACTGCCTGTCACTGTATGAGCTCCCATCACATGTCACCCCCCCAGCTCTCATTACTATATCCTGCCTCTGCCGGGCGATAACACACAATGATGCGATTGCTGCAGGACAGCCTGGAAACCTGCGTTTGTCACACTGTACAAGGAACACATGGGCTCCAGCGGCCTGATGGAACTTGTAGTCCGACTTCCCCTTCGATGCACGGGCGTGTGTAGAACGAGGAACCACAAAGCCCGGCATGCAGCGCGCCAGCCGGCCATAGCACGCTGGTCACATGACGAGTCAGAACTAATGGGTAGGGTGAGTGCCTTAAAGTGAGGTTTTGGAGGTGGAGCTGCCTGCCATCCCTCACCCTGCTCCTTCCTTACCTTCCTCCTATCCCGGGTGATTAAGGCACCCACCCCTGAGGTGACAGCAGCTGGGTGTCCCAAATTAGGCAGCAGCACCTGTTGTGGCTGCAGTGACACAGTGAAACCACACAGCCTGGCACTCCCAGAGCTGCCCCTGGAGAGCTGTCTGCAACTTTGTATCCTCAGCATGAGCTTCCAGGTGCCTTGGAGTGGCCCCTCACCCTGCTGCACCGCCTGCCACCTTCTCACCCCTCTCCTCTGAATCAGACACCCCCTGGCAGGAGTAACTGATGGTTTAGGGTCCACCAGGACCCCCTACTCCCCCCTCACCCTTTCTACCCTGTTTGGTTTTTGCCAGGCACCTTCTCCTGCCCTGGGACTCCTCTGAGACTGGACCTGGGCTCAAGGTGAGCGGGCAGTGCCCATCACAGGCATGAGACATGGCATCTGTCAAGGTAGCAGTACGAGTCCGGCCCATGAACCGCAGGTAAGACGCCACTCTCTGTTTCCTACAACCGCGTCAAAATGATGTGATTTTATTATTATTAATATATAGCGCCAACAGATTCTGCAGCGCATATGCCAGGGCTTGGCACGCAGAGGCGCCAGGATTTAAAGGGACTCGACCACTAACCTAAGCTGTACCAATTTCCTTGTGCATTACAAAAAACACATGATAAAACACAAGCTGCTGGATTTTATTCATTGTTTGGAGTAATTGCAAAAAGGAAAAATCAAAGTTATTTTATCTCCTGTTTACATTTTGTGGATTTTTCCCATGATGCAACATTTAAAAAATTCATATGGCAAGTCTCCCTTTACAGCTGTGATATAGGATAAAGTGGTAATGAAGAGGCAATTGGGTGGGATATGGAATGTTTTTAGGCAGGGCTGCAGGGGATCTATTGTGTTGTCTAGGTAGGCAGCTGAAAGGGATCTGATAGTGGTCTTCCAACACTTTACACTACCCTTGGTGATGGTTTACATACATCCCACACAATACAATGATGTGAGTCGGTGACTGACCCAATGGCCAAAGCCACACAGTGAGGAGCAAGTGATGGAAAGGTAGGGGGGGCAGTTGACAACACAAAATATCACACCATGGATGCACCCAGTGACACATAGAGAGGAAAATATCACACAATGGACGCGCCCAGTGACACATAGAGAGGAAAATATCACACAATGGACGCGCCCAGTGACACATATAGAGGAAAATATCACACCATGGACGCGCCCAGTGACACATATAGAGGAAAATATCACACAATGGATGCGCCCAGTGACACATATAGAGGAAAATATCACACAATGGATGCGCCCAGTGACACATATAGAGGAAAATATCACACAATGGACGCGCCCAGTGACACATATAGAGGAAAATATCACACAATGGATGCACCCAGTGACACATATAGAGGAAAATATCACACAATGGATGCACCCAGTGACACATATAGAGGAAAATATCACACAATGGACGCACCCAGTGACACATATAGAGGAAAATATCACACAATGGATGCGCCCAGTGACACATATAGAGGAAAATATCACACAATGGATGCACCCCTTGACACAGAGGAAAATATCACACAATGGATGCGCCCAGTGACACATACGGTGCCTGTTCGATGCCTGTTCGAGGGCAGTGAAATCCCCATAGAGAAGCACTGCTTAGGCTATTCTGAGAACACAAACCAGCAGTGACAGGTTGCCGAAACGCCCTGTCATTCGGTGGTTTAAGGCTAGGGTCAGACTAACGCATTTTTATGTTGTCTGTGAAAAAGTGCGTTCGAACGAATTGACGCATTTTTTCACAGAATACGTGATAGTGGTCATACGATGCGCATTTTCGTCCGTGATTTTGTACGGATCATCAATAAAACTCTTTTTGTGTCTGGACGTTATGTTGGCCGGACATTAGCAGCGTCTGACGTCTCCTAATCACACACACACGCCGCTAGCGGACGCAGCGCACTCTGTACGTCAGTACCTGCGGTTTCACGTTCTCGAAAAAATGCGTTCATTTTCCACTTGCGTTGCGCAGCCGGACTTTTGTGCGACCGTACTTCGTATATTGGCCGTCATTGCCCGGCATCTGCTGCTAGTGCGGCCGTGATTAAGTGCGGCTGCACGCGCGTTCGCACTGCCTCAGTCTGACCCTAGCCTAATTCGGCAAGTTTATTCAGGAGAATCCCATAGGCTTCAATGTTAAAAATATTCCCGTTTTAATTCAATATCTAAAAAACCGTTTATTAAATTCTGCAGTAAAGAGTCTCTTTATTTAGATTTTTTTTTCCAGGATACTTTAATCATTTTTCTGTTTTTTTTTTTAGATTTTTTTTTTAAGCTTTTTTTTCTGTAACAGCCCTTTTTATTATCATTCATTGGATCTTATATGTAAATTTCAGACATTTTCGCTCAGTAGTTTCTTTGCAAACAGCGTTTCACTTTTCAAACATTCAAAACTGTTTTGCTAATTTATTCACTGCCTCTTCTGCGGTCTCGGCTTTTTTCCAGCGGCTTCGCTGCGTGTGATCGGCTCCTGCTCGGGTTTTTCCAGTGTCTTTGGGTTAATCCAGATGTTTTTGCGGGTTTTCGGTGTGCACTCGCCGGGTTTGCGGCGGCTTTTCCCTGCGCTTCGACGGCCATGTGGTGCTTGCTGAATACACCGCAGGGTCGCAGAAATGGGATCGCCAAATGGCACCGAATTGAAGAGAACGAAAAGTCACCGAACGTGCGGTGACTTTTCGATTCTCTTTGAATAACCCTGATAGAGGAAAATATCACACAATGGATGCACCCAGTGACACATACTTTTTGTATGTTGGTTTTATTCCACCCACTGTTCAGCGCTATGGAATATGTTGGAGCTTGTATAATTAATTGTGACTGTAATTTGATATATATATTTTTTGTCATGTGATTATAGTCTAAAATAAGGCTTGACGTCGTTGGGTTCTAGATTTATACACCTCGCTTATTGTTTTAACCCTATACCAGGGGTCAGGAGATTTTCCCCCACATGTGTTTTGGAACTACATCTCCCATGATGCTCAGCCACACATTAGATTGGCAGAGGTTTATGGGTAATGTAGTTCCAAAACATCGGTCGGGGGGGGGCGTTCTGGTGTCCCCTGCCCTAGTGTATCCTTTAATTAAAATCGGAACAATAATCCTACACAATGTGATTTATTAAGACGCCGTGGTGTGGGTTTGTCTGAGAAACAGGTGGCGTGTCTTACTGGGAATGATCCAAATCAAACGTCGCTTCCAATAAAAAAAAAATATATATTACTTAGGCGCAAACTACACATTTTCGGAGCCAGGCGATTTTTATTTTCTATGCAGATTATTCTGGATTAGCTCCAGAAATGCAGGAACTCGTGACTACCTGGATGTGGCCGCGGGACACTCAGAATGGGAGGGCGAGCGATGCGCTTTGTTTATTCCACTTATTCTGTAATATTCTCCTTTTTCTGTCATATCGTTGTTGCTTCAGGTTTGGGTAAATATTTGGGCACGGTAAACTATGACCAAGCCTTTTCACGCAGCTGGATAAAATGATTATTAAAGTTCAGCACTTGCTGTTCTGTTTATTCCGTTTGATAACAGGATGTTTGTTTATAAAGACCATGAAGGCGCTGGCGGGTGTGGACGGGTATCGGCGTCGCTGCGTTTTATTTATCCACAATTTATGTGGATATTTTAACATCTTCTCTGAGACCAATGTCTTCTGGGCTTTATTATTATTTTCGTCACACACAGGGAAGCTGGTTTTTCACTTTGTTATAAAGTGGGGAATTAAACCATAATATTACAAATTTTAAATGGTGGATAATGCGGCGTAGAGGGACCCGCTCAGTGAACGCACAATACATTGTGATACTCACATGGCGTGCGCATGCATGGGGGACACATTTCTTGCATGAACCTTTTTTTTTTTTTTTTATCTTTTTTCCCCCTCGCCTTTCCCTCGCAGAAATGGCTTTTGTGTCAGATGCAGTAAATGTGCCGCAGACAGATAATAAAATAGCGAGATCTCCTGCTTATGGGAATTTGTTGTGATCAGAATGAGATTATTAGCAATGCAATATCTGTATGTGCTGCATAATGCCTGTGTATGGCAATTACAGCAACACCTTGTATCTGTGCTGCATAATGCCTGTGTATGGCAATTACAGCAACACCTTGTATCTGTATGTGCTGCATAATGCCTGTGAATGGGAATTACAGCAACACCTTGTATCTGTATGTGCTGCATAATGCCTGTGTATGGCAATTACAGCCACACCTTGTATCTGTATGTGCTGCATAATGCCTGTGTATGGCAATTACAGCAACACCTTGTATCTGTATGTGCTGCATAATGCCTGTGTATGGCAATTACAGCCACACCTTGTATCTGTATGTGCTGCATAATGCCTGTGTATGGCAATTACAGTCACACCTTGTATCTGTATGTGCTGCATAATGCCGGTGTATGGCAATTATAGCCACACCTCGTATGTGCTGCATAATGCCTGTGTATGGCAATTATAGCCACACCTCGTATGTGCTGCATAATGCCTGTGTATGGCAATTACAGCCACACCTTGTATCTGGACTTTACAGGGATTTATTCTCATAACCCCCTGAATCTTATCTCTGTACAGCAGCGAGTGACCCCACGGCTCTCCCTGTATTACCTTGACCTGCCTTGATTTCCTTCCTACATGTTGCAGGGCAGCACTTTTCACTGTGAATGATTTAGTAATATGTGTCCAGGAAAACCTGGCAGCTCATCTCCTATCACAGAGCACTGTGTCGTTGGACTTGGATTTTGTACGGTTGTGATTTCCACTGAAATGATTTATCACTGGGTTTCTTTTTCTTCGCTGTACTCTGCTATATTAAAGGGACACGAGCACTAACATCTTTGATCTCTTGTTTGCATTTTGCGATTCTCCCCCCACCCCTCCCCCCTGATGCAACATTTTCCAATAGCTTTGCTTTGTGGCTCGTGTTCATTCAATCTACATCAGGGCTTGACAAATTTGCTTTGAATCTAGGAGCCAGCTACAAAGGTTAGGAGCCAACGTTTCGACGAGGATTTGCCTTTATCAAGGTATACCTTGATAAAGGTGAATCCTCGCCGAAACGTTGGGAACCTGCCCTCTGTGTCTGGGAGTTGGTTTGTTCTGACCCAAATTATGATTTTTAGCTGCTTCTATTTATGTATCACTTTGTCACCTGCTGCTTTTTGCTGTTAGGTATTTTTTGTGCATGTGGTCGTTTGGCTACTTTTTTTTTTTTTTTTTTCAGCCTAGAAGTGTAGAGCGTTGCTTCTAATATCAGTTTGGCCACTCTGAGATTGATATATATATATATATATATATCAATCTCAAATTATATATGTTCCTGGCTTTGTCAAGCCTTGATCCACATTATTTAACAGTTAACGTGGTGAAAGCGGGAATGTCGGCAGGTGGCCTATTGTTCTTCGGGCTACACAAGATAAAAGCTGGCAGCTGAATGAGCTAAAACAGGGAGCTTAAAAGACTTCTGACTACATCCCACACAACACAATGATGTGAGTCGGTGACTAACCCATTCACTCCATTCTATGACCAAAGCCACACAGTGAGGAGCAAGTGATGGAAAGATACGGGGTGGGGCAGTTTACAACACAAAATCACACAATGGTTGCGCCCAGTGACACATATAGAGGAAAGTATTAGGGATGCACCGAAATTTCGGCCACCGAAAATGGTGTTTTCGGTTTCGGCCAAAATGGAAATTTGGCCGAAAATTTCCATTCCAATATTTGGCCTGGAGGCCGGCTGAGCCGGGGGCTCACCTGGGCCTGGAGGCTTGGCCGTCCTCCAGGCTCAGGTGAGTCTCCGGCTCGGCCAGTGGGCCAACCGAGCAGGGCGCTCGGGCGGGCCTCCAGGCCCAGGTGACGGATTTTGTTGGGGGGGGGGGGTGGACAGCACATACTCACCTACATCGGCCTCAAATCCTCCACCGGTTGCACATACTCACCTACATCTGCTTCCAGCGGTGGCAGTAATCCTGCATCCAGTGTCCTCTCCGTTGGTCGCCGGTATGACGTCACGGAAGCCTTTGACTCTGGGTCAAAGGCTTTCGTGATTTCATCCCGGCGACCGACACAGAGAGCAGACACTGGATGCAGGAGGACTACCACCGCTGGAGGACTCGGGCCGATTGTAGGTGAGTATGTGTAGGCAACATACTCACCTACATGCTCCTACTTCGGTTCTGAGCTCCAACGGGGAGTTTTATGGCTGTCGCAGGCTGCTTGGCCGGCCTCCAGGCCCAGGCGAGCCCCCAGCTCGGCTGCGCCTTGAAGGCCCAGCCGAGCCGGGGGCTCGCCTGAGCCTGGAGGCCGGCCGAGCAGCTTGCTCGGCTGGCCTTCAGGATCAGGCTAGTCCCCGGCCTCCAGGCCCAGGTTCTCATGTCTGATCTTCGGTTTCAGTATCTGTTTTCGGACGAACCGATCCCGAATTTTCGGTATCGTCCGAAAATTTCCATTTCGGTGCACCCCTAGAAAATATCACACAATGGATGCGCCCAGTGACACATATATGGGAAAATATCACACAATGGATGCACCCAGTGACACATAGAGAGGAAAATATCACACAATGGATGCACCCAGTGACACATATAGAGGAAAATATCACACAATGGATGCACCAGTGACACATATATGGGAAAATATCACACAATGGATGCACCCAGTGACACATATAGAGGAAAATATCACACAATGGATGCACCCAGTGACACATATATGGGAAAATATCACACAATGGATGCGCCCAGTGACACATATATGGGAAAATATCACACAATGGATGCACCCAGTGACACATATAGAGGAAAATATCACACAATGGATGCGCCCAGTGACACATATAGAGGAAAATATCACACAATGGATGCGCCCAGTGACACATATAGAGGAAAATATCACACAATGGATGCACCTAGTGACACATATAGAGGAAAATATCACACAATGGATGCGCCCAGTGACACATATAGAGGAAAATATCACACAATGGATGCACCTAGTGACACATATAGAGGAAAATATCACACAATGGATGCACCTAGTGACACATATAGAGGAAAATATCACACAATGGATGCGCCCAGTGACACATATAGAGGAAAATATCACACAATGGATGCACCTAGTGACACATATAGAGGAAAATATCACACAATGGATGCACCTAGTGACACATATAGAGGAAAATATCGCACAATGGATGCGCCCAGTGACACAGAGGAAAATATCACACAATGGATGCACCCAGTGACACATATAGAGGAAAATATCACACAATGGATGCACCCAGTGACACATATAGAGGAAAATATTTTCTTAACTAAACATACAAGAGAAAAACAAAGCACATGTAAGATATCAGCAACATGAAATAATCACAATAAGGACATTGCGTTTTTTTGTGGTAGTGGCCTGCTAATGTGTGTGTGTTGTTATATATGAATTTTCTGTATGTTCGTATTCAAGGTCTTGAATCCCAATAATCAGAGGAACCCGACTCCTGGAAGGATTAACATCAATACTCGTGCTTTACGAGGTTTTTTTATATATAGTTTGTGATGTTTTATTTTTTTCCCACGAAGCGTCTGGAATTCTACAGAAGTTTCTCAAGCCCTGCTTTACGATCCGTGGGGTAATTTAGCAGAAGCAGCAGAGCAGCTGTAAAACCTAATGCGCGGCTGCTTCTCTCCCACCGCTTTCATCTCCTGTAATTATAAGCATACCTGGAGCAAAAAGGAGATTTTCTGAGAGCTGGGAAAAAGCCGAGGCGTTCATTATTTCTTTACCTGTCTTTATTATAGCAAAAGTTAAAAAGACGATCGCACCTATCGTGGTGATAAAATGTTGCGTGTTTTAGGGATGCCTGCTGGTTTGTGTGCGGCTTCACTGAGTTTTTAATCCTGCAACTCCTGCTCACTCCCTGTTGGCCTTAACCCCTTCATTACTGGGGTCGTGTTTACACGATCAGCAGTAGCAGACACAGCAGCCTGAGATCGAGTTAACACCATCTGGTGCCGTGCTGTATGATTGCAAATGAAATTAGTTTTTTTCCCTTTTGGGCTCTAGAAGGCGCCTCCGCAGTGTTAGCCCTGTTGGCATGATGCCCGAGGTGCTAAAACTGGTTAATGTCAGCCTGGAAATGTCCTGTTAATTATTGGACTTTCCCAGCCGGCAGGGAGCCACGAGCTGCAGTTCTATCTGCAGTAACTTCTTTTGGCCAGCAGAGGGTGATATCCACCTGCAAAATAGGTTATTACAGTAAGGAATAGATTGGAAATATTCCCAAATAATTTTCAGAAAATACCACTGATTTCTGAAAGTGCATTTTTTTGGAAAATCACTTGGTAGTGAAGAGGTTAACAATGTAAATGATTTTTAACCCCTTAAGGATCTTTAAAGTCAATGCATTTATGATGTAACAGTTAAGTCATTGGTCCTTTAACCTCCCTGGCGGTATTCCCGAGTGTGCTCGGGGTTAAATTTCACTACTGCGAATGGTAACCCCGAGCCACACTCGGGCTGGATGCATACTCACCTCCTCCTGGCTCCCTCGCTTTCCCCCGCAGCGTGATCGCGGTGAACTGCTTCCTGGTAAGGCTCCCTGCGAGTCACACGATGCAGGGGGCGGGACCAGCAGCAAACGTAGAAAAAAATCATCTTACACTGTATAATCCAAAGTGCAATGTTTTTGAACGGCCACTAGGTGGCACTACAGGATAACAGACCATACATCGTCTCACCCTTGTTTATAGACAGATTTCAGTGTTTTTTGTTGGATTTTATTGAATATCATTTATTTGCATTATTTTGGATAATTATTTTTGGGATAATAAATTATGTCGTTTTTCAAACTTTATCGGACTTTTTTTTTCTTTTTAAATTTATTTATAAAGGATTTTACCAGGTGAGGACTCTTGATTGCATGGATTTCAGTGCGTGATTCCTAATTATTACAGGCTAACTATGTACAAAAAACGTTTCCTTTAAAAAAAAAAAAAAAAAAAATTGAGATGCTTTTAGACACGAAATTTTGAAAAAATTGGACCGTCAGGGAGTTTAAAGAGTTAACCTTTGTGCCTTAACCCAGGAGTTGGCGACCTTAGCCCCCCCCCCCCGATGTTTTGGAACTACATCTCCCATGATGCTCAGCCACTCATTAGTTTGAGCATCTGGGGGGGGGGCTATGTTTGCTGTTCCCTGCCTCAACCCGTTTACTGCAAAGATCGAGGATACTACATCTTCTTCAGTTCCTGCAGGTGCGCCGATATTGACATCGCTTATACTAGACATTCATTTGCAAATAGGCTGCCGGACATGCCCCTGAAATGCCAACACATTGTACGTGGCAGACGATGTGTTGAAATTATTTAAAACTTTTTTTTTTTTTTTCTGCACAGAAACACAGAATCCAGGCTGTAATGTAAATGTAGTGCCGCTTTTTGGCCAGCAGAGGGCTCCCTTTGCTTGCCATATATACGGCTTGGTGAACATACACAGCGGGACGCCGCTATGTATGTACTGTGTGGATAATGGGGAGTTATTTTCTATAAGCCCACTGGGTCCCGCCAGTGGTTTTATGGAAGATAGATAGACTGGGTGTATATATATGTATATACATATACAGTGGCAAGAAAAAGTATGTGAACCCTTTTGGGATTACGTGGAGTTTTGCATGAATTGGTCATAAAATGTGCTCTGATCTTCATCCAAGTCACAACAATTTGAAAAACACAGTCTGCTTAAAATAATACAACACAAACATATGTTTACATGTTCTGTTCAATAAAAACATGTAAACATTCACAGTGCAGGATGGAAAAAGTATGTGAACCTTTGAACTTAATAACTGGTTGACCCTCCTTTGGCAGCAATAACCTCAACCAAACGTTTCCTGTAGTTGCAGATCAGACCTGCACAACGATCTGGAGTAATTTTGGACCACTCCTCTTCACAAAACTGTTTCAGTGTAGCAATATTCTTGGGATGTCTGGTGTGAATCGCTCTCTTAAGGTCATGCCACAGCATTTCAATTGGGTTGAGGTCAGGACTCTGACTGGGCCACTACAGAAGGCATATTTTGTTTTGTTGAAGCCATTCTTTTGTTGAATTACTTGTATGCTTTGGGTCATTGTCCTGTTGCATCACCCATCCTCTGCGGAGCTTCAGTTGGCAGACAGATGGTCTTACGTTTTCCTGCAAAATGTCTTGATAAAATCTGGAATTCATTTTTCCATCAATGACAACAATCCGTCCAGGCCCTGAGGCAGCAAAGCAGCCCCAAACCATGATGCTCCCTCCGCCATGTTTTACAGTGGGGATGAGGTTTTGATATTGGTGTGCTGTGCCTTTTTTTCTCCATAGAAAAATGTCGGCAGATAAGAACCTTTCGGCCCATCTAGTCTGCCCAATTACATGGATACTTTACCTGGATTTATCTTTTGTTTAGGATAGCCTTATGCCTATCCCATGCTTGCTTAAATTCAATTACTGTTTTGGCCTCTACCACTTCTACTGGAAGACTGTTCCATGTATCCACCACCCTCTCAGTAAAATAATGCTTTCTGATGTTACTTTTAAACCTTTGCCCCTCTAATCTAAGACTATGTCCTCTTGTTTTGCTACTTTGTTTCCTTTTAAATATACTCCCTTCCTCTACCTTGTGGATTCCCTTTACGTATTTAAATGTTTCTATCATATCTCCTCTGTCTCGTCTTTTTTCCAAGCTGTACATGTTAAGATCATTAAGCCTTTCCTGGTAACTTTTCTCCTTCAAGCCGTACACCATTTTAGTAGCCCTTCTCTGAACTCTCTCTAAGATGTCTATATCCTTCTGGAGATACGGTCTCCAGTACTGCACACAGTACTCCAAGTGAGGTCTCACCAGTGCTCTGTACAGTGGCATGAGCACTTCCCTTTTCCTACTGCTAATACCTCTCCCTACACAACCAAGCATTCTGCCAGCATTTCCTGCTGCTCTGTTACATTGACTACTTACCTTTAGATCCTCTGAAATAATAACCCCTAAATCCCTTTCCTCAGATGTTGAGGTTAGGACTGTATCAAATATTCTATATTCAGCCCTTGGGTTTTTACATCCCAGGTGCATTATCTTGCACTTATCCACGTTAAAACTCAATTGCCACGGCTCCCACCATTTTTTTAGTTTACCTAAATCATTTGTCATTTGGCTGATCCCTCCAGGAACGTCAACCCTGTTGCAAATCTTTGTGTCATCAGCAAAAAGACATACTTTTCCATTAATACCTTCTGCAATATCACAGATAAAAATATTAAATAGAATGGGTCCAAGTACTGACCCCTGAGGTACCCCACTGGTAACAAGACCTTGCGCCGAATAAACTCCATTTACCACAACCCTCTGGTGCCTGTCACTCAGCCACTGCCTAATCCATTCAACAATATTGGAATCCAAGCTCAAAGATTGCAATTTATTGATAAGCCTTCTATGCGGAACAGTATCAAAAGCCTTACTGAAATCTAAATAAGCAATGTCTACTGCACCACCTGTGTCTATTATTTTTGTTACCCAATCAAAAAAATCAATAAGATTAGTTTGGCATGATCTCCCTGAGGTAAACCCATGTTGTTTCTGATCCTGTAATCTGTGTTTTTAGATGTTCAACAATCCTTTCCTTTAACATGGTTTCCATTAATTTCCCCACTACTGACATAAGACTAACTGGCCTATAGTTCCCAGATTCCTCCCTACTACCCTTCTTGTGAATGGGCACAACATTTGCTAATTTCCAGTCTTCTGGGACGACTCCCGTTAGCAAGGATTGGTTAAATAAATCTGTTAACGGTTTTGCTATTACATCACTGAGCTCTTTTAATAATTTAGGGTGGATCCCATCAGGCCCCATTGACTTATTTGTCTTTACTTTAGACAGCTGCTGTAGAACCTCCTCCTCTGTAAACTGATATGTAATTGTCTCGTTAGTGTTTCCTCCTGAGGTCCACACGTAGTGTTGTGTGTTTTTTCCAAACAACTCAATTTTGGTTTCATCTGTCCACAGAATATTTTGCCAGTAGTGCTGTGGAACATCCAGGTGCTCTTTTGCAAACTTCAAACGTGCTGCAATATTCTTTTTAGACAGCAATGGCTTACTCCGTGGTGTCCTCCCATGTATTCCATTCTTGTTTAGTGTTTTCCTTAATGTAGATGTGTCAACAAAAATGTTAGCATGTGCCAGAGATTTCTGTAAGTCTTTAGCTGACACTCTAGGATTCTTCTTTACCTCATTAAGCATTCTGCGCTGTGCTCTTGCAGTCATCTTTACAGGACGACCACGCCTAGGGAGAGTAGCAACAGTGCTGAACTTTCTCCATTTGTAGACAGTCTGTCTTACCGTGGACACATGAACATCAAGGCTTTTGGAGATACTTTTGTAACCCTTTCCAGCTTCATGCAAGTCAACAATTCTTGATCGTAGATCTTCTGAGCGCTCTTTTCTGCGAGGCATGGTTCACATCAGGCAGTGCTTCTTGAAACCAGTAAACCCAAAACTGGTGTGTGTTTTTAAAGGGCAGGACAACTTTCAGCCACACATCCAATAATATCACACTGATTGGACTCAAGGTTGGCTCACTCCTGGCTCCAATTAGCTCTTCGAGAAGTCATTAGGCTAGGGGTTCACATACTTTTTCCACCCTGCACTGTGAATGTTTACATGTTATGTTCAATAAACACATGAAAACATATAATGTTTGTGTTGTATTATTTTAAGCAGACTGTGTTTTTCAAATTGTTGTGACTTAGATGAAGATCCGAGCACATTTTATGACAAATTCATGCAAAACTCCAAGGAATCCCAAAGGGTTCACATTCTTTTTCTTGCTATGGTGTTCCTCCCCTTCCTCCCCTTCCTCCCCTTCCTCCCCTTCCTCCCCTTCCTCCCCTTCCTCCCCTTCCTCCCCTTCCTCCCCTTCCTCCCCTTCCTCCCCTTCCCCGAAATACTGAAACTATTGTTTATTTAGCCAGTGAACCTAGGCCGGGGTCAGATGTGCGTTTTGCAGAGCAGAAGGAACGTCCCAGTTCCTTCCACTCTGATGCCCGTCTGGGTAGAGTTAGTGCGCTCAGCGCTGCAAGGTTCGATCCTCCTATGGAGCATCACGCTTTGCAGCCCCATGGAACGCGTGTCGTAGTGCTTCGACGGGGAGGCTTTCTGCACGCTTGCTGTAGCGTGCAGAATTCGTGCGTGTGGCCGGCCCTTTCGAAGCGTCACAATGCTACAACGGACGCCGGGAGGTACGTCAATACAGGCGCACATACTGCGCTCGTCGTAGGCCCCGTTCACACTGTGCGATGTAGCATCTCCAATGCATTTCAGTGGAGCTGTCCACATCTTGTCGCGCGATGTCACTTTAGCATGTCACTTTAGCATGTCACTTTAGCATGTCACTTTAGCATGTCACTTTAGCATGTCACTTTAGCATGTCACTTTAGCATGTCACTTTAGCATGTCACTTTAGCATGTCACTTTAGCATGTCACTTTAGCATGTCACTTTAGCATGTCACTTTAGCATGTCACTTTAGCATGTCACTTTAGCATGTCACTTTAGCATGTCACTTTAGCATGTCACTTTAGCATGTCACTTTAGCATGTCACTTTAGCATGTCACTTTAGCATGTCACTTTAGCATGTCACTTTAGCATGTCACTTTAGCATGTCACTTTAGCATGTCACTTTAGCATGTCACTTTAGCATGTCACTTTAGCATGTCACTTTAGCATGTCACTTTAGCATGTCACTTTAGCATGTCACTTTAGCATGTCACTTAGCATGTCACTTTAGCATGTCACTTTAGCATGTCACTTTAGCATGTCACTTTAGCATGTCACTTTAGCATGTCACTTTAGCATGTCACTTTAGCATGTCACTTTAGCATGTCACTTTAGCATGTCACTTAGCATGTCACTTTAGCATGTCACTTTAGCATGTCACTTTAGCATGTCACTTTAGCATGTCACTTTAGCATGTCACTTTAGCATGTCACTTTAGCATGTCACTTTAGCATGTCACTTTAGCATGTCACTTTAGCATGTCACTTTAGCATGTCACTTTAGCATGTCACTTTAGCATGTCACTTTAGCATGTCACTTTAGCATGTCACTTTAGCATGTCACTTTAGCATGTCACTTTAGCATGTCACTTTAGCATGTCACTTTAGCATGTCACTTTAGCATGTCACTTTAGCATGTCACTTTAGCATGTCACTTTAGCATGTCACTTTAGCATGTCACTTTAGCATGTCACTTTAGCATGTCACTTTAGCATGTCACTTTAGCATGTCACTTTAGCATGTCACTTTAGCATGTCACTTTAGCATGTCACTTTAGCATGTCACTTTAGCATGTCACTTTAGCATGTCACTTTAGCATGTCACTTTAGCATGTCACTTTAGCATGTCACTTTAGCATGTCACTTTAGCATGTCACTTTAGCATGTCACTTTAGCATGTCACTTTAGCATGTCACTTTAGCATGTCACTTTAGCATGTCACTTTAGCATGTCACTTGTACATGACCCTATTTTTCCGATTTGCGATTTGCTCTTTGCGATTTCCATTGGTGGTGTTTTGCAAAATCGCGACATTATCGCGCGGAAAAACGCGCGATTTTTTTCAAATTGCACAGTGTGAACAGGGCCTTACCCCTGTCTTGGGGTGCCATAAACACCATTATCATGGTACTATACAAGAGTTGGAACCCAAGATTATTTTTTATGTATTTTCCTGTTTTTTTTTTTTAACTCTTCCCAATACATATTGTTTTTGAATATTCTTTGGTCCATACGTTTGGCGTCAGCAGACACAAGTGTTACTGTTTATTTAGAAGCAGCAGTTTTCATCCTATTCCTGAAAGGTGTCCCTGTTCAGGCCGGACAGTCCCTATATTTTCTCTTTACTATCCTAATGTCTTTTGTCTCTGTTCTAGTTAGAGCAGTGACTTGTGTGCGCCTGGTCAGGATCTTAATTAGACCCCTCTGGGACACCGTCGGTCCCATCCTGACACCGTCGGTCCCATCCTGACACCGTCGGTCCCATCCTGACACCGTCGGTCCCATCCTGACACCGTCGGTCCCATCCTGACACCGTCGGTCCCATCCTGACACCGTCGGTCCCATCCTGACACCTGAACCACCGCACATACGAATTGTGGGCAGTAAGATGTGAATGACCGCCAGGTTTAGTAGACTACTGGGGTCGAAGTTAATGAATGACTTGAAGTCGCTCATTGTTCTGCTGCTCCTGAACTTGTGCACGTCCTATACTACCTGTGGGATGTGTAAAAGGGGGTATCCCTTGAGCATGGAACCACTGTTGGCTGACGAATAATAAAGTTATGTGTGGGAAAAAAAAATAATTGCCTCAATAAAAACAATGCAAAAAATAAAATAGAGTTAAAAAAAATTTCTAAGGGCAACTCTAGGAACTGTGACCACGCAACGTTATTTGAGTGACTTGGTTCCCTGCGTTCCTTTGCCCCTCTCCTCCCTCTGGGGGGAGATATGTCATAAAAGGCCGCTTCGGCCGCTGCAGGAGCTTACTCCCATCCAGAACATGCAACTTCAGGAGCCAGCTACAGCCAATGGTTCTCGGAGCTCTTGGATTGGCTGTCTCCACGTCACATGGTGACATGACTTGCTGCTGCTTGCAGGAATTGGCAGCATGTGCAGTGCAGGGGCAGCCTAGCTGTACATTCGGGGGGGGGGGTGTAAAAAGGGAAGGAGAAGAGGTGCACCCCACCTTTTAGAACCATAGATTATTCCTTTTATGATGCCACTTACTTACACGATTTTACTATTCGCAAGAGGTGCCGCTGTGCTCATGGTAAACCGTACATCAAGGGCCTTCGCTCTACATATTTGAAGTGCGTTGATGTCTTTTTAGGGGCTCCTCCATATATTCAGGGTGTGCGGGTGTCTTTTTAGTGGAACATCCATATATTCAGGGTGTGCGGGTGTCTTTTTAGTGGAACATCCATATATTCAGGGTGTGTGGGTATATTTTTTTTTAGGGGCTCCACCATATATTGAGTGTGTGCGGGTATATTTTTAGTGGATCCTCCATATATTCAGGGTGTGCAGGTGTCGTTTTAGGGGTTCCTCCATATATTCAGGGTGTGTGGGTGTCTTTTTAGGGGCTCCTCCATATATTCTCCTCCAATCTGGCTTCCGTCCCCTACACTCAACTGAAACTGCCCTCACCAAAGTCACCAACGACCTCCTAACTGCTAAAAAACACGGCCACTATTCTATTCTCATCCTGCTTGACCTCTCGGCTGCTTTTGACACTGTTGACCACCCCCTCCTTCTACAGACCCTCAACTCTCTGGGTCTCGGTGACACTGCACTTGCTTGGGTTGACTCCTATTTATCCAACAGGTCCTTCTGTGTGTCCTTTGCTGGTAACTCCTCCTCTTCATTGCCTCTATCTGTTGGTGTACCTCAAGGCTCTGTCCTTGGTCCTCTGCTCTTTTCCATCTACACCTCCTCCCTGGGCAAAATCATCAACAGCTTTGGCTTTAATTACCACCTCTACGCTGATGACACTCAGATCTACCTCTCTACCCCTGATCTCTCTCCCCTTGTCCTCTCAAAAGTCAGTGACTGTTTATCTGGCATCTCCTCCTGGATGGCCTCCCACCACCTAAAGATCAACATGTCAAAGACTGAGCTCCTACTTATTCCTCCCTCCAATGCCTCCCCACCTCCTGACTTCTCTATCACGGTGGAGGGTATCCCCATCTCCCCATCAAACCAAGTTCGCTGTCTTGGAGTTACACTTGCCTCTGCTCTTTCCTTCATCCCCAACATCCAGTCTCTTTCCTCCTCCTGCCGATACCAACTGCGTAATATTTCCAGAATTCGTCCATTTCTTACCGCTGTCACCACAAAACAGCTCATACACGCCCTGGTAATCTCCCGACTCGACTATTGCAATAATCTCTTATCTGGCCTCCCTCTGTCCCGCCTCTCCCCCCTACAATCCATCCTGAACGCCTCCGCCAGGCTAATTCACCTCACCCGCCGCTCTGTCTCTGCCGCTCCCCTCTGCGAGTCCCTTCACTGGCTCCCCATCCACTGCAGAATTAAGTTCAAAATCCTTATCCTTACCTACAAAACCCTCACTAACTCAGCTCCCCACTACCTGTCCTCACTAATCACCAAATACACCCCAGCCCGCTCCCTAAGGTCAAACAGTGACCTGCGCCTAGCTTCTCCCCGCATCACCTCTTCCCATGATAGACTGCAGGATTTCTCACGCGCAGCCCCCACTCTCTGGAACGCTCTCCCTCGTACTGTCAGACTTTCCCCTAACTTCTCTTCCTTCAAACGCTCCCTTAAAACGTTCCTATTTAGGGAAGCCTACCACCCAACTCACTGACGCAACCATCAATCACTCTCACCTTACAGTCCTCTCCTCCTGTTTCCAACCCCAACCCTCCTAGATTGTGAGTTCCTACGGAAATAGGGCCCTCATCTCCTCCTGTACTGTTTGTCAAATGTTGTTCAATGTATTGTAACCCTGTCTATACTGTGCTTATTGTACAGCGCTGCGGAATATGCTGGCGCTTTATAAATAATAATAATAATAATAATTCAGGGTGTGCGGGTGTCTTTTTAGGGGCTACTCCATATATTCAGGGTGTGCGGGTGTCTTTAGGGGCTCCTCCATATATTCAGGGTGTGCGGGTGTCTTTAGGGGTTCCTCCATATATTCAGGGTGTGCGGGTGTCTTTTAGGGGCTCCTCCATATATTCAGGGTGTGCGGGTGTCTTTAGGGGTTCCTCCATATATTCAGGGTGTGCGGGTGTATAACCGCCATAAAGTAATAAAACCCCCTGCAGTGAGTCTCTAACGTATATAATGTTTAGATCCTTTGCTCCTGGTTTTTATTTACATAAACGCCTCCAATAAGTCATAAAATCCCCCCAAAAAGTTGGTATCTTTGTCTCTGGCCCCGCCTCCAGCGACATCACATAAAATGGAAGCAGGCGGTGTCCCTCTTTTTGAGGTTTGACATGTTGAAGCTACGTTATTACTCGCACACGTTAGCTTTCTGGTGTTTTGTCACTAAACTCACGCTCGTTGCTATTTGTGTAAAGACCTGTTGGTGGCATTTGGGTGAAATTCCCCTACGCGTTTTAATACGCCCACGCTGGCGTGCTGTGACTGTCTCATTGTTTATGCCTGTGGGGGGGGGGGAGGAAATCTTTAACATATATTCATGTATTTAATTACCATATGAAATGTGCACATTCATTCCAGCGTTGTGTTCGGCGGCCTCGCTTCACAGTTCAAGACCGGATCATCTGTTTCAGAAAGAGCACCGCGCTCCCCCCCCCCTCCCCGGCAATCGTGTTTTGCTCGGATCTCATTAAATCTGGTCGTTATGTAACTCGAGTCACTGTCAGAATTTAATTATTTTTATTTACAGATTATTTTATTTTTTTGTTTGTGTACACATTGTTGTGGCGGGGGAAAAAAAAAATGACATCATCGTCATAAAGAAATTAATTGGCCTATATTTTATTAAATAAATGGTGTAAAAACCAAACAAAAAACCCACCAATCATAGATCGGTTCGCATGCTGCGCAATACCCATCAAGCAATGCATGGAGCATATAGCTCAATGGCCTCTGTTCTCCCCATTGCATTTCTTTTGGCATAGACTTCACCGTCTGTCTTGCTTGGTGCTTTGGATGCCAAGAATAAATCCCACAGCTGAAAAGTATATAAAATATTTATTGCGAAGTAGAACGGGTCAAGCAACTTATTGAGAGTAAAATAAAGAACTTGAAACATCACCGTTTGAGTTGCAGACAACATCTCCGCCAGCGCGACTGTGCCCGTTCAGTCAGGCAGAGAGTCTCAAACTGACTTCAATGAACACTGGGCAACATGTCCGTTCCAGAGGAGAACCTCAGTCTAAAGGACACAAGCTCAAGCCTTATATACTTTACCAAACAGCATCTGTTATTTATAGTTGAAGGCTGACGCTTCTGAGACGGAAAACGCCCGGTCACGAACGTATGTTTCAAAACTGGCCAGTTTTTTTTTTTTTTTGTTTTCTTTGTGAAGAAAGGTTTTTACCAGGAAGGATACATTGAGATTTCTCTTGTTTTCAAGTATGTCCTGGGTGGTGAGTATGTACCGTTAGGTGTCTTGCCCAAGGACACTTACTGGAGAGGTGCTCGCTGGGATCAAACCCATAACTCCACAGGCTCTCTCCACGCAGAGCAGTGATGTTACCTCTACTCCACCCAGTCGGTTCCAAGAGTACATCATGACTGAGTTGGTATCCAACCTAATCTTGCTATCAGAAAAGGGGAAACTGACATTTAGGCTGGCCATCCACTGGCAGTGTAGTCGGGGCGACCGCCTTGGTCACTCGACTATGGACAACACCGTCCGCCGATCAGGGTTGTCCACTGATAGCGTCTGTGGATGACCCAGATTGGCCAATGGACAGGCTGCCAGGTAAAAAAAAAAACACTAAAAAGACCCCACAGTGCTGGGGAGAAAATAAACTGTGATGCTGAAAAGGCTTTTCAGAATCAAAGACAGCCCCCGTCAAGCGCGGCCGACTCGTGCTGAAAAAAAGAAAATCCACTTGCCAGGCTGCAGCGCAGGATTAGCCTCCCCCTGCTGCTGAAAGTGTTTCTGCACGAGGGGGAGTGACGCTGAGCCAGCCCGTTTTTAAAAGAAGAAAATTGTGTGTGTGTGTGTGTGTGTGTGTGTGTGTGTGTATATCTATCGAAACAATATGGACAGCACATCCGGATTTGCTAATAAAAACACAAAAATTTATTGAAAACTTGATTTAAAAAAAACATACGGTTTTTTAGTTCCGCTCCACCGACGTTTCGGCCCCTTCAAAAGGCCTTTATCAAGGTATGCATGAACAGTATACAGATCTCTTTTATATACACATATACAAATCAAAAGCTTACCCCACAGATGTGCGCCAACACGGTGAACGGAAATGCCGACACAGACGTACACTTCCGGGTATGGCGCAAGGTGATGACGGAGAGTTCTGACACCCGGAACTCGCAGGTTGTCATGGAAACAAAATAAAAACAAAAACAAAGGCAGCCCGGGGGTTACGGAGGCGATCACATGGATATTAATTATGTCAAAAATAGAACGAGCAACCATAAGGTCTGGCCTCATGGGTACACTGATTTAACTCAAGCCGTACACACAGGACCCGGATCGCCCTGAGGGACTCGACAGACACATGCCCAATAAGATAGACAGTGAAAAGGACAGTCAGGATCTTATTAGTCAAGAAGGATCATAGTCAAATCCGCAGCTGGCAGAAGTATAGACACAAATGACGATATATTTATCCCATCATTGTGGCAATCGAGTGGCAATTATCTGGATGACAAAAATGGCGTATACGAAATATACTCATTAAGGCCCCTAGGTGAAACAGTGTCTAATGTTTTAATCCAAAAGGTTTCCCTTTGTAATAGCAATCGTGAGCGATCTCCTCCTCGAGCAAGAGGGGGTACATGGTCAATAGCAATAACCCTTAATGTGGTTAATTGATGTTTAAGATTTAGAAAATGTTAAGCGACAGGTTTGTCAGATACACCGTCACGGAAAGCTGTAGTGATATTAGATCTGTGTCCCCGAATCCTGTCGCGTAATGGTCTGTCGGTCTTACCTATATAAGGTAGTCCACAGGGACATGTGATAAGATATATCACATGATCTGTGGTACACGTAATGTGATGTCGAATCATGTATCTTTTACCAGAATGCGGATGTGGAAATGTGGGTGACGTACTCATATGGCTACACGTCACGCAGTTTGGACAACGGAAACAACCCCATTTACGCGAAGGTGGGCTAGCAGAATATGATTGAGTCGGATCTGACTTGACCAACATATCACGAATATTGCGTGAACGTTTATAGCTAATTAGTGGAGCTTGATGAAATTTCTTGGGTAAAGATTTATCTCCACGAAAGAGGGACCAATTAGATCTAATGGCTTTAGACATAGTGTGACTAAGGGTGTGGTATGCCATCGGAATGAAAATTCGTAAATCCTGTTTACAGTTAGGCACCTTAGGTTCATTAAGTTTAGATAGTGCTCGTGTCAAAGCACGATCAAGGACATCCCTACTGTACCCCCTAGTGAGGAATCTCTGGTACATTTCTGTGATTTGTGTATTGCAGATATGAGTATCTGAGTTATTGCGTAAAACTCGCAAATTATATATATATATATATATATATATATATAAATTATAATTATTATTATTAATTTTATAAAGCGCCAGCATATTCCGCAGCGCTGTACAATAAGCACAGTACAGACAGGGTTACAATACATTGAACAACATTTGACAAACAGTACAGGAGGAGATGAGGGCCCTATTCCCGTAGGAACTCACAATCTGGGAGGGTTGGGGTTGGAAACAGGAGGAGAGGACTGTAAGGTGAGAGTGATTGATGGTTGCGTCAGTGAGTTGGGTGGTAGGCTTCCCTGAATAGGAATGTTTTAAGGGAGCGTTTGAAGGAAGAGAAGTTAGGGGAAAGTCTGACAGCACGAGGGAGAGCGTTCCAGAGAGTGGGGGCTGCGCGTGAGAAATCCTGCAGTCTATCATGGGAAGAGGTGATGCGGGGAGAAGCTAGGCGCAGGTCACTGTTTGACCTTAGGGAGCGGGCTGGGGTGTATTTGGTGATTAGTGAGGACAGGTAGTGGGGCGCTGAGTTAGTGAGGGTTTTGTAGGAATATATATATTATATTATATTATATTATATTATATTATATTATATATATATATATATATTATATATATATATATATATATATATATATATAATTATAATTTTTATATATATATAAATTATAATTTTTATAAAGGCCCTAGGAGGGGCCGAAACGTCGGTAGAACAGAACAAAAACCGTATGTTTTTAACTTTCCAATAAATTTTTTCTTTTAGCAGTAAATCCTGATGTGCTGTCTAATCGTTTTTCTATAATTATTCATATGGCATTGCACTCAGGTTAACCTTTCCGTTTTTTCAAAGTATTGGCGTGGTTGGGTTCATAACTGGACTGTATATATTATTATATATATATAGCCTACTCTTTAAACCCCCCCCCCCAATAAAAAGCCTTGTTTTAAATAAAAAAAAGAACCAGAATGTTGGCCAGAAAAATACCTGAAATCCTAAAATATCATATAAAAAGCCTTTTTGCTGCAGATTAAATAAATAAAAACTTTATGGCCCGCCGGCATCGAGTTCGGCTGCCTCCCTGCTCATCCGGCGGGAGGTGCAGCCGACTCGGCTGCCCGGCGGTACCATGCGTGAAGTGCGGGCCGGTTCACCTCCTTGCAGTGGCTGTGGTCCCCGGGGAGGATTGGTGCTGGCTTCCCGGCCGGCAGTCCTTGGCGAAGCTCTAGGCCTCTGACCAGGGACGTGCGCGGCGCCGGCCTCTAACAATATGGCGGCCGGGCCATGTGTCGTGCACCGATGACGTCACGGGCCTCCTATTGCATCAGATAGGAACCACCGGGTATAAAAGACCAGAGGGCCCACTTTCTCATCGCTCCAGTATTGAAGCAGTTCCCCTGGTTTCTAGCTCCTGAGTACCTGGATTGTTCCTGTCCCATGTATGCAGTCTGTATTCTACTACTTATTTCCGTATCCCTTGAGCTCTCTCCCTCTTACACCGTCTCCTGGTGGGGAAAACCCTGACACGCAATGGGCTTCGCAAACAGTGGATTTCCTATGCAATCAATTTTTTTTACATTTCCCCTGCACACGCCGATCATACTATACAATGTATCTTTTACAGGGTTCCTCGATGCACGGAAGTTTAAGCATACAATTCATCTTTTTCATGTAAACTTGTACCAGATCGTCCCGGCATCGTCCGATAAATCTAAGGCCCCGTTCACACTGTGCGATTTATCGCGCGGATTTTTCTGCGCTATGTAGCATCTCCAATGCATTTCAATGGAGCAGTTCACATCTTGTCGCACGATGTCGCATGTCGCTGGTACATGACCCTTTTTTTGCGATTTCTGTTTGTGGTGTTTGGCAAAATCGCGACATTATCAATACGAAAATCGCACGGAAAAATGCACGCTTTTCAAATCGCACAGTGTGAACGGGGCCTATAATGGTAAGGATCGCACATCTGTTGCAATCGCCTGAGATCGTCCGTCGGTCGCATGCAGTGGAATGGGGCTGATTCACCTGCATGTCGTAGGATCAGTCGAATGACTTCAGACGATAATGGATGATCGCACAAATACGGTGCCAGTGGACGGCCAGCCTTAAAACAAGCTTTTAGCATCTGGTTTCGTATCTGCAGTTCATCAGTTATGAAACAAAATATCTTGGCTTTCTAATAAAGTTAAGTAAATATAATGTAGCACTGCTTTAAAAACTGTATTCTGGTGCATTGAATTATTATGGCCACCAGAGGAGGGAGACAGAGACATTGTGGACTATGCTGGACAAAACCGAACTACACCTACCACCACCCTTTGCGTGAGGATAGGAAGTAGGTGGGACAAGGAAGAGGAAAGAGATCAGCAGCCTCGTGCAAGGCATCGGCAGAGTGAGCGTAGCAGTGAAAGGTGGACGCCGCACGTTGGAGCTGTCCGGGATCGCAACCAGGCCGAAGTACAGATGCTGTCTTACTGGTGCTGGAGATCGGGACAGTGATCGTGTTGAGACCTACCTACCCAGCGCTGAGAGGTCTGGAGGACAAGCTGGTTCCGGCAGGACCCCGCGTTAGGAGGCTGCGCCGATCGATTGGGAGTGCAGGCAGCGGATCGTTGTTCCAGTTGCGGAGATTTGGCAAGCAGGGAGTAGATTTAGTGGCACGGAGTCCAGTACAAAGCGGAGAAGATCTTTTGGCCGAGGCATCGAGTGCTGGACCATTTCATTCATCTGATGGGTGAGAGGCCTCCCAGGCCACAGTTCCAACAACAGAAACGCACGCTGCAATATTGTTTAAATTTACAGGGCCCCAACGGTGACTAGTCGAAGATTGCTCTTTTCGTTCACTGACCAGTTGAACATCGTACCCGGGTACCCTAGACAACACACATATATATATTTTTGAGCTATTTTTCACGGGACTTACACTCCAGAACTGAGGGGGGTTAACCGGTTTTCTTTTACCGCCGCGTGTTTTTCCCGCGTTACGAATTCTTGTTACTCAAATACCGTATATGCGTATTATATGCTGCTTTATTGGGATCAGTAAAGAATATAATATAGAAAAATCCACAACAGTGCTGGTGTATAGTTATTTCCTAGTGCGGTGAGACTATCCCGAGGTTTATTCAGTGGCTCCTTCGGGGGTGAGCGCTACAATAACAAAAAAGGTGAGACCAATCTCCTGTCCACACTATAATGAATGGACAACACTCCCATCAACAGGATTAAACCTGAATAATTACGTATATGAACTCGAAAACCCAGTATAACAAGCAGCAAAGCCCGTCAACTGATGACCAGGGAGTGGCTAGCACTAAATGAACTTTATTAAACCGATAACACTCACAGATCTTAGACCTTAAAAGACATATACACAAACGGCATCATTGGGTAAATTGGACCCCTAACCATGCATTAAATGGGTTAAGTAATGGGCTGGATGGTAAGCACTAGAAGGGCATTTGTGTCATATAATCATACCACCCACACAGGGGAGAGTAGGGGAAAATCCCTTGCGCTCAAATAAGTGCACCGATCGACTATTTTCTTGCTCCAGATGAAACCGACACGTAGCCGGCGATGCATATGTTGAGCTAATGTCCAACTTTTGATTTTAAGTTGTCCATGTGTTGTTAGGGTTTAGGATAGAATTTATGAGCATGAGCTCAATTAGCATTAGGGCTAGCTCGGGGTAGGCAATTGTTGCACTTATTTGAGCGCAAGGGATTTTCCCCTTCTCTCCCCTGTGTGGGTGGTATGATTATATGACACAAATGCCCTTCTAGTGCTTACCATCCAGCCCATTACTTAGCCCATTTAATGCATGGTTAGTGGTCCAATTTACCCAATGATGCCGTTTGTGTATATGTCTTTTAAGGTCTAAGATCTGTGAGTGTTATCTGTTTAATAAAGTTCATTTAGTGCTAGCCACTCCCTGGTCATCAGTTGACGGGCTTTGCTGCGTGTGTGTGTGTGTGTATGTATGTATGTATGTATGTATGTATGTGTATATATATATATATATATATTTCAACGGTTTAAACCCGTCGAACTGAAGCACTGAAAATCTGGGCACTTCGATGCAGTTCGTCGTTCTCTGAATAGATTAACCATTACTTTTCTGGGACAATTTTGCTGCCATCGTATTGCGACGAACTGCACTGTATTTTGTTAGTATTTGGCAAATTGACAGCTCTCTGAATCTACGAAGTTGCACCATACAGTGAAATTCACCGTTTGGCAATCTTTGAATAGCACGTCACTGACGCAACTCATCCCTCTGCTCACCTATTCACACATGATTGAAGCTGCTTCTATGGCCCCACCATTTCCAAACCACTGGCACCAATGATCCTGCTGTCCAGTAAAACTCCCCTAGTCTTCTTCAATCCCTCTAGAATGTAAACTCCTATGAGCAGGGCCCTCTACACCTAACGTTTCCATCCTATCGCCCGACTCCCGGTACTGGCAGTTTTGGGGGGCGGGGCAGGAGGTTTCTTCACTTATTTAGCCCTGCTTCGGGCAAGCAGAGCAGGGTCCGTGTGGATACCGGAGTTTTGGCTGCTCAGCACGCATGTGCGCTGAGCACCAAGTGCTTCCGGTAACCTGTAGTGCCCTGCACTGTGTGGACGTGCGTGGAGCGTCCTGGGGATTCCCTCCCCACCGCAGAGGACGCTCCACGCCTGTCCTGCTGTGTCCCTGCTTGGTGCAGATCTGGCTCCGAACAGGGATGTCAGTCCAGCCCACTCTGCAGGACTGCCCCCCGGCCGCAGGGGTCATCGCGCATGTGCGCGACGACGTCACAAACTGGGATTCCCCTCCTGACTTGCAGGGGAATCCCACAGGAGATGCTGGGGACCTTTTGGACCTCTGTATCTCTGGTTCTGTATGACCTACAAGGGCAGTTGAGATATCGTTGGAAAGGACAGAGTCTGGCCTTTTTCAGTGATATACAACATGACCAGATTGTTTGGAAATATAATAAAATTATATATTCACTTTTTGTTCTAAATGCAGCATCCCCCTAATGCCGCTGCATTAAGTGATATATTTAAAATATTTTATGTTCAAATTTTTAATTAAATTTGAATAATACACTGCATTTAATAAATTTAATACAACTCAAATGGTATAATTGTTTCTGAGTTTTATTGTTATGGAGCTGAGACGCTCATACACACCGCACATTGCTGGGAGATTTATTGATGTGGAGCTCTATGATACGTTCATACACACTGCACATTACTGTATCACAGGGCTCCACAGCAGTAAAACTCAGTAATATGCGGTGTGTGTGTGTATGAGCGTGAGTTTCATTGTCGTGGAGCTGTGTGAGACGCTCATACACACCGCACATTGCTGGGAGATTTATTGCTGTGTGATACGCTCATTCACACTGAACATTACTGTGATCTGTAATGTGTGGGTTGTAGGAGTGTGAGAAAACTGCAATGCAATAAGTGTTGTACTTAAACTAAATCCCTGTGTTTGTCGATCGCATTAATGTGTTCTCTATTTAGTTAAAAATAAAGACCTAATGCTATTTTGTTGACATTATATTTGTTATCCGGACATGTAGAATGTCACACGGGACAAGTAGATTGGGCTACCACTTTAGTCCATTGGACAAGTAGATTTTTTTTTTTTAAAATTTCCACACCCCTGCTGTTCCTTTGTTCCCTTTTGGTTATTGTAAAGCGCTGCGGAAACTGTTTATATAAATGACAATAATAAAAACCTTAGACTCCATTGTATGACCAAAGCCACACAGTGAGGAGCCAGTGATGGAAAGATACGGAGGGGGGGGGGTCAGTTTACAACACAAAATATCACACATGGATGCACCAAGTAAATCGTATAGAGGAAAATACAGGTACGCCTCACAGCCAGGTGCCGCCGCGGGCCATTGAAGACAGCAGGGCATACCTGTACACCCTGCGTCTTCAAGTCCCACCCGCCGCATGGACGGCATAGAATGTTCTGTGGCGGGAAATGGTTAATAAAAGGGTTACAGAATGCTCATTAATTTTTAATAATTGACGCTGGCTGTAAGATTCCTATAGATTTATTCTGTGGCACCAGCAGACACTGCCGCGCATTGAAGCCTTTCTGTCATTTGACAGATGGAAAGAAGCCTTTTTAAGCTAATGTCAGACGAACGCAGTCTGAGCGCACTCTGCGTGCACAACGGACAGACGTACTGACGGAAGATACTGTAGACACCACACGGTCCGTTTTTGTTGACGGATATAGAAAAAAAAGGGAATTATGGGAAACAAATTGAATATGAAAATGACATATAAAAAGCCATTTTGTGCGTCAAGGTGCTGGATGTCGCAAATGCGCTGCGTCTGTCTCCTCACTCACACACAAAGCTACGCGGATGTGGCGCACTGTGCGCGTCCGTCGAGCGGTTTTATGTTCTTGCCTAACTTGCGTCTGTTTGCCACGTGCGTTGTGGGCGCGCAGTTCGGTGCGCACGTTCTTCATGTGTGGGTCTCTATTGATCATGATTCTATGCTACGAAGGACGCTAAACTGTGCGGCAACACGGACGTGATCACTGCGTTCGTCTCACGCCGGCCTTAGAGCGCTATCCACAAGCTGCCTCGATCTGGTTTTTCATGGTTCAGTGTCTTTTAAAATAGCGATTGGTAATCGATATGCAAATATTTAAATGTAAATGGTGAGCTGGCTGCCAGGGTGAGATCAGAGAGCTGCTCATTCAGACATCCAGGTAGGCACGAGCTCCTTTATTTTCTCCTTCTCTTAAAGGGCCAGTACCACCAAAAAAGAATGAAATGTCCTTATTGTGTTTATCTTCCATGAGCTTTGTTTGTTTTTCTTTTTATGTTTAGTTAATCTTTTAGGTTTAGTTAAAATATTTTCCTGTCGCTGGGTGCATCCATTGTGTGATATTGTCCTGTATCACTGGGTGCATCCATTGTGTGATATTGTCCTGTATCACTGGGTGCATCCATTGTGTGATATTTTCCTGTGTCACTGGGTGCATCCATTGTGTGATATTTTCCTCTGTCATTGGGTGCATCCATTGTGATATTTTGTTGTAAACTGCCCCCCCAGCATCTTTTCGTCACTTGCTCCTCACTGTGTGGCTTTGGCCATAGAATGGAGTGACTGGGTCAGTCACCGACTCACATCATTGTATTGTGTGGGATGTATTCAAAGGACATCACCAGGGGTAGATTAGAAGTGTTTTAAGATCCCTGTTTTCTGATTCAGCTGCCAGCTCTTATCTTGAGTAGCCTGGAGAGCACAATACACCCCCTGCTGCCTTATCTAACCATTCACTCCTCCACCTCGTTAACTGTTAAATACTGTAGATTAAATAAATGTGCCACAAAGCAAGGATTTTGATAAATGTTGCATCATGGGAAAAATACAGAAACTGGAACCCAGAGATAAAATACCTAATTATATTTTTTCTTTTTATATGCAATTACTTTAACCAAAGAGAAAAAAACAGAATGTGTTTTTATAATGTGGTTTGTTTATAATGCACAAGTAATGTAATGTAGTGAGTTTATGTAAGTGACCGCGTCCCTTTTAAACCTGAGAATCATTCCACACAAATGTATATGGAATGTTTTCCTTGCTTCCTAAAAATGGGTCTTTGTCTACAAACCAGAAAAGTCACAGATTGTGTCTCCAAGCTTCGCTATGGGGAGGAACTTGCTCCAGGTATTCCGCAACGGTTTCCTTTCCCCTTTGCCTATTTGCTTGGCGTTTGTATCCACAGTGGCCAATCACAGCTTGTGTTCGGCCGTTGGCGGTAACGGAGCCCGGTATTGGGGGAAAGTATAGTATTTATTTCCAGTTTGCAGCCGCCAGAACAGCAGCTCGAGCCACTAACGGAACAGCCCCACATGCAAACGTTACGACTCTGATGGAATAGGGCCCCATGTTGGTTGTCCTCACCTAAAGTGTGTCACCCCTCTCCTCTTAGATTGTAAGCTCTCGAGCAGGATCTTCTCTGTTTGTTATGTCTCACACATTGTACAGCGCTACGGACCTGGTTGGCGCTTTATAAATACTTGTGTCCACAATACCCGGATGTCCCCATAGAGCACGTTGTGCGTGTTTTCTATACGACTGGGCTTTCTCAAGTCTAAACGTTATCATGACATCACTAAATTGGGAGGTGGCAACTTTGGCCTTACAGATGTTTTGGAAATACATTCCCCACAAGGCTCAATCATCCTGATGCGTGGCTGAGCATCATGGTAGTTGTAGTTCCAAGGCACCTGGAGGGCCAAGGTTGCTGAGCCCATAGTGTAAACTATTTTCCCAATGGGCAGGTCGGCTTCTGTGTTTATCCACTAAGTCGTACACCGGATATAACTTTGTCGCGCTGTGCCGTTGCACTCTCACTGTCAGATCAGCTAGGGAGTTTTTTTTTCTTATTTTTTTTGATTCTTTTGCTGATTTATCACAGATCTCATGACAGCCCATTCAAAGCGTCAGTGAGTATTTTTTGGGGTGTACAGCCGGTAGCAATAGAACTCCCAGCAATGAGTTTCTAAATTATGTTACGGGTCACTTGGTGCTCTTACTCTACATTTATGTTTTATTGTCATAAATACGGTGTTAGGTCAATAATAAATATATATATATATATATATAATCGGGGTTATTCAAAGAGAATCGAAAAGCCACCGCACGTTCGGTGACTTCTCATTCTCCTCAATTCGGTGCGATTTGGCGATCTCATTTCGGCGACCCTGCGGTGTATTCAGCAAGCACCACAGGGCCGTCTTAGTGCAGGGAAAAGCCGCTGAAAACCTGCCGAACACTCACCGCAAAACCCAGCGAATGCAGACCGAAACCGACAAAAACATCTGGATTAACCCCGCCGAACACGCCGGAGAAATGTGAGCAGGAGCCAATCACAGCGGAGAGTAGCCGCCTGAAAAAACAGACACCGCAGACGAATGGAGTGGAAAAAAACAAAACCGTACGCTTGAATGTTTCAAAAGTGAAACGCTGTTTGCAAAGAAACTACAGAACGAAAATGTCTGAAATTTACATATAAGATCCAGTGAATGATAATAAAAAGGGCTGTTACAGAAAAAAGAAACGATTAAAAAAAATCCCCAAAAATGTCTAAAAGATCCTAAAAAATCTATAAATATTGACTTTTTACTGCAGAATATTATAATGAACGGTTTATTAGATATTGAATTAAAACGGGAATATTTTTAACATTGAAGCCTATGGGATTCGCCTGAATAAACCGGTCGCGTGAAACCACCGAATGGCAGGGCATTTTGGGATCCGTTCACTGCTGGTTTTTGTTCTCTGAATAGATGAAGCATTGCTTCTATATGGGGATTTCACTGCCCTCGAACAGGCACCATATGTGCAGGCAATTCGCCAACATTTGGCGAACTGCCTGCTCTCTGAATAGCTGAATGGTCAGGAAAGGTAACCGAACGCTGAATTTCAGCGTTCGGTAACCTTTCGCCAGCAATTCGGAGCTCTTTGAAATAACCTTGTATGTTTAATTCATGGTCCTCCTGCAACCGAGCTGTGAGTGATAACTTGCTAATTGGTAACTCAAGCACAAGCCGTTATACGTTAGCTGCTCACTAGCCACAGCTCTATTCCTCGCATTGAAACTATCGAAGGACATTGGAAACTGTTTGGTCTCGTTCTTCCTCTGCCGTGGTAAGAGGACGCAGCAGCTCCTGATGCCCTCTGCACTGTGGAACTAGAGGTAAGTTTTAGGATGTGACGTGCATCACTAAACTCGAAGTTGATGGGCGTGGACATGTATTTGAGAGGAGCGGGCCTTATGTTTCATATTGTTTTCCTGCTCTTTCCTTTGTTAAAGTCACCCTATATCTCCAATTTTAGATGCAGGGTGTTTGTGTTTTCTGTGCCCTATTCCTTGATGTCTGTGTTTTATATTAATATTCCCTTATGTATTTATTGTGAAGTCTCCTGTGGTATAACGGTAACTATATACTGTATATGCTACACTGTTCTTTTCCTTTTGTTTTCACATGCTTCCATCACCCCCAGCAACGAGCTTAAACCGGATCGCCGTGCCACAACAACTCCTTTGTTTCAATGCTGGACGTGTTTCCATTGTTTTTGTACCTTCCCCTGTGTGTGTGGTGTGTGTGTGTGTGTGTGTGTGTGTGTATGTGTGTGTGTGTGTGTATGTTTGTATGACCTATTATTCGGGGTTATTCAAAGAGAATCAAAGCCACCGCACGTTCGGTGACTTCTCATTCTCCTCAATTCGGTGCGATTTGGCAATCCCATTTCGGCGACCCTGCGGTGTATTCAGCAAGCACCACAGGGCCGTCTTAGTGCAGGGAAAAGCCGCTGAAAACCTGCCGAACACTCACCGCAAAACCCAGCGAATGCAGACCGAAACCGACAAAAACATCTGGATTAACCCCGCCGAACACGCCGGAGAAATCTGAGCAGGAGCCAATCACAGCGGAGAGTAGCCGCCGGAAAAAACAGACACCGCAGACGAATGGAGTGGAAAAAAACAAAACCGTACGCTTGAATGTTTCAAAAGTGAAACGCTGTTTGCAAAGAAACTACAGAACGAAAATGTCTGAAATTTACATATAAGATCCAGTGAATGATAATAAAAAGGGCTGTTACAGAAAAAAACGATTAAAAAAAAATCCCCAAAAATGTCTAAAAGATCCTAAAAAATCTATAAATATTGACTTTTTACTGCAGAATATTATAATGAACGGTTTTAGATATTGAATTAAAACGGGAATATTTTTAACATTGAAGCCTATGGGATTCGCCTGAATAAACCGGTCGCGTGAAACCACCGAATGGCAGGGCATTTTGGGATCCGTTCACTGCTGGTTTTTGTTCTCTGAATAGATGAAGCATTGCTTCTATATGGGGATTTCACTGCCCTCGAACAGGCACCATATGTGCAGGCAATTCGCCAACATTTGGCGAACTGCCTGCTCTCTGAATAGCTGAATGGTCAGGAAAGGTAACCGAACGCTGAATTTCAGCGTTCGGTAACCTTTCGCCAGCAATTCGGAGCTCTTTGAAATAACCTTGTATGTTTAATTCATGGTCCTCCTGCAACCGAGCTGTGAGTGATAACTTGCTAATTGGTAACTCAAGCACAAGCCGTTATACGTTAGCTGCTCACTAGCCACAGCTCTATTCCTCGCATTGAAACTATCGAAGGACATTGGAAACTGTTTGGTCTCGTTCTTCCTCTGCCGTGGTAAGAGGACGCAGCAGCTCCTGATGCCCTCTGCACTGTGGAACTAGAGGTAAGTTTTAGGATGTGACGTGCATCACTAAACTCGAAGTTGATGGGCGTGGACATGTATTTGAGAGGAGCGGGCCTTATGTTTCATATTGTTTTCCTGCTCTTTCCTTTGTTAAAGTCACCCTATATCTCCAATTTTAGATGCAGGGTGTTTGTGTTTTTCTGTGCCCTATTCCTTGATGTCTGTGTTTTATATTAATATTCCCTTATGTATTTATTGTGAAGTCTCCTGTGGTATAACGGTAACTATATACTGTATATGCTACACTGTTCTTTTCCTTTTGTTTTCACATGCTTCCATCACCCCCAGCAACGAGCTTAAACCGGATCGCCGTGCCACAACAACTCCTTTGTTTCAATGCTGGACGTGTTTCCATTGTTTTTGTACCTTCCCCTGTGTGTGTGTGTGTGTGTGTGTGTGTGTTTTAACCCTTGCAAAATCGGTGCACCCATGTTACATATGCTTTAGAGTGAGAAGTGATTTTGCGTTTACAATATTGCTTAACACTAGGGTCTGAGAGCTTGTTTTATGTTGGAACGGCTCACCGCTCTTCATTGGAACAGCTCGCTGTTCTTGCGCTGAGCCTTTTATATACATGTTCCTATTTAATGGCCGTCAGGTGGGGAATAAAATAATTTGCAGTGCCTAGGGAAGCCCCAAGCATAAATACACCTATGATCATTCTCTCTAGGATGCGTCCATAATGGACTTACCATGATGTACAGCAATCCTAAAGGAATCATCATAAAGGGTTACCAAGCAATAAACGATTGATCAGTCAATTGTGTAATCAAAGGTTAATGTTCAGTCTGTCATATCAGCTAGAAAAGTGTGCAATATATTCCTTATCCTTGCACTCTGTAACTTCACCCCCCCTTTCACTTTATATTCTAGTCGATTTTAAATGGCCAGAGGGGTTAAAGATTAATCCATCCTGGACCCCCCTCTTCGGTTTTAACCCTTTTAGATTCTTTTTAATCTTGCCTTAAATCCAGCGTCGTGCTCTCTTGTTGTTCTTCTGGACTTGACATGCTGCCACCTTCCTCTAAGCCACAGCAGGGGTGCAACCATGGAAGAGGCTGGACGTTCGATCGAGCATTCAACCCATCCCATGGCTCTCAATGCCGAGCTTGCTGAGTGCCGCAACGTAAGGATAAATGGATCCATTTGTCAAAGCAAACTACTTTTTTTTTTTTTTTTATTCTGGTTGGGCTGCAACCTGGCTTGCCACTCATCTGTTGTGTCTGTTTATTGAGCATCAACATTTCCTACGCTTTGTATACTTTGTATATGCAGTGCTAATGTGGAGGCAGCCTGAGGAAAAACGAGCAATTCAAAGGTTGCTCGTTATTCTCACAAACGTAAACCCTAAGCTTAAGTTTTTTATATATATATAATATATTTTCAATTAATATTTCTACTCCCTGCAGGAGAGAACCACTGCAGCAGCATGTGGCGCCACTGTCAGCATTCATTTGCAGCTCGGATCTGTTAAGAATACAGTTGCCACAGACTCCATGTTTCCTGGATGTATACAATTTATTCATGCCGATGAACAGTGCATGAAAAATGCCACCCTGCAGTATGTAGAACCAGCCCATCACTGTCGCCTTGCAGTCCTCTCCTCCTGTTTCCACCACCAACCCTTCTAGATTGTGAGTTCCCACAGGAATAGGGCCCTTGTTTCCTCCTGTACTGGTTTATCAAAATGTTGCTCAGTCTCCATGTATTGTAACCCTGTCTATATTGTGCCCATTGTACAGCCCTGCAGAATATGCTGGCGCTATATAAAGAATAATAATAATGTAGACTTCATACACTTCAGGTAAGATATCAAAAAAGGAATCCCAGGTGACCTACCTTGATTTCCTTTCTATAGCATATAAATTATACAATATAAAACAAGCAGGTCAGGGCCACAAATCACGTCCTCCACCAATCTCCCAAAAGCTTGATCAAACACAGTGGTCTTCCCTATACCAGGTGAATGGGGAAAAAAAACCTATACGTATCTTGATCAGCGTAATAAAAATTCCTATCAGGATCTCGGTGTCTCTCATAGATCAGCAGACCATATTTTGGTACATAAAACAAAATCTAAAAATACACAATGGTGAAGTATATCGAATATATACTATAAATAAAATGCAATGAATGATGTTTCACTCACAAACATAGAGCCTAGCACTGGCTCGAAGTGCAACGTCACGTTTTGGGTTGTTTTTTCTTCTATATTGTTCACAGGTGACCCACACCTTACACGGCTGTTTCCCTTCACATATCAAGGAACCATATAAGACAAGAAAAGACAGCGCAACTCTCCTTGTGCAGAATGAAAATATAAGTGTATATATGTGTAGCGCTCACTCCCGGAGGAGCCGCTGAAATTGAACCTCGGGTCAGTCTCCCTGCACTAGGGAATAAATATACTCCAGCACCGTCGTGGATTTTATAAATTATATAGTTTACTAGAATAAATGGCATATAATGAATAACACGGTATACGTATATATATATATATAATTTACAGTACTTCGTAATGCGGGAAACGTGCAGCGGAAAAGAGAAAAATATATCCCCCCTTTGTGGTTGGGGAGTGAGTCCCGTACAGGTTATGTCCCAAAGAATGTAGGTAGGTGTGTGTGTGATGGTACCCGGGTACAATATTCAACTGGCCAGTGAATTATTCATGAGGTATCTTCGACTAGTCAAATTGGGGCCCTGTGGGTTTTTTTAAACAAACAGCAGCGTGCTTTCTATTTTCACAACGGCCTGGAAGGCCTCTCACCCATCCGCCAGATACTTGGTGCTCCGCTCGACCCAGGACGTCTCTCCGCTCGATTTTGACTGGGATTCTATGGGTTACCGGATCCGCTGTCTTGCTTTCCTTTAGCTGCCGCAAGATGTCCAGCTCACCGCCTGCACTCCCTGTCAGATCGATCTGCGGTGCTCCTAACTCGGGGTCCTCCAGCTCACTCGATATCAGCGTGGGTATTCTGGTGAATCACTGGGTCTTCCTCTTGTAAGGCTGAATAACCCGGTCTTTATCTCTGTCAGGCCCCAGCTGCGCTCCGGCCGGGTCACTATCACGCTCTGCAGCACTGTGTCTTGCTTCTCTCACTTCCTGGTGCGCTCTGCCAGCTCTCTCCACGAGGCTCAGGATGTCAGCGTCTGTGTCCCACCCACTTCCTGTGTCCGCTCCCAAAGCATGCCGGGAAATGTAGTCCCAATGTTCAGTGTCTCACATCGCACTTGTCTCCCTCCGGTGGCCAAAAACAAGTACTACAACGGCAGGGGATTTAAAACCAGCGCTACACTCTCCCCCTATGGCCTCCGCTTCAACCCCTCCCTTGACCCGACGCTCTGCTCCTTCACACAAAGCTTGTACCCCGTCTGGAGTTAACGGAGTCCATTCTGTAGTGTAGGGTCTTCTCGACAAAGCATCAGCATCAGCATCTCGATTATTCACCCCAGGGCGATACTTCAGGCTGAACCGAAACCCCGCCAGAGCTGCCAACCACCGATGTCCCGTTGCGTCCAGTTTCGCAGTAGTAAGGATGTAAGTAAGAGGATTGTTATCCGTCTTTATCACAAACTCGGCTCCATACAGAGAGTCCTTTAGCTTGTCTACCACTGCCCACTTTAAGGCTAGGAACTCCAACTTGTGGGTAGGATAATTCTTCTCTGAAGGCGTAAGGCTCCGGCTCACATACGCTACAGGCCTCAGCAATCCACCATACTCTTGATACAGGACTCCTCCTAGACCTTCTCTGCTGGCATCCACATGTAACTCATATGGCTTGTGAGGGTCCGCGTAGGCCAAGACAGGAGCTCGAGTTAAACTCTCAGCTTCGTAAAAGCACCCTCGCATTGACTGGTCCATTCTCCCTGGATGGACTCTCGAGCTTTACTTGGCCCTGGAGCTGACGGATTTCGGTCACAGACCTTGCAGCCTTCTTCTGTGCTTTCCTTCTGTAGGAGTTTGTTCAGTGGTTGAGCTATTTTTGCGAATCCTCCTACAAATCTTCGATAATAGGAACAGAACCCCAAGAAAGATCTAAGTTCAGTGACGTTTTGGGGTCTAGGCCAAGAAGCTACTGCCTCCAACTTCCGAGGATCTGTCGAAACGCCTTCTGCTGAGACCACATGTCCCAGATACGTAACAGACGGTAAACAGAATTGACATTTCTCCAGAGACAGTTTCAATCCCTCTTCATGGAGCCTCTTCAAGACCTTCTCCAAATGTTGCTCATGTTCTTCCAGAATCTTCCCGAACACAATTATGTCATCCAGGTACACTAATACTTCGATCAGATTCATGTCCCCGACTGTCTTCTCCATTAACCGTTGGAACGTGGCTGGAGCCCCCGTAAGGCCTTGAGGCATTCTGTTGAATTCAAAGAACCCCAATGGACAAATGAATGCAGTCTTCTCTGTCTTCAGGATGCATTGGTATCTGGTGATACCCACTTCGCAGGTCTAGTACACTAAACCATTTTGCTCCAGACAAACACTGTAAGGCATCTTCTATCCGAGGAGTAGCATATTGATCTGGGATGGTTCTCCGATTCAGCGTGCGATAGTCTATGCATAGGCGGACAGAACCATTCTTCTTCCGGACCATTACTATTGGAGATGCATATGGGCTCCTGGACTCTTGGATCACCTGGGTTCTTTGCAGTTCATTCAGCTGTTCTCGTAGATCATCCAAGTCTCCCAGCGGAATTTGTCTTGACCTTTCACGAAACGGCTTGTCCTCTTGTAAACGAATGCGGTGCTCAGTACTTTTAGCTAGGCCCACGTCAAACTCCTCTTTTGAGAACAAGTCTCTTCACTTTAGAACTTGGGACTGAAGACGTTTCTTCCATTCAGGTGAAATGGGAGCGTCCTTGGGGTAGAATCTTTCATCTGGAATCTCTTTATCCACTCCCCCTCCTAAATCGGTAGAGAGGGGCGTAGCGGACGCTACTTGCCCGATAGGCATTCGTGCTTTAAGGACTACTGGAGAATCAGACACATTGCACACGCTGACTGAGACTCTTCCTCGTGTTCTTTTCAAAGCTTTAGTGGAGATTATTTCAGGGATTACTTCTACTCCGGCTTCACTCCCGTGATTTTAAAATTGGTTTCCAGTACCACATAGGGACCTGGTTGCGATCCGTTCAACTTGACTGAGGCCCGGAAACTCGTTACTTCTCCTGCTTGCAGAACCTTATCTGTTCCTTCCAATCTCCACAGGCGCCCCACTTCAGCAGGCGCCTTCTGTTCTTCGACCATTCTCTGATAGATTGAACGTAACATTGGGTGTACTCCCTTAGTAGAACCTTCTTCCAGCACGATAGGTGTCAGGAGACGTCGCACCAAATCAGTATTCGTCCCCACTATCATGGAACTCCTGTTTGCCCCTGGAGGCCGAGGACACACAATGGCCAGTGCATCACAACCTCCGGACTGTCCAATGACTTCGGATCCGATCTCCAACTTCACCTGTAGATACCCGTCATAGGGGACTTTCTCAGTTCCGATACCCCAGATTTCCAGATCCTTCAATTTCTGTAGAGGTATGTGCTTCAAATGTTTCTCATAGAAATCTCTGTAAATCAATGTCACTTGAGCCCCTGAGTACAACAGAGCTTTAGTGTAGACTCCCTCCACTTGGATCGGCACAATAGGGGAAGGACCCATCAGCTGGTCAGGAAACTTGGTTGTAGTAACATGAAGTTTAGACCCAGTTTGTTGTACCCTGGCCTTCTTCTTGGCCCTTGTAGGTTTTGGGTGTGCATTGCTTCCCCATGACGTAGGTCCGGATGCTAAGGGAGTGACTCTTTCAGTCCTGGCAGGCTCGGCAGTTGGCCAGACTTTGGGCCTTCTCGCCCTCTTAGTCCTGGCTTGAGTTTTGGAGTGGGTTTCAACCTTCGGGCACCTGGTTTGCTCCCTTACCAGGACCTTCTGGAGTTTCCCGCCTGCAGGGCGGACAACAGTTTCTCCACAGCTTTTAGGAGTTCTTCGACCGGTTTCTTTTCAGCCCTCCCTTGTGGGCATTGAGCCCTGAAATGGCCGATTTTCCCCGCAGCCAAAACATTTCTTTCTCGGGAGTGTGAGCATATTTCCTTCTTGCGGTTCACTTGGAGACCCCCTGTTCGAGGCTACAGCAACCCCTTCAGTTCTGGTGTCCTTAGCCGACAGCAACGTCATTAACTCCATCATTTGCAACATCTGAGTTTTTAAAGCCAGCACTTCAGTCTGTATGTCTGCCACACAGAGAGTTCCTACTTCTGCGGTGAAAGCTGTGTGCGAAGCATTTGCAACCTTTTTAGCCTTAAGGCCTCTTCTTCTCGGATAGCTTTGATCAGTTTGGAATAGGTCAGTCTCGTGCTCTGGTATCTAGTCTGAAATTTCAACATTATGGGATCCAGTGGGAGTGCTCCTTTTGAAAATTTGATCCATCAAAGCTTTGCTTGCATGACTCGGTTCCATGCCTCCTTTGAGAATGACCTGATGGATGATTTTATCCAGCCGCCACACATATGTGGACAATTCTTCTCCTTCCTTTTGATAGGTGTGAGAGAACTTGTGGATAAGCTCGGCACAATCCTCCACTCCCCGACATTTTCCTGTAAAGCTTCTAGATACTCTGCAGCAGTGCAGCCGGGCTTGTCCCTTTTTTAGATTTCGAATGACATCTGAAGCAGGACCTCTTAGGCTCTCGATCAACCTTTTGTCTCTTCACGGTGTCAGCAACTTCCCATTCTTCCACTGCTTGCACTGCCTGATCTATCCAAGTCTCCAAGTCCTCTTCTCCAGTTGGCACAGGGACCTTACCAGAATAAAACCGTAATTTGGAGACGCAGCAGAGTTTTTGGCTAGTGTTTCCACCAGTTTCCCCATAGTGGTGAAAAATGTAGCCGGGGGGGAACCCTGTAGTTGGGGTAACATCGGGAACATTCGCGTGATCACCACGTGGCGTACTTGGCTGGACCAGTCGTACTTCCACATCGTCGGTCAGCTTCACACTCGCGCCCTGAAAACACACTGTAACACCCTTTCTCCACTCAAAAATAACATACGTGTGAGGGGGTATCTGGGTTTGCTTTAATGTCCAGGATTAACCCCCGATTATCTGGTGTCAGCGCGGCCACGGCCTGGCGAATCTGATCTTCGACCCAAGTGTCTGCAGGAATATCCATAACTATACATAATTCTGACTACTGTGCTCTTCACCCCATTTGGCAGCAGTGTCTGGATCCATATTTAACCGTTTAAATGTGGTTTTTCCAGAGACTGGATCCCGGACGAGCCCCCACGTGTAGCACTCACTCCCGGAGGAGCCGCTGAAATTGAACCTCGGGTCAGTCTCCCCGCACTAGGGAATAAATATACTCCAGCACCGTCGTGGATTTTATAAATTATATAGTTTACTAGAATAAATGGCATATAATGAATAACACGGTATACGTATATATATTTACAGTACTTCGTAATGCGGGAAACGCGCAGCGGAAAAGTAATACAATGCTTCGTAATCCGAGAAACGCGCAGAGGAAAAGAGAAAAATATATCTTTAACCCCCTTTGTGGTTGGGGAGTGAGTCCCATACAGGTTATGTCCCAAAGAACACGTGTGTGTGTGTGTGTGTGTGTGTGTGTGTGTGTTGGTACCCGGGTACAATATTCAACTGGCCAGTGAATTATTCAAGAGGTATCTTCGACTAGTCAAGTTGGGGCCCTGTGGGTTTTTTTAAACAAACAGCAGCGTGCTTTCTATTTTCACAACGGCCTGGAAGGCCTCTCACCCATCGGCCAGATACTTGGTGCTCCACTCGACCCAGGACGTCTCTCCGCTCGATTTTGACTGGGATTCTATGGGTTACCGGATCCGCTGTCTTGCTTTCCTTTAGCTGCCGCAAGATGTCCAGCTCACCGCCTGCACTCCCTGTCAGATCGCTCTGCGGTGCTCCTAACTCGGGGTCCTCCAGCTCACTCGATATCAGCGTGGGTATTCTGGTGAATCGCTGGGTCTTCCTCTTGTAAGGCTGAATAACCCGGTCTTTATCTGTCAGGCCCCAGCTGCGCTCCGGCCTGGTCACTGTCACTGTCACGCTCTGCAGCACTGTGTCTTGCTTCTCTCACTCCCTGGCGCGCTCTGCCAGCTCTCTCCACAAGGCTCAGGATGTCAGCGTCTGTGTCCCACCCACTTCCTGTGTCCGCTCCCAAAGCATGCCGGGAAATGTAGTCCCAATGTTCAGTGTCTCACATCGCACTTGTCTCCCTCCGGTGGCCAAAAACAAGTACTACAACGGCAGGGGATTTAAAACCAGCGCTACATATGCTTTTCAGCCAATTGTTCACTTACACTTGTTGGAGCTTCAATAGCTCTAAGGTTTGCGCATATGGATTTTTTCAGGCTCGGGCAAATCCACAAACCACCAAAAAGACACAGGCTGGATCTTCTTTTCCAAAGAAAATTTAATAAAATAAAAATATGTAAAACAAATGGATAAAACAGGTACCCAGGACGCGTTTCGTGAACCAGCTGAGGAAGTCGCCTAGTGCGACGAAACGTGTCCTGGGTACCTGGTTTTTATCCATTTGTTTTACATGTTTTTATTTTATTAAATTTTCTTTGGAAAAGAAGATCCAATCTGTGTCCTTTTGGTGGTTTGTGGATTTGCCCGAGCCTGAAAAAATCCATATGCGCAAAATTTAGTGCTATTGAAGCTCCAACTTTTTCTGCCTGCTATTGGGTGTCTTTGTTGCTGGGGACGGTGTATGGCACTGTTGTGCACACTCTGGTGCTGTTTTGCAGCAGAATTTCAGCGGATATGGATTTGGGCCTAGTGGCGTGACCTAGCCTGCAGAGTTTTCTACGGCTGAGCACACTTCCGCTGTCCTTACACTGAGATAGGTAAGAAGACCACTAAGAGGCTGGAACAGACAGAGGGAGCGTGCCAGAGGGACATCCACGCGGGCATGCTAAGCGATCATGCACCCGGACGTTTGACCTCCTCACTCACCCTCCTGCCGGGTTATGGATCCTCGGACGAGGGGGACAGCTACTGGGGTACTGGATGGCAGACACCTGCTTTCCACGACTCCTTCTCTGACACCAAAGAAGACAGGCACCGCTGCACGGAAGAGGGCCCAGACAAATTGCAAATTAATGGCTGCAGAGTGTCGGAGTCATCCGGACCTGGCAGCCGGGTCTGCTACGCCTCGAAGCTCAGAGGAGGATTGCTCCCAGTCAGTCAGATTCCTCACCGGTGGCTTTCCGCAACTCAGCACCTCTGGTGCGGGGGACCTCGAGCCGTTCCTGCCGGACTGGGCCTGAGGTGTCACTGGGAACCGAGTCGACTTCCTTACCCGCCTGTGCCTCTGACCTGCATGGTATCGTTGGAAAAGACACTCTCCCTTCTACGAAAGGGGACCTCCATAAATTTATGAATGAAATGCGATCGGTGTGGCGGGCCGAGGTGACGGAGGTGCGCGCCCAGGTTCTGGAGGTACGGGCACAGTCGGCTGAAGTGGTGACAGCGAATGCACACCTTACCGATCAGGTCGCTGAGCTGCGCTCTCAGGTTGCCCTACTGAAGCAGTTGGTGGAAACCCTGGAGGCCCGGCACCAGCGGCCTAGTGTTCGTATCCGAGGAGTCCCGGAGTCGGTACCTGAAGCTGCTCTCCTGCCCTATGTGAACCGCTTGGGATGCCAGGTTACGGGTTCCTCTCCGGAGACTCAGGCCTTTTTTGCCACGGTGTATCGCGTTAGGAAGGCTGCGGATACCCCAAAAGATCTTATTGCTGTGGCTGTAGATGTCGCCTGTCAGATGAAACTCATGACGTCCCCAGGAGCGTGGGAGGCTGTGCGATTCGAGGGCTCAAAACTCCTGCTATATTGGGACTTGCCTCTCGTTACCCTGCTGGCTTGCGGTAGATTTCGGGAGGTAGCTGTCTTTCTCCGCTCGAAGGGGGTCAGATACCGGTGGGGCCTGGTGGGCTCGTTGGAGGTGACTCACGGGAACTTACTATACACCATCACCGACGCTGCTGCAGCGTGGCCGGTACTGACAGAGGCGGGCTTTCCATGAGACCCTGCGGCAATCGGATTAGGCTGAGCTATGATTTTTTTTCTTCTCCTGACACCATTGTTCCCCCGCACCGGGCTTCGGTCCCCTGCAAGACCTGGCCTGCATGGTGTTGTCCTTTTTAATTCGATATGGAGAAGGGGCCCTCTGAACAGATCGTTTTCCGTGCTGCTTTTTTGCTACACGGTTTTGAGGACTTTATATTGTTGTTCGTTGCCTATTCGCTGACCTGCTTTTGTCCTTTTTGTCCTATATGCTCATCCATATTGCTGACTGTCATATCCTGTTCATGCCTTTATGATGTGAACATTTGGAGGTGTGTAGCGCTGCTTTAAAGACTGTATTCTGCTGCATTTAATTATTATGGCCACCAGAGGGAGACAGAGACCATGGTAAGATTATGCTGGACAAGCAAGGAAAGCACTGAACTACATTTCCCATGATGCTTTGCGTGAGGACAGGAAGTGGGTGTGTAGGAAAGGCATCAGCAGCCTCGTGGAAAGCATGCTCAGAGTGAGCTGGGAGCTGAAAGGAGAAGGACGCAGGCAGAGCTGTTAAGGATCGTGACCAGGCCAGAGCGCAGGGGCTACCCCGCTGGTGCTGGGGATCGGGACAGTGACCCTGCGGAGATCTGTCTATACCAAGCTGGGAGGTCTGAAGAAAAGAAGCTGGTTCCGGCTGGACCCCGTGTAAGGAGACTGCGATGATCCATTGGGAGTGCAGGCAGTAAACCGTTGTACGCAGTGTGGAGATCGGACAAACAGAGTGGATCTGTTGGCACAGAGTCCCAGTAAACAGCGGAGAGAAATCCTTGATCGGGTCCTGAACAGATTACCTATCGGATGGGTGAGAGGTCTCCCAGGCCGCAGTTCAAAAAAAAGAAAGAACGCTGCAGCGTGCGTTTGTTTAATTCCACAGGGCCCCAACTTGACTAGTCGAAGATTTGTTTGTTTTATTCACTGGCCAGTTGAATCTAGTACCCGGGTACCAACACACGCATACACGTACACCTTCTTGGGACACAACCTGTACGGGACTCACATTTCAGCAACGAAGGGGTTAAAATTCTTTTTTCTTTTCCGCTGCGCGTTTCTCGCATTACGAACTTCTGTAAATATATATGTATACCGTGCTGCTCTATATATATGCCAGTTTATTTGAGATCAGTAAACTATAGAAGTTATAAAATCCACAACAGTGCTGGTGTGTATTTGTTCCCTAGTGCGGGGAGACTGACCCGAGGTTTAAATTCAGCGGCTCCTCCGGGAGTGAGTGCTACAGGTGTTTTTGTTTAAGTTTTCTTTTTTTTTCGCTACTATGGGTTGCCTCACGGGACATGATCGGACTTGGTATCCGATGTGTACCCCTTGGTACCCAGTCCTGTTGCCAATACCCCCCCCCCCTGTGGCTTTCTCCCACGGTCACTGGCCGTCGGGAATTCACCACGGTCGGCACAATACTGGCCTTTGCCGTTTGCCCCTTTCCCCTACCATCTTATCCCTTCAACCCTACCCTTATATTATTATTTATTTATTATTATTCTTTATTTATAAAGCGCCAGCATATTCCGCAGCGCTGTACAATAGGCACAGTATAGATGGGTTACAATACATTGAACAACATTTGACAAACAGTACAGGAGGAGATGAGGGCTCTATTCCCGTAGGAACTCAGTCCTCTCCTCCTGTTTCCAACCCCAACCCTCCTAGATTGTAAGGTGAGAGTGATTGATGGTTGCGTCAGTGAGTTGGGTGGTAGGCTTCCCTAAATAGGAATGTTTTAAGGGAGCGTTTGAAGGAAGAGAAGTTAGGGGAAAGTCTGACAGTACGAGGGAGAGCGTTCCAAAGAGTGGGGGCTGCGCGTGAGATATTAAGATACAAATAAAAATGCAAGGAAAGCGCTCCCATAAAAATAAAAAAAATGTACAAAGGCAGTGTATTAAAAGTTCAAGCAGCAGACTATATAAAGGCAGAAATGGACAAATCTGGTTTTAGTCCTCCTTAGGATTAGTTGACATCAATAAGAGTACCTTTTGAAAGGTATGGATCTCCGTCTGCTGGACACAATCACCTGAGGGTGAGACAGAGATCCATACCTTTCAAAAAAAAAGTACACCTTGACATTCGAGATCTGCACAACTTGCGGAAGAGTTTCTCTCCATTCTTTGAACGGAAAATCCTCCCTTTCGATGAACATCCTTTTGAGGTACTCTTATTGATATCAACTAATCCTAAGGAGGTCTAAAACCAGATTTGTCCATTTCTGCCTTTAGATAGTCTGCTGCTTGGACTTTTAATACACTGCCTTTGTACATTTTATTGGGAGCGCTTTCCTTGCATTTTTATTTGTATCTTTTCTTCTGCTAGGTGGACTGACTAGCTTTTTAGGATTGTAGCCGCACCCCTTTTTTATTTCGTTCCATAGCGCCATAGTAGTCCTATTTTCTATTTGCATTGTTTCATATGCTGCCCTTATATTAAACCCACACGGCAGACTTCGTTATAGCTTAATTTTGTCTTTTTGCTGTTTTTATGTGATTAACTCTCCCTTCGGGGTGCCATGTTCCGGTCCTGCGTGACCGTTTTTGATCTATGTCAGATGACGAGTTTTGACCCTGCGAGGTCCTTTGTCTGTTTGCTTGTTCTACTTTATGTCCCTGATAATAAAATTTTAATACATTTAAAAAACAAAAAAACTATGGGGCATGGCAGTGGAAGGAACACACAGGAAAGGGTTAACCCAGCAGCCTCTGTCTTCATAGAGAATGGTTGCTTCACTACCAAGAATATATATATATATATATATGTATGGGTGCCAATACTGGGCGTTTGTATTCATGCAAAAGCCCCTGATACTTCTACAGATACCAGAAACCAGCACTGCTCTGGCTTGCTGGGCGGTGTCCGAAGGGCTGGGGCGGCTGGCAGAATGCTCTAACAGCCGGCATCTGTAATTTATAACACAACTACGCTGGGGCCTCCAGCCACACTCTCGCGAGATCTTGCAGAGTTCGTAAGATAAGATCTCGTGAGGGTGCTGCTGGAGGCCCCAGTGGATCCACGTTACAACCTTCACATGCCTGTGGCTGTTTGTGTGGAACACAGCCGGTGGCACCTGGCAGAATGCTGTTAGTGCATTCCGCCAGCTGGCCCCAGTGTCTGTGGTCTGAGATATGTATATATTACTCAAAATTTCAAGTCCCGAGTTACTCGCCACCAGTTGCTCCACCTAACCCATGCCCAGCCCTTAGGCTAGGGCCAGACAAACGCATTTTCGCGTTGTCTGTGAAAAAGTGCGTTCTAACGAATGGACGCATTTTTTCACGGAGTATACGATAGCGGTCATACGATGCGCATTTGCGTTCGTGATTTTGTACGGATCATCAATAAAACACTTTTTGCATCTGGACGTTATGTTGGCCGGACATTAGCAGTGTCTGACATCTCCAAATCACGCACACACGCCGCTAGCGGACGCATCGCACTCTGTACGACCGTACTAGCGGTTTGACGTTCTCGACAAAATGCGTTAGTTTGCCACTTGCGTAGCGCAGCCGGACTTTCGTGTGACCGTACTTCGTATATTGGCCGTCATTGCCCGTCATTTGCTGCTAGTGCGGCCGTAATTAAGTGCGCCAGAACGCACGTTTAAAGTGCGCTGGTCTGACCCCAGCCTTAACTCTGCCCCTAAACACACACCCTTAAATTATTTTATGAAATTACACTGTTAAAGGTTTTATTTAGAATAAACTTACAAAAATACATTAATACCCAGACATTTGACCCCAGATACATGTATACCCAGTCATCAGACCCTAGTGTGAGCAGAGCGAGGAGGCAGGGAAGCTCCTGTCAGGTTAGGCAGGTGTTTCCTGCCACCGTGCAGCCTGTGGAAGGGAGGCTGCATGGTGGCACCGCTGGAATACGCAGCACAAAATAATTTATTGCGCTGCCTGTGTGTGCATTTCCACTCGCCAAATGCGAGTAGGCGAGTGGAGATTTTGAGCCCTGTATATAATATAGATTTCTCTCTCGTTTGGGTGTGTGCAGGCCTGTCCAGTAAATGGGGTGTCGGCCATACTTTTCATTATTAACATAAACTGGACAGGATTTCAGCAAAATCCCTTATTTATTGGAATGGCAGTCACATGACATTAGAGTGCGTATGCCAATACCGATACTTTTATCTATGTAATTAGATTAGAGTTTGACCATTGCTCTTGTGTTTTTCGTTCATTCTAACAGTTTTCTTGTTTGTTTTTAAGTATTTGGTAACCTAGAATGTAAAGTCGATCTCTTGCATTAATAAACAGATTTATTTTTCCACTCAAACAATATGGCTGGGCTTTTTGGTTGCGAGGACCGCTCTGGGTATCCTCTCTGTGATGAATGCCAGAGCTACCAGTCAGGTAGCCTGGAAGCTGAATACTTGTTCCTTGATTGTTTTTTTGTTGGGGAAGGGTTGGACAAAGTAACATAGAAACCTAGAAAAATGTCGGCAGATAAGAACCTTTCGGCCCATCTAGTCTGTCCAATTACATGGATACTTAACCTGGATTTATCTTTTGTTTAGGATAGCCTTATGCCTATCCCATGCTTGCTTAAATTCAATTACTGTTTTGGCCTCTACCACTTTAACTGGAAGACTGTTCCATGTATCCACCACCCTCTCAGTAAAATAATGCTTCCTGATGTTACTTTTAAACCTTTGCCCCTCTAATCTAAGACTATGTCCTCTTGTTTTGCTACTTTGTTTCCTTTTAAATATACTCCCTTCCTCTACCTTGTGGATTCCCTTTACGTATTTAAATGTTTCTATCTCCTCTGTATCGTCTTTTTTCCAAGCTGTACATGTTAAGATCATTAAGCCTTTCCTGGTAACTTTTCTCCTTCAAGCCGTACACCATTTTAGTAGCCCTTCTCTGAACTCTCTCTAAGATGTCTATATCCTTCTGGAGATACGGTCTCCAGTACTGCACACAGTACTCCAAGTGAGGTCTCACCAGTGCTCTGTACAGTGGCATGAGCGCTTCCCTTTTCCTACTGCTAATACCTCTCCCTACACAACCAAGCATTCTGCCAGCATTTCCTGCTGCTCTATTACATTGACTACTTACCCTTAGATCCTCTGAAATAATAACCCCTAAATCCCTTTCCTCAGATGTTGAGGTTAGGACTGTATCAAATATTCTATATTCAGCCCTTGGGTTTTTACGTCCCAGGTGCATTATCTTGCACTTATCCACATTAAAACTCAATTGCCACAGCTCCCACCATTTTTTTTAGTTTACCTAAATCATTTGTCATTTGGCTGATCCCTCCAGGAACGTCAACCCTGTTGCAAATCTTTGTGTCATCAGCAAAAAGACATAATTTTCCATTAATACCTTCTGCAATATCCCTAATAAAAATATTAAAGAGAATGGGTAACAGGTTGCTTCTGATCCTGGAATCTGTTGGCTTAATCCCAGTGTGTTTCTCGGCACAATTGGTGGCAGCGTTGGGTTTTCCCTGCTCTCTCAAGCATACCTGAACAAGGTATTGGAAGATGGCTGCAGAACAGCAGTGCATAAAGAGGACCTGTGTTAACCTGCTGATCGACTCTCCCACGGCTTTACAGTTTAGTGTAAGCCACATAAAATAATTATTCCGCCGTGGATCCTTAACCGTAATACATCCATGAAAGAATAATTCCACCATGGAGTGGCACAGGGGTTAATGCACCAACAGACGAGTTCTGGTCATTTTAGCTCCTTTGGGACTTGGTTTATCCAGCCATGATTTACTGTGGACTTTGTGAATCCTGAGAGAAAAAAAAAAAGTTCTTGGCTCCTGCAAATATCAAAGGACAATTTTTAGAAGTCACTTTCTGGTCCTTACACTATAAAAAGTCACCTCCTGCAACACGAGCTTATGCATCATAATTAAACTGCTGTTGACCAGCACATTGAATTACTACCTGGCATCCGACCTCTTCCATCATGGTGTCCTCTGCAGTCTCGGCTTAGAGTATTTTCTTTCTGCCAACGTAATTTTCTGCTTTGCATTTTGATTACACTTTGTTTCAGCCTGGCAAAAGTATCTGAAGTTGGCTTTGTAGGAAATTGGTGGCGTGTCACTTCAGGTGAATAGGATGTCCCAGTTAGCGATGCTGTAGACATGAAACGTCTATTCAGCCATCTGGAGTGCTCATTATTCATGAGGCCGCGGCTGTCACCATGCTTGTTGGTTTCTTTCTGTTTAACGTTTTCATTGACATCAGATCTTACTGCAAAAATCAAAGGGACACGCTGCTCATACCGGCCAATTTGTGGTCAGGATGTGAGGAGTGGCCCCCGCTAACCCAATCTGGCAGAAATGCTAGGTGAAATGGAGTTTCCTCCACCCACCCAGCAGCCGGACTTTTTAATTTCCTGGCTGCCGTTCACTAGTGAAGCCGACACTCGGCGAGCATGCTGCCATCACCCTTTCTGAGACCAATTGTGTTAGATCGGTCTATGAAAAGCAACCTATGGATCGTATTTGTGCTTGCGTGCAGCTCCGTGCCATCGATCTGCACAGGTGCTACAGAACTTGTGTACGTAAAGTATGCAAATCCCGTTGCGTAGGAGCTCAAATCGCGAAGTAAACGTTCAGCGACTTCTGGATTCGGGACTCCCTGAGCCGAAGAGGAGGAGCTGTGCCCGGTGAGGGAGAAAAGGTGAGTAAAATCTCACCAAAATAAAAAAATAAATAATTGGGCAGAGGTTTACTAAATACAGAAAATATAAGGGGCGGCGAGTGATGGAGGGAGTGGTCACACGGGAGTGGAGCAGTAAGGCAGCTATGATCTCAATGGGCTTTCCCCAAAGCCCACAGGAGAGAATACTTATGGAAGAAAAAAGAGAAAGGCGCCTATACAAATCCCCCACAACCGTAAACGCAAATAGCACAGCAAGCACACCTTGTGGGCTATTGCCGTGAATATATTTACCCTGTATATATCCGTATGGATGTAGGCTCATAAACCGTAATTACAAGGTTTGGGGTACATATGAAAAAAGAGACACAATTTATGGCGTAGTATGTCTGTACAATTTGAAAGAATTCGTGGGATGAATGCACTCACATGTAGTAGAGCCTATAAACTCAAGGCTCAATACAGACACAGTGGGTCCCTTCAGGGATGACCCCGTCCCGTCTTCGTGTGATATCAGAGATCACTCACATCAACCATATGGAGAAGAGAACACAGACCATGGTATAATATTGCCAAGCCACAGGTTTAAAAAAGTTCACAATATAGAGCACTCACGTGATGAGCCTGTGCAGACCCACTGGCTCCGTATAAGCACTTTGGTATATATTGGGATACACCAGCCCCCTTTTAGCAGCAAAGGAATCCTTCACTCTCCATAGGTCAAGTAAAAAAGTATTTAATAAAACCATAAAAACCTAACCAAAACGCGTTTCGCTGCTACAACAGCTTCATCAGTTGGTATAAAGAAAACAGAGGTTGCCAGAAGCATCTGCTCAATTATTTAAGGGCAAAAAAAGAAGCTATTTTTTAATGGTGTTCCTTTGTATATTTTTGTCATCGATGACTATATTAACTGTTAAGGGGCCACCATCAAAAGATCTTTCGTTTATATAAATAGGTTTAAAACATTGAGACGAAGAAATTGTGTTTTTATAGTTTAAACAATATATAGCCACTTTGCTGATTTCCCTTTTGCAGATCTGTTGGTGTATAGTCATGGAAGGTGGCCATCTTGGAATTACGTCAGGTTTCAAAACCACAGCGACCGTTCTAAATTATAGCTTCAAAGAACAAGCAGTATCGGCAGCCAATCAGAGTGAAAAGCCGCTGTCGGTATTTCACCATGCAGGAAGTGGTTCTTTGAGTTCTTTGGATTCTGTTTCTCCCTGGGAACTAGGGTTGTCACCTTTCCTTTAAGCCAAACCCAAGCACTCTAGTGTTGGGTTCAGGCGGCCATTTTCTTTGTAGCGTATACATTATGGCACGTGGTATGTATGGCACACTGGTATTATGGTTTGAAGACTGGTATTATGCATGGCACACTGGTATTATGGCTGGCACAGAGGTAATACGCATGGCAGACTGGTAATATGACTGGCACATAGGCAGAACACATGGCAGGCTGGTATTATGGCTGGCACATGGGTAATAGGCATGGCAGACTGGTATTATGGCTGCCACATAGGTAATAGGTATGGTAGACTGGTATTATGACTGGCACATTGGTAGAACACATGGCAGACTGGTAATATGGCTGATGCTGCGCTCACTCACACAGAGTTTCTGTTGCTGGATTCGGTGGTGGAGATTAGTCTGATTTGAAGACGGTACCAGTTCCAGTGAAGCACGGTCTATCTATATCTATCTTCGTCAAAAACAGACAGGCGAGAACTCTTGATCAGATCCAGAAGGGGAAACAAAGGTTCTTTGATAGAGAACATAAATGCCGACCATCTAGGACAGGGGTAGGCAACCGTGGCCCTCCATAGGTTTTGGAACTAAATTGCCCTTAAAGGGTCAGACAAGCTATTAAGTGGCTGAGCATCATGGGAAATGTATTTCATTTATTTATAAAGTATTTTACCAGGAAGGATACATTGAGATTTCTCTCGTTTTCAAGTATGTCCTGGGTTCAAGAACATTGAATGGTTACAGAAATACAAAGTAATACAATGCAAGATATTAAAAAAAAAACACAAATATACAGATTATGTAGGAAATGGTCATTGTTACAAGCTCCTTACTAACATACCTCAATACAGAATGCACCTGTAAACATGTAACCTAGTGACTATATTTCCTACATATTTTTTCTGTTAATCTGTATATTTGTGTTTTTTTTTTTTTTTTTAATATCTTGCATTGTATTACTTTGTATTTCTGTAACTGTAACACTTCAATGTTCTTGAACCCAGGACATGCTTGAAAACGAGAGAAATCTCAATGTATCCTTCCTGGTAAAATCCTTTATAAATAAATAAATAAATAAATACAGGTGCATTCTGTATTGAGGTATGTTAGTAAGGAGCTCTTGAGTGACTTAAGGCTGGGGGAAGATTTGATGGTGTGTGGGAGGTTATTCCATAATTGTGGTGCTCTGTAGGAAAATGAGGATCAAGCCACTTTCTTTTTGTATTGTGGTATTGCAAGTAAGGTGCAGGTCCTGCATCGGAGGTTATAGGATGAGGGAGCTGCTGGGGGAAGCAGTCTATTCAGATAGGGTGGCAGCTTCCCAGAAAAGCTCTTAAACACCAGGCTGGGAAGGTGAAGGGTGCGTTTAGACTCCAGCCATGGCCAGTTTAGCTCTTTTAACATGTCACAATGGTGGGTCATGTAGTTACATTGTAATGTAGAGCGGCAGAATGAGTTCTACAATGTAGTAAGTTTCTGAAGGTGTGTTTACGGGGCGGCTGCATACACTACATCTCCTTAATCAATAGCCGGCATAAGCATTTGCTGTACAATCTGCTTTCTTACCGCAGGGCTCAGGCAGGATTTGTTTCTGTACAGGACACCTAGTTTGGGGTAAAGTTTAGATGAGAGTTTTTCGATGTGAGGGCCAAACGATAGATTAGGGTCCAACCACATACCTAGATATTTGAGAGAAGTGACTGTGGTCAGCGTGCCATTTGATTTTGTCCCAACACATAGATGGGGATTTTGCAATTTGTGTAGTTTAGGTGCTGTTCCAAAGAGCATCGTTACAGTTTTGTCATTATTTAAAAAAAGTTTGTTGTGTTTGATCCACTTTTCTACCTCTGTGAATTGTTCTTGCAGCACGGCCTCCAGCTGCGGGAAATTTGGTTGGCTGGTATAGATTACGGTGTCGTCTGCGTACATATGTACAGTTGAGGCTTTGCAGACGTTGGGCAGATCATTTATGAATATTGTGAATAGCAGGGGGCTTAGTATTGAGCCTTGGGTTACACCGCAAGTGACTGGGAGGGGGAGGGAGGAGCTGCCAGAAATTGACACCTATTGTGATCGGTGGTATTTCCAAAACATCTGGAGGGTCAAGATTGCTGACCCCCATCTAGATAGATGTATCGAAGAAATACTTATCACATTCCAGACATTTATACAACTCCTCAACATATTCTGTCCTTTCCGTATCGGGATGTCCTGGTTGCCATGTTCACTTACGCTCAATTTAGTGGTCATGGTGGTGAGCATTGTCCACCCACAGTTCCATCTGTAGCTCTGTTATGAATTTCCTGATGTGTGCACCATGCTGGGTCCTCATCTACCTCATACTGCCATAGATTTGAGGTGTTAATGATTTCAAAGAGCATCCAACTCCCCACTCGTAATGCTTCTCAAATGCCGATTGATTCATGGCATGTGCTGTAGCGTGCACGAGCATTTGTACCCAAAGGTACCGGACACCGGTGCTGGATGAATGAGGATGTTAAACATTTCCTCTTTTTATATTGTTTAAATTCCTTAAAACTGATTTTAGTTCATAAGAAAAACTGTAGCGGTAAGCCACAGCTTGACAAATGCTATGCTGTCTTCATATTGCAGTGTACATGTGGTGGGCGGCCATTTTGAAACCAGGCATACCACATATACATACAGTGTTGCAGTGTATGGCTGTGATAGTTGGACCATAAGAAAGGCTGAGCTCCAAAGAATTGAGGCCTTTGAAATATGGTGCTGGAAAAGACTCCTGCGAGTCCCTTGGACTGCAAGGCGATCAAACCTAGGAGAGATTAAGCCTGACTGCTCGTTAGAAGGCCAAATTCTGAAGATGAAACTCCTATACTTTGGCTACCTGATGAGAAGGAAGGACTCACTGAAGAACCTAATGCTGGGAAAGTTTTGAGGGCAAAAGGACAACAGAGAATGAGGTGGCTGGATGGAGTCACTGAAGCAGTAGGCGTGAACTTAAATGGACTCCAGAAGATGGTAGAGGACAGGAAGGCCTGGAGGAACGTTGTCCATGTCCATGGGTGGGACACAACTTTGCAACTAACAACAACAACAGCTCCTTGAAGTTTACATCTGGTTCGCCCATTTTTCTGTTTTATTCCAGTAAAATGTATATATAAAAGTTTGTGTGGCTCCTAAACGTATTTATTTTATTTTCTACAAGCTCTTAATAGTAATATTAAGTTGTCACGTCCTCGGGCTCTCCCGTTTTAGGGTTATGGCAAATTATTTATTAATTCTAAGCCACCAGTGTTGAGTGACAGGTATATCTTCAGTTATATGGGCCTAAAATCTGCAATTTTCTATTAATTTAGTGAATGGCAGCGTGTGTTTTGGAGTAATTGCGCTTTCGTCACGAGATCAGACCAAGACTATGTCCTGTAGAGATGCCGTTAGCTTTTTTTTCTTTTATATTTAAAGGGCGAGTGTTTTACAGCTGGTTTTAAGGAGCCTCGCTGTTCGCCATTAAATGCTGCGCTGTAGTTCAACGACCGGTCCCCGACCATTGTGCCCCATGACATTTCCATTGAGATGATTTGTCAACGTAACGACTTTTAATGACAAATTGCCAATAAATACGTCTCTGCCAGAAGCAAATGAATGCAATCTCTGCTCTAATAGTGTCCCGGGGAACAAATCATGTTTTTTTTCTCGTTTTCAAATTATTACGCTGGCCGAGAAAATTGCTCCTTACATCAAATTGAAGTTCCCACTGTTACCCGTTATTTGCTTCTGTGCACACAAGGAATTTTGGCGCCCAATTATTACAGCTGGATTGAAGGACGTGCAAAATAATGGAGTTTTGTAGTAGCTAGTAATGACTGTTTTCTTCCCGCACGGCCCCGTTTTTGGAACATTATACGTTTACGTTTTATCTTCGAGATCAGCAAATATCGGTAGGTGTCGGGCGATCTGCCAATCCGTCAGCGTGAGAACTTGTTAAAATTTCTCCTACAAGCAAACACATCTCCGTATCTTGGATATTAAATAAAATTTATATTCAGGGCTGGATTTATAATCGGGCAAAGTAGGCATGTGCTTACAGGGGGCGCTTTGTTCTGTAAAACAAGGAAAAAAAAAAAAATCCCATTCTGTTTTCCATATTTTTTGGTGGATAACTTTCTCTAAAACTAAAATATTTGTATAATATAATGAAGAAAATGTAGTTCAAGTTTTTAGAAATTGCAGACAAAAAGCTGGATCTTTGGAAAAAGAACCTTGTCTGCGTCCATCGTTTTCCATAGCTAAGGTTAGAAGTTAGGTTTACGTTACTATTTGTACTTGCTTTAGGGTTAGGGTTAACTGTAGCCCTAACGTTCTGCTCCATTTTTACCTCACTTTAACCTCCCTGGCGTTCTGGTTCTGATATATTTTATGTCAGAATCGGTGCAATTACCAGCCCCCCTAGAGGATATCCCAAGTGTGGCTCGGGGTTAAATTCCCTCGCTGACCTCCCGCAGTTGCCTTCGTGCGATAAGGGCGTCCTGCTTCCTGGTTCCCTTCTCGCGAGAAGGGAACCAGGATGCCGTGATCACACGGAGGAGAATGCAATTGCGGGATGGTATCGAGGGAGCGCAGGGACAGGTATTTATCCAGCCTGAGGAAAATATCACACAATGGATGCACCCAGTGACACATATAGCGGAAAATATCATCACACAATGGATGCACCCAGTGACACATATATAGAGGGAAATATCACACAATGGATGCACCCAGTGACACACATAGAGGGAAATATTTCCTTAACTAAACATACAAAAGAGAAAAACAAAACACATGTAAGATATCCACAACATCAAATAAACACAATAAGGACATTTAACCACTTCGCTGCTGAGGACGCGCTGAGCGCGTCCTCAGCAGTCCCGCTGGTATGCGGAGGACGCGCTGAGCGCGTCCTCCCATCGGGGTCAGCGTTCGGCCGGGTTCCGGCCGATCGCTGGCCCCCCCGGTGCGGGCTGACATCCTGGATGTCAGCCCGGCATCCGGACCAGCAGCCGCCAGAATTAGGTGTCATTGCGGGGGCGCGATGACACCTAATTCAGGCGCCCACCCCCGCATGTGCGGAGGAGGCGCCTGAAAGGGAGGGGGGGGAGGTCCTTCGGACCTCTCTCCCTCCCGATCGGCGGCGCACAGGGGGTTAACCCAGGCATCATTTGGAAGGGCACAGCCTGCCCTTCCAAATGATGCCTGGCATTAACCCCTGGGGAGCTGGATCGCGAATCGGCGCTGAAAAGCGCCGGTTCGCGATCCTTTCCCGGAGCTGGCCGACATCTTGGATGTCGGCCAAGCCTCCGGGAACTCCCCCAGAGGACTGGCGTCATCGTGCGTAGCACGATGACGCCGGTCCTAGACTTAACCCCTAACTGCCACCAACTGTGGAGATAGGGAGTTCATTGAACTCCCTATCTCCCGATCCGTGGCAGCTAGGGGTTAAATTTTGGTATCGTTGGATCGGCCAGAGCATGGCCGTTCCAACGATACCAAACATGAAAGTGAAAAATTTTGTAAAAAAAAAAAAAAAAAAATTAACACTTTTTTTTATTTTTTTTGGTTCGTTGATGCAGCAATATTGTTCCCATTTCAATTATAATGTGAACAATGATGCTGCACTAACGATTTTTGTATGCGGTGCGTTTGTTAAAAATAGTGTCATTTTCCCCAAAAAAAAATGTAACGAGACCCCATCTCTAAATTTTTTAACAAGCGCACCCCATACAAAATATAACCGCAATTGCTCGCATGTTAAAATGTGGAAAAAAACACTTTACACATTGTAAATTATTGAAAATACATATTTTATTGCATTTTTTGTTATAATATACAGACATGACATAACGTATACATATAATAATGACATATTATGAATCTACTGAGTCTGACGGAAAGAACGATATATAATATGTCTGGGTCATATACTAAAATAAGCCTTCAAAACACGTTTAAACATGATGCGCAAAACAGGTAAAAATGACCTCAGCATAGGGGCGGGAAAAGCCTCAGCAGCGAAAGGGTTAATTTTTTGGTGGTAGCGGCCCTTTAAGAACGCACGGATTCCTCGCCACTGACACTCAACGTATGCATAGGAGAGAAGTCGGCTGGCGCCGGCGACTTTGTTGTGTACATCTGTATGTTCTAGAGCCTAACCTTGGGGAAATCAAGGAGAACAAGCAATGTTTGTAACGGCTAAGCGCTGAGTTATTCTACCTTTTGTACGGTGCGATGCGGAATTATGAATTTCTTCGCGTGTGATATTCGCATAAATATACATTGAATTTTTGTGTTTGTGTACAGATACAAAGCAATAAAAGCCTCTGTTTTATACTGTTACTGATCACATTTTTCTCTCCCCGTTCTCTTTAGGGAGAAGGATCTGGAGGCTAAATTTATTATTGAAATGGAAGCAAAGAAAACAAAAATTACCAATGTAAAGGCAAGTGGCACATTATGTGTTTTTGATGCATGGAGCAGTTTTACTGATACCCGAGGGTTTTCCTGCAGAAGGAAGTTAATGCGCTGTAATATTACGCCCCCCCCTTTTTTTATTTATTTTTTACGGTGATTATATTCGAGCCAGGTAGAATTTAATGAGCGGCTGGAACGGCCGCCAGAATAATGTCCTCGTCAGGGTATTCAGCTTTATATGAAATGCTGATAAAGAAATACTGTGCAAAAAAATGTTCATATAATAATGATGGCGCATATGTAACGGACTTCAGTGGATCGGGGCCTTGGAGGCGTTTATGAGCGAGGTTGGATCACATGCCCAGCTATTTCCCCTATGTATTTAGGACTTAATTAAAGAATTGTTAATTAATAACCCGAGAGAACGCTGCGTTTTCCAGCTTGGGTCATTTTCTTTTTTTAATGGGACAATTCGGTGCTCGCTGAATAACCCCTTATGTTTCCTTATTTTGTGAAATAAAATCAAATGCAAAAAAAAAGCATATATTTCTACACTCACAGGGTTATTCAGAGAAAGGTGAAACTCAGGAGAATTGGCAAAAGAGCATAATCTAGACAAAATAGCCCATTTGGAAAGTGAGATAAATGGGAGAGTTTTTCTGGTTTTGGCTATTTTGACCTAGAATTTTCACTTCTGCAGTCATTCTCCAGAGTTTCACCTTTCTTTGGATAGACCTGATAGTATTGGGCAAGGGCTTAAGTACTGATATCTAGCTATTATTGAGAGCAGTTGGAACTCCCCTGCATGGCAAAACCTACATGGTGACTTCTGATAAAGTTGCAATAGTAGCCTCATTCATGAATGAAACCACTAGCACAAGATCTGAAACCCACTCGGGTTATTCAGAGAAAGGTGAAAATCTGGAACTTTTGGAGAAGTGAAAATTTCTAACAGGGTTATTCAGAGAGAGGTGAAAACCAGGATAACGGCAGAAGAGAATAGAACAATCTAGACCAAATAGCCGATTTGGAAAGGGAGAGAAATGGGAGAATTTTTCTGGTTTGGCTATTTTGATCTAGAATTTTTGCTTCTCCAGTTATTCTCCTGGTTTTCACCTCTCTCTGAATAACCTTGTAGGTCAAAATAGCCGATTTGGAAAGTGAGATAAATGGGAGAATTTTTTTCTGGTTCGGCTATTGTGACCTAGAATTTTCACTTATACAAAAGTTCTCCAGAGTTTCACCTTAATCTGAATAACCCTGATTTATACATATGTACGCAGACGACACCGTAAAACCAAATCTCCGGCAGCTGGAAGCCGTGCTGCAAGAACAATTCATAGAGGTGGAAAAGTGGATCAAACACAACAAACTTTTTTTAAATACTGACAAAACTGTAACGATGCTCTTTGGAACAAAACCTAAACTACACAAATTGCAAAATCCCCATCTATGTGTCAGGACAAAATCAAATGGCACGCTGACCAGTCACTTCTCTCAAATATCTAGGCATGTGGTTAGACCCAAATCTATCCTTTGGCCCCACATCGAAAAACTCTCATCTAAACTTTGCCCCAAACTAGGTGCCCTGTACAGAAACAAATCCTGCCTGAGCCCTGCGGTAAGAAAGCAGATTGTACAGCAAATGCTTATGCCGGCTATTGAATATGAAGATGTAGTGTATGCAGCCGCCCCGCAAACACACATTCATAAACTTACTACATTGTATAACTCATTCTGTCGCTTTGTGCTACAATGTAACTACATGACCCACCACTGTGACATGTTAAAGGAGCTAAATTGGCCATCACTGGAGTCTAAACGTACCCTTCACCTTTCCAACCTGGTGTTTAAGAGCTTTTCTGGGAAGCTACCACCCTACCTGAATAGACTGCTTCCCCCAGCAGTTCTCTCATCCTATAACCTCCGATCCAGCACCTTACTTGCAATACCACAATACAAAAAGACAGTGGCTCGGTCCTCCTTTTCCTACAGAGCACCGCAATTGTGGAATAACCTCCCAGACGCCATCAAATCTTCCCCCAGTCTAAAGTCCCTTAAGAGATCCCTATAAACATACCTCAATACAGAATGCACCTGTAAACATGTAACATAGACTATTTCCTACATATTTATTTTCTGTTAATCTGTATATTTTTTTTTTTTTTTTTATCTTGTATTGTATTTCTGTAACAACTGTAACATTTCAATGTTCTTGAACCCAGGACATACTTGAAAACGAGAGAAATCTCAATGTATCCTTCCTGGTAAAATACTTTATAAATAAATAAATTTAAGATCGCAATGAAAACCTGTAACAGCAATTATAACCAGATTGCTCCCATCTCTATAGAAACCTACAAGGCTACATATAAATACATACACCATCAAATAAATGTAAATGGTTACCGTTAGTGTAGCGGCTTTATGTGTTGCCGAAGGGGGGGGGGTCCAAAAGCTCTGCATTCAAGTTCCTTTTTATTTGCTTTACCAACTTTTTCATGCGATTTTTGAACGGAAATGTGTTGTTTTATATAGTAAGCCTGTATTAATTAGGAATAACTCACTGAAATCCGTGCAAACAAGTCTAGAGAGTCAGATAAAGTTTGAAACACAAAATAATAATTTATTATCCAAAATAATGTAAATAAATTATATTCAATAATATAATCAAACCAAAAACACAATCTTTCAGAAAAAAAGGGGTGCTATATAATAGAGGATTTATTCTCAAAGCAGCTTTACAGAAATAAAAAGCACATAAAAATTGTTTCTAAAATGTAATAGGGCCTTAGCTGGTGCTTGTCCAGCTACATCAGTTGGATCTGGACAAGCACCAGTGAAACATGGGACTGTTTACTTTTTACTGTTTACCATTTTACAGTAATTTTTACAGTTTAAAAATATATATTTTTATTTTCAGTTTTCAAATTTGCTGCCTTGTCCCTCCCCCCCCCCCTTGCGTTGCGTGGCTCGCAGGGAGTGGAACCGGTATGCAAGTCGCCGGCCGCCGCGATCACACTGCGGCGACTGCGGGGGACAGCGAGGGAGCGCAGGATGAGGCGAGTATACAGCCGGAGTGTGGCTCGGGGTTACCGATCGCGGTAGTGAAATTTAACCCCTAGTCACACTCGGGAATACTGCCAGGGAGGTTAAGCATCAGTTTAAATTTTCCTTTATTTACGTCATATTGCGAATAAACATACAATCTGGAAAAATTTACCTTTTAAATCAAAGAAAATCCCTTTAATTAAAAAGCTTATTTTATGGATTCATTGACTGTACTATTAATATTATAACGAGGAAATCAAGCTGACCATTGTCTGGATTAATCAAAACAAAGAAATTACCCATTATTCAATTGTCATTATAAACCATTGTCTGGAAACCTGTTAATTAACAGGACTATACACAGGACACGAGGTCACCCATTTAGATTGGACGAAAGGACATTCAGCCCAAGCATAGGAAGGGTTATTTTACAGTGTGAACAATAAAACTGTGGAATTCTCTGCCTGTTGAGGTGGTTGGGGGTCAGAGTCTGTACAGACTTTCAAACAACGACTGGATGACTTCCTGCAAAAACATAATATTAAGTGATATGATATTTAATATGTGGGTAAAAGCTGCTCGATCCAAAGAGAAATCTGACGCCATCTGGGGTCAGGAAGGAATTTTTCCCCAGTATTCTGCATATTGGCGAGCGCTTCAGACTGGTTTTTTTTCTTCTTTACCTTCTTTTGGATCAACCGTAGTAGGTGATGTGTGAAAGGCTGAACCTGATTGTCAGTTTTTTTTTCTTTCGGCCTATGTAATTTATATATGTATAGTTGTTTTTATCCTTTTAATGTTTTGATATATATATATATATATATTTCTAAACACACGTTTGTGCATCTGATGACTTCTCCACTGTCTTTCTATAATCGTTATACAGGTATTTATTTTTTTTATTTTTTTTGTGCATGTAATTTTTTTTTTTTTTTTAAAAGGTGAATATCTTCCCCAAAAGCATATATTCGTGAAATGAGGACACCCTTACATATCATTCTAAGCCTTGCAGGTTGAGCTATGTTTGACCTAGTTTGGAAAAAGCATTTATTAGTTTGGGGAGCGTCTCTTAATCTGATTTCTGGACATTGCTTTGCATGAACGTCAGTGAGCTTTGATACTAATCCCATGGATTGCCACCTGATCCGTTAAATAGGTCTTGTACCTGGTTTCAGTGAAATAATTTCCATGGCTCAGCTCATTAACCCCCTTCGCTTTCAAGCACTTACGTTTTTGGTATTGAAAGGTTTAAATACTGACCAGCTATTCAAATGTAAGAGACTATACAAGATCACTCTCTCAATGCTGATTTTTACATACAGTGTAATTTATGGATGAAAGGGTTAAAGGAACACTCTACCAAACATGCCCCCCTTACCCTCCAGATGTTTTGGAATTACCTCTGTCATGCTCAGCCAAGCTAGTGAGTGGCAGAGCATCATGGGAGATGAAGTTCCAAAGCATCGTTAATCTGAATGCTGAAAAACGTTATCAAGTACTAAAAGGGGTTGATAAATGGCTCTTTGAGAAGGGAAACTGTTAAAATCACTCTGAAACCCTTGTTTAAAGGTTAGTATGGGTTTACTGACTTCGAGACTAATGTAAATGTCCAGGAGTCCATGGCAGCCATCAACATGTCCAGCCCCTCTGGTAACAGTTTTTGGCCTATGTTGTCTAGAACACCTGGACACCAGGCCCTTTTGCCACCCGATTCCAAGAATTGGAGACAACACAGACCAGAGTGTGGTACCTGAACGATAATGTGGGCCACATCGATTAATAACATACTAAGAGCACTCCATATTATTGACCACCTTCTTCCATCATTTTCTGAGGCAAAAAAGCACAGTTTTAAAAATGTTCAAAAAACCTGAGGTAATAAATGGTGGGGATTCAGTTCACAAAGTATGATCATAATTTGCTTAAGCCTGTCACAGTCGCCAATGTACCTCATCGTTTGATCATACTTTGTGAGCTGAATGCCCATCATTTATTACCTCAGTTTACATTACCTGCGCTCCCTCGCTGCACCCCGCTGTTTCCTCCGGCCGATCTCGACGTCGCACTTCCTGGCTCACGCGAGAAGGGAACCAGGAAGCAAAACGCAGCGATTGCCGGGGGGGGGGGGACCGCGAGGGAATGCAGGGATAGGTAATGTATGCAGCCTGAGTGTGGCTCGGGGTTACTGCTTTCAGCACTGAAAGTTAACCCCGAGCCACACTCGATTACCACCAGGGGGCCAACGCCAGGGAGGTTAAAAAAAAACCCTTATTTTATTGAATATTGCATGTATGCGCGCATATACACAATATTCAATAAAAATTATTTGTGTGTGAATGAGGCCTAAAAGACGTTGATAGATCTACGGCTGAACACGAGTTAGTTACAAGCCTTTTATAGAGCGCCAACAAGTTCCGTAGCGCTGTACAATGGGAGAGACAGAATAACAAATATACATACACGTTACACACACAGAACAGTAGGAGAGATGACCCTGCTCGAGGACTCACAATCTAAGAGGAGAGGGGTGCCACAATAGGTGAGGGTGAATAGAGAACATGAAGTAGCGGGGCGCAGGAGGGCTAAATGGGAAGATGGCGCAATAATATACAGTGGGGGGGGGGGGATCAGGCCCGTCTTTAACATTGATTTGGACCCTGGGCAAATATTCTCTTGGGCCCCCCACTGAAAGCCCGCCCACCACATAATTTTGCTCTCCATCCCCAACATCCCAAAAAACACACATACATCATGGACTTGTCTCAAAAAGATTTAATAATGTAAAAATAAAGAACTGGCTAAAAAACAAGTCCTCAGATTGATCTGTAACGGTACGTACATGCCAATTATAGCCTCTTCTAGGCTCTTTCTCATCATATATTTCTATTAACAGTTACATGTTCTTGGGAGAAAAGGCGTGTTAATATCTTAATAACTTTCAGTAATGAAGTGCAAATGAACATTATTATGTTTCAAGTGTAAAACAAATGGCTATATACTCTAGTAATACAAAAATAAGAATTATATGTACCCAGCACAGACCCCCTAGAAATATCTGTATCCAGCACAGGCCCTCCATAAATATATCCAGCACAGGCCCCCAGAGATATATGTATCCAGCACAGACCCCCAGAAATATATGTATCCAGCACAGGCCCCCAGAAATATATGTATCCAGCACAGGCCCCCACAAATATATGTATTCAGCACAGACCCCCCAGAAATATATGTACCCAGAACAGACCCCCCCCAGACATATACGTATCCCGCACAGTCACCCAGAATTATATGTACCCAGCACAGACCCCCAGAAATATAGGTATCCAGCACAGACCCCTAGAATTATACTTGCCCAGCACAGACCTCGGGATCAGGTGATTTGCGTGTTCCTCCGAGCGCCAGCATTCTGCTCCACACGTCCGCCGGCTTCTGAAGGCTGTGACGCGCTCTCATGAGATCTTGCCAGTAGGCTGCGTCACAGCCCTCACAGGATGGCGGCTGCGCGAGGGAGCACACTGGCTTGCAAGGAGACACGGCCAGTCGAGGGGGCTGCTAGTGAAATGCTGTTAATGCATTCCGCTAGTAGCGGCAGCGTTCATCCATGGATTAGGTGGGCCCAAGGGGCAGCTGCTTTGGGCCCCTCAACAGTGACTGGGCCTGGGGCAACTGCCCGTTTTGCCCTGCGTTAAAGACGGTCCTGGGGGGGATCATGGAGTGAGCTGATAGGCTTCTCTAATGTGTTTTCAGAGACTTCTTGGACTGGAGAGACGGGGAGAATCTGATTTTGCGGGGGAGGGAGTTCTATAGAAAGGGGGCGGCTAGCAAGAAGTCCTGAAGGCGAGAGTTAAATGCGGGTACGAGGAACTGATAGCATCCGATCATTTGCCGAGCGACGTGGCCAAGACGGGATGTACCTGCTAATAAGGGAGGAGATGTAGGCAGCGGCGCGGTTATGGAGAGCTTTGTATGTGAGCTCCAGTATAATGAATTGAATTCTAAAGGAGACAGGGAGCCAGTGTAGAGATTGACAAAGGGGGGAGGTGAGGTGTATGAGTCTGGCACAGGAATTCCTAAAGCCTATCATAGTGGCAGGGCAATAAATATAATCTATGCAATATTAATAAAAAAAAGCCCAAACCTGCCGGTTTTTGTTACAGCCAACTGAATTGAGTTACACCTTGCATTAGGTGTTTTATATTTATTTTCCTATATTATTATTTCTGCCTGTATGGCGCGTGTTTGTGACCTGTATCTGGCATCGTCTCGTAATACCATCATAATCTGTGGCTTTGTGCTTTATCTCCATATGATCCTTTCCACGATCATGCTTTGGCTCTTCTCTTTGAGCGCCTTGAACTTTTGACTTTTTGTTCTGTTTTCTGTGTTCATCCTGTCAATACCTGTTGCTTGCCGCCGTCTCCCTTAATACGATAATCACACGCGGGGAGGGTTCCTAATGCGACTCCCTCCAAACTCGTTGCACACGCCGCACTGAAATGTTCTCACGCGTAGACGCACGAGTTGAAATGTCACTTATGTGTATTTATTCTTTCGTGCAGCTGCCAGACGGAGCCACCGGGGATTCTGGGAGAGAGCGGATCAAAACATTTACATACGACTTCTCCTACTTTTCTGCCGACAGTAAAAATCCACATTTTGCTTCTCAGGAAAGGGTATGACTCTAGAATAAGAATATACGAACTCGCTGTGCTTTGTGTTGGGTTGTTCTTGTGGGATACGGGCAGTCGCCTTTTAGCGTTCAAAGGAATACGTTTCGAGGTGCCTAAAATGTGTGGTGATCGTTTCACAGATCATGGATGGACATCGGTAATTTAATTAATGACATTATTGTTATTTTAGCCATAATTATTCCTAATTTATTTTATTCTGTCATGGCGGGATTAACGGTGTCTGTGTCCGGTTAGGGTACCAGAACCTGGTGCCTATCCTATAGTGAACCACCGTCTGATCGTGCCAGCAAAAGACGTATTAAAAACGATGCTCCAATTGGGACACTTCCCAGTATGACGCCTTGTGATGTTTTTGGAGGTGTTCCAAATTTCAATAGAAGTCATTGTTGTCAGAAGCGGGGGGGGGGGGTTTGCACCACGACTGGGAGAGGTCACCCATTCCTGTGGGATGCCATGGGACCTAGTGGCGGCAATATTGGCCATCTTGTAAAAAGGGCTGTGAAGCATCCGCGATTTAGACTTTGTGTCATTGGGCGCATCCATTGTGTGATATTTTGTGTTGTAAACTGCCCCCCCCGTATCTTGGGAATGGTTCAGTCACGACTTATCATACAGTGCAAAATGCGCCGCCGGCTTCCCCGCTACGCTAATAGCGTATCTTCTCAGAAGCTGCATATACAGCGCACTCCAGTTTTAATAGTAACCGGCACACGATGTATGCAACTTCTGACAGCGTGGGAGACGGGAGGCTACGCTCGTCGGTGGATCCAGGGAGTTCCGGGAGAAATAATTTGTCTGGGGACGGTCTCCTCAATTCGGGGACTGTCCCGAGTGGTCACTCTACCCTCGGCTGTCACCTGGTTTTCATGCGGCCAGAAGAATATGCCGTTGGTGTCTGTCTAGTGGCACTCGCAGTGCATAAATGGTTAAAATCAGGGTTTTTGAAGCCCATATAAGTGCCTACAGCAGTTGCGAATGGGACAGTACTGAGGAGCTGCTCGGCAGGAAAGCTGGAAAACCTGCTGCGCATGTGCTAGTTTCACCCACCTCTATTTGGGGGCGTGCTGTGACAGCAATGAGGCAAACCGGTGGTCACGCCTCCTTCCTCCTGATCCTAGATCTGCAAAAGATGGCAGGTGTGAGATCTCCTCAAAGCGTACCATGATAATAATATGATAATACTGTGAGGGATGATATCACGTTAGTTTTTAGGACCAACCCGATGTCTGTAACCCGATGAGACATCGCAGGGGAAGTGAACCCGTTGCCTACAAGTTCACTTTAAGTTTGCAGCGTGCCGGCAACAGAGTCCATTTTTTTTCCCCCCTTGGTAAGAAAATAGACTTGTGAATATTTTTTTATCTTTACAGGTTTTTAAAGACCTTGGAACCGATGTCCTCAAATCTGCCTTTGAAGGTTACAATGCCTGTATATTTGCCTACGGACAGACCGGCTCTGGGAAATCGTACACCATGATGGGAAATCCGGTATGTATTATATCTTGTTTAGTTTGGAGTTTATTAACAACTAGGTTATTTTTGTCTGTCACAAATTTTTGGTAGAGTTTATTGTCGGAGGGATATATATATCCAACAATTGCACCTGTTATACCTTCACAAATCTTGCCCATTTGAAAGGGAATCCCTCCCTTTTTATAGATCAGCATTTTTTTTATCCTGACCTATATAATAGAGAAAAGGGGAGATATTCTCTTTCACAGATTACGTTTCTCCCATGTGACCTGTGGCATGCCGCAGTAGGAGAGGTTGCTGCAAGTCCCAAGCTGCTTTAAAAGGCAGCACCTTGCTGCTATGCCTGACACTTGGCTCATGACTGACAGCTGACTGAGCGGGGGGCTGTCGGAGGGCTCTGCCAACGGCCGCCTCCTAATGCTTGCTGTCGCGGCAGGTCTAAGAGCGGGTGATATCAGCACGTAGAGCATGCTGACATCACTAGTGAACAATCTGACTGGCAGTCTGGAATTTCAAGATCTCAGCTGCCAGTGTGGGTGGTGGAAACTCCATCGCTCCACGCAGAGTTTCCTGCCAAAACTGGGAGGACGGAGGGGGACACTCCACATCGCCTGACTACTTTAAAAATATAAAGTGGTCATGCTATGCAAAGTGTCCCTTTAAACTCAGGGCTGGATTTATTAGGCAAAGTAGGCATGTGCCTACAGACATCCACCACGGGGGCGTCTTGCCCTGTAAAAAGAATTACAATCATTTAGACCTCTGGAAGTCTACAGGGTAGAGGGACATGTAAGGCATCATTGAAAAGTCCAGAGTATGGCCTCTCCAATGATGCCAAACATGACCAGGTTTATCTAAAGTAAAAAATACACGTATTTTTCCTTTTTTTTCTTTTTCTTGTGCATCACTTGTTCACTTTTCAAAGTGCTGCGCTTACATTCTCATTTCCCACACAAACAGCTTTTTTTCTTCCTTTTTTTCTTCAAGTTTTGAAAAATTGCTATATATGTAATGTATATGTGTATGTGTGTATATATATATATATATATGTATGTATGTATGTATGTATCAAAAAATTAAGTGGTAAAATAGTCACATCTTGTAAAAGACCATCAACCGTGGCCGAATTGTGATGCCCAGAATTTTGGATGCTCCGGGTCGAAGAGCAACATAATTTTCCATGATTTGTGTTTGGTTACTATTTTGTGCTTGTTTTAGTGTTGGGGTTATCACTTTGGCCCCGTTCATACTGTGCGATTTATTGTGCGGATTTTGCTGCGAAATCGCGGCATTTCAAAATGGAAATGCATCTCCAATACATTTCAATGGAGCTGTTCACATCTTGCCACGTGATATCGCGGTAGCATGTCGCTGGTACATAACCATTTTTTTTTTTTTTGCATTTTGCTATTTTGTTGGTGGTGGTTTGCAAAATCGTGACATTATCGCACGACGTCGCGATTTATGAAAATCGTGCAGGAGAAACTGTGAAAGGGGCCTAACATTCTGCTCCATCTTTGCATGATTTTAAGCCAACAGAATCTGCCCCTTCTTTTCATGCGCACGCAGCCACTGTTTCTCAGTTGTTTTTTTAAAATGCCCTGTTTTTGTTGTTTCCCCCAAACAAATATTAAGGTACACTATATTGCCAAAAGTATTGGCTCACCTGCCTTGACTCGTATATGAATTTAAGTGACATCCCATTCCTAATCCATAGGGTTCAATATGACGTCGGTCCACCCTTTGCAGCTATAACAGCTGCAACTCTTCTGGGAAGGCTGTCCACAAGGTTTAGGAGGGTGTTTATGGGAATTTTTGACCATTCTTCCAGAAGCGCATTTGTGAGGTCACACACTGATGTTGGATGAGAAGGCCTGGCTCTCAGTCTCCGCTCTAATTCATCCCAAAGGTGTTCTATCGGGTTGAGGTCAGGATTCTGTGCAGGCCGGTCAAGTTCATCCACACCAGACTCTGTCATCCATGTCTTTATGGACCTTGCTATGTGCATTGGTGCACAGTCAAGTTGGAAGAGGAAGGGGCCAGCTCCAAACTGTTCCCACAAAGTTGGGAGCATGGAATTGTCCAAAATGTCTTAGTATGCTGAAGCATTCAGAGTTCCTTTCACTGGAACTAAGGGGCCAAGCCCAGCTCCTGAAAAACAACCCCACACCATAATCCCCCCTCCACCAAACTTTACACTTGGCACAATGCAGTCAGATAAGTACCGTTCTCCTGGCAACTGCCAAACCCAGACTCGTCCATCAGATTGCCAGATGGAGAAGCGCGATTCGTCACTCCAGAGAACGTGTCTCTACGGCTCGAGTCCAGTGGCGTCGTGCTTTACACCACTGCATCCAACGCTTTGCATTGCACTTGGTGATGTATGGCTTGGATGCAGCTGCTCGGCCATGGAAACTCATTCCATGAAGCTCTCTGCGCACTGTTCTTGAGCTAATCTGAAGGCCACGTGAAGTTTGGAGGTCTGTAGCGTTTGACTCTGCAGAAAGTTAGGGACCTCATTGCACTATGCGCCTCAGCATCCGCTGACCCCGCTCCGTCAGTTTACATGGCCTACCACTTCGTGGCTGAGTTGCTGTCGTTCCCAAACACTTCCACGTTCTTATAATACAGCTGACAGGTGACTGTGGAATATTTAGGAGCGAGGAAATTTCACGACTGGATTTGTTGCACAGGTGGCATCCTATCACAGTTCCACGCTGGAATTCACTGAGCTCCTGAGAGCGACCCATTCTTTCACAAATGTTTGTAAAAACAGTCTGCATGCCTAGGTGCTTGATTTTATATACCTGTGGTCATGGAAGTGACTGGAACACCTGATTCTGATTATTTGGATGGGTGAGCGAATACTTTTGGCAATATAGTGTATTTCCCCTTGTTTTGACTTTTTTTTTTTCTTACTAGATTTCTTTGCCTATCGGCTCCTGAAATGATAATCCGGCCCGGTTTAAACTTCTTGTAAGCCTCAAGATATCCAATATCAACGTGAAGGCTACAAAGTGCACAGAACATTTAAGGGGTTATACAAAAAGCACCGATATTTCAGCGCTTTCTACTTGTGTGCGCTTCGGCAATTCCATTTTGCCCACCCTGCGGTGAATTCACTATTCACCGCAGGGCCACTGAAGTGCGCCAAAGATGGAGTCGCCGAATTGGATGCTGAACTGCAGAAGAAAAAAAAATCTAAGCAACTCTGCAATTCTTTAATAGGTGTTTAAACCAATAAAAATTAATTTAAAATGTGTCTAAATAATAAAAAGGTCCTTTAAAAAATAATAAAATCTGTTACAGAATAAAAAAAACTCCTTTTTAAAAAAATTGGGTTTCAAAAATTTAGTCTTTAAAAAGAACAAAAGGTGTTCCAAAAGATAAATGGACTTTTGGTGAAAATGAAAATAAACGCTTGAATAAAAACAATACTTATTTTTTTTTTTTTCTTCATTGAATCCTATGGGATTCGCCTGTTTAAAGATGTCGAACTGAATCACTGAAAATCAGGGCATTTCACTGACGTAGCGGTGCTGTACGGTGTTCTCTGCCTAGATGAACCGTTACTTCTATGGGGCAATTTTGCTGTCACTGTAGATAGCTGAATTGCAGCAAACTGCACCGTATTTTGCTGTAAATTTGCCATTATTTGCGACTTGACAGGTTTCTACATAGACTGCCGCGGAATCGCACTGTACATGGAAATTCGGCGGAAAGTTTGTCACTCTCTGACTAAGCCCGTTGCTCGCCAGTTTCATAATGTTTCCTTTCTGATTGTTTTAAAACCCCTTTCTATTCGTAACCTTTTGCATGTGTAACAGGGAGCGCATCACATCTGCTTTAATTCTTTAAGCTAATGGCACTCAATATGAAAAGCTGGCACTGGGGGGGGGGGGGGGTGTATTTGACAGAATAATGGGGCTTGTCACTGCCAGTCTGCAAAATCACAAGCACATTGAATCCCGTTAAATTTGACTGAATGACAGTTTAATATGATGAGAGTCAAATATATTTTAAAATCTTTACAACTTCTTTTTAAATCTGTTTTTAAGTCTGAGGTTATTACTCAGTCTGACACTAATCGATAACCGATTAATCGATTAGTTCTATGTTCACAATACTATTTTTATTTTTTTTAAGAGGGGGATATATCACTTCCATGGAAATCATCAAGCCACAAAAAAACTAATCTATATATATTTTTTTTTTTTAAATTGAAAAATTCGATAAATGATGTCATAGCTCTGTTCAGCAAAGGAAAAAATACAGGTCAAGCTGTTTTAATCACATTGTATCTTAATCTCTGACGATTCTGGGTGGATGGAAAAGGAAGAGGGGAATACATGACATAGCGAAGGGCTCGTGGTAGGGCCTGTGCTGGAGGGAATACATGAAATATTGAAGGACTCCTGGTAGGGACTAATTTAATCTTTTAAATGTGCTTGTATCGTCACAGGGGGATCTTGGTCTAATACCCAAAATATGTGAAGGACTTTTCAGCAGAATTTCAGAAACGACACGATGGGGCGATGCGTCTTTTCGAACTGAAGTAAGGTACGTACTGACGCCCGTGTAGGAGGGCTGCCATATCGAGCCGCTGTATATCAATCCCTGCGAGATTAGTACTGGAACCTTTTATGTTAGCAGACGTGGAACAACTGCTTTTTGTCTCCTCGTAACTTTGACTTCATTGGCACAATTACCCTGGCCACCTAGTCCTTGTCAATGTAACTCCTATGTCTGTAGTTGCCATTGTCACCGGCGAGCTCTCGGCACATCTCCTTTTTGTTTCTAAAGTTTCCAGTGCTCATTCTTTAACTGGATTTCTGTCTCTTGTTTCGGCCTGGGTCTTGTTTTCATTCTGGTGTTGCCGCCTTGTCTGTTTTTTCTTTCTGGTGTTGCCGCCTTGTCTGGTTTTTTTCTTTCTGGTGTTGCCGCCTTTGTCTGCTTTTTCTTTCTGGTGTTGCCGCCTTGTCTGGTTTTTCTTTCTCTTGTTGCCGCCTTGTCTGCTTTTCTTTCTGGTGTTGCCGCCTTATCTGCTGTTCTTTCTGGTGTTGCCGCCTTGTCTGTTTTGTCTTTCTGGTGTTGCCGCCTTGTCTGCTTTTCTTTCTGGTGTTGCCGCCTTGTCTGGTTTTTCTTTCTGGTGTTGCCGCCTTGTCTGTTTTTTCTTTCTGGTGTTGCCGCCTTTTCTCGTGTTGCCGCCTTGTCTGGTTTTTCTTTCTGGTGTTGCCGCCTTGTCTGTTTTTTCTTTCTGGTGTTGCCGCCTTGTCTGTTTTTCTTTCTGGTGTTGCCGCCTTGTCTGGTTTTTCTTTCTGTTGTTGCCGCCTTGTCTGGTTTTTCTTTCTCTTGTTGCCGCCTTGTCTGGTTTTTCTTTCTGGTGTTGCCGCCTTGTCTGTTTTTTCTTTCTGGTGTTGCCGCCTTGTCTGTTTTTTCTTTCTGGTGTTGCCGCCTTGTCTGGTTTTTCTTTCTCTTGTTGCCGCCTTGTCTGGTTTTTCTTTCTCTTGTTGCCGCCTTGTCTGTTTTTTCTTTCTGGTGTTGCCGCCTTGTCTGTTTTTCTTTCTGGTGTTGCCGCCTTGTCTGTTTTTTCTTTCTGGTGTTGCCGCCTTGTCTGGTTTTTCTTTCTGGTGTTGCCGCCTTGTCTGGTTTTTCTTTCTGGTGTTGCCGCCTTGTCTGCTTTTTCTTTCTGGTGTTGCCGCCTTGTCTGTTTTTTCTTTCTGGTGTTGCCGCCTTGTCTGTTTTTTCTTTCTGGTGTTGCCGCCTTTGTCTGGTTTTTCTTTCTGGTGTTGCCGCCTTTGTCTGGTTTTTCTTTCTGGTGTTGCCGCCTTTGTCTGGTTTTTCTTTCTGGTGTTGCCGCCTTTGTCTGGTTTTTCTTTCTGGTGTTGCCGCCTTTGTCTGGTTTTTCTTTCTGGTGTTGCCGCCTTTTCTCGTGTTGCCGCCTTGTCTGCTTTTTCTTTCTCTTGTTGCCGCCTTGTCTGTTTTTTCTTTCTCTTGTTGCCGCCTTGTCTGCTTTTTCTTTCTCTTGTTGCCGCCTTGTCTGGTTTTTCTTTCTGGTGTTGCCGCCTTTTCTCGTGTTGCCGCCTTGTCTGTTTTTTCTTTCTCTTGTTGCCGTCTTGTCTGTTTTTTCTTTCTCTTTGCCGCCTTGTCTGCTTTTCTTTCTCTTGTTGCCGCCTTGTCTGGTTTTTCTTTCTGGTGTTGCCGCGCCTGTCTGTTTTTCTTTCTGGTGTTGCCGCCTTTGTCTGGTTTTTCTTTCTGGGTTGCCACCTTGTCTGGTTTTTCTTTCTGGTGTTGCCGCCTTTTCTCGTGTTGCCGCCTTTTGTCTGGTTTTTCTTTCTGGTGTTGCCGCCTTTTGTCTGGTTTTTCTTTCTGGTGTTGCCGCCTTTGTCTGGTTTTTCTTTCTGGTGTTGCCGCCTTTGTCTGGTTTCTCTTTCTGGTGTTGCCGCCTTTTCTCGTGTTGCCGCCTTGTCTGCTTTTTCTTTCTCTTGTTGCCGCCTTGTCTGCTTTTTCTTTCTCTTGTTGCCGCCTTGTCTGCTTTTTCTTTCTCGTGTTGCCGCCTTGTCTGCTTTTTCTTTCTCCTTCCTGCGTCTCCCTTTTAGTGGTTTCCATCGCTCATTTTTAAGAACGCCGAGTTCATACAAAGGACTGTATCTCTATTGGTAAGGTCGCTTCGCACCAGCAAAATCTTCACCCGCACTGCCAACTTTCACCTCTAAAACTTCTCAAGGGCAGCTCCGGTCCTGTGGAATGACTTGTCTTGCCCTATCAAACTCTCCACTGATCTTCAGGCCTTCAAGAAATCCCTCAAAACCCATCTCTTCAGATTAGTGTACCACATCACTGATGCAACTCATCCCTCTGCTCACCTACTCACACATGATTGAAGCTGCTTCTATGGCCCCACAATTCCCAAACCACTGGCACCAATGATCCGGACATCCAGTAAAATTCCCCTTGTCTTCAATGCCAAACCCTCTAGAATGTAAGCTCCTATGAGCAGGGCCCTCTACGTCTCTTGTTTCATCCTTTGTCCGTTTATCTGTATCTCTTTGGTTATTGTAAAGCGCTGCAGAAACTATTGGTGCTATATAAATGATAATAATAATTTACGTACACTAGTTCCATATCGCCTGTGCAGAGCGATGGATTGGAGCCGCGTGTGCATGCACAGATCCGTTTCATCGCTGCCTCTCTGAGAATGTACCTAACAGTGATTGGTCTCAGATGGTGACGTCGGCCGTTCTCTGTGTGTGGCATCACCAGTGAACGATCTGGTGACCAGCAACCGGAAAATTCAAAAATCTCAGCTGCTGGTGACACTGGGTGGGGTGGAGGAAAATCCTCCCTTTCGTCCAGCGGTTTCAGCCACATCAGGGGAGCTGGGAAGGGGGGGGGGGTGGAGAAGGGGGTTCACCCCTCAAATCCGTAGCAAACCATAACGTGGTCAGGATGAGTAGCGTGCCCCGCCAAGGACTGGAGTAGTTCCTGGACAGATCGTGGAATGGATTTGTGGCACACATGAAGGTTCATGTTCCGCTCCAAACTCTTGTCCATTATTAGGCTTCCTAACACGGAAATGATTATTTTATTCCGCACATAATAAGCTTTATTACTGTTCCCAGTGCCTGGCGTTTTATAGAAAGCATTCACAGGGATGCTGTAAGTATAAATCAATAACAAAATAGCCCTATAACTTCATAGCGCTGCCTTACGCTGTATGAGATGATACCTGTCACAAATAATGAACACCGAAGAACCGTTCTGTGAAGGTACCACCTTCCGGCTGATGTAAGTCCCATCGGTTCTCTTCCTTCCTCTTTAAGCTCTGTATAATACATATATTAATCTTGCACAGCCGACGCCGCTACAAAATATCGATCTGATATCGTAACTCAGTCTCGGAGCGTTACTACCCCAGGGTTTAGCCGCGGCCTTCCCGGCTACTTTATGGAGTGTGTGATGGATGGAGGGTCTGTGATTTATGTCATTAAGCGCGTTCCATCATTTAAAACCAGCATGGCGACATGGCTTTACTGTGTAGAGGCGCGTCTCTGTAATGTTCGGGGTGATGAGGTCGTTAAGGAGAAGCGAATTGAAATACAGTAACTTGGATCGGCCTGGGAAAGTACATTTTTTAGTGGGATATCAGGAGGAGCTGCTGCCGTAACCCGGATAAATAATGAATTGGATGTTAAACGTGCGTGTGATTCTTTTTCCCTCGCTGCTGCCGAATCAATACTGAATTTTTAAGGCCATACCTCCAGCCTCGCATACTTTCCCCGCTCCTGTTTCTGACGCCATGTAATTCTGCTGCTTTTCTTTCATGTTGGTTATTTGGCTTTTAGAAATTGCTTTGAGAACTCGATTTCTTTTCCTCTTCTGGTGGCTGTGTATGTATGTGTTAAAGGGCCAGTACCCCCAAAAAATGCAACGTCCTTATTGTGTTTATTTGATGTTGCTGATCTCTTACATGTGTTTGTTTTTCTCTTGTATGTTTAGTTGAGAGAATATTTTTTAAAAAAATTCTTAAACTGGCTTTTAATACTATATTCAGAGCTCACCCCTAAAAATGAATAATAATTATATATATTTACATTATGTCCATTTCTATGTAAAAAAAAAACACTGTAATACCAATAGCGCGATACTGGGATTTAAATCTGCAGCCCCAGTGGAAAATCACTGATATAGAATAAATACAGGCACATTATATAAAACATGTATCACGGCAGGTGCTTCAGTCAGTGGCAGCAGGAACATGCAGGGTTTACTATCCAGACGAGGGGTCACACAGGGGTTTATTGCCGATTCGAGCATAAAGCTCCAACACACACTATTATAAAGTGGGAGATACTTATTAGCGGTCTCGCCCGCTCTCTGTCTCGCCCGCTCTCTGTCTCGCCCGCTCTCTGTCTCGCCCGCTCTCTGTCTCGACCGCTCTCTGTCTCGACCGCTCTCTGTCTCGACCGCTCTCTGTCTCGCCCGCTCTCTGTCTCGCCCGCTCTCTGTCTCGCCCGCTCTCTGTCTCGCCGCTCTCTGTCTCGCCCGCTCTCTGTCTCGCCCGCTCTCTGTCTCGCCCGCTCTCTGTCTCGCCCGCTCTCTGTCTCGCCCGCTCTCTGTCTCGCCCGCTCTCTGTCTCGCCCGCTCTCTGTCTCGCCCGCTCTCTGTCTCGCCCGCTCTCTCTCGCCCGCTCTGTCTCCCTCCTTTCTTTCTTTCACTCCTTTCTTTCTCACTCCTTCTTTCTCACTCCTTCTTTCTCACTCCTTCTTTCTCACTCCTTCTTTCTCACTTTCACTTTCTTTCTCACTTTCTTTTGTCACTCCTTTCTTTCACTTTCTTTCACTTTCATTCACTCTTTCCTTATTTCACTCTTTCTTTCTTTCTCATTCTTTCTCTTTCTTTCACTCACTCTTTCTTTCACTCACTCTTTCTTTCACTCACTTTCTTTCACTCACTTTCTTTCACTCACTCTTTCTTTCACTCACTCTTTCTTTCACTCACTCTTTCTTTCACTCACTCACTCTTTCTTTCACTCACTCTTTCACTCACTCACTCTTTCTTTCACTCACTCTTTCTTTCACTCACTCACTCTTTCACTCACTCACTCTTTCTTTCACTCACTTTCTTTTACTCACACTTTCTTTCACTCACTTTCACTCACTCACTCTTACACTCTTTCTTTCTTTCTTTCTCACTTCTTTCACTCTTTCACTTTCACTCTTTCTCTTTCTTTCACTTTCGTTCTTTCACTTTCTTTCTCATTCATTCTTTCTTTCTCACTCTTTCAATCTTTCTTTTCTTTCACTCTTTCTTTCTTTCGCTTTCTTTCACTCTTTCTTTCTCTTTCTTTTTCACTTTCTTTCACTTTCTTTCACTTTCTTTCACTTTCTTTCACTTTCTTTCACTTTCTTTCACTCTTTCACTCTTTCTTTCACTTTCTTTCACTTTCTTTCTTTCTTTCTTTTTCACTTTCTTTCACTTTAACTCTTTCTTTCACTCTGTCATTCTTTCACTTTCTTTCACTCTGTCGTTCTTCTTTCTTTTCTCTTTCTTTCAATCTTTCTTTTCACTCATTCTTTCTTTCTTTCTTTTTCACTTTCTTTCACTTTAACTCTTTCTTTCACTTTTCACTTTCTTTCACTCTTCTTTCACTCTTTCGTTCTTTCACTTTCTTTCTCATTCTTTCTTTCTTTCAATCTTGCTTTTCTTTCACTTTCTTTCTTTCACTTTCACTCTTTCTTTCAATCTTGCTTTTCTTTCACTTTCTTTCTTTCACTTTCACTCTTCTTTCTTTCACTCTTCACTCTTCTTTCACTCTTTCGTTCTTTCACTTTCTTTCTCATTCTTTCTCTTTCTTTCTCACTCTTTCTTTCAATCTTTCTTTTCTTTCACTTTCGTTCTTTCTTTTTTTCTTTTTCACTTTCTTTCACTTTCACTAACTCTTTCTTTCACTCTTTCACTTTCTTTCACTTTTTCTTTTCTTTTTCACTTTCTTTCACGCTTTCTTTTACTTTCTTTCACTTTCTTTTTCTTTCTTTCATTCTTTCTTTCTTTCACTCTTTCTTTCTTTCTCATTCTTTCTCACTTTCTTTTTCACTCACTCTTTCTTTCACTCACTCTTTCACTCACTCTTTCACTCTTTCTTTCTTTCTTTCTTTCTTTCTTTCTTTCTTTCTCACTTCTTTCACTCTTTCACTTTCTTTCTTTCTCTTTCTTTCACTTTCTTTCTCATTCTTTCTTTCTTTCAATCTTGCTTTTCTTTCACTTTCTTCTTTCACTTTCACTCTTTTCTTCACTCTTCTTCACTCTTCTTTCACTCTTTCGTTCTTTCACTTTCTTTCTCATTCTTTCTCTTTCTTTCTCACTCTTTCTTTCAATCTTCTTTCTTTCACTTTCTTTCGTTTCTTTTTCTTTTCTTTTCACTTCTTTCACTTTCACTAACTTTTCTTTCACTCTTTCACTTTCTTTCACTTTTTCTTTTCTTTTTCACTTTCTTTCACTTTTTCTTTTCTTTTTCACTTTCTTTCACGCTTTCTTTTACTTTCTTTCACTTTCTTTTTCTTTCTTTCATTCTTTCTTTCTTTCACTCTTTCTTTCTTTCTCATTCTCTCACTTTCTTTTCACTCACTCTTTCTTTCACTCACTCTTTCACTCACTCTTTCACTCTTTCTTTCTTTCTTTCTTTCTCACTTCTTTCACTCTTTCTCTTTCTTTCTTTCTCTTTCTTTCACTTTCTTTCTCATTCTTTCTTTCTTTCAATCTTGCTTTTCTTTCTCTTTCTTTCTTTCACTTTCACTCTTCTTTCTTTCAATCTTGCTTTTCTTTCACTTTCTTTCTTTCACTTTCACTCTTCTTTCTTTCACTCTTCTTTCACTCTTCTTTCACTCTTTCGTTCTTTCACTTTCTTTCTCATTCTTTCTTTCTTTCTCACTCTTTCTTTCAATCTTTCTTTTCTTTCACTTTCTTTCGTTCTTTCTTTTTTTCTTTTTCACTTTCTTTCACTTTCACTAACTCTTTCTTTCACTCTTTCACTTTCTTTCACTTTTTCTTTTCTTTTTCACTTTCTTTCACGCTTTCTTTTACTTTCTTTCACTTTCTTTTTCTTTCTTTCATTCTTTCTTTCTTTCTTTCACTCTTTCTTTCTTTCTCATTCTTTCTCACTTTCTTTTTCACTCACTCTTTCTTTCACTCACTCTTTCACTCACTCTTTCACTCTTTCTTTCTTTCTTTCTTTCTCACTTCTTTCACTCTTTCACTTTCTTTCTTTCTTTCTTTCACTTTCTTTCTCACACTTTCAATCTTTCTTTCTTTCACTTTCTTGCTTTCACTTTCTTTCTTTCACTTTCTTTCTTTCACTTTCTTTCTTTCACTTTCTTTCACTTTCTTTCTCTCACTTTCTCTCACTTTCTCATTCTTTCTTTCTCTTTCAATCTTTCTTTCTTTCGTTCTCTTTCTTTTTTCACTTTCACTCTTTCGTTCTTTCACTTTCTTTCTCACACTTTCTTTCTCATTCTTTCTTTCTTTCTCACTCTTTCAATCTTTTCTTTCACGCTTTCTTTCTTTCGCTTTCTTTCGCTCTTTTTCACTTTCACTCTTTAACTCTTTCACTCTTTCTTTCACTTTCTTTCACTTTCACTTTCACTCTTTCGTTCTTTCACTTTCTTTCACTTTTTCTCATTCTTTTTCTTTCTATTTCTTTCTTTTTCTTTCAATCTTTTCTTTCACTCATTCTTTCGCTTTCTTTCTCTTTCTTTCGCTTTCTTTCTTTTTCACTTTCACTAACTTTCTTTCACTTTCTTTCACTTTCTTTCACTTTCTTTCACTCTTTCGTTCTTTCACTTTCTTTCTCATTCTTTTTCTATTTCTTTCTCTCTTTCTTTCAATCTTTCTTTTCTTTCACTCATTCTTTCTTTCGCTTTCTTTCTTTTTCACTTTCTTTCACCTTAACTTTCTTTTTCGCTTTCTTTCACTTTCTTTCTCATTCTTTTTCTTTCTCTTTCAATCTTTCTTTTCTTTCACTCTTTCTTTCTTTCTTTCTTTCTTTCTTTCTCTTTCTTTCACCTTAACTCTTTCTTTCACTTTCTTTCACTCTTTCACTTTCGTTCTTTCACTTTCTTTCTCATTCTTTCTTTCTTTCAATCTTGCTTTTCTTTCACTTTCTTTCACTTTCTTTCACTCTTCTTTCACTCTTTCGTTCTTTCACTTTCTTTCTCATTCTCTCTTTATTTCTTTCTTTCTCACTCTTTCTTTCAATCTTTCTTTTCTTTCTTTCTTTCTTTTCTTTCACTTTCTTTCGTTCTTTCTTTTCACTTTCTTTCACTTTCTTTCTCATTCTTTCTATTTTTCTTTCTCACTCTTTCTTTCTTTTTCACTTTCACTTTTTTACTTTCTTTCACTCTTTATTTCTTTCACTTTCTTTCTTTCATTCTTTCTTTCGTACTCTTTATTTCTTACTCTCTTTCTTTCTTTCGCTCTTTCTTTCGCTCTTTCTTTCGCTCTTTCTTTCGCCTTAAGGATCTCCCTGTCCCCCCACTTTTTTTTTTATAGGTTTTTTGTTCCGGTGATAATTGTGGATCACTTGTTGAAGTTGTAAAGGCCTGCGATTCACCATTGTTATAGCATAAATGTCCGAATGTACCCGAACATAATCATGCTCTCTATTGTTATTTATCGTCGTGTTGTTGAAACCGGCGCTGCTCGCCTTTTGGCTCTCCGTATCATCAGAGCGCACACGAGGAACATTTATTTATTACAAACTGCGATCAGAAACCATTAATTCTCCTGCTCTCGTATCATGAATCGAGTAAGGAGCATCCAAACAAGTGTAGATGTGACCACCAAGATGGACGACCAGAATAAATTCCCGCCGTAGACCCCCCCCCCCCGCACTTCGCACAGCTATAACGAGGGTCTCTTCTGTTATTACAGCTACCTGGAAATTTATAATGAAAGAGTAAGGGATCTTCTGAGGAGAAAGTCGTCCAAAACCTTCAACTTGAGAGTCCGGGAGCATCCTAAAGAAGGTCCTTACGTGGAAGGTAAGAGGGAAAAAAAATAATCATTGAATGACTTGGTCACCAGAAATAGTTTTTATGTTCATTAAGTGGTCAGGATGTGGGGAGTACCCGCTCCCCCCCCCCCGCCCGCCTCTTTGTTGCTTTTCATCAATGGCAATATTGTATGATTTTAAAGGGACACCCTACTCATCCTGTCCACTTTTAAAATGGTCAGAATGTGTGCAATGCCCAGCTTCCCAGCTCCTCGGATCTGGTGAAGTGGAGGAGTTTACCCCACCCAGCATGCTCAGGAGCTGGGATTTTGAGTTTCTCAGCTTCTGGTCACCAGACTAGTGATGGCAGCACACACAGACCATGCGGTAGCAAGTGTTCTCAGAGGCAGCCGATGGATCGGATCTTTTGCGTACGCGCCCAGGTTCAATCCATCATTCTGCGCAGGCACTACGGACCGTGCGTAAAGTGAACAAGACCCGTCGCGCTGAGTAATTTGCAATTCTTATGCTACGCAAGTTGCGTAGGAGCACAAGTTGCGCAGAAAGGGTTCTGGGAGGTGTTCGTGAGTCCCTTACCCGAAAAGGAGGAGGAGCATCGCAGCGAGGGAGAAAAAGGAGCAAAATCTCCTAAAACTCCTAAAAAGAAAAATAATTGGGCAGATCCTGCTGACATCCTGTGCCCAATTATTTAAGGCTGATCCTTTAGTTGGCAACGTTGACGGAGCGTTTGAAACTGTGTAATTCCAAGATGGCCTCCGTGCTGAAACATTGACTGGACTACTTCAGCGGCTAGGTCTGAAAATACCCAGCAATGGAGCACCCCCACCCTCCATGGCTCCATGTTACCGGCAACATTGGAATAGAGCCCAAAATCTGTTTATAGGAGATATGTGAGCATTGCTGCAGTAGAGGATACATACATTTATTTCATCATGTAGCCTTTCTCTCCTATTCCTTCCACACATACAGATCTGTCAAAGCATCTAGTTCAGAATTATAGTGACGTCGAAGAGTTAATGGATGCCGGGAACATAAACCGGACGACAGCGGCCACTGGAATGAATGATGTGAGCAGTCGATCTCATGCCATCTTTACTATCAACTTCACTCAGGTATGGAGCGTTCAGACTAACACCATGAATGGCTAAGGATTATGTCTGTTAGACATTTTTTTTTGATCACATGAAATGCGTCTCTCAAAGTATGATTTGGACGTGGGTGCTTGAAACGTGTCTTCAAACCCCATAACGTGTCTTTTATTGCCTGAACTGACCATAGAAGCAATGTTTGATGCTACAACTGTTCCAAAAAACTGGATACTTTGTAGCTTTTATGTGCAGAGTCTCCTCAGGAATCTAGGGGTCTTTTTTTTTTCTGAGGCGCAGGTCACCCCTCACCCCCCATAAAACAAACACACGCGTACATTTTGGCTAATATATGTTGGCTGGGCAGTGTGTAATTGATACATATATATATGTATGTATGTATGTATATATATGTATATGTATATATATATATGTATATATATATATGTATATATATTTATGTATATATATATATATTTATGTATTATTGCAGAAGCCACTTGCACATCACAGCAATTCGATGAATTGCATCCCAGAGCTCCTGTGCCACATTCCCCATATGCAGCAAAGAATTCTGGGTAGGATATGCAAATGACATCTGTCTCACTTTTATGCATCCTGGGTCTGTTATTACACAGAGCCCTAAAATCTATATATTCGATCAAATAAAGAACTAGTATTGAGTTTTTAACTGATATTTTCTAGCATTTTCTTTTAATTAATCCCCTTCACTACCAAGATCAACGGTACTTGAACTGCAAAATGCCTCCTGGTGCCCCGATATATTGAGTGTGACGTGCGTCACTTTAGACTTGGGGTGTGTGGGCATGGAGATGGGTTTGGGGTGAAGCCTGACGTTCGTTATTATTTTCATTGCCCTCTTATGGGCAGAATGTGTGATCTGTGATCATGTAAGAATGCATTGTCTAGTCTTTGTTTACCTGTTATCTGTTTCTATCTGAATAGTTTGTAATCTGCTGTCTGTAGGTCATGTAATTAGTTTTCTGTTTGTCCAGCCTTGTTAGAAATGTTAAGTAATGTTTACTGTAACTGACCTATTGAAATTGGAATGATAAATCTAAGAAATCAATGTTTGTGCAATTATGTGTCCGTATCATTAGGTCCCACTGGAAGATGTTGTGATTTTGTGTATGTAAATGACTTATGTTTGACTGTATAAATGTGCCTCTGATTAAAGCCATTCATTCTAACCCTGAAAAACCACCTGATGTTCTGAAAAAATACCTTGGTAGTGAAGGGGTTACAAATACAACATTTAGCCGCTCTCCTGCATTCCTATTTTGAAAGGCTGAATCCCTGATTGACCAACTAGTGATTTAATAAGTGTTCCTTCATGCTATGGGGGGGGGGGGCATTGTGCCTTTGACTGGTGCAGATCCTGCTAATTGCTCCCTCGTGGCGCTGGAAGTCAGTGATGAGTGCATGCTGCGTCGGGCATGGGCTGACCACTGGCACCTTTTAGGAAGAAGTTCTATAGCCTGCACCCCTGGACCACCAGCGATTTATCAATGTGCTAAATAAAAATTAAACTGCACACCTGAGCCTTCTTGGGTAACAAACATTTCTATGGGCAGCCACGACCGACCAGGACATTCACGATTTCGTTCTGGGCAGCCATGATTACCTGTGCAATTCGTTATTGTCCTAGGATAATACTTATGCAGTATACCACTCATAGAGCTCGAATGTTTTGCTCTTAAAGGGACACTACCACTTATCTAAACATCCTCCTCCTTTTTATATAAATCTGTGGGGGCTATTGTTCTCCAGGCTACCTGAAATAAGCGATGGCAGCTGAATGAGGTAAAGCAGGGAGCTTAAAAGTCTTCTAATCTACCCCCTGGTGATGTCCTTTGAATACATCCCACACAATACAATGAAGTGAGTCGGTGACTGACCCGTTCACTCCATTCTATGGCCAAAGCCACACAGTGAGGAGCAAGTGATGGAAAGATACTGGGGGGGGGGGCAGTTTATAACACAAAATATCACACAATGGATGCACCCAGTGAGACACATAGAGGAAAATATTTTCTTAACTAAACATACAAGAGAAAAACCAAAACACCTGTAAGATATCAGCAACATCAACTAAACACAATAAGGACATTACATTTTTTGGTGCTACTGGCCCTTTAAGAAATAAACTCTGTGAAATTGACTGCAAAATATCTAACGTACAACAATATGCTGCTACACAATTATACCGTATTTACATTTTCCATTTCATGAAACTCTCCATCAAACCTTAAAAATTGCTTACACAAAGGAATTAAAACCTGGACGTCGAATGCATACGCGGGCACAATATCAGATTATAATCTCCTCTGCTAGCCTTGTTAACTCCTGCGATTTAGTACTGACCGGAGCAGCAGCTCTGCATCGGAAGGCTCATCAACGTAACCCGCTTATTGTAATTGGTTTAATATCTTTTATTTCAGGCTAAATTTGACACTGAAATGCCTTGTGAGACGGTCAGCAAGATTCATCTAGTCGATCTTGCTGGAAGCGAACGAGCGGACGCAACCGGGGCTACAGGCGTACGGCTCAAGGAAGGGGGAAATATTAATAAATCTCTGGTTACTCTGGGAAATGTAATCTCTGCCTTAGGTACGCAGCTATATTTACTTACTTTTTGTCACATGATTGCGGCATTAATGTTATGCGTTGTAATGGAACCCCGCGTTACTGCTTGCTTTTGAACTGTTGATTTTTATTTTATTCCAATGCAGCCCAAGGGCTGAATATAGAATATTTGATACATCTGAGGGTTGGGATTTAGGGGTCATTATTTCAGAGGATCTAAGGGTAAGTAGTCAATGTAATAGAGCAGCAGGAAATGCTGCAGAATGCTTGGTTGTGTAGGGAGAGGTAATTAGCAGTAGGAAAAGGGAAGTGCTCATGCCACTGTACAGAGCACTGGTGAGACCTCACTTGGAGTACTATGTGCATTACTGGAGACCGTATCTCCAGAAGGATATAGACATCTTAGAGAGAGTTCAGAGAAGGGCTACTAAAATGGTGTACGGCTTGAAGGAGAAAAGTTACCAGGAAAGGGTTAATGATCTTAACATGTACAGCTTGGAAAAAAGCCGAGACAGAGGAGATATGATAGAAACATTTAAATACGTAAAGGGAATCCACAAGGTAGAGGAAGGGAGTATATTTAAACGGAAACAAAGTAGCAAAACAAGAGGACATAGTCTTAGATTAGAGGAGCAAAGGTTTAAAAGTAACATCAGGAAGCATTATTTTGCTGAGAGGGTGGTGGATACATGGAACAGTCTTCCAGTTGAAGTGGTAGAGGCCAAAACAGTGATTGAATTTAAGCAAGCATGGGATAGGCATAAGGCTATCCTAAACAAAAGATAAATCCAGGTAAAGTATCCATGTAAATGGGCAGACTAGATGGGCCGAAAGGTTCTTATCTGCCGACATTTTTCTATGTTTCTATAACTGAAGCAGCCGCTTTGGCGATATGCACCATCTTACTGTTTTTCAGTGTGTTATTACTTTTTTATTCAATAATGTATATAGTTATGGAAGCATGTTTGTTCCCTGTTGCATTATTCTCTTTAGGTTACACCCTCAGGGTGAGCTAGAGGGCAGTTGGAAAGGATGACGCAATGTTGTGAAAGCACACTTGAGGCTGGATGTGTGTGGAGGAAACTGGGAGGCACCAGGGGTGTTTCCTCTTAGTGTGGGTTTTTCCTCTCCGGCAGAAAGCTGTATATAAAAGAGAGCAGCGTAATAACATTTCAACCTTCAAGTCCTGTCTCTGGTTTTGGGTACAGCTATTCCTTGTGGCACTGCTGTCTTGACTTACGGAAGCAGCTTCGGTTAGGATCTCCTGAGCCTGGTATTATTATCACTGCTCCTCACTAGAAGAGACGTGTGGAAGCTGGGGCCAAAAGAGCTACCCTAATGGGGGACTCTCGGAGTCCCGTTACCCGCGTGTTGTGATCCATGTAGCCAAAGACCTATCCAGTGCTCAAATTACGTGACCGGTTAAAACTGGTAAAGCAGGATATGCCTTACAAGTAGCACACAATTATTTATATAAAAATATATTTGGGTTGTATTTACTTGTCTTGCAATTGTTTTATTCCCTTCACAGCTGATTTATCTCAGGATGCAGCCAACCATCTTGCAAAGAAAAAGCAAGTCTTCGTGCCTTACCGGGATTCCGTCTTGACTTGGCTGTTAAAAGATAGCCTGGGAGGAAACTCTAAAACCATAATGATAGCCAGTAAGTGCGCTCGTTTCAGCAGGCAGTTGTTGAAGCTTTTGCTCGTTGCAGACATATGTATGGAATTGTGTATTGTGATGTAACACTGCTGAGACCGAAAAGGGTCGGAATGTACATTTATTATTATTTATTTATAAAGCGCCAGCATATTCCGCAGCGCTGTACAATAAACACAGTATAGACAGGGTTACAATACATTGAGCAACATTTGACAAACAGTACAGGAGGAGATGAGGGCCCTATTCCCGTAGGAACTCACAATCTAGGAGGGTTGGGGTTGGAAACAGGAGGAGAGGACTGTAAGGTGAGAGTGAGTGATGGTTGTGTCAGTGAGTTGGGTGGTAGGCTTCCTAAATAGGAATGTTTTAAGGGAGCGTTTGAAGGAAGAGAAGTTAGGGGAAGTCTGACAGTACGAGGGAGAGCGTTCCAGAGAGTGGGGGCTGCGCGTGAGAAATCCTGCAGTCTATCATGGGAAGAGGTGATGCGGGGAGAAGCTAGGCGCAGGTCACTGTTTGAGATTCCATTTTGCGCCGGAATGGTAAAACCACTATTTAGTTCACCTGCCTGCTTTTTATGGCGATACTGGTTTATTGCTAGAGGGCAGAAATGCAAGAAAAGCAGCCAGAGCCCCGAACGCTGTGCCAGCGAACTAGGGAATCCGCGTGATGATTGCCTGCTTGATTTCAAGGGGGAAAAAAAATGAAATCAGCCCCTTTTTAAAACAATCAATGTAAAAACCGCAACAAATAAATCAAGTCTATTTAAATATTAGTGCATGGATAAGGCTGGGGTCAGACGAGCGCACGGATAACGTCCGTGTTGCCGCACATTTGTACGTCCGTGGCAGCATAGCATTCTGACCAATGGAGCCCCACACACGAAGCACAACGGCTGAGGCAAACGGATGCAGGTTAGGCAAGAACGTAAATCCGGTAGAACGGACGCAGAAAGTGCGCCGAGTCCGCAACGTCCGCATAGCTTTTGTGTGTGAGTGCTGGAACGAAGTCAGACGGACTGCATTTATACGTCCAGCATTTTTGACGGACAAAATGTTTTTCATATTTATTTTCCCTTCTACATCCGTCACAAGAACGGACCGTGTGGCCACTACCTTGTCAGTCAGAAAGTACGTCCGTTGTGCGCGGACGCACAAAAAGCGCTCATCTGACCCTAGCCTTAGAGTTGCGGGTTTAGAATGTAAAATGCGGTTCATAATCTAAAAAGTGAACTTGCATTTTAAAAGAAAGTCTTTCATATTATAACCCACATTTTACACTACAGTCTACCTTTTAGATTAGATCCCGAATTTTACAGGAAAGTCGGAGCCTGTATTTTAAAACTCGCATTTTACAGAAAGGGCTGCCTTTTATATTATAACCCACATTTTATGGTAAATTCTGCATTTTATATTAAAACCTGCAATTTACAGGAAAGCCGCACCTTGAGTTTTAAAATGAATGTTTTACATTAAAGGTCCGGCTTTCCTGTGAATTGCAGATTTTAATATAAAAGGCAGACCTTTCTGTATATTTCGGGATATAATATGTAGATTGTAGTGTAAAATGTGGGTTATAAAATGAAACCCTTTCTTTTTAAAATGCTTGTTTAAAAATACAAAGTACAACTTTCCTGTAAAATTCAGGTTTTGATATAAAATGCAGACTTTACTGTAAAACGCGGGTCATAATATGAAGGGCAAACTTTACAGTGCGGGTTTAAACCTAAAACGCAGACTGTACTGTAAAATGTGTAAATTGCAGTTTTTTATTCTAAAATCCGGACTTTACCGTAAAATGTGGGGTTCTAATTTAAAAGGCAGACCTTTCTGTAAAATTCCGGTATTAAAATACAGGGTCTGACTTTCCTGTATAATTCGGGTTAGAATATAAAAGACTGGGTCATAACATAAAAGGTGAACGTTACTATAAAATGAGGCTTTTAAAATTAAAGGTCGAACCTTCCTGTACTGTAAAATGTGTTTTTTATAGTACGGGTATTGCTAGTCAGGTATTAAGACTGGGGTCAGACTAACGCATTTTGAACTTGCGTTGAGCCGCACTTAATCACGGCCGTAGTAGCGGCCAATGACTGGCAATATACGAAGTACAGCCACACGAAAGTTCGGCCGCGCAATGCAAGCGGCAAACTAACGCATTTGTGCAAGAACGTCGAACCGCTAGTACTGACGTACAGAGTGCGCTGCGGTGGCATAGCGGCGTGTGTGCGTGATTAGGAGACGTCAGACGCTGCTAATGTCCGGCCAACATAACGTCCAGACGCAAAAAGTGTTTTATTGACGATCCGTAAAAAAACGCACACGAAAATGCACATCGTTTGACCACTTTTGCGCCCACCGTAAAAAAAAATCCGTCAATGCATTCGGATGCACTTTTTGACAGTCGATGCAAAAAATGTGTTCGTTTGACCCTAGCCTTAAAGTAGAAGTAAGGACTTTGCTGACGTTGCAAGCTACAGGTGTTATTATATTGTTGCAGATTTTCCTTTGGCTCTTTGGGTTTAGTTTTGAGAAACACCGGCATTTGTCAGCACTGCAATAACGACGATTCTTTGCCTTTTTATTTACAATGAAGACAAACACCGGCACTTGGTGGATTTTCTCCTCAAGGGGTTATTCAAAGAGAGACTAATTTGCCACCGAATTGCACCGAACGGTAAATTTCACGGTACGGTGCAATTTCATGGCAATTCTGCTATTCAAAAAGCAGGCGATTCGCCAAACATTAGCAAATTTCCAGTGCAATACAGCGGCAGTGACATCCTCATAGAAAAGTAAAGGTTAATCTATGTAGAGCCCCCCCCCCCCCCCGAACAACCCCGACAAGTTGGCGACGAGCCCAGATTTACGGTGTTTTCGTTCAACAGGTTTAAACAGGTGAATCCCATAGGTTTCAATGTAAAACAATTTCATCGTTTAATATAAAAATTTTAATCTACAGTTTATTCTTTCCATTTGCAGCAAAAAAGTCATTTTTATTTATTATTTATTCGGCATTTTTCTGGATATGTGTTCGGCAAAATTTTGGATTCCGATTTTAGAATGTTTAAACGTCTGTAACATACCTTTCTTATTCTTGTCCATAGGACCTTATATATTATTTTTATGCATTAGTTTTGGTTTTAAACGCCTTTTTAAAAAATTTAATTTGTTCCGTTTTTTTTGCAGCATTCGGCAGTCTGTTTGGCCGGACTGTCGGATGCGTTTGTTTTTCTGGTGCCATTCGGAATTTTTTCAGCAGCGTTTGGCCAGTTTCTCAATGGCATCCATTCGGCACGTTAAGGTGACCCTGCGATGAATGCTGAATTCTCCGCAGGGCTGGCGAATTTAGCCCGTCAAAGTGCGCCAAATGAAATTGCACTGAAACTTCGGTGCTCTTTGAATAACCCCTTTAGGCCAGTGTCAGACGTACGCACTAGTTGCGCCCATACTGACATGGCTTTCGGCGTCCTTCGCAGCTTTGCGACGCTGCAACAGGCCCGGCCAGACGCTATTGCGTGCGCATGCAACAGCGACCGTGCAGCAGCCCTCTCCGTCAAAGCGCTAGGAGGCGCGTTGACGGAGCTGCAAAGCGCGATCTTCCATAGGAGCACTAATTGCGCTCAGCGAGTTGGCCAGACGGGGTGTCGAGCAGAAGGAACGTCCACTCTCACGGACGTTCCTTCCGCTCTCCAATGAGACTCGTCTCTCCCCCCCCCCCCGGCCTTAGTATTCATTACTGATTCACAAGGAGGAATCTTTGATTAAATCTAAAATACCTCATGTGACGTGTGTTCCGCTGAGCTCCGACTATTTGTTGATACAATTTGATTACTTTCTAAACTCCTTTAATATTAATATCAGGACTAGATGGAGCTTCGTTTTACCTGAATGACATTTCATGTTAAGGAATGTCCAGTGGTTCCGCCATGTTTTTGACCAGCTATCTTCCCAGGCCGTTCATAAAGTAATCCTGATAATTCCTCCCTTCAATCTGCCTTTCATATTGGAAGCTGCCATCCTGTTCAGTGAAGCCGACAGTGCTGCATAATTTGACTCGGAGCTTCTTTCTTCGCAGCCATTTCGCCTGCTGATATCAATTATGGAGAAACCTTAAGTACACTTCGCTATGCAAATAGAGCCAAAAACATCATCAACAAGCCCACTATTAACGAGGACACTAATGTCAAACTGATTCGGGAACTCCGAGCCGAAATCGCGCGCTTGAAAGCCTTGCTCGCTCAGGGGAATCAGGTTAGTGCTTTTAATTCCCAACTTCTAATTAACTCTCTTTGAGCGGCGTTATCCCTTTCAAGGTCTCGATACGATCATTATCTCTTTTTCATTAAACACACTCGACTCAGAGTAAACCCTCGCCTCCTCCAGATGTTCCCGAAGTGACGCCAATCTAACAAGTCGACTTATTTCCCCCATTCTAATTATCTTTGCGCGTTTCCAGCGGTTTGGCCGGTCGAGGAGAGCGGTGGGATCTCTGGTCTGGAACCTTCATATCTAAATGGAAACGCTCTTTCGCTTTAATACCCGTGACGACAAAAAGGTTTTTCAAGGCCGAAAATATATCTTTATATCTATAGATCTATATATATCCTAATTAGAGTTGAGTGAAATTCTCTCAGGGAGTAGAAACATGTAACTCTAGTGAGTAGGCCCACACTCTCCCAACCCTGGTCCTCAAGTCTGACTCCTGCAATCACTGAGCAGCAAGTTGTATCACCTGTGCTGTGCTTCACATATCCTGCAATCCTGCCCTGTTGGGGGGGAATCTGGGACCAGGGTTGGGAACCACTGCTCTACGTCATCGCAAACTGACATTCAGGTGGGGCCAAGTGTTGTGATTAACCCTGACTTTTATATCTCCAGGTGACCAACCGTCTCAAAATCTGTGATGAAATCTTAGGCCGGAGTCAGACGAGCGCACTACGTGCGCCGCTAGTGACGTCTGTCGCAGCGTTGTGATGTTTCGGCAGGGCTGGCCACACGCTGTAGCATGTGCACGAATTGCGCTTGCTACAGTGGACGAGGTTGAAAGCCTCCCCCACTGAAACGCTGCGATGCGCGTTCGATGGTGCTGCAAAGCACGATCCTCCATAGGAGGATCGAGCCTTGCAGCGCTGAGCGCACTAACTGCGCTCAGCAAGGGCGTCAGAGGGACGTCTCACGGACATTCCTTCCGCTCTGAAAAACGCTTGTCTGACCCTGGCCTTACAGACACTCTACTCACCTGCCCACTTTACACATTCTGTCCCCATTAAAGCTCTCACGATCTGGTTTTATCATGAGGTAAAGTAGAGGAGTTTCCTCCACCCCACCCAGTGTCCCCTCTGCCAGTCACTAGTGGCATCGACACGAAGAGAGAATGCCAACGTCAACCTCTGAGACCAAACCATATAGTGCCCTCAACCTTCTGCTCCCTCCGATTTAGCCCTCAGAGTGCAGAAGCTTCATTCCACCCAGAACCTGAGGGCTGAGCTTTGGTTCAAGGAATACGGGACCTTCGGGAACCAGCTCCAACCAATAGCTCTCAATGTGCTCCACATCAAGAGCCTTTGGATTGGCTGTCACCCTGCGCTCACGTTACATGCAAAACACTACATTTTCTGTATATGACTAACGTGTTGTATTTTTTTTATTATCATTGCACGTGTGTGTTTTTCATAGACTGGTTTTCTGTACATAATATTACGTGTGTGTGTATATACAGTACTGTGCAAAAGTTTTAGGCAGGTGTGAAAAAATGCTGTAAACAAAGAATGCATGTTAAATTGACAAATATAAACATTATTTATATTTCTGAAAGCAAAGTGTGCGAACAAAAGAAAAATCCAAATCAATATTTGGTGTCACTACCTTTTGCCTTCAAACCAGCATCAATTCTCATAGGTTCACTTGCATAAAGTCAGGGATTTTGTAGCATTATAGTCAGGTGTATGATCAACCAATTATACCAAACAGGTGCTAATGATCATCAATGTCACACGTAGGTTGAAACCCAGTCGTGAACTGAAACAGCTGTGTAGGAGGCTTAAAACTGGGTGAGGAACAGCCAAACTCTGCTACCAAGGTGAGGTTGTGAAAGACGGTTTCATGTCATGGCAAGATTGAGCACAGCAACGAGACGCAAGGTAGTTATACTGCATCAACAAGGTCTCTCCCAGACAAAGATTTGAAAGCGGACTGGGGTTTCAAGATGTGCTGTTCAAGCTCTTTTGAAGAAGCACAAAGAAACTGGCAACGTTGAGGATCGTAGAAGCAGTGGTCGGCCAAGGAAACCAAGTGCAGCAGATGAAAGACACACCAAGCTGATTGCCCTTCGAAATCGGAAGATGTCCAGCAGTGCCATCAGCTCAGAACTGGCAGAAACCAGTGGGACCCAGGTACACCCATCTACTGTCCGGAGAAGTCTGGCCAGAAGTGGTCTTCATGGAAGAGTCGCAGCCAAAAAGCCATACCTCCGACGTGGGAATAAGGCCAAGCAACTAAAGTATGCACGAAAACATAGGAACTGGGGTGCAGAACAATGGCAGCAGGTGCTCTGGACTGATGAGTCAAAATTTGAAATATTTGGCTGTAGCAGAAGGCAGTTTGTTCGTGGAAGGGCTGGAGAGCGGTACAATGAGTGCCTGCAGGCAACAGTGAAGCATGGTGGAGGTTCCTTGAACGTTAGGGGCTGCATTCCTGCAAATGGAGTTGGAGATTTGGTCAGGATTAATGGTGTTCGCAATGCTGAGAAATACAGGCAGATACTTATCCATCATGCAATACCATCAGGGAGGCGTATGATTGGCCCCAAATTTATTCTGCAGCAGGACAACGACCCCAAACATACAGCCAAAGTCATTAAGAACTAGAAGTACTGGAAGTGATGGCACGACCCCCACAGAGCCCTGATCTCAACATCATCGAGTGTGTCTGGGATTACATGAAGAGACAGAAGGATGTGAGAAAGCCGACATCCACAGAAGATCTGTGCTTAGTTCTCCAAGATGTTTGAAACAAGTATAAATAAAGGGAACACTTAAGCAACACAATGTAACTCCAAGTCAGTGTACCTAGAAGAATTGCTGCTGTTTTGAAGGCAAAGTGTGGTCACACCAAATAATGATTTGATTCCGATTTCTCTTTTGTTCATTCACTGCATTTTGTTCATTTATGAAGATAAATGTGTCACACTTCCATTTGTGAAAGCATTCTTTGTTTACAGCATTTTTTCACACCTGCTTAACACATATATATATATATATATATTTAGTGCAAATTACATATATTGTTCTAAAATAAATTTAACACCGTATATTTCTTTTTAAGATTGCACTGTTGGATTCTCCTACTGCGTTAAGTATGGAGGAAAAGCTGCAGCAGAATGAAGCCAGGGTAAGTACCGGCAGCTTTATAGTATTTTAAAGTGATACTCGACTCATCCTGACGATTTTTAAAACCAAAAGCGGTCAGGATGTGAGGGGTGCCCCACTTTTCCGCCCTCGCTCCCCCTATCTGGCAGAAGTGTAGGAATTTCCTCCAGCATCACCAGCAGCTGGGATTTTTGTATTTCTCGCCTTTCGGTCACTTGTGATGTCACACACAGAGCGGGCGACGTCACCTTCTGAGACCAATCGCATCAGCGGTGGATCAAACCTGCGCATGCGCCTGCAGCTCCCATCCATGAATCTGTGCAGGCGCTACGGAACTTGCGTATGTAAAGTGTGTGTGCGATTCCTGCGCCACGGAAATTTCGGCGAAAAGCTTCAGGGACTTTAGGGTTGGAGTCCCAGAGCAGAAGAGGAGGAGCTGCGCGCGGAGAAGGAGAAAAAGCGAGTAAAATCTTCTAAAAAGAAAATGATCATTGAGCAGCGTCTGTGCGCTGCAGTGTTCCTTTAAGTTATGCGTTCTTGCTGCTGCACGCTTTCTCCTCAGAGTCATTTGGCGAATGGGCGTCTGGCACCTGGAATTGCCTGTAGGAACGCCGGAGCATTATGAATAAGCATCTCCTGCCGCAATCCATCTCGCGCTTAGTGATTTTTGCGCATTTGAAGCGTGTCAGGCGTTGGGTAAAACCCGCTTCAGAGCGATGGAACAGGAAGATTTGTTTTTTCGTGCTGGGGACTTTATGGATCTCTGCTCTGGCTATAAATCCCTGCGTATTAGTATAACCTTGCATGTGCCGCTGATAAACATCGCAACGGCGCTCGCACATTGATTGAGAAGGCCCCGTGCCCCCGTCTCGGAGTATTGACAGCGCCTTTTAAATTATAGCGCGTCTGCACAAAACAATCCGGCGACTCCGAGCATCAGGGGCCGATCGCTCATCAAAACGGACCTTCTTACTTCGGCCATTACTAATTTGCGTCGCAGGGAATTCTTGCTGTTCTGGCTTTTAAGAGTCACTTAACCTATACGGGAAAAAGAATGAGGCGGCAGAGTGTGATAAAATATTAAAGCAGAGGAGCATTAAAACGGTATGATCTCACTATATGGCTCTGACCGCTCCTTTCATAGAGAACCTTTCACAGACCAAGAATTAAAGGGACAATCGAGGCACCATGACCACATACACCTCCTGGCCCCCAAAAAGTCACCACATGCCTCTTATGCCTGTTGTGATCTGGGTTTGCTTCAATTGGTTAAGTCCAAGTTCAATGTTATGTGCCCTAAAAATGAGGTCATGTGACTCCCTGAATATACTGAATAAGCAGGTTTTTCTCTTCTCTCGCGCGCCCCCTCTCTCGCGCTTCGTTTTATTCTCGCTTGCCCCTCTTCTTTTTGATTGCCCCTCTTCTTTTTGATTGCCCCTCTTCTTTTTGATTGCCCCTCTCTTCTTTTTGATTGCCCCTCTCTTCTTTTTGATTGCCCCTCTCTTCTTTTTGATCGGCCCCTCTTCTTTTTCCATTGCCCCCTCTTCTTTTTCCATCGCCCCCTCTCTTCTTTTTCCATCGCTCCCCCTCTCTTCTTTTTCCATCGCTCCCCCTCTCTTCTTTTTCCATCGCTCCCCCTCTCTTCTTTTTCCATCGCTCCCCCTCTCTCTTTTTCCATCGCTCCCCCTCTCTTCTTTTTCATCGCTCCCCCTCTCTTCTTTTTCCATCGCTCCCCCTCTCTTCTTTTTCCATCGCTCCCCTCTCTTCTTTTTCCATCTCCCCCTCTCTTCTTTTTCATCTCCCCCCTCTTCTTTTTCCATCTCCCCCTCTCTTCTTTTTCCATCTCCCCTCTCTTCTTTTTCCATCTCCCCCGCTCTTCTTTTTCCATCGCTCCCCCTCTCTCTTTTTCCATCGCCCCCTCTCTTCTTTTTCCATCTCCCCCTCTCTTCTTTTTCCATCGCTCCCCCTCTCTTCTTTTTCCATCGCTCCCCCTCTCTTCTTTTTCCATCGCTCCCCCTCTCTTCTTTTTCCATCTCCCCCTCTCTTCTTTTTCCATCGCCCCCTCTCTTCTTTTTCCATCTCCCCCTCTCTTCTTTTTCCATCTCCCCCGCTCTTCTTTTTCCATCGCTCCCCCTCTCTTCTTTTTCCATCGCCCCCTCTCCCTGCTTTCTCTATATATTTGCTGTAATGTGTTATAAAATTATTATTTTATTTTTTTTAAATCTTTTATGGAATTGGATTTCTCATGTGGTTTTGTTTTATTTCTTCCAGGTGATGGAACTGACCAAGGAATGGACAAACAAATGGAACGAGACGCAAAATATACTGAAAGTAAGGGATTGCTCACGGTTTCAGGTTTATGGACGTTTGTACGTTTTATCTTCTGTTTTCTTTATGTTCAGTTTGTGTCAGTAAAGCCCTGGCGTAATACTTTGGGTGTCAGGAAAACCTTGGCAAAGCTTCGTGGCTTGATGTTATGTCATATTCTATGTGTACCTGGTGGTGTTGGGTGTACTTTGTTATATGTGATTGTCAATAATGCTTTTTTTTATCCAAGGATTAATGTCGCTTGATAATAGTTTTTGGAATTTTACAGAATTAGACTTTCTTTTCCTTCCATACTCTGTGGGTTAGCATGGGTTAATAAATGACCACTTCAGTCCTTTTGTTGTTTTTTTTTGTATACTCCTAATAAGCTGCTTTTGATTGTGCCCTGATGCACATAGAGTTCACAGGACGATCGTAAATCTTAAGCGTTTTATTTGACAAGCGGCAGCCAGTCACAGATCACAGGGCTTAGAGAATGACTTTTACTACCTCCTGTGAAAATGTCAAAAAAAACCATGCAAAAAAAAATAATCCTAAAACTCTATTAACAAGCCGGGCCTTTGGGTGATGGCTCTTTCGCATTCACATGCCTTCCTAACCGGCAGTTGCCTTTTAACCCCTTCTCTGCCATGATTGGGTATCCACAATCATCAGCAGACACAGCCGCCTGAGAATCATGTTAACACAATCCGGGGCTCTGCTGTATTATTGCATAATGAATTAATGATATTTGTTTGTTGTAAACTTATTTCCCTTGCATTTGGTCTCTGGAACATGCCCCATAAGTTTTAGCACCATGTGCATGATGCCCGAGCAGCTGACACTTTTTTAAAAATCAGCTGGAGAATGTCTCTTACTGCCATCTCCATCAGCTGATCCTGCGCAGAGACCTGAACTGCAGTAATTCCTTTTGGCCAGTAGGTGGTGACATCTCCCTGCCAAATAGGTTATTACAGTAAGGAATACTTTGGGAATATTCCCACATTTCTTACTGTATAATTAATTGATAATGGTTTTCCAACAAATCATTGGTCCCCATTTTTATGGAAAATCACTTGGTAGTGAAGGGGTTATGACAGCAGTTGTCTTGTAGCCGCAATCATCATTTTTCTATAGGGTAGTAAAATTTGACGGCAAATTGTTTTGATGCCGCAGTAAATATTAGCAGATCAGTGGATGAAATGGGGAGGAGAACTCCTTCAGAAACACATACACACGCACTAACAAAGACACGCACTAACAAAGACACGCGCGCACACACACACCTGCCATTAATTCCAACTGGTGTATACATATAGGCCGGCTGAACACTGGGAAGAACGAGAGAGATGGACGTCGTCAACTAGACTTATTTGAATTGGGACCAATGTGGCTCCCTCCCTTACCCTCTCGCAGAGGAAAGATGGGGGACCAGATTACAATCTTTGCGCTAAAATGTGGACGCTAACAGGGAAAACCTGCACTTTCATGTTTTCCCGTAGTGCCCCCGTTTTGGCATGAGATTCTGGGGCAGGTGCTACTTCAGCACATCTCCCTGGAACCTTGTGCTACCCTCGTGGATACTCACGGTAGTGCTTCCATGCCGCCGCAAGTGTCCCTTCCTCGAGTCCATAGGATTGTGCTGCCGGGCCTCGAGCCCTGAGCGATCTCGTTCTTGCGAATCGCCATGTTGTTGGGCATAGCAGTAGAAGCTGTAAAAGTGGAGGAAGCTTCTGGTACAAATGGTATTTTGGATTCTGGTTCATTGGAGATTTCGATTTTGATGGGAAAAATGAACCTATAAGGTTCACAGTGACCTGGCGCTGTAATCTGTACAGCTGTATTTATCAGCAGAAGAAGCCGCTCAGCCTTTGTAGGTGTATCCTTCACCTTGTAGAGAATATGGAGGTACACAACAAAGTATGTAGGGGAGTGCAATCTAGACATAATATACAAAGATCCATAAAAAAACTTATATTCCGAATGCTCCACTATTGAGATAACTCCCAAATTGTGTTTGTACTTTTTCTCCTCTATAGGTTATATCAAAAACAATCGCGCAATATGAAGTAAAACAGCAGATTGTTGTATAAGCATCTGATGGTTTCACTCACAAAGGAGGAGCCTGATTGGCTCGTACTATACACTTTCAGGCCTCTAAGGGAGGTCCCACCCACCTTCACTCGCTGTAGATTGGTTGTAGACAAAGGTGACAATACCTCAAATGGAATAGTAGCGATAATAGTGAATTACCGTTGACACAATAAAATGTATATAAGTAGAGGTTAACTTACATGGTTTAGAGTCTCCCAATGAGGTGGCTCTGTAAATGCGCCTGTGGACTCCATGGAGGGTTGCAAGATCACGCAATGCACGGGGTGATCCTGGAGTGAGACTGGGGACTATTTGTTCTCAGTCTCACTCTGCTTCCGGCAACGACAAGCAGCAGATCGGGCCATCGTTCTCGCTGTGGGATGAGAGTTTAGTATGGGATTTAATTGGGGGGGGGGCGCTTAGGGGGTGCTACATGATTTTGCATTTGCAGAATCATTGACCTCCATCACTTAGAAGGTGCTAAAATTTTGGCTTGCGCGGCCCTGCGATAATTAGCGCTAGCACTTTGTGATACCTTACCTATTTTAACGCTAATTAATGATTGCGCTCCCCATGTTAAGTATAGGATGCACAAGCTAGCGCAATCACCGATGAGCAAACGGGGGTAGCGTCAGGAATGAAATCTGAGTGGCATGCGTTAAACACACTTGCCCTGGTGCTAACGCTTCCATATAGAGGCACAAACGTTGGCACCAACTAGGGAATAGTGCTCAGAGTCTCCACTGCCTCCAGAATGTGCCCCCAAAGATTTAGCACTTCGGACATGACGGCCGAGGTGCCGATACAGTTTGAACAGCTTGGACTCTGTGTCTAAAACACAGATCCCCAGCTAATTCAGTACAGAGCCCGAACTGCACTTGCACTTTTTTCCCAGCAGATGGTGACACCTGCCTGTCAAAAAGGGCTACTACAGTAAAACAGTACATTGTCAATATCTGCAATGATTTTTTACTATAATTGAAGGGATTTTTGTAAACAAAACCAAAGGCAGTGGCTTTATTTTGAAGGGGTTAATAACATGACTTTCTCTTAGAGGTTCCACCTGTAGAAGTTTAAAGAGACAGATAGAAATGGTTCTGATATGCTTTGAAGGGCAGGCAAAGACCAGCATAGTAAGAGCATGTGCCGCGCTCTGTAATGCATTGGCCGGACTGAGATGAACATTATCTCTTTTTCTGAATAAAATGAAAAAAATATATTTCTGTATTGCGAACACGTGCGCGGGTTAACATCCCGTCTTAACGCAAAGCTAATGATTATTTTCCTGCAGACTGTGCATGCGTGCGGCTCTTTAATTGCAGCAGTCTGCCGGCTGGCGAGTTACAGAGCTCAAGGAGGTGTCACGTGATTTCCAAATAACAGAAGCGAGCTTTAAAGAGAATCACAAGTGCCTTAAAATGAGGCGTTAAGTGAAGCCGTTCGGCAGATGGTATCACCGAGCAATCTGACTGTGTTTAATGTCTGTCCAGAGACTCGGCCGGCAGAGAATGAAACGCCTCAAAATCTTACTCCAATTAAGAGTGATTTATTTATTTATTTTTCCATTCTCAAAATGGAATTTAATTTAAATAAAATATATTCTTTTTTTTTTTAAACTTTTATTTTTAAAAACTAATATTTATAAAAGGATTTTACCAGGAAGGATACATTGAGATTTCTCTCGTTTTCAAGTACGTCCTGGGTTCAAGAACATTGAATTGTTAGTCGTTACAGAAATACAAAGTAATAAAATGCAAGAATACTTGAAAACGAGAGAAATCTCAATGTATCCTTCCTGGTAAAATACTTTATAAATAAATAAATAAGATATTAAAAACAAAATACAGATTAACACAGAAAATAAACATGTAGGAAATAGTCACTGTGTTACATGTTTACAGGTGCATTCTGTATATAGTCACTATGTTACAGGTGCATTCTGTATATAGTCACTATGTTACATGTTTACAGGCGCATTCTGTATATAGTCACTGTTACATGTTTGCAGGTGCATTCTGTATATAGTCACTATGTTACATGTTTACAGGCGCATTCTGTATATAGTCACTATGTTACAGGTTTACAGGTGCATTCTGTATATAGTCACCATGTTACATGTTTACAGGCGCATTCTGTATATAGTCACTATGTTACAGGTTTACAGGTGCATTCTGTATATAGTCACTATGTTACATGTTTACAGGTGCATTCTGTATATAGTCACTGTTACATGTTTACAGGTGCATTATGTATATAGTCACTGTTACATGTTTGCAGGTGCATTCTGTATATAGTCACTGTGTTACATGTCTACAGGTGCATTCTGTATATAGTCACTATGTTACATGTTTACAGGCGCATTCTGTATATAGTCCCTGTTACATGTTTATTACAGGTGCATTAGTTACAAAATATGAATACATTGTGACAGTCTTATGCAATGTTTTATCATATTTTGTAACTCAACCGCCACCAATTTAAAACCTAAGTCAGGTGTATTCAAATGTTTGGGTGGAGCACTGGGAATTGTGTATGTTTCATTTGTGCAAGGTTATGAAATATGCATCTTTAGGTTTAGTGCAGCCCTCCTGGTGTGTGTGTGTGTGTGTGTGTGTGTGTGTGTGTACACACCAAACACACACACGTCTGCATAAATAGGCGACCTTATCGGCAGCACATCAAGTGCCGTCTCCTCCATGATGTTTTGCTTGGGGTGGGCTCCCCCCTCGGTTATACACTGGACTTGGGTCCCATCCTCAAAATATTTTGTTGTGGTATGTAAATATTCCAAAATCCCCATGAAGCCCGAATTCAAAACACTTCTGGTCCCAAGAATTTCAGGTAAGTGATTCTCCATCTGTAGTAATTCTACATTTTCGTTCGATTTGTATTTGCCGGCTCTGTTTTTCCCTGTAAAGCTTGAAAATCGGGAAACGTGGCTATGTTTTTCCCTTTTTACTGAAAGCTCCTGCTAGCTGCTATAAGAATATCCAGATAAACATTTTACACTTCTGATCACTTTACGAAATGGTGACAAGAAAATGGACCATATCTTCCCTGTAAATATGAGGTTTTTTGGGGACTTTCCCCATTTTAATTCAGGTTAATTCTGTAGATTCAGTTGAATCTATCTTCGCCGCTCTGTTTCTCTATGCCGTGTGACTTTATATATTGAGGTTCAGCTCATGTGAGTGTTCGCTCACCTCCTGTGTTTTGTTCACCCCATTGTACGGACTGAGTGCGGTAGTAATGCCACGCTGGAGATTCCTCCTGTTTTTATATGCAGAGACTTGTAGAACATGGATAAGCAATTTCTGGAGCTGTCAAAAGCCATTCCATCGCAACAGCTGTCAGCGAGGCATTTATCCACATGCTGCTTATTTTACCGTTCCGTCTTGACACTATTAAACGCCACGTCGTCGCCAGCACTGAGTGTGAACAGCGGTGAGTGCCGGTGAGAAACGGTCTGCTGTTTTAATGGACAGTCATCAGAAAACGGACCTCTTGGGTAACGAATGTAATAAATCAGGAAACGCTCCTGCGTGCTGTCACTGATTCTGGCTGAACGGGATTCGTAATAAATGCAGAACATTTAAGATGGGCAGCCGGTCAGGACGTGACCAGTCACTCATAACGAAGCAGTGAGTTGGTGGAGAATTGCAAGTCCCGTTATCTGGACTTAGTTTGGGACAGATAGAGCTCTGGGAGTGTCTACTGCTGTGAGAGCAATTCACTCCTCCCCAGGGAAACACATCACGCGGCATGCCACAGCACCGAAAGCTAACGGGAAGCTCAGGGAGATTTCTTCACTTGGTTTTTTGAAAAAAACTGTCTTTCAGCAGTTTGGCTGCAGTTCTGTTTGGGGGGGGTCTACACCTTTTAAGATGCACATCGTTGGAAAGACAGACTGTGATCTTTCCAACTATGCCTCCGTTATGTCTATAGTCGTCCTGATGAGGAGATAGAGGCGACAAAAGGACCCCCCTTTGGCATTTAAGTCATAGCTCAACGTCCCCGGGGGTGGTCAAACAGTAATGTCGACTTAGAGGAAGTCAGACCACTGTGTGACAGCGGCATTTTCCCCGACAGCTATGGAAAGAAGTCGTTTTTTTCTTCGGCGAGACATCAATTACTGCAAATGTTTACCTTGACCTTTTGACTGAATACGCGGCACCATAACTACATGACCTTCAACCAACCGTCATTTTCCAGCAAGATGCTGCACCACCACATTGGGGGCTGCATGTTCATGGCTTCCTAAATGAAACCTTTCCAGAGCGGTGGATTGGAAGGGGTGACCCAATTCCCTGGCCACCTCGTTCACCAGATATCACTCCCCTCCACTTCTTTCTATGGGGTTATGTTAAAGATATGGTGTATGGAACAAAGGGACGGGACATCACTAAGCTAAAGCAGAGGATCACTGATGCCACCATTGATGAGGGGATGCTACAGCCAACATGGCAAGAAATCTAGTACCGTCTTGATGTGCTTCGTGCAACTAATGGTGCCCATATAGAGGTGTATTAAATGAGGCAAAAAACCTTAAATATATACGTCTCACTTTGTAATAATTTTCTCTTATCTGTCTCTTCATTTGCCTTTGGAATTAACCCCTTAAGGACCGCTGACGTACCCTGTACGTCATGTCCACGGGTCTCCCTTAGACCCGCGGACGTACAGGGTACGTCAGCGGCGCCTAATCCCCCTCCCGCCCAATACTCACCTCCCTCGCTGGATCCCTCGGCGATCTGGCAGGGAGGAAGCCTGCCCATGTGATTTACATGGGCAGGCGAGGCTGTTGACGTCGCCACGCTGCGTGGTGACGTCATCAGCAGGCGTCCCCAAGCAAATCAATGGAGGGGAGGGGGGGGGCTCCTTCGGAGCGCTCTATCTCCCCAACCATTGAAGCTAGGGAGATGCTTTTTGCACCGCTGAAAAGGGGAGAGTCATTAACCGTTTCGCCGCCGAATCACATTTCGGCGCAAATTGGCGCCAAAAACGCGATTCGAACCTGGAGGGGGGCTGACATCTTGGATGTCAGCCAAACCCCCAGGTCCCCCCCCCCCACCCACTGACAACCTCACCATATGTGTGAGGATGTCAGTGGGCCAGTTAACCATCTAGCTGCCATGTAGAGATAAGGGGATCCTAAGGATCCCCTTATCTCCCGATCCATGGCAGCTAGATGGTCATATTTGACACCATTTGAAAGGCCTGATCATAGCCTTTCCAATGATACCAAACCTGACCAGGTTTGGTTTAAAAAAAATAATAAAAATGAATAAATAAATAAAAAAATAATAATAAAAAAATGTGTTTTTTTTTTTTAAAGTTTTTTTTGTCTGGGGGGGTTTAATTAAATGGGACCTAGGCTGTCATCTAAAAATAATTAGCACAAAATGGTAAGAATGAGCGCAGCGCACATAGGTGAACTGGCTCAGCAGTGAAAGGGTTAAAAGGCAAAAACATGTAAAAAATTGGGTATTTCTATTCTCGGGATAAAATTTTGAAACTATCTAGCCGGGGTCTTTATTGGCGGTTGTAGATTTTGGGGATTAAATTACGAAAAAGTGTGTTTTTACCATTTTTTTATTTTTTTTATTTTTTTTATAGTAAATTATTGGATATGATGGAAATAATGGTATTTCTAGAAAGTCCATTTAATAGTGGGAAAAAGGGTGTATAATATGTGTGGGTTGAATAAACGAGTAAGAGGAAAATTTGACCTAAACACCAACAGCGCAGAAACGTAAAAACAGCAGCGGTCACTAAAGGACAGATTTGTGTAAAACCGCCCGGTCACTAAGGGGTTAATTGTTGAAATTGTAAAGAGACTTTATGGACACCCTGTATTTAAATCGAGCCCAATGTAAGAAGACCGAGGGGTTACAGTCTTTATCCCTCATTTTTTTCACAGCTTCTTGAAGGAATATCTGTTCTAATAATGCATTAAATCCATACGTAATAATTCCCATCACACACAGAGCAGGCTGCCTGGGGGAAATGCATCAGAAGACTCAATGTATAATTACATTAGGTATGGAAAGATGTAATTCTCGTACCTACGGCAGTCATACTCCTGTTTTACAGCACAGTTTATGGAAAACGTGCACTGGAGGGTACATTAATCCTTTTAAACTGATGCTGTGCTGGATGAAAAGGCATAATATGTTCCATTTCTCATAATATTCCCTGCTTTTCTTGGGTGTGGGTAATGCAGAATGATCTATTTGACGCGAGTCCAAAAAATAGGCCACTGCAACTGAACTGCATTACCGTTTGGTTTATTTATACTATGTAGAGCAGGCCGTTAGATTGCAGATATCTCTGAGAGGTTCCTCCAGATGTGGACAATAAGGCTGGCCGTCCGCTGGGTCCGTAGTCAAACGACCGTCTTGGTCATCAGACTACGGACAACTTTATCGTGGTTCGTCGGTATTGGAAACGACTATGGACAACCCAGGTCGACTGACGGGCAGACCACCGAGGGGGGGGGTCACGCCACCGTCACGCCACCGAAGACTTGAAGAAAAAAAAAAACGGAACCCCGCTATTCTTGTAATGGGTGTTTAAACCAATAAAAAATGCATTTGAAATGTGTCCAAATAATAAAAAGGTCCTTTTAAAAAAAAAAAACACATTTTTTTCAAAAACTTGGGAATCAAAAATTTCGTCAAAAGATGTTCAGAAAAATAAATATGAAGACTACTTGTGAAAAATGAAAAGATTAAACGGTTTAAGATCAAATAAAATGAAAATGCTAATATTTTTTTCATTGAATCCTGTGGGATTCACCTTTTACTTGCCGAACTGAATCACTGATAATCAATGTTCTCTCAATGTTTTCTGTACTAGGTATTTTGACTTAATCTGACAAACCCCATTCAAATGGGAAAGATCGCTAGTCTGATGTAGTCATTGAAAGTTGTTTGATGGAAGTTGGCAGTGGACTCTACTCTGTGTTGGGATTAGTCGTTCGACTGCAGACCCAGTGGATGTCCGCACGCTCTATAGGCTGGTCATCACCAGGGAACGATTTGGTGACTGGCAGATGCAAAATTCAAAATCCTGTCTTCCTGGTGACGTGCCTTTTGGACGGAGAAAATTCCTCCGGTGGGGGGGACAGCCTGACCTCTTTAAAAAGCTAAAGTGATCAACGTGTGTGGAGTGGATCTTTAATGGAGTGGATCTCCATTGAAAAACTTATTTATTTATTTTTTTTCCCCCTTGGTTATTGGGCAGATTCTGCTGACGACCACTGCCCAATTACTGCTCATTTTATTTTTTGTTTCTCTGCTTTTGGGGTGATTTTACTCCCCTTTTCTCCCTTGCTTCGTAGCTCCTCCCATTGGCTCAGGGACTCCCAAACCCGGACGTCCCTGAAGCTTTTCTGCGGATTTGCGCTCCTATGTAACTTGCGTAGCGTAGGAACCACAAATTGCGCACTGCTACGAGACTTGTGCACTTATGTATGTTCCGTAGTGCCTGTACAGGATGATGGATCAGAGCGGTACACAGAACCAATCGATCGGCTGCCTCTCTGAGACCGAGCGCTATGAGATTGTGTATGTGATTGGTCTCGGAGAGCACGACATCAGCATGCTCTCTGTGTGATGACATCACTAGTGACCAATCTGGCGACCGACAGCCGGGAAGTTTAAAAATCCTGTTTGCTGGTGAGGTGTAGGAAACTCCTCCACTTAAGCCTGCGTTTTCTCTAGGTCGGGATACAGGGAGGGGGCAGCGGCACTACTCACGTCCTAAACAATTTACAACAATAAAGCAGTCAGGGTGTGTAGAGTGTCCCTTTTAATACCTGTAAAATGATAGCTGTCACGCTGGATGATGACATCATAAATGAATCGCTTTACGTTCACTTCTTTCCTTCAGAACGGCAGAATTTGAGGAATCTGAATGTTCCGTTTCTGAGTATGAATCAGAACGCTGTCAGTTTAGGTTTATTGTTACTCGCCACAAGGCTGACCCCGTTGCATTGCTCCCCCTCCCTCCCCACCCCCATTACAAGCTCCGATTAAGGTACATTCAGTTTCGGTTTTTGTCGCTGTAATAAAGTACAGAAAGCGTCTCTGTTTCAGAAAGACGTTTCCAGTTTGTGGCGATACATGAACCCAATTTCTGCGAGATAATGAAAAAAGTATGCGAGCATTCTTCTCCACCGGGATGCGAAAATGACTTTCCGGCGGCTTTATCAGCAGCCAATTTCCCTAATCCCGCTTTCTTAGCCTCGATGAAAAGTTTTTATATTGGTAGACAAACCTAACATTGTGTTGAATAGGTGGATCGGGTAGGATTATTAGGATTTACGTCGTACTGTACAGACTCTGCTTTCCCAAATGCTAATCCTGAACGCGCGCACTGCCCGATTCATCCCGGAGCGGCCCCTCGCCAAGGTTTTAAAATGTAAAGGAGAATCCTTTTGTTTAAAGTCTACGCGTTGCACCGTGATGTGTTGAGCGCAAACCTCCTCTTCCATCCTTAATATCTGGTCAAAAATAAGCTTTGTGTCTAACTCCTTCATCACTCGATCTGCATGGCAAACTCCTCGTGCCCCGATTTCACGTTTAGTCAATGTGGTGTTCCACGGGAGCAATGCAAAGGAATTTCATATATTGCCATCAAATTCTGTTTGCATTTGGGCTCCAAAACATGCCACTAAAGTTTTAGGAACGTGGACATGGTGCCTGAAGTGCTAACACTTTTTTAAAACAAGCTGGGAATGTGTCTGAATGACGTCTCCCCGGCTGATCCTGCACAGAGACCTGAACTGCAGTAACTCCTTTGGGCCAGCAGAAGGTGACATCTCCCAGCCAAATAAGTTAGTGCAGTAAGGAAACCATTGAGAATATTGTGGAATACATTGGGGACAGTGAGTAAAGTGCAATTACGTGGCTATTCAGCTTTTGAAAAAGCTGTCAGTTCGCCAAATATCGGCGATTTAAAACGCTGTTTGCAGACAACCTGAATTGCTAAAATGCTACATTTACCAGACAAGATTTTCATATACACGGTTATTCAGAGAGAGCCGAACAGGCCCTGAAATTCCCCCCCGTACAGTGAATTGCCTGAAATTCCCCCCGAACAGTGAATTGCCACTGGACAAGTGTCTGGAATTGATGACATATAAGATCCTATGAATGTTAATAAAAAGGTCTGTTACAGAAAAAAGAAAAAACACTTTCAGAATTATTTTTTTTTGCCAAAAAATCCTAAAAAGATACTTTTTGCTGCAGATTATTATTCTTTCTTTATATAGCGCCAGCATATTCTGCAGCGCTGTACAATGGGCACAATATAGACAGGATAACAATACATTGAACAACAATCGACAAACCAGTACAGGAGGAACGAAGGCCCTATTCTCGTGGGAATTTACAATCTAGAAGGGTTGGGGGGTGGAAACAAGAGGAGAGGACTGCAAGGTCAGAGTGATGGGCTGCAAGGTGAGAGGGCCGGGCTGCAAGGTGAGAGTGAAAATGAGGACGGGCAGGCTCATTTGGAGCCCTCTCTCGCCAACGGTTTAACATAGAAGAAAACTAATTGCACAACTGGAAAGGGGAGAGTCCCCCCACCCACTAACATCCTTACCATATGTGTGAGGATATCAGTGGGCCAGTTAACCCCCTAGCTGCCAAGTGGAGATACGGGGATCCAAATGATCCCCCTATCTCCCGATCCGTCGCAGCTAGAGGGTCATGTTTTATAGCATTGGAAAGGCCTTTCCAGTGATACCAAATATGACCAGGTTTGTTTGTAGGAAAAAAATAAAAACTATAATAATGAAATTTGTTTAAAAAAATAAATAAAATTGTCGGGGGGGGGGGGGAGGTGTTTAACCCCCTGACAGTTTTCCAGAGTGTGTCTCGGGGTTAAATTTCACCACTGAAAGCGATAACCCTGAGCCACACTCGGGCTGCATACATCACCTCTCCCTGCGCTCCCTCGCTGATCACCGCAGTCTCCTCCGGCGATTGCGGCGTTTTACTTCCTGGTTTCCTTCTTGCGAGGAGGGAACCGGGAAGTATGAGGTCACGATCGCCGGAGGAGGCAGCTGGGGACATCGAGGGAGCACAGGGAGAGGTGATGTATCCAGCGGCATCCCGAGTGTTGCTCTGGGTTACCGCTTCCCACATAGGAATTTAACCCCGAGCCACACTTGGAATAACGCTGGGGGGGGGGGGGCAATAAAAACAATTTACCGCTTTTAGACTAGAAATTTTAAAATAGACAACCAGGGTGGTTAATTAAATAGGACTTATGCTCATCATGTTTAAACGCCAGCTTAAAACAGTCAAAATGAGCTCTCAACAGTGAAGGGGTTAAAAAGCAAAACCATGTAAAAAATTGGGTATTTCTAATCTCAGGACAAAATTTCGTAACTATCCTGGGTCTTTTTTGGCGGTTGTAGATTCTAGGGATTAAATTTCGAAAAAAGGGCGTTTTTTTTTTTTTCTTTTCTCAATTTTTTAATTTTATTTTATAGTAGGGATGCACCGATACCACTTTAAGTACGAGTACCGATACTTTTATTTAATGTCATGTGACGCTTTCCAATAAGAACAGACCTCGTATAAAAATTTGAGATTTGCCCCAGCTCACATGGGTTTGCCCCCAGCACTCATGGATTTGCCCCCAGCACTCATGGATTTGCCCCCAGCACTCATGGGTTTGCCCCCAGCACTCATGGATTTGCCCCCAGCACTCATGGATTTGCCCCCAGCTCTGATGGATTATGCCCCCAGCTCTGATGGATTTGCCCCCAGCTCTGATGGATTTGCCCCCAGCTCTGATGGATTTGCCCCCAGCTCTGATGGATTTGCCCCCAGCTCTGATGGATTTGCCCCCAGGTCTCATGGCTTTGCCCCCAGGTCTCATGGCTTTGCCCCCAGGTCTCATGGCTTTGCCCCCAGGTCTCATGGATTTGCCCCCAGGTCTCATGGATTTGCCCGCAGCTCGAACGCTGGGGAAGCTGGCCTCATGCATGAAAAGCACGCGGCCAGCGTTTCCCTCCGGCGCGCGCGATGCGATACACACCCTGAAGGTCCGGTCGCTTGTTGGAAGTGATGCGATCACGTGGCCGCCGGGCGCATCTGTGACGCTGCCTCCAGCCGAGAGGCAGCGTCACAGGAGCGCCCAGTGGCCGCGGGAACGCATCACTGACAAGCGACCGGACCTTCAGGATGGGTGAGTATGTGGCGCGCCGGAAGGGAACGCTGGCCGCGTGCTTTTCATGCACGCGGCCAGCTTCCCCAGCCCAGCGGATACCGGCAAGCCGGCCCAGCGCTGACTTCCGGTATCGGCGGGATGTATCGGGCCGTTTGCACGAGTAACAAGTACTCGTGCAAACGGCAATATCGGCCCCGATACCGATACTAGCATCGGTATCGGTGCATCCCTATTTTATAGTAAATTATAAGCTATGATGGAAATAATGTTTTTTAGAAAGTCCATTTAATGGCAGGAAAAACTGTATAGATGTGTGGGTTGCATAAACGACTGAGAGGAAAATTTGACCTAAACATAAACGGCGCAGAAACGTAAAAACAGCAGCGTGCACTTTCGAACGGATTTTCGTAAAACCACCGGGTCACTATGGGTTAAAGGGCCAAAAAATGAAATGTCCTTATTGTGTTTTTTTGATGTAGCAACATCAAAAAAACACAATAAGGACATTTCATTTTTTGGCTCTTTAACCCCATAGTGACCCGGTGGTTTTACGAAAATCCGTTCGAAAGTGCACGCTGCTGTTTTTACGTTTCTGCGCCGTTTATGTTTAGGTCAAGTTTTCCTCTCAGTCGTTTATGCAACCCACACATCTATACAGTTTTTCCTGCCATTAAATGGACTTTCTAAAAAACATTATTTCCATCTTACATGTGCTTTGTTTTTCTCTTCTATGTTTAGTTAAGGAAATATTTTCCTCTGTATGTGTCACTGGGTGCATCCATTGTGTGATATTTTGTGTTGTAACCCCCCACCCCCACAAGATCTTTCATCACTTGCTCATCGCTGTGTGGCTTTGGCCATAGAATGGAGTGAATGGGTCAGTCATTGACTCACATCATTGTATTGTGTGGGATGTATTCAAAGGACATCACCAGGGGGTGGATTAGAAGTCTTTTAAGCTTCCCTGTCTTATCTCTTGCAGCCGCCATTGCTTATTTCAGGTAGCCTGTAGAACAGTAGACCACCTGCAGTCTGATCTAAACAATCCCTCCTCCACCTCATTAACCTTTTAAATACTGTAGATTAGATAAACCATAGAAGTAAATAAAAACATTTGCACATATTTTGGTAAATGTTGCCTCATGGGAAAAAACCTCAAAATGGAAACGAGATAAAAACTCGCTTTAATTTTCCTTTTTACATTTACTTCAAAGATAAAAACATGTTTTTTATAATGTTTTTGATTTGTAATGCACAAGTAATCTAGCTACAGTTTATATAAGTTGTAGGGGTTATTTAACCACAGTTATGAAAACCTATTAGTAATAAATATGGTTCTGTAACGGTTAATTGTACCTCCTTTATATGCATATTGTGCCAGGATATATGAATACACACATGCAGCCTTTGTCCCAGTGTTGTAACGTCCTTGTATCTCCGTGACGCTGTCACAGTGATGGAAAAATAACGTTTTAAGCCATTCCATATATTTTGTAGCCACTTGGCCGCGGTTTGAAACATTATGTCCCGCCTTGGGTAAATGTAAAAGATCTACGACTGCTAGAGCTTCAGTATTTCTGTTTGTCATATGTTTACTCAGTCGTGACCTTTTTTATGCATTTATATTTTTCTGTGTTCTTTCATTACCTGCCAGGGCTCCGTTCTTGCGATTTCGTTGTGTGAGCACTAGGTGTCACTGGCGGCACACCGCAGCCACGGCGTATGGCTCCTCTCCCATCAGCCTGCTGTGAATAATAACATACTATATACATTTCAAAATATACGATGCTTACCCGTACACTGTAATTGGTTATCACAAGATATATACATTCATAAACTGCACATTAGGTCTGGCATTGCATCTTCCTTCATTAAGTCAGAGCAGACTAGTCTGCAGAAGAATACCGTAATATCCCATCCTTTCCTGTCTTTGTATTCGCAGCTACAGGTATAATAATGTTAGATGCTTATATTTCCCATTACTATGAGTCAGCCAAAGGGTGGGTGTATATATATTTACACATACCCACACAGCCAGGCTGATATAAACTCACATACTGTAATATCTGGTTGCGTCGCCTTTTGCTGTGATTGCGGCACGCATTCGCCGCGGCATCGTGTCAATAAGCTCATGCAATGTCACAGCATTTATTGGCGTCCAGAGTTGCATTAATTTATGGCCAAGATCTTGTATTGATGATGGGAGAGTCGCAGCGCTGCGTAAAGTCTTCTCCAGCACATTATCCCAAAGATTAACCTCAATGGGGTTAAGGTCTGGACTGTGTGACGACCAATCCATGTCTGATGTCTCCTGCTCCCTGAACCACTCTTGCACAATCTGAGCCCGATGAGTCCTGGCATTGCCGTCTTGGAATATGCCCGCTGTGCCATCAGGGGAGAAAGAACCCATTGATGGGAAAACCTGCTCATTCAGTATATTCAGGGAGTCACATGACCTCATTTTATGCTGAAACATGCCACCGGGGGGGGGGGGGTGGATCAATGCCGGCAACCTTTCTGTAAAGGGTTGAAGAATTAATGAATAAATGTGTGAATTTACATTTTCTAACCTTTTTATAAGTAAAACGTTCTGCTACTATTTTTTTCCTTAAATAAAAAGCTTGCTACTGAAGGGGTTAAAAGAATGACTGATATGAAAATACAATGTTTACACCATTGTCTTGGTGTCCACTTGGCCTCTACAGAGTTAATTTCGGCAGCACCACATCCTGCATATTCTAGGTGTGTGTCCAAAATCCTGTCACTTTTTTTCCCCCCTCTGGGCTACTCTAAGAACAGGGTTTTGGTAATACAGTGTAACGTAGGTGTCGGCAAGCTTGGTCCTCCCGGTGTTTTGGAACTGCATTTCCCATGAGGCTCAACCAATTTGACAAGTGGCTAAGTATCATGGGAAATGTAGTTTTAAAACATCTGGAGGGCCGAGGTTGCTGAACCCAGATCTAATACATTATCCTGTGATATCGCAATTAAAGCATCGGCTTATTAAGGACGCGAGTATCCACAGGTAGTGTCTGTACTTTGTGTGACTCCTCATCCCAGGTCCTGAGGGCAACTTAACACAGAGCGGAGCCTAAGGGCCCTATTCCCTTAGCTTAGTGCACGCTAAAATGGGGATGCTAATGGGGAAAATCTGCCCCTACAGGTTCCCCTGTAGTGTCCCCATTTTATGGCAATATTCCAGGACAGGCAGCTCATCCCGGATTGCGTCGCTAACCACTGGGATACTCCATGGAATTCCGTGCTGCCGCTTCTGGGCCGCGAGACCTGCGCAATCTCGCTCTAGCGAGATCGAGCAGCTCTGCGGAGGCAGACTGGGAACTATTTGTCCCCAGTCCCACTCTCCTCCCAGCGACAAGCAGCAGATGGGGTCATCGTTATCGCAGCGGGATGAGAGGCGAGTATGGGATTTATGGGGGGTTTAGGGGGTGCTACATGATTCTGCAAAAACAGAATCATTTAGCACCAGCTTTCAGGAGTAGGGAAAATTTTGGATTGCGTGCCCCTGTGGTAATTTTGGCTTGCATGCCCCTGTGGTAATGTTGGCTTGCATGTCCCTGTGGTAATTTTGGCTTGCATGCCCCTGTGGTAATGTTGGCTTGCATGTCTCTGTGGTAATGTTGGCTTGCGTGTCCCTGTGGTAATGTTGGCTTGCGTGTCCCTGTGGTAATGTTGGCTTGCGTGCCCCTGTGGTAATGTTGGCTTGCGTGTCCCTGTGGTAATGTTGGCTTGCGTGCCCCTGTGGTAATGTTGGCTTGCGTGCCCCTGTGGTAATGTTGGCTTGCGTGCCCCTGTGGTAATGTTGGCTTGCGTGCCCCTGTGGTAATGTTGGCTTGCGTGCCCCTGTGGTAATGTTGGCTTGCGTGCCCCTGTGGTAATGTTGGCTTGCGTGCCCCTGTGGTAATGTTGGCTTGCGTGCCCCTGTGGTAATGTTGGCTTGCGTGCCCCTGTGGTAATTTTGCTGCTCAGTGATGGCAGGTTTCAGTCTGCATTTCCCCCAAGGGAATCCTTAAAACCTTGCCTGTTAGAGGGACCTGAGGAACCAGGTTGGGGATCATTGGTCTTGATGAACTGGATTGTAATTCGTTACCCATACAGATAGTCCTGTAACCGAACATGAGCTCTTCAGATGCTGCGGACTGCAGATACTATAAATCTCAAACTATCCCTGCATCCCACAGCATCCTGATTGCAAATACATCCCTAACCATTTACATTGGCTTGACACAGGGGACCGCAACCTCGGCTCCCTGATGTTTTAGGAACTACATTTCCCATGTGGCTCAGTCAGCTTAATGGGTGACTGAGCATCATGGGAGATGTAGTTCCCAAAACATCAGGGAGCCAAGGTTGCTGACCCCTGGCTTAACACTTTAATTGTGTTTTATAGTTGATTCCTTTTATACTTTCTAGAAAGTAGATATTCATTGTGCAAAATGGAATTTATTTGTGGGAAATGTTGTAGTCAATTGTGTCAGGTTTATTATGGATTTTTTTAATGTACGCTGGATTGCACGTTGCCAAAGTCACCGCTATCGTTTTTCATCCAATATTCTGATCTTTCAGGATCGTAGCGAAGCCTAAGTAGAAAACGCGATGCATACGTTATTTCTAACGAAACAGGAAAATATGGTAGATGCTTATCAGTAATTGCCGGAGCAGCAAATAAGAGGTCGATCAGTTTCCTAGGCCTTATGTGATAGATGAGCCACAGAGATAGGTTAGAGACGTGTAGGATGTTGTTCCAGATAGCCGATTAGTGTCCTTTTTTTTTTTTTTTTTGGTACTTTTTTTTTATTATATTAATTCAGCGCAGTTCGAAAAATGCAATCTGAACCCTGGAGTGTGGATAATATAAATAAATAAATCTGACTTTCCATCTGACTCCATCAATGCCACGCCGTACTAGATGACGCCATACCAGTTCTCTCTTCCGGTAACGGTAGACATATTGGCGGCATTTGCATGAGTACAAGTACTCGTGCAAATGCCTGGTATTGGCACAAATACTAGAAATGGTGCATCACTAAAAATAATAATTTACTTTTACGTTGTCACCGCTTTGTGGCCTCGGTTTAGATTCCTACCTTTAGAAAGTCTGCTTTTAACCTCTTCACTACCAAGAGATTTTTGCAGGAAAAAAAAAAAACTGTCAGGAACCACTGTATATAATTATGCAGTAAGAAATATTCAGGAATATTCCCAAAATATTCCTATTTGGCAGGGAGATGTTTCCATCTGCTGGGCAAATGGAGTCACTGCAGTTCAGGTCTCTGTGCAGGATCTGCTGGTGATCTGTCAATTCAGACACATTCCCACTTGGTTTAAAAAGTGTGAGCATGATGCCCGAGGTACTTCTACTGTAGTGGCATGTTCTGGAGCCCAAATGCAAACTAATTTCACTTGCAATAAACACAATTCTTTTATTTGTCCTGTGGAACACCATGTCCATAAAAATATATATATATATAATCTCCAGGACATACTTGAAAACGAGAGAAATCTCAATGTAGCCTTCCTGGTAAAATACTTTGCAAATAAATAAATATATATATTTCCCCCAAAAAAACGCATGTTGGCATCAAATTTTCAATGCAAGTTAACCTCAAAAACTGAACCATCAGTTTGGCTCAAAAAATGACACCAGGGTTAGGGTTGCTTGTATGGTTAGGGTTAATATATACATTTTCCTATGTGTGCATACCCTAATGAAATGGTAACATCCGATCCCAGTGATCTCCCACAGTCATTTAATAGTAACCCCAAGTGAGCACATTGAGCTGTTCAACGAGATTTGGTGTTCCTGCCACGAGCCGGTATTCAGATATGATCACTGACTCCCAGAGCCCGTTGTTAAGTGATTCTACCCTAACGATTTGATAAGATTTTCTCCCGTCCAGCAGACATAAATTCTTCAACTTGTGTGTATAGTAATGGTTCTGGATAACCCCTTCTCTCCAATCTCGCAACCGTTTCCGACACCTGAGCTTATGCGTTGGCGGGATTGGAATCAATTGTCTTTGTCCTACTGAACTGGCTGATATGAAGTGTGATGTACGGATGAAATCTGTCAAAGCCCAGCGATACATTTCTACGCGTCAACTTTCTGTAGTGTTAAGTTTCAAATGTACCGTCGCCTTTTATGACCAAAACGCCAAGAAAGGGAATTTTTTCCATATTTAAAGTCACTGAATCCTCTAGAACAAACACTAAATGGATAGCGGCGCACTGACGGTATAAATCCACTCGAAGTGAAACGTGAAGAAGTGGGGTGCTAACAATGTATTGTGGCCGACCCACATTGCAAGCCAAAATACGACAAGAGGACCAGCCACTCAAATGTTGGGCGTTTAGGCTGGGGTCAGACGAGCGTTTTTCAGAGCGGAAGGAACGTCCGTGAGTGTGGACGTTCCTTCCACTCTGACGCCCGTCTGGCCACCTCACCGAGTGCAGTTAGTGTGCTCAGCGCTACAAGGCTCCGTGCTTTGCAGCCCCGACCAACGCGCGTTGTAGCGTTTCGATGGGGAGGCTTTCAGAACATCCGCAGCACGCCAGCTGTAGCCCCCGTGCAATTTGTGTGCATGCTACAGTATGTGGCCGGCCCCGTCGAAGACTTTGAGAATATTCCCAAATATTTCTTACTGTATAATTAAATATGATTTTCCAAAAACCACTTGATCCTGAAAGTGCTTTTCTGGTAATCCCTTGCTATTGAAGGGCTAATGCTTTCTATTGTGTAGTCCAAAGTACTCCATTTATTAATGTGAGATTGCGACGACACAGACCTCCTGCCGAAGACCTCGCGCACACATTGGACCAGCATGATATCAAGTTTTCTTTTGTTCTCCCAGTTTTATCGTCGTTTCCCAAAATCCTTCTACTCATAAGTTGATTTTTGCACCAACACAACAAGTAATTTATGACTTGTAATCACTCGTTATTCTTGTTCGACCATTACAAAGTTGGACTGGGGTCCTTAGAGTTCTTGTTTGGTGACTGTGTTTGGGCAAAGTGCAATATACGTGGAAATAATGACCTAAACCGAAAAAGTGAGACATATTTTGGCCGGTCTTGGATGTGGCGGAGATGGGAAATTTAAACTGTCGAAGATCACATCCAAGACCTGCAAACCCTGGAACACAACACCACACCTTTTTGTATTGGAAAATTTTCCAACCTTATATTTTTTCTGCCGCTTTTTCTTCTGATGGACTCGTTGGACGTTTTGGCTTATTTCCCCAAATGACCAGAAGCATCAATGTACACTTGTTGCTGGTAAGCCAAGTCGAATGTCACAAAGTACATGCCGGCTGAAAAAAAGATGGCTTCATGAAGGAAGTTTTTATTTGTTTTCTACGTTTAGAAGAGCCTGAAGATGCAAATGTTTTGTGATTAAGATTTCTTCCTACATGTATTTTGCTGGTAGACATCCATAAATATTTTATCGAGCGCGATATATATATACGTTCAGTCTGCCAGGCAGAAAGCCGATACCTGCAGCTAGGGCTCCTGAGGGACACGCCACTCGCTCAAGCTCTTGTTTTCTGTTTTTGATAGATATATATATTTTTTTTATTTTTTTTCCATACTTGTATCCAAGAATGGCTTCACTTGATTAACACTTCTTGCCCATGGACTTTTTTTCACGTTTTTCTGATTTAATAAATTTGTACATTTTGGAAACGTTTGATTCAGGGGATGGCTGTGATGAAGTTCATGAAGACAATTGGACTTTTGTGACATTTTAGAAGTGGTTATAGGAAAGCGCTACAAACGACAATCAAGACTTCCGAAGTACATGTCTGATTTCCAGTATTCTTCGTCCAGCAGAATTTCTAATGCTAACACTTTATTACTTGAAAATTGCTACAGAAATCGGAGTTGCGTATTTTAGTTTGCTTGCGTTTCCAAGGAAACTTTAGTGAGCGACAAATTAGGTCAAATTAATATTCTTTTGATGAAGCTTTTGGCTTAATATGGGACGATAATGTGATCATGCAGTGATCTGAAAGATTAGGTCCTTTCCTCTGAATCCACTGCACACTCTTTGGCTCTTCCAATGAACACACTAGCCACCGTGACCATGTGATTAATTTTAAATGGTCATTCTTATTGGCCTCCCCAACTCCCGTATTGCCCCTTTGCAATCTGTAATGAATGCAGGGGCCGACTTATTTTTCTCACCAGGCGCACCTCGTGTACCTCCCCCCTCTGCCCGTCCCACCATTGGCTTCCTGTACGTTCCAGGATACATTTTACAATATTGATACTCACGTTAAAATCGATCAATAACTCAACTCCCCTCTCAACTGTCTTCATTACTCCGCAAGCAGGTCTCGTCTAGACAACTCCGGTCGGCAGGCAATCTCTACCGGTCGTCTGTTTACACCCGCGTGGCCAACTCTCACCTCCAAGACTTCTCAAGGACAGCTCCGGTCCTGTGGAAGGACTTTCCACGCCTTATCAAACTCTCCCCTAATATTCTGGCCTTCAAGAAATCGCTCAAAAACCATCTCTTCAGATTAGCGCACCACATCACTGATGCAACTCATCCCTCTGCTCACCTACTCACACATGATTGAAGCTGCTTCTATGACCCCACCGTTCCTGAACCATTGGCACTAATGATCTTGACATCTAGAAAAATGTCCCTGTCCTTCCTCAACCCCAATCCAAATTTGTATCTTTTTCCCTTTGGTTTTTGTAAAGCACTTTGAAAACATTTGGCGCTATATAAATGACAATAATAATTCTGAGCTGCATTATGACCTCCCCTACCGTCAGGTGACCCTGGGGCTGTGACAGGTTTTCAAAGTGGATTGCTGTCTTCCATCTCAAAGGCTACCATTCACCCTTGGCTTGACAGCCTTCTGTTCAACATTACATATTGGTTTGCATTCAGAGGTGTTGAATCGTCTGGTCAAGTGTACGTTCACTCGGACAAGCTTCAAAAAAGAAGCTTAAGGCTAGGGTCAGACTGAGGCAGTGCGAACGCGCGTTTAGGCGCACTTAATCACGGCCGTAGTAGCAGCAAATGCCGGGCAATGACGGCCAATATACGAAGTACGGTCGCACAAAAGTCCGGCTGCGCAACGCAAGTGGCAAACGAACGCATTTTGTCGAACGTAAAACCGCTAGTACGGTTGTACAGAGTGCGCTGCGTCCGCTAGCGGCGTGTTTGCGTGATTGGGAGACGTCAGACGCTGCTAATGTCCGGCCAACATAACGTCCTGATGCACAAAGTGTTTTATTGATGATCCGTACAAAATCACGAACGCAAATGCGCATAGTATGACCGCTATCGCGTACTCTGTGAAAAAATGCGTCCATTTGTTCGAACGCACTTTTTCACAGACAACGTGAAAATGCGTTCGTCTGACCCTAGCCTAAAGGATTGTCAGAGATAAATAATCCTCCCTTTTTCTTCTTCATTTTTTTAATGCAAACTTAGTGTGCACCCTGGGAGAAATGCAATTCTGTGAGGCCTCACACCTGTAATTGTGTTACTGTAAAGAAGCTGCAAGGAGCAGCCCCCACTCTCACTGTAACAAAAAGCTCAACAAACATTACAGCAGCGTTACAGCAGCCAGGGAGAGTACAGAATACAGGGAGAGCTCTGAGGTCGCTCTCTGCTGTACAGGGATAAGATTCTGGGGGTTATAAGGACTGAAAATCCCTGTAAAGTACAGATAGGTGTTGCTGAGATGAGGGTCATCATCTAGAGTTTAGAACCTTTCATCCCAACGATATTTCTGTAAAAGATAATGTAAATTTGCCTGTATTTAATTATTCTTTATTTTAATATTGCAAATTCCATTTTCAAATGTTATCCTAAAAAGTTTTTCTGGAACAAAAAGTGCACTGTAGCGAATTTTAATTTCTTGCATTAAAGAATGTGTTTTATAATTTAAAAAATATCTTTAAAATCCTCTGTATTTTTACGAGTCTAGGGGTGTAGTACTGTTACTGTTTTTTTTTTTTTTGTGTTTTTTTTCTTTTTAGCCCAACCGGTGTTAACATTTCTTTGGTTTGTCTGCATATCATTTAAATATTAATATAATAAAGTTTCCAAAACACTTCATGATAAAATGATATTTTATTTTTTAAATTTTTTTATTTTATATTTTGGTTTCTATAAAGTGGATGCGGTGACGTTATGACGGAGAATAGGGATTTGGTTATGACAGGAAATTGGCTGTACGGAATTTATTTTTAAAATGTATTATAAAACACACACCTTTGATCTGTAGAATATAGGTTTGTAATGTACGTGTCGTTTATCTCTTCATGTCATCATATCATCTATCTCGCTCCTCGGTCTTGTTCTCCTCTTTCTAAAGACATTGAAAAAGCGACTAAAACCTGATGTGACATCGCATGGCTGAAAAAAAAAATGTGTCAAGTCCAGTCATGTGGATAATGTAATATCCTGCGCGTCTGCCAGAGAAAATCAGGAAAGTGTTAAATTGTTAACTGTTCGGTGCTGCCTCGCTGCAGCTTCAGCAAAATACAAGCCCGTCTCTCACATTTGATCGTGCGTTGGGGCACACTAAAAATTTCCGGGAAAAGAAAACCCATAAAATGATTTTCTGCATCCTCCGAATCATCATAATCAACAGTGGGATACTTACGTAGTGAATGGAGCCCCGTCTGGACGTCTGAATTTCTTTTGCCTCAGAAATGACAAATTTCATTGCTTTACCAAGCACAGATCTGGAAGGAGTAATCGATCCGGAGGGGCTGCCGCCCCGAAGCCCGGTGTGACATGCCATAGAGTGATTTATAGAGCGCTTTCGGTGTTTCTTTTACTCTCAGCTTGTGTTTATTTATGGACCTAGATGTTCAGAATTATTATTCTGGAATGTTGTATGCGATGGTTTACCATGGCAACAGGAAAGCCCAACAAGTTGGCAAATATTTGCAGGCATCTTGGATGCCAGTGTTGGCCAGTGAATGAGGCGAGGAAGTCGGCATTGCCCATGTGGACTGATTCCAGATCAATGAATACATGGACCTGGGGTGTTGGATTTTATTGGGCATTAGTCCTTTTCCACCTACATTGTGTCTTAACCCCTTGGTGTCTCTACAACAGCAATCTCAATCTCAATGCCCACTCCTGATGTTACTGAACTGCAGCTCCCATGAATCTATGACCATCTAATAAGTCAAAGAATTCTGGTTATTGTAGGCCATCAACATCTGGAGGGCGGGAGTTGGATACACCCGCTCTACACTACACTATTATTATTATTATTATTATTTTATTTATAAAGCGCCAGCATATTCCGTAGCGCTGTACAATAAGCACAGTATAGACCGGGTTACAATACATTGAACAACATTTGACAAACAGTACAGGAGGAGATGAGGGCCCTATTCCCGTAGGAACTCACAATCTAGGACACCATCCTCAGCCCATGGTTTCTCTACAGTGTCCTTCAAGCCCATGGTGTTACGAAATGGCCTCCTTCAAGCCCATGATGTCTCTACATAGTGTCCTTCAGCTCTTTGGTTTCACTCCATCTCCTTCAACCCCATGGTGTCTCCGTGCCGTGTCCTTCAGCCTGTGTTGTGTCTATGCCATCTCCTCAGGCCCCGTGGTGTCTCTACGCCATCTCAGGCCCTGTGATGTCTCTACGCCATCTCAAGCCCCGTGGTGTCTACGCCATCTCAAGCACCATGGTGTGTCTACGCCATCTCAAGCACCATGGTGTGTCTACACCATCTCAAGCACCATGGTGTGTCTACACCATCTCAAGCACCATGGTGTGTCTATGCCATCTCAAGCACCATGGTGTGTCTATGCCATCTCAAGCACCATGGTGTGTCTATGCCATCTCAAGCACCATGGTGTGTCTACGCCATCTCAAGCACCATGGTGTGTCTACGCCATCTCCTCAAGCCCTGTGGTGTCTCTACGCCATCTCCTCAAGCCCCGTGGTGTCTCTCCGCCATCTCCTCAAGCCCCGTGGTGTCTCTCCACCATCTCCTCAAGCCCCGTGGTGTCTCTCCGCCATCTCCTCAAGCCCCGTGGTGTCTCTCCGCCATCTCCTCAAGCCCCGTGGTGTCTCTCCGCCATCTCCTCAAGCCCCGTGGTGTGTCTCCGCCATCTCCTCAAGCCCCGTGGTGTCTCTCCGCCATCTCCTCAAGCCCCGTGGTGTCTCTCCGCCATCTCCTCAAGCCCCGAGGTGTCTCTCCGCCATCTCCTCAAGCCCCGTGGTGTCTCGCCGCCATCTCCTCAAGCCCCGTGGTGTCTCTCCGCCATCTCCTCAAGCCCCGTGGTGTCTCTCTTCGCCATCTCCTCAAGCCCCGTGGTGTCTCTCTTCGCCATCTCTTCAAGCCCCGTGGTGTCTCTCTTCCATCTCCTCAAGCCCCGTGGTGTCTTCTTCCATCTCCTCAAGCCCCGTGGTGTCTCTTCCATCTCCTCAAGCCCCGTGGTGTCTCTCTCCATCTCCTCAAGCCCCGTGGTGTCTCTCTTCCATCTCCTCAAGCCCCGTGGTGTCTCTCTTCCATCTCCTCAAGCCCGTGGTGTCTCTCTTCCATCTCCTCAAGCCCCGTGGTGTCTCTTCCATCTCCTCAAGCCCCGTGGTGTCTCTCTTCCATCTCCTCAAGCCCGTGGTGTCTCTCTTCCATCTCCTCAAGCCCCGTGGTGTCTCTCTTCCATCTCCTCAAGCCCGTGGTGTCTCTCTTCCATCTCCTCAAGCCCGTGGTGTCTCTCTTCCATCTCCTCAAGCCCCGTGGTGTCTCTCTTCGCCATCTCTTCAAGCCCCGTGGTGTCTCTCTTCCATCTCCTCAAGCCCCGTGGTGTCTCTTCCATCTCCTCAAGCCCCGTGGTGTCTCTTCCATCTCCTCAAGCCCCGTGGTGTCTCTTCCATCTCCTCAAGCCCCGTGGTGTCTCTCTTCCATCTCCTCAAGCCCCGTGGTGTCTCTCTTCCATCTCCTCAGCCCCGTGGTGTCTCTCTTCCATCTCCTCAAGCCCCGTGGTGTCTCTTCTCCATCTCCTCAAGCCCCGTGGTGTCTCTCTTCCATCTCCTCAAGCCCGTGGTGTCTCTCTTCCATCTCCTCAAGCCCCGTGGTGTCTCTCTTCCATCTCCTCAAGCCCCGTGGTGTCTCTCTCTTCCATCTCCTCTCAAGCCCCGTGGTGTCTCTCTTCCATCTCCTCAAGCCCCGTGGTGTCTCTCTTCCATCTCCTCAAGCCCCGTGGTGTCTCTCTTCCATCTCCTCAAGCCCCGTGGTGTCTCTCTTCCATCTCCTCAAGCCCCGTGGTGTCTCTCTTCCATCTCCTCAAGCCCCGTGGTGTCTCTCTTCCATCTCCTCAAGCCCCGTGGGTCTCTCTTCCATCTCCTCAAGCCCCGTGGTGTCTCTCTTCCATCTCCTCAAGCCCCGTGGTGTCTCTCTTCCATCTCCTCAAGCCCGTGGTGTCTCTCTTCCATCTCCTCAAGCCCCGTGGTGTCTCTCTTCCATCTCCTCAAGCCCCGTGGTGTGTCTCTCTTCCATCTCCTCAAGCCCCGTGGTGTCTCTCTTCCATCTCCTCAAGCCCCGTGGTGTCTCTTCTTCCATCTCCTCAAGCCCCGTGGTGTCTCTCTTCCATCTCCTCAAGCCCCGTGGTGTCTCTCTTCCATCTCCTCAAGCCCGTGGTGTCTCTCTTCCATCTCCTCAAGCCCGTGGTGTCTCTCTTCCATCTCCTCAAGCCCCGTGGTGTCTCTCTTCCATCTCCTCAAGCCCCGTGGTGTCTCTCTTCCATCTCCTCAAGCCCGTGGTGTCTCTCTTCCATCTCCTCAAGCCCCGTGGTGTCTCTCTTCCATCTCCTCAAGCCGGTGGTGTCTCTCTTCCATCTCCTCAAGCCCCGTGGTGTCTCTCTTCCATCTCCTCAAGCCCCGTGGTGTCTCTCTTCCATCTCCTCAAGCCCCGTGGTGTCTCTCTTCCATCTCCTCAAGCCCCGTGGTGTCTCTCTTCCATCTCCTCAAGCCCGTGGTGTCTCTCTCCATCTCCTCAAGCCCCGTGGTGTCTCTCTTCCATCTCCTCAAGCCCGTGGTGTCTCTCTTCCATCTCCTCAAGCCCCGTGGTGTCTCTCTTCCATCTCCTCAAGCCCCGTGGTGTCTCTCTTCCATCTCCTCAAGCCCCGTGGTGTCTCTCTTCCATCTCCTCAAGCCCCGTGGTGTCTCTCTTCCATCTCCTCAAGCCCCGTGGTGTCTCTCTTCCATCTCCTCAAGCCCCGTGGTGTCTCTCTTCCATCTCCTCAAGCCCGTGGTGTCTCTCTTCCATCTCCTCAAGCCCCGTGGTGTCTCTCTTCATCATCTCCTCAAGCCCCGTGTGTGTCTCTCTCCATCTCCTCAAGCCCCGTGGTGTCTCTCTTCCATCTCCTCAAGCCCCGTGGTGTCTCTCTTCCATCTCCTCAAGCCCCGTGGTGTCTCTCTTCCATCTCCTCAAGCCCCGGTGTCTCTTCTTCCATCTCCTCAAGCCCCGTGGTGTCTCTCTTCCATCTCCTCAAGCCCCGTGGGTCTCTCTTCCATCTCCTCAAGCCCCGTGGTGTCTCTCTTCCATCTCCTCAAGCCCCGTGGTGTCTCTCTTCCATCTCCTCAAGCCCCGTGGTGTCTCTCTTCCATCTCCTCAAGCCCCGTGGTGTCTCTCTTCCATCTCCTCAGCCCCGTGGTGTCTCTCTTCCATCTCCTCAAGCCCCGTGGTGTCTCTCTTCCATCTCCTCAAGCCCGTGGTGTCTCTCTTCCATCTCCTCAAGCCCCGTGGTGTCTCTCTTCCATCTCCTCAAGCCCCGTGGTGTCTCCTCTTCCATCTCCTCAAGCCCCGTGGGTGTCTCTCTTCTATCTCCTCAAGCCCCGTGGTGTCTCTCTTCTATCTCCTCAAGCCCCGTGGTGTCTCTCTTCTATCTCCTCAAGCCCCGTGGTGTCTCTCTTCTATCTCCTCAAGCCCCGTGGTGTCTCTCTTCTATCTCCTTTTAATCCGTTGGCCTCTCTGCATCATCTCCTACAGCCCCGTGGTGTCTTTGCACAACTCACGTTCATTATGGCTTTGCTTAGTTCACTCTCATGCGCAGGTTTTCTCTTCTGGAGGGCCTGAACTTATTAAGGTTTTACTGGGACGATTTTGAGGAATGAAAGCCACAGCTCACTTAGACCCTATGTTGAGCTGGCCCTGAGGGTGGTGCTTTTTCGTGCAAAGTGTCCCAACTGGGCCGCTCTAGTCTGTCTTGGATGTTTTATGCTGTATTTTTATTGAAATAGCTAGTAGCAAGTGTTTTAGATTTCCTAACCCTGTATATTGTCGTACCTGGTTATAGACTCATTAGTCCATACCTTTCCCTTTTTACCTCTGTGACAGGTCCTTTGCTTCCACCATTCCACCCACCTTTTGGAATTTTAGCCAAACGCTGTGACAGTTAATCGCTATAGCAGTGTACAGTTAAGAGTGCACCTCTTACCTAAAGAGTTAGCTGTGGAGATGCAATGGCTTGACTCGTTTTATTGGAGAAAGTACCTGCAGGTTCTTCTTCTCCATCTCCATCTCCCTGCCAGTTTGTCCGTCCACAGTACGTGTCTTCATCTCTCTCCTCCGTGTGAATCTTCACAACCAGGAGGAAGATCTAGAGAAATGAAGGAGCATCCTATTTGGTTGTTACCACTTCTCTGCCAGCTGAAGCACAACACAGGACCGAGAAAGCTCTGGTCTACACATCAGGAGGAACTCACCGGGGCTCAATTGTCACTCGCCGGTGGCGAGGGGGAGAGTCCGGTTCTAAGCCCAGACGATAATGCAATTTTATTCCACTAGACTGTGTCGTGGTAGTATGGCTTCTGTATTCTAGCAAGCATTCGATTCTTCAAACCATACAGTGTCCCCATCCTTTTTATTCTTTAGACCATAAACAAAACGTGTGTGTGTGTATCATTATACTAATTAATTAAATAATTGTGTTGCATCGATTTTTAGAGATGAATATAACCATTATGGCAGAACGTGCACATTGTGTTTTATTATCAGTTCCAAGGCTTATAAGTCATTCGTGTCTCGTGTAATTGACGTGGACTCCAGGACAATTAAAATAAAACGCACAATGTCTGGCTTTAGAAATTAATGTTACATCTTCACTCGTATAGTCTAGTACATGGTTCCTACTTTTTAATCAATATTTTGCCTTGATTTTTCTTAAAGGCACAGTTTGAGAATTTTCATGATGCACTCGTACATAAGGGTTACATGGGGGGGCTGTGTTAATTGAAAGAACACTCTACAGCAGAGGTCAGCAACCTTGGCCCTCCAGATGTTTTGGAATTACATCTCCCATAATGCTCAGCTACTCATTAGGATGGAGGGGGCTCAGTGGAAGTGTTCAAGGAGGGCCCGAGGTAGATTGAGTGCTCAATGTTGTCTCACTGCTGTGATCCCCTGCTCCCTCTGAGGGAGCTCCAGAGGGCTGATTCAGCCATCCAAATGCAGGGGTTTAGCCCCGCCTAGACCCTCAGCTCAGGGAGCCCTCAGCTCAAGTTTCCTGGTCTCGGAGTATATTGGGTAACCAGCCCCATCCAATGGGTTCAAAGCCTTACTGCACTGAGAGCCACTGGATTAGCTGGAGCATCCAGCTCCCTTGCGGTCACATGACAAGTTGAGCTGGAAGCATGTCATATCCTGCAGAGAGGAGAGGGAGACCAGTGCTGGATTGAGGTGATTTTTTTTTTTTTTTTTTTTTTTACAGGATATAAAGAGGTTAAACCTGTAAGGGGGAATGTAGAGAGGTGTCAGAGGTCAATGTTTAACCCCTGTGTTTCCTACCCTCTCCTGTTTTACCTCTTTAGTGTCCCTTTGACCTTTGAACATGGAGAATTCTATTCTAAGCCTAATGAAAAGATCATTTTGATGAATATACTTTTTTTTTTTTCTTCTTCCTTTAAAGAAATGGAAGTGACATTTTTATTTGCATAATCAAAGGTTTATAAATTGTCCCAAACAGGATCCAAATCCGTTCATGACTTGTGATGTTAGTGGGAGTTGCAGTTCATCTCCTCCTGGAGAATCGCCACCTTTTTTGTACGATCAAAAAAGCGTTCCAGGTTGCTGCATTATTCTAAAATCTATTGTAAATCGTGGCGTTATAGATGGGGTGCTAGGTGTTTTACATTTATTTTGTTTCTGTGCTGTTTGAAAGATTAATTCAGGGATTCCATTCCTAAACCTCTTCAAAGACTCTTCACATTCGACATTCTCCCAGACAAGTAAACGAACACAAGAATAGGACGTGATTTAAAAACTTGCTGATTTCTTTCCTTTTTTTTGTTTAAATTAAAATCTAAAAAAAAAAAATAATTTTTGCTGAAGCATAATGTCTGTTCACCGTACAGGAGCAAACCCTGGCTTTACGGAAAGAGGGGATCGGCGTGGTCCTGGACTCCGAGCTTCCGCACCTCATCGGGATTGATGATGATCTTCTCAGCACGGGCATTATTTTGTATCACTTGAAGGTAAGAAAAAAGTCGCGTTTTCGTCATGCTAAGCTGTCGACTTTTTAATCTTTTTGAATTGCACACCAGCTGCTCTCACTTTAATTTAAATGTCATATCCAATAAATGTCACTGCACTCTTTGTTTTGAGTGCATAGATAATGTTTTATAAAAGAAGCCAACGGTGCATTTTCTTTAAGGGGCAATCTGCTTTCCTTAGCGATTTTAAACATCACCAACCGGCTAGGTTTATTTATAGAACTACTGGTAATTTTACTCATTAATATTGGCTTCAGTTTGCGTGGGGGGGGGGTGGATTCTGTTTGGTTTTTCTTTCCTCTTATCCCAACCAGAATTTCATTTTAAAAAGTAACCGCATAAAGCATTATTTGAAGCAGCTCTGCGATGTTCATTTTTTTCTAGTGAAATTAATAATTTATTAAAAATCTAGACAATGTCGCTTTGTCGAATGTATTCTTGTAAAGGGAGTCCTCCGTGGCCAGTCTCCCCTCTGATTACAGCCAAGAGTGTGCTTCAATCTGCCTTTTCACCAGTGCAGTTGTCGCCCCTGCCTTTCAGGTTGACGGCAATTGCAATAGGAAGCGGCACCCGCCATCGCATTGGCAAACTGCGCATGCATGTCTAGCACACACAGCCAATCAGATGCCTTTCAGTGCTTCTGCTCTTCATTGGACGTCGCCTTAAATAACCTATCCGAAATGGACTGAAGCTCCAGAAGACCGTCCAACAGGAGCTGATTTTTCACCATCCAGGTGGTGGAGAGTCCTCTAGATTAGCAAAGCTCATATGGACAGTTGGGTTGGTGGACACAAAGCACACCATGACAGTTTAAATTAAATGGTCATGGTGGCTGGAGTACCCCTTTAACTCTGTGGCAAGCACGTTTCTTCTTACTTCAACCATCCAGTGACACCGACATATATCCAGTGACACCGACATATTGTTTTCATTGTCTGTGGTATCATTCTGTCTTCCTGTCCCTCATTTGTCCGCGTAAAGGTTCTGCTCCCAGCAGAGCCCTCAACACTGGAGAAAAGCCAACCACTAATGCAATAAGGACAATTTGCATTTCTTTGGGGTTTTTTTGTAATATTTTAAGTGCGCCTGTCGAGGCCAGATGCACTTTAGCTGCAATATCCCAACAGGATATGTATTGTATTGGAAAGCGATGCGCTATCACATCTCTTGATGAGATATCGAAGCCGATACTTGCCTCGATCCAAAGCCAGGTGCCGCCATGTTTCGTCCTGCTTGGGTGAAACTACCTTGGGGCCGCTGTTCATCAATGTATGATTGGCCCTCAGCAGTGACTTCGTACGGCTCTGTGCTCAGAGTGGTTACGCCCCCCTGCGGCATGCCACAGGGCCGAGAGGGAGGAGGAAAACTTTGAAAGGGAGTAACTCCTACATTCCCATATACGTGTCAACAAAAAATACAACTAGCACATATATAAAGGAAGTGATTCTTCTCAAACCAGCTCTACTCAAGTTATTATTATTATTGTCGTGATTTATATAGCGCCAACAGTTTCAGCAGCGCTTAGTTAGGCATGAACGTGTCACTTTAAAGACTTTTTATATCCGGCATGCCCTAGACCAATGCACAGATTGAGTATAAGAGAACGTGTCCATTGACAATGATGGTAACCTCTGCTTACAGTACACATCCACACGGAGGGTTAAATTACCAAAGCAATTTAACCATCGACTGAGTCCTTCTGAGTTTTCGGAAAGGAAGTTGGATAGATTGGTAAATTAGAAACCACTTCAATATGGAAAACCAGTTTAATTAAAGAAAAACCCCACAAATATTGACATTAAATTAATATGAGGTTTTCTATTCTAAAAACAAATATTGTATCATTGATTTTTCACGGGGGAAAGTTTTTGTGAGATCATAGATGTTGGAAAGAGGTTTTTTTTTAATAGAAAATAACATCAGCTTCGTTATGGAGCCCACGATACTGCTGCTGCTGTGTAGCGAATTCTGATTACTTATTGATTTTTACTTTTATGGAATCCCGCAGATTCTTAATAATGCAGGAAGCCAGATGGCTGAACGTCGGACTATCTGGCAATCAGACAGTTAAACTGTGTTCCTGTGTTACTTTACATTGCCTGCCAGTAAAAATAAGGGGTTTCACGCTCACAGATCCCAACATAAGTGGATGTGTTGGTTCACTTATACAGTGAGATTACAAGGGTGTCTGCTCAAAACGTTTAAGATCGGCCTCTACTGCCGCCATCACCGTGTGTCCCGTACAGACTCTGCTACAACTGAAATAACCTATTCAGTAGACATACCTCTGTACAGCCTGGGGTCATTAAATGACTTGCGTCTGGTATCCTATAGTAAAGACATGGCTTTTAAGCAGCAGTAAAAACAGTTGAGTCTGAAAAAGACGTTTTTGGACGCCTTGGAGTTAGACTTCGGCTGGGTTTTGATCCTTCAAGTTCGGTTACATCCGAGTCTGATGCCTTGGCTGAATTGTAGTGTCATTCTCAATAGCTTGAAATAGAAATTGGGGTTAGAAGTTAGGGTTAGAAAATAAGGTTAGAAGGAAGGGTTACAAATTGGGGTTGGAAGGTAGGGGTACAAATTGGGGTTGGAAGGTAGGTAGGGTTACAAATTGGGGTTGGAAGGTACAAATTGGAGTTGGAAGGTACAAATTGGAGTTGGAAGGTACAAATTGGGGTTGGAAGGTACAAATTGGGGTTGGAAGGTAGGGTTACAAATTGGGGTTGGAAGGTAGGGTTACAAATTGGGGTTGGAAGGTAGGGTTACAAATTGGGGTTGGAAGGTAGGGTTACAAATTGGGGTTGGAAGGTAGGGTTACAAATTGGGATTAGGTTACTAGGTGTGTGCATGTGTTAGGGTTAGGTTATGATTTGTGCTTGCTTTAGGGTTACATTTAGGGTTATGGTTAACCCGAACTAACATTTTGCTTCATTTTTAGGCAACAGGTTCTGTCCATTCTTCAGACTCGAGCACAAAGAGTTCTGGTTCTATAGAGTTTTTTTTATTATGGGGAAAAAATGTGAATTTGAACATTTAGTTCTTCACAGCTTGATGCAATTTCTACCTTAATTTTCAGGAGGGACGTACATACGTTGGGAGAGAGGACGCCTCTGCCGAGCAAGATATAGGTAATCTGCATAAATTGGACTTTCTGTTTAAATACTTTTCTAATGACCTATATTCATGTTCTGGTTTAAAACCCTGTAGGGGTTGTTCACTAAGCACGTTCTGGCACCAAAGTTCCCCATAGTGGCAGAAAACGATAAAGACCATTGTAGCAACTATCTAGGCACTGGAACAAAAATCGTCAATGGCGAAAAATTGTGAACAGCAGTACCACCGTTATTTATCCTTAAGGCTAATGTCAGATGAACGCAGTCAGAGCGCACTCTGCGTGCGTGCATAACGGACGTACTGACAGAAGATACTGTACACACCACACGGTCCGTTTTTTTTTTCGTTTTTTTTTTTAGGGATGTAGAACAAAAAAGGGAAATATGGGAAATAAAATTCATTAAAAGACAGGTGCAGTCAGCCAGACCAAAAAAACTTGAGTGTCAACGTGACGGGCGTCCTAAATGTGCTACGTCTGACGTCGCCTCATCACACACACAGGCCGTTACGAGGACGCGGCACACTACAGGCGTTCGTCGTAGCGCTTTTACGTCAAGGCCTAAATGGCTTCCGTTGCCACCTGCATGGTGCGTGGGCACTTCGGTGCGGGCGTAGTTCGTGTGTTGGTCTCTATTGATCACAAATCAATGCTACGATGGACGTTAAACTGTGCGGCGACACGGACATGACTGCGTTCGTCTGACGCCAGCCTTAACGAAGGCCGTTTAGTCAATGTTTTCAACACCAGTGACTATATTTTGGCAATTGTAAAGTGGTGATCTCCTTTGACCTCTACTGTAAACGTTGGACAACTTTGACAGAAACTACGGTTAAATCTACGCCGAACATTGTCACCAGAAACTGCAATGGGAGTCACCAATGAAATCTGCTGTGAACTGCGCAGATTGACTTTGGCAAAAACTCCGTTGGAAAGAATGGTGAAAACTACAGTGGACGGTCCCCTAGATGTTGAATTCACTGTGCTTGATCCACTATATTAACCTGAGGTTCGATTAACTAAATCCACTGTTAAATAATGGTGCTTAGTGCAGGACTGTTTGACTGAACCCCCCCCCCCCCCGATTAGGATGCCTACAACTCCCAGAATTCTTTGAATGCAATAGATGGCCATGGAGTCCTGGGGGTTGTTGTTCAGAAACATCTGGGAGGCAGGAGTTGAAATCCCTGGCTTAGTGAATAACCCTTTCATTATGCAAGAATGTAAGAATAATTCATGGAGAATTTTGACAATTATTAGGGAACATTTTAGATTGTATATTATTTGACACATTTGATCTGTTATGATGCATTTCCATTATTTATCATCCCTCATTCGTACACGTTGTGTTGTTCCTATTTTTAAGTCTTCTTGGTTTGTCTATAATTGTTAAAATTTTTCCCTTTTTTTTCTTTTATTTAATTTTTGTATTAAGACCCAGCATTTTTTTATTTTGTATTTGACAAATTTTAAAGAGACCCTTAAATAATAAAAAAACATGGTCCTGTCAATCTTCATTATATGCCTTTTTAAGCATTGTGACACTTCTGTGGATTCCCAGCTTGTAGAAGAGTCTGCATGGTGCATACTTGTCCTACAAGTTAGTATAACTTACAAAGTTTTTTTTTTTTTTTTTTTATTTCTAAAAGCGATTTATGCAATCATATGAACAAAAAACCATAAAGAACATTAAATAAAATCTACTTAAGCTCACACCAGTTATTACAGATCCCTATTTAGTTTTGAAAATAGAATTTCCAGGTAAAAACTCCTTGATTTAAAATGCTGATGTAATTAAAATGTTCATTAAAAGCACTCTCCGTGAAATCAAACTCGACCTTAACACACATAGAAGTAAGGGGTCTATGAACATAAATCCAATAGTGATACTTTGGATTGGGACTTATGTAAGTGTATAGTTTAACAAAGGACACACAATGCAGCCAACCTAGGGCAGGAAGTGTATCTAAACCCTTTTTACTGCTTGCTTTTCATCCGTTTTTTTTCTTTATTCCAATAATAACTGAAGCAACTGCTTGGGCAATATGCCCCGATTTACTGTTCATCAGTGTGTTATTACTTGGTTTCGCAATACTGTATAGAGTTATGTAATCACTTTTGTTCCGTGTTGCATTATTCTGTTTTTATTACACCCTCGGGTCAGCTAGAGCAGTGATCCCCGAACCTGGTCCTCAGGGCCCCCTAACAGGTCAGGTTTTAAGGATCACCTTGGGGAAATGCAGACTGAATCCTGCATTCACTGAGCAGCAAATGACATTTGGCAAACCTGGCTCGTTAGTGGGCCCTGAGGATCAGGGTTGGGGACCACTGAGCTAGAGGGCAGTGGAAAAGGATGATGCAATGTTGAGAAAGCACATTTGAGCCCAGAAGTGTGGGGAGGAGACTGGGAGGCACCAGGTGTTTTCCCCCTCACTGGTGCTTATTTTCCCATCAAACTGTGTATAAAACGGAGCCCCATAATAAAACTTAAATATGCGTTCACCCTTAGAGTCCCATCCTTGGTTTTAGGTACAGCTATAATCTCAATCTCTATTCCTTGCGAGACTTGGCTAGGTCCTTGTTAATACCCCCTTAGCAAGACCCTATAATCACTGCTCCTCACCAGAAGAGCTGCCACTGCGTATGCTGGGGCCAAAAGGGTGGCTTGAAGGGGGAAGTTCTTCTCAGAGCTCGGAGACGTGTTACAGCACTGAACTGTCAGATTGTGATTAATAATAACAAAACTACTCACTTTTGTTGGAGCTCTTAAATAGAAGAGCTCGTTTCAGTCGCTTATGGCTTCTACCCTAAGTGACTTTCATTTTGTGTCTTTAGCCAAGTTATCTCTACACAAGCACTGGTTCCACAAGAATAAAGAGGGGTAGGATTGACACTTAAGCAATTTCATGCCCATTTAAGATCCGAGCTGTTATGGAGAGGGCTCGAAAAGATGTGAGTTTGACTATTTGGCCTAACCACAATTATGATTTGAATATTACAATACCGCAAAATATATTCTTCCTTTTATGATGTTATTCCAAGTTTTATCATCTCCTCCGAGGTGACTGGATGATCTGTACACAGTAATTGGGGTTTATGCATAAACCACCTATAAACACGTTTTCTTTTTGTGTCACCCATTGATTTAGACGTACACGTTGTTTGACTGATAGCTGTGTTATTATTGTATTCTTTGTTATATTCCATTACGCTCACAAACGTTTATTTTTGTCCACGGTTTGTATTTTAAATGATTCCGTTATTTTCTCTCTCTTCTCTCCAAATTCCCTATGTGCCTTGCATTGACAGTTCTCCATGGCCTTGATTTGGAGAGCGAGCACTGTATATTTGAAAACCTTAATGGCACCGTAACCTTAATACCTCTGAATGAGGCTCGGTGTTCTGTGAATGGAGTTCATGCTCTTGAAGCTACTCAGCTGAACCAAGGTACTCTTTACTATATTTATTAGTCTTTTTTTCCTGTAATTCTTGTTGTTATGAAACATAACACGCTTTTGTTCAATCCGAAAAGTTTTTCTCACTTTACTTACACAACACACAAGGATCCTCTTTGTTCACTCATAAATTAGATTGTGTATTGTAGTACGGAGTATAGTTGCGGTACTTATCCAACACACTTACCGCTGCTACTCTTTCAAGAGCTTAGTGCAAGGTTAAAGGGACACTTTATTCATCGTGACCACTTTAAAAAGATAAACAGGGTTATTCAGAGAGCGGTGAAAAGCAGGAGAATGACTGGAGAATGGAAAATTCGAGGTCAAAATAGCCAAACCAGAAAAATTCTCCCCATTATCTCACTTTCCAAATCGGCTATTTTGACCTAGAATTTCCATTCTCCAGTCATTCTCCGGCTTTTCACCCGTCTCTGAATAACACTGAAAGTGCTCAGGATGTGAGGCGCCCCCCCCCCACGCCTGCCCCAACCTGGAGATATCGCTGGGTGAAGTGGAGGAGCTTCCCCCTACAACCAGGATTTAGATTTTCCTGGCTGCCAGTCACCAGATCAGTTACTAGTGACGTCGGCACACATCCGATCCATCCTCTCGGAGATCGGCTATCATGGAACTAGATTCCTTATTTGTTTTCCCCCTATGCTTTTATTTAAAATGGATTAGTTCACTCTCCCTGTCTAACTCGCATAGTTAGTTTGGTCCAGCCCATTTCCTGCTTTTGCAAGCTGCCAATCCCCCAGTCTACCATAGAGGCATGTGAGTAAAGATCCTGTTCTGTACCGGCTGATTGCATCCTGTTTTGATCTTCCTTCCATACCAAAGCATACCAAGAGAAGCCCTCTCTACCCACAAGGCACCTATTTATTTGCTGTTACTTTCCCAATAAAGTGAAGAAAATACAAAGGACTTTGTGTGCTTTCAAAAGGGGGATGAGTTAAGCTATCGGACTTCAAATCATGTCCTGCATGTGACATTCACTTGTCGCATATGACCCTAGGGTTCCAGAATACCGCCTGCTGTAGCGAGTGGTCTCAGATCAGATGTTTGCATGTGCGCAGCTCAGATCCATCGTTCTGTGCAGAACTTGCGTACGTAAAGGGTGCAAGTCTCATGTCACAATTTGCAGTTCCAACGCTACACAAGTTGCGCAGAAAACTTTCAGGGACTTCCAGGTTCGGGGGTCCCTGAGCTGAAAAGGAGGAGCTGCGAGGGGGTGGGGGGGTTAAATTCAACTAAAATATAAAAAATGGGAAAAGGCTGTCAGCAGGATCTGCCCAATTATTTGGGGGGGGGGTATTTTTTAGTAGAGTATCCCTTTTAAACCTGGGATTTTTTTTATTTTTTATTTTCCACGACTCTCCAGCTGTATATCACTTCCAGGAAAGTGTACGAAGGAAATTTGAGGAAGAATTCATCATATTAGGATCATATTTTGTATATCAGGGATAACCGCTGTATTGGTGCAAATACAATTCAAATATAAAGAGGTGTTTTAGAAGAAAATCTGCAGGGCTGCCCAACTGTGTATGGAGGCATTTAGCATTCAATACAATATCCTAGTCTCCACATTGACAGCTCTGAAAAGCAGAGTGTCCTTTTTTTGCCCTTTACGTACTCAGGTTCTGTAGTGCCTGCACAGAACGCTGGATCGGAGCTGCGCTCATGCGTATAGCTGATCCATTGCTAACGCGATTGTTCTCGAAGATCATTATGTCAGCATGTTCTGTCCATGCCGACGTCACTAGTAGCCGGGAAATTCTAATTCCCCAGATGCTGGTAACACTGTGCGGGGTGGATCAGAGGGGGCAATTCTCACATCCTGGCCACTTCAGAAAGATAAAGTGGTCAGGATGTGTAGAGTGTCCCTTTAACTCGAACTCCCCAGGCTTTTTTTTATATACCGTAATTGGCAAATGGTTGATAAAAGATCTGCGCTGTGAGAAATCTAATATATATATATTACCACTCTTTGATCATATAATAAGGGGTGACATTTGTTAAACGTATATATTTAAAATATTGCGCTCCTGGGACCCAATTAGTTATAAAATATTTTAATATAAAGTATCCAACGCATTTCGATGCTTCAACCAACTTCATCAGGGATAAAACAATTATAGTTTTATCCCTGATGGAGTTGGTTGAACCAACGAAATGCGTTACTCTTTTTCTTCGTTAAATTGCTGCTACACCCGCAGGAGGAGGCGGTTCAACATAACATAACATATATATATATGCAAGAAATCCAGTACCGTCTTGATGTGCTTCATGCAACTAATGGCGCCCATATAGAGGTGTATTAAATGAGGCAAAAAAACCTTAAATATATGCGTCTCATTTTGTAATAATTTTCACTTATCTGTCTTTTCATTTGCCTTTTGTAATAAATTTTTTGAAATTGTACAGAGACTTTATGGACATCCTGTACATCGAGTAGTGGTAGCATCATTCTATGATATGCGCGATTATGATATCTTTCTAGTTGGTGCATTTCTGCACGGGGCCTATTTATATATCTGAGAGAAACTGGATTTTTAACGATGCGTCCTCCTCATTATAAACATTTTTCATGTTTCTTAATTCTTCCCTGTCTTGTATAATTTTATTAAACTGTGCGCATCTTTATCTGGTTTATCACTCGCAAGCCGAGCAGAAAATTAGGCCCGAACATAACTTAAAATTACTTTAATACAAGGTTAATCATCATTTTTACCCCCGTTTTCTTTGGGGACCTATTTAATTGTTTTAGTCTAATGGCTGTTACGCATTCGTAATTCAGTCGCTACCCCCCTCTGGCATCTTCTCTTTCCTATCTGGCATGTCTTTTTAATATGACACTTGGCCGACCCGATGGAAAGACTTTGTTGGAACATTTGAAGCTACAGATAGCTTAAATCGACCTCCCCGGGCTTGGCGATATAATTGGCAGATGGTTGATAAAAGATCTGAGTTGTGGGAAAGATCAGTGGTTTGGAAACGCAACCTATACGAGCGAGTTCGCATTTTTGTTTTGTTAAACCGTACTGATTTTGGAATTCATTACTCCTCTTTTAAAAGAACGCAATAAAATTAATAGAATTTTCTCACAAATTGCGGTTGGCTTGGATGTTTTTTTTTTTTTTTTAATCCTTTTATTGTTGTGTTGAGATCTTGTTTGTAATATCGGAGTTTTAAAAACAAATGTAGAGCGTGAAACGGTGTTCAATCACGTGTGTGTCCATAACAAAGGCTTTCGAAAACTTGTGCTCACTGTTAGATAACAAACAGTTTTCGGAAAGAAAGCCAACATAGAAATGTCAGGGGCTAACTGTCCGGCCTTTGTTCTTATTTATTTGCAAAGTATTTTACCAGAAAAGATACTTGAAAACGAGAGAAATCTCCATGTATGTCCTGGGTAAGACTCTTAAAGAGTCTTTTGTCATAAATATTCTTTTACAGCACCGTAAAGCTCTTTAGGAATGCTTAGGAGTATACCCAGGCACAGACGCCAGATCCATGTATACCCAGGCACAGACGCCAGATCCATGTATACCCAGGCACAGACGCCAGATCCATGTATACCCAGGCACAGACGCCAGATCCATGTATACCCAGGCACAGACGCCAGATCCATGTATACCCAGGCACAGACGCCAGATCCATGTATACCCAGGCACAGACGCCAGATCCATGTATACCCAGGCACAGACGCCAGATCCATGTATACCCAGGCACAGACGCCAGATCCATGTATACCCAGGCACAGACGCCAGATCCATGTATACCCAGGCACAGACGCCAGATCCATGTATACCCAGGCACAGACGCCAGATCCATGTATACCCAGGCACAGACGCCAGATCCACGTATACCCAGGCACGGACCTCTGGGTCCGTTATACCCCGTGTGTTTCACGGAGTGCCGGCGGCCGCTGGATTGTGAAGGCTGTTTCTTGCTCTTGCGAGATCTCGACTGCAGGCCGCGTCACAGCCTTCACAGACTGGCAGCTGCATGGAGCGCTTGGTGAAACACATGGCCAGCCAGAGGGGAATGCTGTTTAATGCCTTCTGCCAGCAGCCCCAGCCCCTCGTATACTGAAAAGCTGGCCCAGCGTTAGCTTCTGGGTATCGGTAGAGGTATCGGGGTTGGTACTCGTGCAATTGAGGGTATCGATACTGATACTAGTATCGGTGCGTCCCTATTACAGATTTTGTGAAAAAATTCTGAAAATGAATGTTCCACTGAAAAACCGTATGTTAATTCGTTTCCTTAACTTACGACTTTGAAACCTATCAATTTCTACTAGGTTTTTGCTGTATTTCCAAAAAAATGACTTGGATTAAAATTTCTTTCCCAAATTTTTAACATAACTTTTAAAAATGTAGAGTCAATAATATTTTTATACATTCATCAGGAATTAAGAGTTAACGCGGGTGAAACATTATATATATATATATATATATTCGGATATTGCCAAAGGAGGTCTCCTTTTGTGCTCCTTTCGAGGTCTAATTGTCGGAGATGGTCATAGACCATTTAGTAAAGCTCTTTTGCAGGTTTTTTTTCTTCTTGCTATGCGGCAGTGTTGTATCCTGGTTCTCGGTTCTCTTTTTTTTTTTTTTTTTTTTTTACCTATCTCCTCTTTGTTATTGGGGCTGTCAGTGAAAATTCATTCACAGATGGAGAACCATATAGATTTCTCTTTACTAAAAAATAGTAATTGGAAATGTGAGATGAGCTGGAAATTGCTAAGGCTGCGAACGGCCAGTAAAAAGCAATTGCTTTCAGATTACATCTAGTGCATGAAGTGAAGGCAGAGATTTGGTAAAAAAAATTAGTTTGGTGGTCGGAGGCTGTGCAGTAAATATCAGAGATTATATACATATAAATGTGTTTCTGTTCCACCCAATGCAGTGCACACTTTATGCTGACCCAGGTTTATTTTAAGAATCAAAGCCTGCCTTTTATTCTTGGAATTTAGGGGGAAAAACAATAATTTTGGTAAGTTTTATATTCTTTGCTACCTGAAGATTATTATCACTATTGCCAACAATTTCCTCAGCGCTTTACAAGAAGAATTTGGGGATCAACTTACACATTCACAAATTTGGTAATCGGAGAGGAAAGTTGTAGAGCAGGGCTGTCAAACTCATGGCCCCCCCAGATTTTGATGTCTAGAATTCCCAGAATTCCTTCAGTGTAATAGGTGGTCAGGGAATCGTGGGAGTTATAGTTCAGAAACCTCTGGGGGGGTGTTCGGAGTTTGACAGCCCTGGTGTAGAGGGTACTGACCTGCGCCTAGCTTCTCCCCGCATCACATCTTCCCATGATAAACTGCAGGATTTCTCATGCACAGCCCCCATCCTCTGGAACGCTCTCCCTTGTACTGTCAAACTTTCTCCTAGTTTCCCTTCCTTCAAACGCTCCCTTAAGACATTCCCATATAGGGAAGCTGTCCACTCGACTCACTGATGCATCTCACTGCCCCAACCAGTCCATCGCTCTCCCGTGCAGCCCGTCGCTCTCCCGTGCAGCCCGTCGCTCTCCCGTGCAGCCCGTCGCTCTCCCGTGCAGCCCGTCGCTCTCCCGTGCAGCCCGTCGCTCTCACCGTGCAGCCCTCTCCTCCTGTTTCAACCCCCCAACCCTTCTAGATTGTGAGTTCCCATGGGAATAGGGCCCTCGTTTCCTCCTGTACTTTTGACACATGTATCGCGCAAAGTAAAAACACGTGAACGCACACTGCTGCGCGTTCACGGCCATAGACTGCAGCGTGAACGCGATGCACTACGCCCCAAAGGAGCTCCCGTACTTCTTTGGGCGTATGACGTTTTACAGCGTGTTCCTGCGCGCTGTAAAACGTCCAGGTGTGAACTGGCCCCATAGGAAATCATGGGTTTTCCGTGCTTGGGCGTTTTTACAGCGCGCAGGAACGCGCTGTAAAACGCCCAGGTGTGAGCGGGGCCTCAATGTAATGTAACCCTGTCTATATTGTGCCCATTGTACAGCGCTGTTGAATATGCTGGCGCTATATAAAGTATAATAAGAGAAGGGGTGGAGGAACACTAGGAGTTACCCATCTTCTGTAACCTTTTTATAACAAAAGGAATAAAATATTACACTAAAAATGCTACGGATGATAAATTAAATATTACACTAAAAATGCTGCAGAAATATTAACCACGGTGGAGCAAGGGACCTTTCAGTTTATTTCTCATTTATCCCCTCCAGCACTTTTCTTAATTTTTTTAATTTTTTTTATTATATTTATAGAGAGCTATTTACGTTCGCAGGATTAGTCGTTGACCTGCTGACCTTATTACTTCATGTATTATGATGGCATTAATATGGTTATTAAAGCAGTCTGTGTAATATGTCTGGAAGTAATGTGCATTTTCTTTAAATAGCTATCACTCCCCGAACAAACCCAGAGCCCAGGTCTTTATTGAAATCCTCGGGTAATGTGTTCGGAATTAATATATTATGATGTTTCTCCAGTGTGTGTGAATTTAATAGAGTTTAATACACGGCCTATTGTGATCTTTTAAGCATTGGTTTTTTAGAAAGCAGAAAATATATGCTTTATGAACCATGGGTTTTGAAAAGCATATATATATATATATATATATATTGTTATTTTATTAGGTTTTTTTTTTTCCCTTTGCTAAAGTGAAATTACCCAAGACGAATAAAGCCGACTGCCAAATCTTTCTGCTGTACTATTGGAAATTGAATGTTCTAGGAAGGAATAGCAATAGAGCAATATCGTTAGAATACAATAATGCCGTGGTAATTGGAGGTTCATAATATATAGACTCTCTTTAATTCTATATCTAATTTATTCTGGAGTAAATTCTGAATATTGGAAAGGGTATTATTTGGCTGTGATTTAAAGGTTGTCAGCATTTTATTTATTTTATTAGACTTTTACACGATCAACAGCGTTTAATAGGCATTCTTTACTATTTACTCATGGTTATCCAGATAACAGATTCAGTCAATTTTAAAAGGATATTAAAGAATATATATATATCTTTTTATACCAACAAATTACTACGGATTTGGAAAAAATAATTAAAATATATATTTTCTCCCCAAAATCTCAAGTAACTTGATTATATGTTGAGAGAGATATATATATATATATATATATATCTATTTCACACGCTCTATTTTAAAATTTCCACGATCTGGTGCCTCCCACTGCTAAAATCCAGAAAGACAAAAAAGTGGTGCTCACGGACACTCGTTTTTGCAATTTTTTTCATGCAAGTCTCCGTGAGCACCACTTTTTTGTTTGTGTGTGTGTGTGTGTATATATATATATAATTATTCACACTCACGGAACAATAAAGTATCTGAAAACGGTCCTGGATTGTTGCTACAATTTTTGAAAGTTGTGTATATATACATACACATAAGTTTTAAGTGTGTATAGATATATCGCTCTATATCACAAGTATAGCAGTACGTAGTGATACCTTTTTTTATTGGACTAACGTTACATTTAAAAGAGGATTCCTCTCTTCCTCAGATCTGGAAGCTATACTGATCAGTTCCTAGAATTGAACATTTGGACATTAAGGGTCACATGGGTGGGGGGGATTTACATGTCGTAAAAAGTGAGAGTCAAATGGTATGTTCAAAATGGGAAAATAGGGAGCCGATCCAGCGATGAGAGAGGAAGCTGGCTGAGTGAGCTCTCCTCGCAAACCACCGTGAAACATCTTCCACCAGCTTTTCCAACCCGCTATCTGCTCTGTTAGGGCACGGGAACTCTCCCTCACATCATGAAGAACCCTCCAAAGGGCAAAAAAGACGCCGGAGTCCCGGTATCGCCGATATTCTCCACTCAGGCACGGCATGAGGAGGCCTCCCAAGATGGCGCCCGGGCTGCTTCCCCACGTGGGGACGAGGACACGGCCGGAGAGGCTAGCCCAGCTACACGGGCTGATATCCTTTATAGCCACTGAGCTAGACCGAACCTCCCGCAGCCTAACGACCGAAATTCAAGCCATGGGAGTACGAACGGAGCGCCTTGAGGATAGGACAGAACATCTCACGGCCTACTGTAACACCCTGGCTTCACATGCTGACGTGATGGAGACTCGAGTGCATCTCCTGGAAGACACGATGGAGGACCAGTCGAACTGGTCTCGGCGAAACAACGTCCGCATCCGGGGTCTGCCTGAAACTATCTCGGGGACCACCTTTCAAGCACAATTACTGGTATAGTAAAGCGCTTTCTCCCTGAGCTCTCCCCGGCAAAGCTTCTCCTTGACCGCGTTCATCACACCCTGGACCCCAGACGCGACAACTCCGCTACTCCTCGAGACGTGCTGGCAAGGTTCCACTATTTCACTACAAAAGACGCTTTCCTTCAAAAGACAAGTGAGACCAATCTGTGGAATATGAGTCTGCTCCCCTTTCTTTCTACCAGGAGCTTTCCCCAGCTACGTTATCAAGACGACAGGAATGGCGTGAAGTTACGGAGATTCTTTGTCAAAATGATGTCTGCTATGCTTGGGCTTTCCCTTTAAAATTTTGGTTTCGAAGAATAATCGTACACATGCATTCTCCTACATTTACCAGGCCAAAGATCTCCTATGCCTCCTGGGCTTACAGGTCTCGCAGGCCTGGCTGATCTGAACCCCCCCCCCCTCCTTTGCCTCGCCTGACTCAGGACTGGTCCGCAGTGGAGGACTGATTTGAGCAAGGTTTTAGGTCGAGTCCCTATGCAGGGCTCTGTTTTTTCACCTTACCCGGCGGAGGCCTTGCCACCGGTTCTTGAGATGTAGCACGTACAGTTGTGTTCAAAATTATTCAATCCCCACTGAAATTGAGTGTTTTGGCCAGTTTGACATTGATTTTGATCATTCAGTCATCTTGCTTACAATTAAATCAAAGAGGCACGTGTAGGTCAGACAAATATAACATAACATTTATAATGAAATAACCACAAATGTCTTTTCTGTGCTCACATCATTATCAGTTTTATTCAACCCCCAAGTGACATTCAATCTTAGTACTTAGCACAACATCCTTTTACAGTTATAACAGCTTTTAAACGTGAAGCATAGCTTGACACAAGTGTCTTGCAGCGATCTACGGGTATCTTCGCCCATTCGCCATGGGCAAAAGCCTCCAGTTCAGTTACATTCTTAGGCTTGCGCACTGCAACTGCTTTCTTTAAGTCCCACCAGAGGTTCTCAATCGGATTTAAGTCAGGTGACTGCGATGGCCACTCCAAAATGTTCCAGCCTTTAATCTGCAACCATGCTCTAGTGGACTTGGAGGTATGCTTGGGATCATTGTCCTGTTGAAAGGTCCAAAGTCTCCCAAGCCTCAGGTTTGTGACGGACTGCATCACATTGTCATCCAATATCTCCTGGTACTGAAGAGAATTCATGGTACCTTGCACACGCTGAAGCTTCCCTGTACCTGCAGAAGCAAAACAGCCCCAAAGCATGATTGACCCCCCGCCATGCTTCACAGTAGGCAAGGTGTTCTTTTCTTCATAGGCCTTGTTCTTCCTCCTCCAAACATAGCGTTGATCCAGGGGCCCAAACAGTTCTAATTTTGTTTCATCAGTCCACAGAACACTATCCCAAAACTTCTGTGGTTTGTCCACATGACTTTTGGCATACTGCAGTCGACTCTTCTTATTCTTTGGAGACAGCAAGGGGGTGCGCCTGGGAGTTCTGGCATGGAGGCCTTCATTACGCAGTGTGCGCCGTATTGTCTGAGCTGAAACTTCAGTACCCACATCTGACAAATCTTTTCTCCGTTCCTCAGCAGTCACACGGGGACTTTTCTCCATTCTACGCTTCAGGTAGCGCACAGCAGTCGAAGTCAGCATCTTCTATCTGCCACGACCAGGTAGCGTTTCAACAGTGCCCTTTGCCTTGAATTTGCGAATGATGCTTCCTATGGTGGTCTCTCTTGGTATGTTTAACATCTTTGCAATCTTCTTATAGCCATTGCCCTTCCTGTGAAGAGTAATCACCTCTTCTCTTGTCTTGCTGCGACCATTCTCTTGACTTCACCATGTTTGTAACCACACCAGTAAATGTCTAGAAGGAGCTGAGTATCACAGTCATTTTAAAGCTGCCTAATTGGTGCTTATTATGCTTTATTGCTGCTCCGTGACATCCACAGGTGTTTTCAATACCTGATTGAAAACACTTGAACGAACCTCTGTTCTTCAGAGTGGTAGTCTTTAAGGGGTTGAATAATTGTGTCAATGAAGAATTCACAAAAGAAACATTTACTACTGTATTACAAAACCAATTGATGTCATTTTAGTTGCATATGGTTCTTTAAAAAGTCCTTGTAGGATTTCATTCTGAATACAATTACAAATGTACACTAAATTCCCTAAAACCCTTTACAGCATTGGGGGTTGAATAATTTTGAACACCACTGTAGGTCACTTGCCCTAAGTAATGTTGCTATACTTTGCATTGATCGCATTATGATCTTTAGGCGGGTTCTGTTTAGCTTTAAATGTTTTTCATTTTATATGTGGAAGATGTTAATTGTTATTTTTTTTTTTACGTTTTCAATTTGGCGGGAGGAGGACGACGTTCTTGTGCCTCTTTTCCTGTACCCGGAATGCCCGGGGGTTCACCCCTCCTTTTTATTCCATCTCTCCTTCCCCCTGCACACTCTCCCTCCGGTGTCCCCGTTCGGAGAGTGCTCCTTATAATCCCCAGGTCTTCCCAACCTGGGATCCCTTTCACTCTACCTTTCCTTTCCCTCATTACTTTTGGTTCTGCTCTCTTCTCTCTCTTTCTCTCTCTTTCTTTCTCTTTTTCTTCCTCTTTTTTTTGCTTGCTCGCTCTCTCTCTCTCTCTCTCTCCATCTCTCTCTCTCTCTCTCTCTCTCTCTCTCTCTATCTCTCCATCTCTCTCTATCTCTCTCCATCTCTCTCCATCTCTCTCCATCTCTCTCCATCTCTCTCCATCTCTCTCCATCTCTCTCCATCTCTCTCCATCTCTCTCCATCTCTTCCTCTCTCTCCATCTCTCTCCATCTCTCTCTCTCTCCATCTCTCTCGCTCTCCATCTCTCTCGCTCTCCATCTCTCTCTCTCCATCTCTATCTCTCTCTCTCCATCTCTCTCGCTCTCCATCTCTCTCGCTCTCCATCTCTCTCGCTCTCCATCTCTCTCGCTCTCCATCTCTCTCGCGCTCTCCATCTCTCTCTCGCTCTCCATCTCTCTCTCTCCATCTCTCTCTCTCCATCTCTCTCTCTCCATCTCTCTCCATCTCTCCATCTCTCTCGCTCTCCATCTCGCTCTCCATCTCTCTCTCGCTCTCCATCTCTCTCTCGCTCTCCATCTCTCTCTCGCTCTCCATCTCTCTCTCGCTCTCCATCTCTCTCTCGCTCTCCATCTCTCTCTCGCTCTCCATCTCTCTCTCGCTCTCCATCTCTCTCTCGCTCTCCATCTCTCTCTCGCTCTCCATCTCTCTCTCGCTCTCCATCTCTCTCTCGCTCTCCATCTCTCTCTCGCTCTCCATCTCTCTCTCGCTCTCCATCTCGCTCTCGCTCTCCATCTCGCTCTCGCTCTCCATCTCGCTCTCGCTCTCCATCTCGCTCTCTCCATCTCTCTCTCTCCACCCCATAAACGTAGATTGATCTTTAAAGACCTTAAACGTAAAGCTGTTGACATAGCCATGATTCAGGAAACGAGAATTCCCAAGCGGGTGGCATTCCGCCTTTCCGATCCGGCCTTCTCCAGGGTCTTATTGTCCTGCGCCACCCCCCGAACGAAATGGAGTAGCCTTGTTGATTCGCACTTCCTGCCCTCTGGTGGTATTTGAATGTCATGCCGATGATGCGGGTCACTGTGTCCTTGTGGTAGCGAGGGTATCCTCTCAAATATACACCCTAGTCTCAATATATGGTCCGAATACCCCGGACCCCTCTTTTTGGTCTTCCACTCAGACATTTCTTTCAGCTCACGCTCAGGGACTCATATTCATAGGAGGTGAATTTAACTCGACCCTTTGCCCCCCCCCCTCTAGACAGGTCTGCCTCACATGGGGACAGATCTTCCCGTACCCCGTCCCCCCAGAACAAACAATTTTACAATTTTGTTCAACAGGGACTCGTTGATGTTTGGCGAGTGCAGCACCCCTCTGTAAAAGACTACACATACTACTCTCCCATGCATGGCACGTACTCCAGAATTGATAGTATCCTCATTTCCTCGAATTGCCTACCATTGATCCACTCCTCCTCCATAGGTTCCATAACATGGTCTGATCATGCAGATGTTTCTTTACGTCTCCATCCTTTTGAACCCTCCACGGGGCGTTGTTGGCACCTAGACCTATTTTTACTTAACAAACCTGACATTCGCGCCTCCGTAGCTGAGACCATTAAAGATTATTTCTTACATAACGATATACCGGAAATACCCACCCAGATTTGTTGGGCTGCACACAAACCTGTAGTCAGGGGTACCCTTTTAAGCTTAGCTGCCCAACAAAAGAAGTTTAAAATGTTGGATGTCCAGTCCCTTCAAAACCGGCTGAGGGATCTGGAGATGGCCCATAAGGCTGCTCTTTCTCCGCAGAGTTATGATGCCCTTACTCGAGTTAGACATGACCCAAGCAGGTTTTTCCTGGATGATGTTGGGAGGTCGCTTCTGTGGTCGAAACAAAAATATTAACGGTCTAACAAGATGGACACTCCTCTAGCGCGCCTGCTTAAGCCCCGGCCACGTACGCACGCGATCTCCTGTATTAAGGATGACCTAGGCACTTTACACTCTGACCCCTCAGTGATTTGGGACTCATTCACCCGCTACTTCCAGTCCCTCTATAACCATTCCCCATCTCACACATCCGCAGACCCACGATACATGGAGTGTGTCCGGGATTATCTATCCCAGGCTTCCCTACCCTCCCTGTCAGAGGAACAGATGGAGACTTTGGCGGCTCAGTTTACGGAGGAGGAAATTGGGAAGGCTCTAGGTTTAATGAAACCTCACAAAGCGCTGGGCCCGGATGGCTTAACTTATCACTATTACCAAACCTTCTCTAAACTTTTATTCCCCCCCCCCCTTCTTAAAATGTTTAATGATGTGAGGGAAGGCAACCCACCCCCACCTGAAGTCTTATTCGCTTCTATTGTATTGCTTCCTAAAGCGGACAGGGACCCCCAGAGGGTAGAGAATTACCGTCCCATATCCCTTATTAATGCTGACTTAAAACTGTTTTCTAAAATCCTTTCCTTGAGGTGAAGGAAACCCTGATTTGCCACCTGGTCCATCCGGATCAGGTAGGTTTTATGCCCCATAGACAGGCTTATGACAATACTAGACGAGCGGCTGACCTAGATTGGTGGACTCAGGAAACAGGGACACCTTCTGTTTCTGTCCCTGGATGCAGAGAAGGCATTCGACAGAGTGGAGTGGCCCTATTTGTTTGCTCTCTTGTGGCAGATGGGATTCCACCATACTTACATTACGGCAATTAAAGCACTCTACACCTCATCTACCGCCCAAATCCTCTTAACCGGGGAGGACGTGACTCCCTTCCCGGTTACCAACGGTACACAGCATTGGTGCCCCCTGTCCCCTGCCCTATTTGCTTTATACTTGGAACCCCTCCTACAACACATTCGGGCTGATCCTGATATACATGGTATTACCATTTTAAAGAACACGTATAAAGTTTCCGCTTACGCGGACGTCGTATTACTGTTCTCTCTCTCTCACCCTACAACTTCCCTCCCATGCTTACTTAACCTCCCTGGTGGTATTCCTGAGTGTGACTCGGGGTTAAATTTCACTACCGCGAATGGTAACCCCGAACCACACTCAGGCTGGATGCATACTCACCTCCTCCTGGCTCGCTCGCTGTCCCCCGCAGTGTGATCGCGGCGAACTGCTTCCTGGTAAGGCTCCCTGCGAGTCACACGATGCAGGGGGCGGGACCAGCAGCAAACTTAGAAAAAAGTATAATACACTGTATAATCCAAATTGCAATGTTAATGAACGGCCACTAGGTGGCACTACAGGATAAGAAACAGACCATACATCGTCTCACCCTGGTTTTCAGACAGATTTCAGTGTTTTTTGTTGTATTTTATTGAATATCATTTATTTGCATTATTTTGTAGACATGTGCATTCGTTTTAGTACTAAAACGATTTAGTCCGAATTTTGGGATAATTTAGTTTTTGTATGACTCAAGAGAAACGAAACTGCTCAGTACAAAAAACGAAAGAGACTAAAATAAAATGCACTACATTTTAGTTTCAGTCCTTTTTGTGATATTACATTGAGTGAAGGAGAACAGCAATGAAGAGCGCAACATCCGAAGTTCTGCACACTCCACATGCCAATGCAGTAGGATGTTCTATACAGAGAGTGGCATTAATTAATGCAGGAGGATGTTCTATACATTATACAGAGAGGGGTATTAATGCAGGAGGATGTTATATACATTATACAGAGAAAGGTATAAATTGAGGAGGATGTTCTATACAGAGAGGGACATCAGGGCAGCCATTAGAAATGATGGGGCCCCTTACTAAACCTCACGATGGGCCCCCCCCCCTCAACCTCTAACAGCTTTTCTCCCCCTTCAAAAAAAAGGACATAACATAGCACCACAGCAATAAAACTCACAGTAATGTGCAGTGTGTATTCGCTTATCACAGTATCCACAGCAATAAAACTCACAGTAATGAGCGGTGTGTCTGAACATATCACAGAATCCACAGCAATAAATCTCACAGATACGGGCTGTGTATGATGGCCTTTGGGTCTGGGTCTGGTCCCTGGGACTGGGCCTTGGGGTCTGGTCCCTGAGGTCTGGTCCCTGGGGTCTAGCCTGGGCTCTGGGTCTGGTCCCTGGGCCTTAGGGTCTGGGCCCTGGGGTCTGGGCCCTGGGTCTGGGCCCTGGGTATGGGGTCTGGACCCTAGGGTCTGGGCCCTGGTCTGTATTTTGGGCTTTGGGGTCTGGGCCTTGGGGTCTGGGCCCTGGGTTTGGCCTAGGTCTGGCCCTGGGTTTGGGCCTAGGGGTCTGGGCCCTGGGTCTTAGGGTCGGGCCCTAGGGTCTGGGCCCTGGGTTTGGGCCTAGGGGGTCTGGGCCCTGGGCCTTAGGGTCTGGGCCCTGGGTCTGGCCTTAGGGTCTGGGCCCTGGGTTTGGCCTAGGGGTCTGGGCCTTAGGGTCTGGGCCTAGGGGTCTGGGCCCTGGGTATGGGTCTGGACCCTAGGGTCTGGGCCCTGGGTCTGTATTTGGGCTTTGGGGTCTGGGCCTTGGGGTCTGGGCCCTGGGTTTGGGCCTAGGGGTCTGGGCCCTGGGTATGGGGTCTGGACCCTAGGGTCTGGGCCCTGGGTCTGTATTTTGGGGCTTTGGGTCTGGGCCTTGGGGTCTGGGCCCTGGGTTGGCCTAGGGGTCTGGGCCCAGGGTTTGGGCCTAGGGGTCTGGGCCTGGGTCTTAGGGTCTGGGCCCTAGGGGTCTGGGCCCTGGTTTGGGCCTTAGGGTCTGGGCCTTAGGGTCTGGGCCTTAGGGTCTGGGCCTGGGTTTGGGCCTAGGGGGTCTGGGCTTAGGGTCTGGGCCTAGGGGGTCTGGGCCAAGGGTCTGGCCTTAGGGTCTGGGCCCTGGGTTTGGACCTTGGGTCTGGGCCTTAGGGTCTGGGCCCTGGGTTTGGGCCTAGGGGGTCTGGGCCCAGGGTCTGGGCCTTGGGTCTGGGCCTTGGGTCCTGGTTTGGGCCTAGGGTCTGGGCCTGGGTTTGGCCTAGGGGTCTGGGCCCTGGGTTTGGGCCTAGGGGTCTGGGCCCTGGGTTTGGGCCTAGGGGTCTGGGCCCTGGGTTTGGGCCTAGGGGGTCTGGGCCCAGGGCCCTAGTGTCTGGGCCTTGGGTCCTGGGCCTTGGGGTCTGGGCCCTGGGTTTGGGCTTAGGGGTCTGGGCCCTGAGTCTGGGCCCTGGGTGGGGGTCCTAGGGTCTGGGCCCTGGGTCTTAGGGTCTGGGCCTTAGGGTGTGGGCCCTGGGTTTGGGCCTAGGGGGTTTGGGCCTAGGGGGTTTGGGCTAGGGGGTTTGGGCCTAGGGGGTCTGGGCCCTGGGTCTGGGCCCTGGGTCTGGGCCCTGGGTCCTGGGTTTGGGCCTAGGGGGTCTGGGCCCTAGTGTCTGGGTCTTGGGTCTGGGTCCTGGGCCTTGGGGTCTGGGCCCTGGGTTTGGGCTTAGGGGTCTGGGCCCTGGGTGTGGGTCTAGGGGGTCTGGGCCCTGGGTTTGGGCCCTGGGTTTGGGCCTAGGGGTCTGGGCCCTGGGTCTGAGCCTAGAGGTCTGAGCCTAGAGGTCTGGGCCTAGGGGTCTGGGCCTTGGGGTCTGGGTCCTGGGCCCTGGGTTTGGGCCTAGGGGTCTGGGCCCTGGGTCTGGGTCTTAGGGTCTGGGCCCTGGCTCACCACTCGCTGTCTTCTATCTTCTTTTCTTCTGTCTTCAGCTCTTCTTTTCTTCACCTTTTCTTCAATCTTCTTCTCTTCTTTTCTTCTGTCTTCTTCCTGGTCCCTCCAGCTCCGGCGCGCAGCTTCACTGAGTGGAGGGGCGGAGCCAAAGCAACGTGCTTGGGAGGCCCCTCACACGCTGCTTGGCCCCGCCCAGCCAGGAAGTGAAGCTGCCGGGAGCCGGAGGAGACACAGTGTCTCAGTCTCCTCCAGCTCTTGCAGCAGCAGCAGGGACACAGCTCCGGATTCGGACTCATCGAGTCCGATACCGGAGCTGTTAAAGGGCGACGCCGCTGCCGTCGGGGGCCCGGGATCCTCCCCCCAGGCCCCAGCGGCCCGGGCCCCCCACCAGGCCCGGGCCCCTTACGGCAGTATTGGGCGTAATGCCCTGATGGCGGCCTTGAGGGACATTAATTCAGGAGGATGTTCTATATATTATACAGAGAGGGGTATTATAAATGTTGTATACATTATACAGAGAGGGGTATTAATTAATGCAGGAGGATGTTCTAAACATTATACAGAGAGGAGCCTTTTTTTTTTAGCCCTTTAAATCCAGTGGCTGTGAGCGCTGAGATCGGCTGCTGTTATATTATCTCTCAGTACAATGTATCAGGCTCAGCTGTTACAGTAACTGACTGTAACAGCGCTCAGTTTCAGTAAAAACAAGGAAATAATATTGTTCTAACCTCTTATATATAAAAATAGTATTTACTAGTTTTACTGAAACTCTGAGCGCTGTGATGAGCAGCAGTCAGTTACTGTAACAGCTTTGCCTGACACGGGGCAGTATTACAATGTTGGTGCTAACTTAACCAGAGCTGTTGTAAACTGAAAACCTCCATAGGCTATAATGGCTCTGGGAAGTTTACAACAGCTCTGGTTAAGTTAGCACCAACTATGTAATATGGCCCATAGTGTGCTGAGAGTGAGATACTGTAACAAGCAGCGATCTCAGCCCTCTGAGGAGCCACTACAATAGTAATTGTATCCACTGGTTTTTGGATGAATGAAATTAGTTTTCATACTAAAGAACTGAAAACTAATTTCTTTAGCAACTAAATAAATTGCATTTTAGGACTAATCCATTAGTTCAAAACGAAATTTTGTGCTGTGCACATGTCTATTATTTTGGATAATTATTTTTGGGATAATAAATTATTATGTCATGCTTCAAACTTTATCAGACTCAGTGTATTTACTATTTATTTATTTTTTAATTTATTTATAAAGGATTTTACCAGGAAGGACTCTTGATTGCACGGATTTCAGTGCGTGATTCCGAATTATTACAGGCTAACTATGTACAAAAACACGTTTCCTTTAAAAAAAAAATTGAGACGCTTTCAGACACGAAATTTTGAAAAAATTTGACTGCCAGGGAGGTTAACAGTCTGGACACGTGCTCACAGATATCTGGCTACAAAATTAACGTATCTAAATCTGAGGCATTTGGGGTACAGGTTCCCCCACAGGATCTAGCTCGTTTGGGCCACACATTTCCAATTAGTTTCTCAACATCCTTTAAATACCTTGGTATCACGTTGAACAGTGACCCACATGATCTTTATAGGGCTAATTATTCCACATTATGGGGCCAACTCAAGCAAGATTTGGAATGTTGGGATAGATACATGATATCTTGGGTGGACAGAATCTATTGTGTCAAAATGAACGTTTTGCCGCGCTTACTATATTTTTTTCAAGATGCTCCCCACTGCTTTGGACCCTGAAGACTTGCGCTCCCTGCATGGGGCTATTGACTCTTTCACCTGGAAGGGGGGGCGTCGTCGAATTGCCAGAGCCACCCTCTATAGGCCTAAAGTAGCGGAGGGTCTGGGCCTCCCATGCCTCTTCTCCTATTATTACGCAGCCGCTCCTGCCTCAAAGCACTGGGTCGACTTGGAAAGAGATATTATGTTCCCTGAACGTCCCCATCTGTGGATCTGGTTGCCTCGCGCCCGTCGCCCACGATTACGAATGACGTGCCCGGCCATTTTGAATTCAATTAAATTATGGGACAAGCTGGCACCCAAGTGTGACTTTGCCTCCTTTCCTTTGCAGTTGACACCGATTTTGTGAAATATGGACTTCCTTCCTGGACTCACGGTGTCTCAGACGGAGGGTTGGAAAGGTTCCTCAATCAGTCGTCTGTCATCTTTACCCTAAGGGTACACTTATTCAGATTTCGGATCTCCCCTCATCGACGCAATCCCAGTTGCCTCACCCTCTTCCATTCCTGCAGTTGAGAATTTATGCCTTGCAGTCACATGTAAAAGCGTCGGCCCTATCCTCCCTTTCGTATGTTGAATCTGCCTCCACGGCTCCTACCCTAAGGGCCTTATATCCTCCCTCTATTAGAAGATACGAGGCTTCTGGATTGGAAGGAACTTCATTATATTCGGGTGTGGGATCTAGGTGAACAGCTGGACGCGGAGGAATGGGGAAATAGAGGAACTCGTCAAGGCCTCCCATATATCTGCACTACCCATCAGGAGCAGCTCATAAAGACTGTCTTTCGTTGGTATACTACACCGGTGCAAGTCTCACACATGTCCCCCATAACACCGAATCTATGTTGGAGGGCTTGCGGCCTTAGAGGGACTTGCATACATATGTGGTGGTCGTGCCCTCAAGTTCAACGTTTCTGGAGGGAAGTTCATGACATTCTGCAGATTTTGTTCGCACAGGACACTCCAATGTACCCCTGGGCTTATCTTTTATCCCGACCTTTTTCAGCTATGTCACGGCATGAAAACAAATTGATCTCTAGACCTGTGCACAGCACAAAATTTCGTTTTGAACTAATGGATTAGTCCTAAAATGCAATTTATTTAGTTGCTAAAGAAATTCGTTTTCAGTTCTTTTGAAAACTAATTTCATTCATCCAAAAACCAGTGGATACAATTACTATTGTAGTGGCTCCTTAGAGGGCTGAGATTGCTGCTTGTTACAGTATCTCTCTCTCAGCACAATGTGTCAGGCAAGCTGTTACAGTAACTGCTGCTCATCACAGCGCTCAGTTTCAGTAAAACTAGTAAATAATAATTTTTATATATAAGAGGTTAGAACGATATTATTTCCTTGTTTTACTGAAACTCTGAGCGCTGTTACAGTCAGTTACTATAACAGCTGAGCCTGATACATTGTACTGAGAGATAATATAACAAGCTGCCGATCTCAGCGCTCACAGCCACTGGATTTAAAGGGCTAAAAAAAAAAGGCTCCTCTCTGTATAATGTATATAACATCCACCTGTATTAATTAATACCCCTCTCTGTATAATGTATAGAACATCCTACTGCATTGGCATGTGGACGGTGCAGAACTTCGGAATGCAATGCGTATCCAGCACAGGAGTGAGAACTTTTACTTAAACTTTGTATCTCTGTGGGGGAGACACAGGAATAATAAAAGCAGGGGAGAGGGAAAATATTAACGTAAATCAGTCTGAAAGCTCAGAGAAGAGATGACTGGTGCAAATTTATTTTTATAATAAAATAAAGCACTTTAAATCCAGGGAAAACATTCAAATAAATCACACTGAAGGCTCATAATGACAGAGTAACTGTGAGAACTGGATACTAAATGTATCAGACGTAAAAAAGCCCTTTATAACAAGCAGCACTGGGAGAGGAGAGGGTCTTTATATAAAATGTGTATTATAGATGAGGAAAGGGGGATAGTGCTCCTGGATAATATAAAATGTATCAGACCCTATATAAGCCCCTATTATGCAGAGCGGGAGAGGAGATAACACACGTTTTATAGGGGGGCGTTGTCTGGCGCCGAACAGAGCGGACGTGCCTGGGAAGAGCTCCCACAAAGCATTGTTTACACCTGAATATATACCCCACTTTCCACGCATCGACGGAGCCATCAACCTCCACCAACCATCCAAGACCGCGGGAGAGCCGCCAAACACGGACTGGAACCCTCGATTGCTGTGGAGGTGCCGCCGGAAGATCGAGGGCCTACATCACGAGTGGAGCCTGGGCCGGGTGGTACCGCGGCTGCGCTGAGCGCCACTTCCGGGGACGCGACCGTTGACCCATCCGAGGCACACACCACAATCTTGGTAAGACCCAGAGCGGCAGACTACCGTTTACCCAACTGCCCCGCACGGCTCTCTCCCCCGATACACGGGCATACGGCAGCCTTGTGCGGTGGTCCCCGGCCGCAACGCCCTCCCAGGCCCTCTGAAGAGCGGAAGCAAGCCGGACCCCAGTGCACGGCGGACGCCCCTGGAAGACACGAGTGGCGGGGGAGCCCGACACCTACGGAGGTCCCTACGAACCCTCGGTTGCAGTGAGGGAGCCACCAGAGACTCGTGGTCCTGCGGCCTAGGCCGGGAGTCTCCGGCGCCACGCTGACCGCCACTCCCAGAGATACAGCAGCTGACCCGCCCGACGGATATCGCACAACCCCGGAGCCAGACTCGGAACGGTGGACTGACACTTACCCCCCCCCCCCCGCTCCGCACAGCACTATATCCCTGACACCCGGGCCTAAGGACCCCCCATGTAGTGGCCTACAGCGGCGGCGCCCGTTAAGACATTCCGCAGGAAAATACGGAGGGGAGAAAAGGAAAGGAAAGGAGGAGGAGGGGGGTCAGAAGACGGAAAGAAGACAAAACTAGAACGCAACACAACCAAAAAAAAAAAAAAAGGAAAATATTTACAAATAGAAAAACACTCGGCTTGACTGCCGCAGACCATGGCTGCTTAATGCGGTGACACTGAGGAGATTTAGCTGACAACGCCGGCTACACATTATCTTTTGGAAAATAATGGGGAAACCGAGCAAAGGGACAGGCACCCAGAAAACACAGGAGGGGAAAAGGCTGCCAGAGACGCCTTCTCTCCGCCGGTTTTTGATCCCGGCTACTGACACCGGCAACGGTCCTACAGAACAGGCCGGATAACTGATCTCTCCTATGATACCATCCCGAGCGCCCTCACTGGCCATGTCAAATGCCAGATCGGCGAACCTCGAGACTCCAGATTGGGCACACCTGCTGAAAAACCTCCCCACAAGATCAGATCTACACCAGGCTAATGCAGAGCTTCGACAATCGATCCTGACGGAATTACAACATGTGAGAACTGATAGTCAAGGCCTTACTGCATGGGTCGAGACTCTGGAAGGAAACTGTGATAGAACCCACACTGCACACGCTAAGACCGCGGAGAAAGTAGACGCACAACAGACCCAGATGCGCAGCATGGCCCTACACATTATGGACTTAGACAACCGTGGGAGACGCAATAACTTGCACCTGAGAGGACTCCCGGAGGGAGAGGAAACACAATCGCATCCCCGCGAGGCATTAACGGTCATATTGAACTCTGTATTGGAACGTGACGTCACATCACCTATTGAATTTGGCCGCGCTCATAGAGCCCTACGGCCGAGGGGACCCCCGGGAGCAGCTCCAAGGGATGTGATTTGTTGCCTAGCAAACTATGGACTTAAAGAGGACATACTAACAAAAGCCAGAGCGGTAAACCAGATCTCCTACGAAGGCTCCCCGCTTCAAATAGTCCCAGAGCTATCACCGACAACCTTTAGAGTACCGGAGAGTGCTTAAACCTCTCACAAGCTTGCTACAAACCCAACACCTGAGATACCGCTGGCACATACCCACGGGACTACTGGTGCACGCACCTCAAGGCCCGTACCTGATTAACACTGTGGACGATATGGCCGCACTGCTGGAGGAATTACAATTACCTGCACTGACCCTTCCTTGGCCTGACCCACTACAAGTGTACTCCGCTGGTCCATGACTCACACGGCTGAGACCCCTACCACCTCGACCACAGCGGCAACTTGCCCACGCTGGGAGACGTTCGGGCTCTCAAGCCTAAACCATCAAGTCACACGACTGATCCGACTTATCCGGCATGCTCCACAACGGGATCGGCTCTCCGTGCCCTCGGCCCAACACTGCGGACTGCTTCAAGCAACAATGGCGTTGTTACCAAGTCTGATCTGGGTTTTTGTTTTTCAGGGACATCACTGCTCCTGCCAGGGGCTCCACCTCATGGGGTGATACCGGTACCCACGTTAAGTCCAGCCTCAAAACACAGGCGCACCCCTGATCAAACTATCCCTAAACTTCAGTTGCTGAAAAACAACGTACCGTACTCACACGGAAAACGTTACTCGCCTCAAGGCTGACCCCATATACCTTACTTATCGGATCCTGATTGGGTACGCCCTACCTCACCTATTTGACCCTCAGGATGGAACACTCCGACGGGGTAAAATCGGGCAGCAGGACGACATTAATATCTTTGATCGGACATGTGATTGCACGCCGCCGGGGTCACATAGCTAAGGGGGGTTCTCTCTTTCTCCGCAAGATGCGCACTTATGACCTTTGAACTGCTTCGGATATCTCTGGAAAGTAACGGCAGCTCGGTATTGTATTAATGCACCTGCCTAACACCATTTTACTCCCTTTGTAGATAATGCACACACACTGCCTTCTACGGAGGCGAGACTTTTAATGTAACGTGATGATTTAAAGTTCCCCGCATGTCCGCCTTTAAACGTCTGAACAACACCAGGGCACGGGGGGGAGATTAGAACCGGATGTTCACCACATGATCCCCTTTTCGCACAATATTTTCGACACGCCGCGCGTTCCGTTCTATATAATATATACCATCCCAAGATTAATCTCCGTCCCAGTCGTCGACCGCACACCTAATTGTGATTCACACTCTTATAAATCGGTGTTCCCCACGGACGGGAATACACACACCTCTGTGGCGGTGGTTACCTTGATATTGTAATCCGCTGTGAGGCGATCCAAGACCACACCCCCCCCTACCGGGGTGCAGTGACATCGTAGTGTTCCGGCCCGCGTCCCTGGCTATAGCCGGCTCGCGGATTGCCAGTGACACTGTCACTCATACCTCTTCGTTGTAAATAAGTTGTTTCACCCCACACTCTCCTCCCACTTCCCCATCCCTCAGTCTTTCCCTCTTACCCTCGGTACAGTACTAGTAACATCCACTCCTCATAACTAGGCCAACATGTCTATCCCACAGGACCTCTCGCTCATGTCCATAAATGCAAGAGGACTTAACTTACCTGAAAAACGCTCCCAGGCGTTACGTGATTTCAGGAAGTGTAAGGCATCAGTAGTATTCATACAAGAAACGCACTTCAGGGGAGACACCCACCCCAAACTGACCGACTCGCACTTCCCGGTTGGGTTTTACAACAACCACTCCACCTCTAAATCTAAAGGTACGGCCTTACTGTTTCATAAACGCATTCCCTTCACCAACACGGCATCCCTGACAGAGGGGAGACTACTGGTAGTTAAAGGACACATAGCAAACACATTATACACATTCGTCAACCTATACGCCCCGAACAAAGCCCAACACCACTTTATTACCACCAGCCTGCGCAAGGTAATGGATTTCGCGGAAGGCACCCTAATTTTAGGGGGGGGACTTTAATGTCCCCTTGGCCCCGCTAAATGACACGTCCAAGGGAACCACATCCCTTCCTTTACACATACTTAGATCCGTCGGCAAGACTCTACACTCTTATCGTTTAGTAGACTGTTGGAGGGCGCAACACCCGGAAGGGAGAGACTACACATTCTTCTCACAACCCCAGCAATGCTACTCCCGCCTGGACTACTTCTTTTTGCAACACTACCACCTACACACACTGAAAACAGCCTCCATTATTACTGCAACCTGGTCAGACCAGGCTCCAATGCACATTACCCTCTCATCCCCACTCTACCGTCCCACCTCCTTTTCCTGGCGCGTAAACGACTCCTTTCTGGCTAAAGAATCTCTTATAGAAGACAGCGAACGGGTGCTTGAGACCTATTTTGCCGAAAACGCGACCCCGGACATATCCGACCCTGTAATTTGGGAAGCGCACAAATGCATAATCAGGCAGGGGTCTACATTAAGAAAGGGGCAGAACTCAAGAAACAAAGAGCCACACAGATTAGTGATCTGGTACTCCAGATCTCAGACATTGAACGCCTACACAAACGGGACGCAGACCCATCACATCTGGCCACGCTCACAACCTTGCGACGCTCCCTGGCAGATCTTATGAACACACTACATCATCGAACATGTCTTCAAACGAAGGCCTTTTTCCACACTCACGGGGATAAATGTGGCCGCCTTCTGGCGCATATGATAGCCAAAAAGCGGGCCGCCACATATATAGCCTATGTCCGAGACCGAGAGGGTCGACCGAAATACATGCCAACGCAAATTATGAATGCCCTACGCGACTACTACAAGCGACTGTACTCCCTTCCAGGCCCCCAGACAAAGCCAGACAGACATTGCTCGACCAGATCCAAACTTACCTCTCTACACACTCCACACGCAAACTTTCTACGGCAGATGCAGCTCTCCTGGAAGATCCTGTCACGGAAGGGGAGCGGTCAACTGCCCTCAAATCATCCAACACAGGCAAATGCCCTGGCCCGGACGTTCTCCCGCTCCGTTACTATAAGACCTTCTGAAAGTCCTCATACCACATTTTCTGAAAGCCTTTAATGCCCTGACCCATGGCGAGAACCTCCCCCCGCAGACATTGATGGCCAACGTCACCTTACTACGAAAGGAGGGCAAAGACCCTACTAATTGCGCGAACTATAGACCAATATCATTACTCAACTCAGACATTAAACGTTTCGCTAAGGTTTTAGCCACGCGCCTTCAACCACACATCCCCAATTTGATTCATTGCGACCAGGTGGGGTTCGTCCCGGGGAGAGAAGCGAAAGACAACACGATTAGGGCCCTACAGCTGATTCACCGAGGCCGATCTTCAGGTGAAGATTTCCTTCTTCTATCCACTGACTCGGAGAAGGCCTTCGATAGGGTCAATTGGGACTTTCTGTTTGCATCACTCGCACACATAGGGCTGGGCCCGAACATGCAATCCTGGGTACAAGCCCTGTACACGGATCCCTCGGCCCGGATTTGTGTGAACGGGGTTTACTCGGAGTCTTTCAAAATACGCAACGGCATGAGACAGGGTTGCCCTCTATCCCCATTACTTTTTATTTTGTCCCTAGAGCCCTTTCTCTCAGCCATTAGACATCACCCAGACATCAAGGGACCCACTACTGACACGACACATCACAAAATAGCAGCATACGCTGACGATCTGCTCTTCTTCGTGACGAACCCGAGAGTGTCCTTACCATGCATCCTATCCACGTTTAAGGAATATGGGGCCATATCCAACCTAAAAATTTTTGGCAAATCCCATATCCTGAATGTACTAGCAGCAGACACACGCAACCCGTTGCCTCTCCAACACTTCCCGTTTTCGATCTCAATCACGAAAATCAAGTGTTTAGGGATTTGGCTAAACGTAGATCCTGCAGAGAATTACGGAGACAACTTTGCACCACTTTTGACCACATTACAAAGGGACCTTTCCAATCGGAACTATGCACACATATCATGGCTAGGGCGAGTGGCCATCATTAAAATGAATCTCCTACCACGATTATTATACCTCTTTCAAACAATACCCATCCGTTTGCCCAGAATGTTTTTCGTAACCCTTAAATCTGCTTTAATTAAATACATCTGGAGAGGCAGGACCCCCAGGCTCCGTTTTGACATACTCACCAGACAAAAGTCACGGGGAGGCCTGGCGGTACCTGACTTCCGATGCTACCATATAGCAAGTCATCTGTTACGCATTCTGGACTGGTCAAAACCGGGGGTCTGAAAGAAATGGAAAGACATGGAACAAGGCTCAGTGAGGGCACCCCTGGCCACCTTACCATTGTTTCCACCATCCCAAGATCAACAACATGCCATCACATCCCCTTATACGCTGGCCACCATGGCCATTTGGCGTTTTGCCTCCAAGACCTTCTCCCTATCCACTTCTCCATCCCCCATGTTACCAATTGTACATAATCGAGATTTCACCCTGGGGTTGCAATCACGGACCTTCTGCACCTTATTCTTGACAGAGATCCCGAGGGCTCATCACCTACTGCGCACCAGCGGATATATACCGTTAAGGGAATTGTTTACAACAGGGCCACCACCCTTTTTACTTAGCTTTAAATATAGCCAATTATGTCATTACCTACGAGCAATCCCGCAACAGCACAAACTCACTAGACAACTTACCGGATTTGAACAACAATGCATGATGCCTTGGCCCACGGTATTTCATACATTTACATCCTGCTCCAAACTGCGGCTGCAGACACACCAGCCCCTTTCATGGGACGCTGGGAAATTATGCTAGATATGCCCCTTTCTGAACTCCAATGGAATAAAATTCTAGATCTCACACATCATTGCTCCGTAGCAAGCAAGGTTCAGGAAGCGGCATACAAGGTCTTAACGTTATGGTACAGAGTACCCACGCAAATTAGCCAGATGTTCCCTGACTTACCCCCAACGTGCTGGAGGTGTAACAGGGATGAAGGTACGATGTTACACATATGGTGGAGCTGTCCAATCCTCGTACCCTTCTGGAGGACCATCCATGCGGTTACCTCTGAATTTGTTGACCCCCCCCCCCAATATCTTTCTGCCCTGCGTCAATGCTCCTCCACCACACCACAATATCCACTCGCACATACAAAAGATCTGTATTGATTCGGATTCTCAATGTGGCCAGGAGTGTTATCCCTTTTATATTGGAGACAAATAATTTGCCCACCCCTGTCAGTTTGGCGGTCTAGGATGGAAGATCTTCACTCCCTAGAACATTTGATCCTTACCTCAACGGACCAAGTAGAGCTGTACTCCACAATCTGGTCCAGGTGGTCTCTGACCACGTCCTCCTCCTCTTTTAAGGCCATAATGAGTGCACACCGAGACTAATGGTTCTACGACACTACACACTCAGCCACCTAATCATCCAACCCCACATATGGTACATGACCGATTTCCCACCCCCTATATCCTCTCCCTAGTTGATCTTTGCCTTTTTATGCCTCCTCCCTTCTTTATGTAAGGTTCTATAGACAAAATCACAGTTTCTTACATTGACTTTATTTTACTACTTTTATGTTTACTATTCATTGTCATGTATGACAGATCCTGCGCGATCTGACAATCCAGTATTATACTTGAACACTGCTAATATGTTATATGCTCTGTTAGAATTTGTCATTGAAACTCAATAAAAATTGATTTACAAAAAAAAAAACACGTTTTATAAAGTCCCTCTTTTCTCCCAGCGCTGCTTGTTATAAAGGGGTTTTTACTATCCAGCCCTCCTCTGTCATTAGCTTTCAGTGTGATTTATTTGAATGTTTTCCTTCTCCAGCTGCTTTATCATCTTGTCTGCCTCATAGACATGCAAGGGTTAAGTAAAGGTTCCTCTCCTGTGCTGGCTGTCTGTGCTGCGAGTGAGTATTCTGGAGCTCTATCACTGTCTGAGTTTCGGGTAGGGGTCGGGAAGGATTATGCATACCCTTTTTTGTAGCTTTGCGATGTTGCGCTCTTCATTGCTGGTCTCCTTTACTCAATGTTATCACAAAAAGGACTGAAACTAAAATGTAGTGCATTTTATTTTAGTTTCTTTCATTTTTGAACTGAGCAGTTTCGTATCTCTTGAGTCATCTACGAAAATTTATCCCAAAATTCTGACTAAATCGTTTTAGTGCTAAAACGAATGCACATGTCTATTGATCTCCAAAATTACCCTGACAGGGTCCTGGCAGAATCTTGGAACTGTCAGACACTTCCTTCCTTTAACAACATTTATCCAGAGCTCAAAGATGTTCAATTAATGGATGAACTTGCGGCCATTTCACGCCATCAATTACCCGCTTACCATAAAACATGGTCCCCCTGGTTGGATCACATGAATACGGACTGACCTTGTCCAGGCACGGGAGGCAGTGGCTCTGGTGGGGAATTATTTTTTTTTTTAATGGGGCATTCTTGACAATGTATTGATTTGATCGCGGTAGACTGGTTTTGTTTTATCTGTGGCTATCTTGAGGACTCTTCTTCCTCTTCTCTTTTCTCCTCTTCTCTCCCCCTGCTCTCCTCTCTCTTCCTTCCTGGGGGTTTGGGTCACCCCCCCTTTTCTCTCTTTCCTCTATCGACTTCTCCTTTCTTATGTGTTCCCTTAACAGTATGATTGAATAATATTGTATTGGCGGGAACAATTGCTGTTTATAATACTTTGAAAATAATAATTTTATTTACAAAAAAATGGGATCTTGGGCCCATAATAAAACAAATGAGATAAGATCATACAACTTGAATGAAAAAACAAAAGGAAAAAGAAAACCCAAACCAGTGAAGGCTGAAAGAGACATGAAAAAAAAGAAGCTAAGAAGAAACAAAGCATCTCACTTTTTACGACATCTAAATCCCCCCACCCATGTGACCCTTAATGTCCAAATGTTCAATTCTAGGAACTGATCAGTAAGCATCCAGACCTGAGGAAGAGAGGAATCAACTCGAAAGCTCGTCTTTTAAATGTAACGTTAGTCCATACACGCATCCCACAGCAGTCACATGACCACATATCTGTAAACCCTGTGAAGATCCTGGACCAGGATAAAGACGCATGCGCCTTCACCACGGTCTGGAAATTTCACGGGGACAGCAGTCATGTGACTGCCATTCAATCAGTGCATCACAGCTGATTCCGCATCACTGGAAGTGAATACATTCTAATGGGTCCAAGAAAATGATCGAACACCAGCTCCATCTTTATTGTCATTTTGTACAGAGAGTAAACTCAGATTCTTATGTATTGGGGACACATCTGCACTACTCAATCACCCTTGACGTAGTACCTGATTACACAAAGGAAATCTACAGAAACTATGTTTCTATATTATAAATAAAAGAAAATCACTTCAGCTGTTTTTTTTTGTTTTTGTTATAATTGTGTCCTACTAAAACTATGAAACACACAACAGGGAGTTCCTTGTAAAATCTCTTGTTCATATCCTGTGACTTAAAGCAGGTGGTTATAATTATAGTCGGGGGTAATTTCTTTAAAAATTTACCTGCGCATCTGGTTTTATAAATCTGTGAAAAAGTGGAATGGGGTCCCGGGCATTTTCCTGGATCTCGACAATGAAAACTGTCTTTTTATCATCGTGCACCTGTCTCTTACCTTATTGGGTTTCTATCCAGTTGAGTTCTTCTCTTACACCTTTCCCCCCTATCCCTTTTCCCCTCTATCCCTTTTCCCTATCCCTTTCCCCCTATCCCTTTCCCCCTATCCCTTTCCCCCTATCCCTTTCCCCCTATCCCTTTCCCCCTATCCCCCTTTCCCCCTCTCCTTTTCCCTCTCCCCCTTTCTCCTCTCCTTTTTTCCCCCTCTCCCTTTCCACCTCCCCTTTCCCACCTCTCCCTTTCCACCTCTCCCTTTCCCACCTCTCCTTTCCCACCTCTCCCTTTCCACCTCTCCCTTTCCCCCTCCCCACACATCGTTTTGGCTGCCTTGACCTTCTCTCCTTAGCAGTGTGTCCTGACCAGCTAAGGATCAGGTGTTACTCTCCT